>JAALGZ010000005.1:0-1200000 GCA_015227615.1 Labyrinthula sp. Ha | reverse complement strand
GAGCAGGAAACCAGTCTCCGACACACGTATGCATCATACGAGTATTATGTTTCTTCCTATTGATACATAAAATACCTAAACTGCAGAAAGATACCATAAGTCCATTTTTTTGTATTATTACCAACTAAAGCAATATGTAAAGATTCTCGGTCACGTGGCATTTGTGTTCTATGTTCAACAAATACTAAGCAGAAGAAATGGCTAGAGATAGATCAATTGAACAGGAGCTGAAAGATAATGTGATATGTTAGACTGAATACAGTAACTACTTTTAACAATGAAAAGAATATTACATATGCAAAGAGATAAAAAATGTATAAACTGGTTCTAAAGGGGTCAAATTACTATCTATTGGTTGCGTATTCGAGTTATGATTTCCATACATGTTAACTTCTTATGTTTCTCTTTTTGGTTGATCGGATACATATTATACTTAAAAGTCTAAACACCGGTTTAAAAAAATAAACCTGAGAAGAATGTAGTGCTAAGTACTACTTGGATGGTATGTTTTGCATTTTCTTGTACAACTTTTCTTTTGAAATTATTCAATGGCTACCTTTCCCAAAATTTAAATTTCTGATAATGCGCTGAGCTAAAGATGATTTACTATTCATACTATGATAGAAAACAAACCATATAACAACGGGTCTTAAATAATTTCCAGAAAAGTAAAAGACTTTCATTTTATCCAAGGGTTAAGGTAATTATGTATATCTTCTTCCAGATGGGTCAACTTGCATTTCAAGTAAATCTACAGAAAATTATTTTATTACTAGCAAGTACACGGAAACAAGTTTCTCTTGAGGCTCATCGTAGTTTTTTTCATAAATATGAATAATTTCCGTAACCTTGAATTTCTTTATTGCCACATAAAAAGGATTTAATGTTTCTCCAGACCGTTTAGTTATTAACAATGGTATTCAAGTCGCTAAAACTAGAAGAAATATAGTGAGCAGCTCTGGTTCTGAAATATTCTGGATATAATGGTTATACACGCCTAAAGATTGGCTAATACGTCATTTTAGTAGTTTTTTTGAAACCACAATATAAAAGTTATGCCTTCGATCGGAATCTATACTTCTTTCACGAAATTATTTTTCTTTCTGTGCCATATCCATAACATGTTCTATGGAAAATAAATATCCTTCTAACGATGACAAATACTACGTAATTTTCGACTTAAGTTATCTGCTTCTATTGCCAGTAACATAGTCACTAGTAGCCAGTCTTAAGAAACTGTTATTACATCAACGGAGGAAAAAATAATTGAAACTCAATGAATATAAATGTAAAAATGAAAGTGTATTCTGATAGATTTCTTTTGGTTTCATTTGTTAAATAGAATATCAAAGCATTTGTGCATTAAATGTAGCCTTTTAATTAACTTACGAAGAACTGGCCGATAGAGTCGTTGTATTCATACAGATACCCTTGTAGTATTCCAATGAAAGATTGTCGATATTTCATGGGAATTGACTTACATGTTGAACTTAAGTGAGCATAAATTAAATGACTTTTTTCTACGCCGATATTTCTTAAATGGAATATAAATCTATTTGTTTTTAGATGTTGTCAAAACCTAATCGAATACAAAGGTGAATATACTTTGTGTTCGATTCACATGACTTGATTATGGCGATGGTAATATCATGGGCTTGATAAAGGTTCGGCTAGAGACATTTTGCTGCAAGTATTCACAAATATATTTACAGTCTTAAATATTCTTCTGGAATGTTAAAACAACAATCTGTATGATTCGGCACTGAGAAAACATCTGATGATTTTGTAAATAGCATTTTTTTGTTTCTCAATAGAGTTGCTCTACATGTTTGATGGCTCAAACTCCAAATGGTATCTTTGTAGAGATGCTTTATTTAATAGGTTTTCATATTCAGCAAGAGAAGAAATCTCTTACATTCAATAGCTAACGGATTCAATATATGCACTGAAAGCGCCATTCAGGGTTTTTGAAATTGCAATAAAACTTGTTCATTAACCAGGAAGTGTGTCAGAAGAAAACATATAATAATAACTGAGAACAAGAACATCAATATAGCAATAGAGTTTGAATTGCTGCAAAGGTGCAGGGTAGCTCTGAAATTATAAAATAAATTAAAAAGGCTGGAAAGGACTTATTATCACATTAATAATTAAGACCCTTGAACCTGTAGCCAAAAGTAGTGACCTAAAATCAACTCATCTATTAGAAAATAGCAGATGATAAAGCAGACGGAATGCAGGAGAGTAATTCCACGTTAGGAGATATTTTTCTACCTATAGGAGTACAATAATCTACTCATGATTGGATGATACTTTAAACAAAGAATTATTCTTTTAGTTATAATTAAAGTAGACAATACCGGGTTTAAGGATCTAGACGATGAATATTCTATCGAGATTTAAGGCATGTGTATATTAATATTGCTGACATTTAACCATGTCAAGTAACTTAATGAAGTAGATAAGGGTGATAGATTTTATAAAAGTGGAGTAGTGGTAGAACAGGAAAATTAACCATAAGAGCTTTAGTTTTCGGAATAACTCGTGTGAATCATTAACAAAAAAAATGACGTATTTTGTCTAATAAATGTGTTGGGGCATTGAGCTCCATGCATGGGATCATATCTGCGATACCTGATCCCAAACCTGATTTCAGAGAGATGAAGAGTACCAGAAAAAGTCTACTGAAAGATTTAGTACACGCATATGACTAAAAATAATAAAGTTGGAAAGAAAGGCTGTGATGAATCTAAAAACATTCCCCGAAGTGTGGTAGCAACTAAAGAAGTCAAAATTTTGATATAGGATTTGTTTACTAAAGAATCGGAGCTTCGGGAAAACATAAGATATATAGTTTTATTGCAAAAGAGGGCATCGTTGAAAGCCACGTATTACAATTAAAGTTAAATTAATTGGTGAAAATCTTTTGGTATTTGACTTTACAATTTCAGTAGGTGACCTGAAGATTTAGCCATTAAACTTTAAGAAATGTCATTATTCCTTATCAAAATGTTTTTACTTAAACTTTGTGCAGTTTAATCATGATCACTTTTGGAATTATGGTTATAGCTCCCGAGTCTTTTACTAACTTTAGCCAGTATTATGGTCTCTTGAGAACTTAAATTTAGTGATAAATCTGTTGGGCGCTGGGTTTGCATATATGAAGTGGGAGTAACTTAACTTTAACATGTTTTTATCCAAACTGTTTAAATGTGCCTTTTGTTATAACAACAAGAATCAAAGTTAGAACAACATACTCAGAAAACTAATTGAGCTCATTCTCAAATAGCCCTAGGAGTTTTGCAGCTATTTTTTAGGTAATTTAATTTTATTCTAATGAAAACTTCTTCGAAGATATTTTGTATTTGCAGTAACTTAAATCATGACATCTATGTTCATACTGGCAATTAATTAGACTTAAAGATTGTATCCCTTTGACCCTTAAAAAATGAAGAAAAAAGGATGCAATAGAAGAAGCTGAAATACTGAAAAAGATATTGATTGAGCGCTTAACGAGAATACTTAAACTTTCTTTGCTTTAATGGGGAGTTAACTGGTACTAGTATATCACTGAGAGTTGACGCTTCTGAATCATGCTGCAGCGACATCAACACACCATAAGTATTTCTCCATCAAAACCCATCTTCGCTGATAGATTTAGCAAATTACATACAGAATTTGCTTGGTTTCATCTGGCAGTAAGAAAAACCACGTGCTAATGTCAGAATTGACGCTTCACTGAGAAATCTATATGCATCATTTGATGAAGATATTTGAATGTTTCAACGAGAGAAATTAAATTTCTTGTTTTTGAATGTTTCATATTAAAAAATTCCAGCAGTTTAAAACTTAAGAACCTTTTCTGAGATTTTTAATCTATAAACCCTTCTTGTCCAAGTTTCAAACTAGCCCCAAAATTTGAATATTTTGTTTCTAATTTTTGTTACTTTGCGATAATCTGAGTAAAAATACTGGAAAACTCACTGATCATGAGCCAAATAAGTGTTATTGCGTGCTGTGTTGTAATTTTGATTCTTGTTTTTATGATGAATGGACAGTTTGGACTGTTTAAGCAAGACGCATTTAAGTTAACTCCCTCTCAGTCAAAGTGGATTTAACTAAAAAAATCCCTATATGTGTTTTGTTGAATTCTTTAACCAGACAGTTTTCCAAAAGTGATGAACAGCGTTGCTTTGTTCTCATCCATTCCGCATCTTCTTGAGGTTATTTCTTTTCTGGATTGTGTATGATATTAAAGTGATAGTTAAAATTAGAGTAGAGCGACCCAGTAGCAATTTTTCAACGAGAGATCTTCGTTCAGCACTGTGTTTCGCCGCACAGAACCTATATGTCGTTCAGTTTCATTGTCATTGGTTAATCACAGAGTGAAATTGTCGCCGTCATAAAATGTCTAAATCCGACAGAAGTATGTGCAATGTTACATTACCACAGTAATTTTTTATGAAAAAATCTCTGGTGAAAGAGTTGTACAAACAGTAAGTTTTGACCTTTTTTTTGAGCGTAGCTTCCATCCTGATTTAATAGTAAATAAATGTATGGTTGCAGCAAGTGAGAATGAGCAATTTCTCAAATCAATTACTCCTCTTGTCTTAGAGGAAAATCACACATTGCATTTTCCACAAACTCTTAAGTTCAATTACTACGACAAGTACAGAAAAACTATTCTAACAAAGAAAATATACATTTCCAAAGCTGAAAATAATCAATTATTACATATTATGAGCTCAATTCTTTCTGTGAAGTCCCTGCGACCGCGGTTTGAAAATTATAGAGTTCAAGTTAAGTGTTACGAAGAAAAGAAAAACCGGTTTAATTTCAGGAAAAATGGTTTTTGGAGTGAATATAACAACAGCTTAGAGAAGTTGTCTCATGTTTCTGATAATGGACTTTTACACATTCGTACCAAGCTGTCTAAGAAGTTTGTCCAGAATAATCGTTTGCTTTTTTCGAAGGATTTAGTTTTGTCTTTTAAGGAGGAGGAATATATCTACCATCTTATTCAAAGTCTGCCTCTAGATATATATTTATATCTTGACGATAAAAGGTTTAAAGATCTATGTATTCTGTTTACCAATGAAACTAGAACGGGGAATACAGGTACCTTTATCTTTGCTGCTAAAGACGACGACATTTATTCCTTAACAAAAAAGATCGAAGAACACTTGAGTAAGTTAAACAGAGTAATGGTTGAACACGAATACAGTCCATGAATGTTTGGTTATATAACCTCTTTCTGCAGTGATACCACCTCAAGTAGTACAAACAACACTTTTTATTCATATCCTCAGAGCAAAAACAAAGAAAACATGAGATTGTATTGAATAAACTTTGCTCTAAAAAACCTTTTCTTCTATATTTGTTCAATTCTTAGCCTCTTGGTATGCCTACTCAGCACGATGTCAAGAAGCGACTTATTTGTTGTTGCTTAATTCACTTGCTCTTGAAGCAGTCATTTCTCCGAATCCTTTTCATGATTGTCTTGAGTTGTTTAAAAGACTAAGAACAATAAACTGGCTTCATTTTGTAAAACTATTAGCTTTGAATGCCATTTCCCTTCTTGACAAGGAGATAATTTTTCCATAATAGTATCTTTCTTCTTAGTTCATTTTGTCTCCTGAGGTTGCTAGACTGTTGGATATATTCTTATTCAATTCCAATGATTTGTTTCCACTGCTTCTGCTTGTTACAATGCTTTTCATCAATGCATTTTTGCTCGGATAGCTATCTGTAGGTAGCCGTGTTGCATCTTGCAACTTAAAACCTGCAAGGTTGGTAAGCGTTTTTCATTGCTCTTATTCTTTTTCAGAGATATATTAAGTCCTGCGCTTGAGATATTTTGAACAAATCCTTCAAATCCTTAATTATTTCTCCTCTGGAATCCAAGAGGTCGATTACATAGAGCTCTACACATTGTTTTCGTAACTACAACCAGTATCTTCAAATCTGATATATTTTTGGCTCACTTTAGTTTATAATAAAAAATACTAGAGATATTGTTTATAAAGAGACGTATCTAAGCAATTTTTATTATTATGGAATCTATATCCGCGTAGGTATTACTTAGATCCAAGCCAGAAAAGGAAATAGATCATTTGATCTTTGTACAATGTTGAACACTTTTTGCTTCATATCTCACTCAAGTCAAGATTTGACAACCCCACTTCTTAGGTTTATGAACTGGGGCCACTAGAGTAAGTCTATATTTTATGGTAATTAAGAGATGGTAGATGTTTTTTTACAAATAACACTCAATTAGAAAATAAAATAAAATTCTTCTATGTAGACTTGTTCAGCCGCTTCTCTAGAGATTAAATAGTAAAATATGTTTTAATGAACCAATGAAGGATGGAAGATTTAGCACTCAGTCAACAATATGAAAAAAGTTTGCAGCATTTGGCTATGCGAAAAAAAATTCATGGCGGTATTCATCAAAACTTAATAACTGAAGATTTAGGCTTAGCCATTGTAACCTTATCAGACAATTGGCCACTATCATCAAATAAACCTACCGAAAGGAAGACCTTTTATATTCTTTGTGTTAATACTTCAGGAATATTAGCTAAAGTATGACCCAATTTCTGCCATTTAATCTTAGTATTCTATTCTTCTATGAGCTTGAAAATGAAAAATGGGGAGATTTGGCATCATTTAGTAACGCTTGGCAAATCCTACATGAAAAAACAACTGTTTTCAAATGCTAATTATTTGAAATCAGGACTTCGCAAATTATCTGTTGCCGCTTATTCTTTCAGGAATCCTTACGGATGAGATAAGCTCAAAGTCTTAGCTCTTCTAAGACTAAATAATAACTTCTATCAGAGTTCCCTGTTTCTGTTACGAGCGCATTTCTCATAACATATATGGAAAAATGTACACATAGGTGTGTTCTTCCTAACTTAAGAGTTAACACATACTAGAGTAACAATAGAATTCTAAAGTTTGTATGAAATACACATTAAGCGTAACGAAATTATTGCAAGTGTCATGGTTGATGAGACTATGCTCTTATTGATTGCAAAGAATTTGATGTTTGCTGCATTCTGACTAATTGATCCCATGAAACTACATCAAGTACAATGAAGTGCAATACCATATCACTTGGCATCAAATGGAACTTAACTGGTGTAACTCTTTTTTCAAAATATGAATGGAGATCTTAGACACATATGCCTCGTTTTTTATAATGCCAATTTCAAAAATAATTCTTATAATTTTTCCAAAGTTCATCTTGGATCAAAACTCGTCATCGGTTATTTTCTTATTATTTCAGAAACAGATTATATGGGTACAATTTTACTCTGGTTTCCTGAATACTTCCCTTATTTGTTATAGCATCAAGTTTCAGCAGTTTACAGCAAAGAATTATAAAGATGTAGTTTCCAAAAGCTTATAACAGTAAAACAACCTGAACAAAATTATTTTGTATTGTTCGAACTCAAATGTACAATATTTGGGGCATAATTTTAGCCTGGAACGGTATGCATATTTATCACCTTACATGGATGACTCTACTATTATGATTAGGTCAGAGACCAATAAAGAAAGAGTGTTTAGTTGCTCTTCATGTATCTGCTCTAGTTAGGTCACTTAATAGTTTTTAAGTTAGCAAAGTTTCCTTTTGACATCTTTTTTGGGATTCCTAAAAGAGTCAGGCCTATAGTTTACAGGGTTAACACTTTCATGATACAACAGGCAATTGGGTCAGAGAATGAAGACATATTTAACTTTGTGGTGAATCATAGAAAGATAAAAAATTATAATTGTCAAAATTTTGCACTTTCATGGATTAACCAGCCAACTAAAAATAGTTTTTAATATTTGAAATGTCGGAATGTTTCGCCGCCAAAAAAATTCTAGCAATAGCTGGTGCAAAAAATACTTCTAGTTCTTTGTTTTGTATTAATCTGTTTAACTGACCTAATCCCTTATTGATTCCCTGAATATATATGACCTTAAGTAAATAAGCTTTTTGCAGTCTTAAGTTTGGAACTGGTTAAAGTAGGTATTATAAGTTGGATAGAAGCAACTCATTAGTTCTGTTCACTTCACAAGTTCTCACCGCCATGCCAACACAGTATAAATTTAATTAATTGAGAAATCTTTATGCGCTTTCTTAGCCTAATATAAGCTCTTCTGAGGTATTGACCCAGCAACTATGGTATTGTAAGAACTAGTCTAATTCTTATTCAAGCAACTGCCATTTGCATTTAATAAGCTGTCACAAATGGCAAATCTATTTCAAGAGTTATTGAACCAACAGCCACTCTTATTCATTTTACTCAGATCATTGTTGCTACCAAGTCAGGTCGTTAAACTATGTAAGGCTCTTATTCATTCATTCTGCATTGCATAATTTTACAAATAGTATTTGAAAAATTTGTGTCTAGAACACAGGAAAGATTAAGGAACTACAAAATGAACCAGATTCTAATTTCTCTACATACAGGACATCAAAACTCCTAAGGTGCTATAAAACTGGCTTAAGACCAAAGAAGTATATCTAGGTTGAGGAATGAGGGAATTGTTAAAGTTTGTTTCATCCCCTGTGGAGAATTTTGATCTTAATCGAAGCAACAGCCACTTTTGAGTTTTCCAATTTCATCATTTTGCTGAATGAGCTGCTCGGGGAGAAGTAAGGCAAATTATAAAGAGTCGAGCTTGGATACCAATGATAGGGGTGTTGATCATGTTAAAAGAATGCCAAGAACTTCACAAAATTTTCTTCATAAAAAGTTGAAATGAGGAAACCCTGTATTCATTATTTAGTAGCAGTTCGACAATCAGTGAAAATGTAAACGAAAGTTTTATCCTGAAGATGGTGTGGGCTTTAATTGTCAGTACTAACTGTAGAGATAGCATGAAGAGAATAAAAGCTATGAAGAAAGAAGTGTATTAATTTAAAAGTGGTGTGTGCACTCTTGGTACTTTGTTTGAGGAAGCGAATATAAATTTGTGGTTGAGACTGCAAGGTTAGGAACCTACAGGAAGTTCAGTTCAGATTAAGGGCATTGTCGCTGTAGATCTTGCAACTGATCTCCAGCTGAAACTCTGAATTTTAGTTTTTGAAGTTGGATAGAATCCTCACTTCATATTCTATTTTAATTGTAATGGAACGAAAGGGATGAATCTCAAGTATAAACTATGAGTAGAGTAGTATGATTTGTGCCGAGAAAAACAGAGCAAGAACCAAGAGAAGACTTTATGGTCCCAGGTATCAACAAAAATAAACATTTAATTTGGTGATCAGTTGCTTTAATTGAAACTTCTATCTATGGTTCATCCACTTTCTGTAGTCGCCATTTACATCAAGATCAGATTATGAGAAGAGCAATGCGACAAAATTTTGGCACAGATCCCTAGAATAGAAGAGACTGAGAACTTTAATAAAATTAAGCTGCAGAACGTCTCTTTTATTAGTAACTAAGAGGCAGATGCTTACTTGCTTAACTTTGAATCCGTGTTCTTCTCTTCTTTAGAAGGTTTATGAACTTGTCAATGTACTTCATTTTATCCAAATTACCCAACCTTAAATCAATATTGAGCTTAATTTCTTAATATAAATTTAGTTCAAAAAGTTCTTTAGCTTTATTTAATTCTACTAGTGGCTAAGTTTCTGTAAATAGCAAAGTGTTTCTCTGGAAGTTTTGCAGCTCCTCATTGAATAGAAAGAATTTATCTCAATATGGAATTACCACTGGAGTAATATGTCTAGAGCAACGATTTTGGGTGTAAACGGTGAAGAAGACGTAGAGAAAAGATTAACTCAAAATTTTCATATTTCGAACTCCGAATCTATTGTTTCAATTAATGTTCCTAATTCCTTGTTAGAATCAGGAAATGGAATCTGTCATTCCCTTCACAAATTAAAGTTAGATGACTCCCTTAACCTGACAATATTCTTCAAGCAATGTGATGTTTTATGCAGCATAAAATCATTTTCCACATGCAATTTCACTGAAATGCCTTTTTATGCATGTACATTTTTTTCTTTGCTCATATCCCTTATCCTGCACAGAACTCTAGACAATGAAAAGAATACCCACATTCTGTTTAGCTGCGTTGTTCAGAACCAACACCAACTTAAAAATTCTGTGACAAAGCTCTTTGAACACTACTCACTCACAATTCCAATTGAAATCTTAAAATTTGGCCTCTCTGAAGAGAAAAATATCCTTGCTTCAAAAACTGTTGGCGAAGATCTTCATTCATGGAAGATGTTTGAAGACTTTAAGGAAATCACGAAGAGAATTGAAGACGTTTTTCACATTAATGAAATTCTAATAAATAATAATAATAAACTTCCTATATTGCATAAGTTGAGTTCATTTAAAGGAATCTTGATAACAGGCTCAAGTGGAAGTGGAAAAACTGTTTTACTTAGAGAAATAGAACACTATTTGAAGTTGCCGAAACCTGGGAGGAAATATAAAACAGCTCGAATCTCTTCTGTGGAAGTTTTATCTAAATACTTTGGGGAGAGTGAACGAAGACTGAGAAATATTTTGCGAAGAAAAAAGAATGAAAAAGAAGCTGGGAAGCCTCTAGAGATAAATGTATTTTTCATTGATGAGCTTGATGCACTGTTTCCAGTCAAGACAAGAGAGACAGACAGTAGTGGAATAGACTTGGGACACCGTTTAACCACAACACTTTTATCTGAACTTGATGGAATAGGTGATGAAAAGAATATTTTTGTGATAGGCGCGGTTGTAGATCCCAAGAGTATTCACTCTTCGCTTCTGAGACCAGGAAGATTTGATGTCAAAATAGATTTGGATAAGCAAATCCCTTGAAGAGAGTTAAGAAATTATATGGACAACTTTATCGACTGTTATCTATTCTACTTAAGCTAGATGTTCTGCTGACTCCAACTCTTTATGAAGAATATTAATGCAAGAAGAAACATCTGTTTGTTCAAGAGCTGTGAGTGTAACCATTCTGAGCTGAGGTTTTCTTTCAACTCGAATATAAGAAGTGAATATGTCTTTAAACCATTGGGCTGCAATCTCTAAATTTTCATCACTCGACTACGAAATATTAGAAAACAAAAAAAATACTTTCTGAGGGTTGTATTTTGGAGGATTATATTTGGCGTCTCTTGGATCTCTGTAGGAAATGGGAATCTGCTTCTTACAAAATTTATCTTCAAGGATGTCAATCTTGTTCAGAAAAAGAAAAATAATGCAGTCTTCAAAAGCTTTATGGTTTGAATAACGCTCCTAAAAGGGTAAAAGGCAATAATGAGATACCCAAGTATCAAGACTGTCTCTCAGTCGATTTCCAGTGTTATCTTCAAATGACTTTTGATCATAATCTCCAGTAGATGCCACAAAGCAAAGAGCATCAGCACCTTCCAAATGTGTTATCCATTTTTTTCGCTCAGATGCTTGACCTCCTAGATCAAGAAGATAATACGGCGTATTTTTCACAGCGAAATCTATGGTGGTGGCTCCAGATGTTCTTACTCTTACTCTCAGCATATTTTCGACAGACGGAATCCACCCTTTTCCGCCCTATGTTTAGGAAAATAAAGGATATACCCAAGAAGGATATTCTTTGAGACAGTTTGTAAATTCCGCGAAGGAATCTGGAAGATGATATTCTTGTCCTTTTGCAAGAACTGTCTGAAAGGCTTCATCCTGGTGGAGTTTTTGCAGTTTGTGGGCTATTTCCTTTGGGAGAAATGGCGCTATACTTACTTGAACCTTAGCTGCTAAAATCAATGAGGTAGGAAAAAACAACCTTTGTAAAACTGAGTTAGTTCTTCCTCAAGGCTTTCGTATTCTGGAGTTTTCTTTTGCTCATAGATTTCAAAATAGCGCAGTACCAAAATTGTACCTTCAACTACATTGGCCACAATTAAAGGTGCAATGGCTTTTAAAAGTTCTTCATTCACACTAAAGTTATGAAAGAGGTTCTAGTCACCCTTCACCGAACAGCCGGTTTACTTGTCTGTAAAGAGTTCTAAACAAGTAAGAAAATCCACGAACTTACGTTTTTCCAGCTTCCCCTGTTCCTAGTAGTAAGATCTTCCTATTCTCTTCCTCGGGACCAAGGATTTCTGATTCTAAGTGCAGTTGAGCAGTGTTACCACCGAAGCAATTTCCCATGAAGGTTCTGCACAATCAAGTTTGATGTAGTTCGAAAGTGTGGTAATATCATATCGTGTCCGCTGTATATTTGTGTTCTATAGTGCCATTATTATTATTTATACGCCTGGATCCACAAGAAATAGGGTTCCGGTTTTTTGACTCCGGAGTCAGATACTCCTCGCGATCTCATTGGTCAGATCGATTTCCCAAAAGTTTTTTTCTTCATACTTCTTCTGAATAATCGATGCGCAAAACAATAATTTCCAATACTTAGACAAAAAAGAGAGGGGGCTGGGGACAAAGTGAAGTGTACTAGAAGATACCAAATACATATTAATAGTTAAAAAACATTAAAATGTGAAGTCGTCTTACCCTAGCGTCTTTAAAAATGGTCCCCATGACTCGGACCTCCCTCCCCACTCGGCCCTCGATGAAGATGAGGATGGATTTAAATTTTTCTCCACAGCGTGAATACAGAAACTTGAAAATATGTGTAGAAGTTAATAAGTAAATATATGAAGCGACATTATTAAAAGTTTAAGACAAATAATTTTGAAAACTGAAATTCAGAAGATTTAGATTTTTGCTAAAATTAAAATTTAAAAATTAAGTGGATTCGTCATCTAATCTAGGTGCGAGTTTTTTTATCCAAACTAGCTTTCTTTTTTTCTTGAAATATGCATCCTTGAGCCTCATCCCTTTCTTTCCAATAATCCTGGACCTTGACTGTTACTTTGAATAAATCCTCCATTTTCAACCCTCTGAGCAGCACTAAATCTTGTAAAATCTTGTTCAATCTTGTATAATCTTGCTCAATCTTGCAAATTACTATGTTTTAGGGGTCCTAGCTTTGTCCTATCCTGCCTTTTATCATGCAACTATCATGATTTCAAATTTTTTATCTTGATTTTGTTGGTTTGTTTTTTTCAAAAAAAAATTTTTGGAAATTAAAAATTCGGCCAATGAAATTTAGGAGTATCTGACTCCGGAGTCAAAAAAACATAAACCCAAGAATTAGGCAACTTAAGATAACAGAGGCATGCTTGTTTGAACAAACTTTTAAATGTACAGTGCTTTCCAAAGCTCTAAAAGAAGCGAGGTGGATTGTGAGCGGATTCTGAAAAATTTGTCTTAGTTTCCACTGACTTTGGAGGTTGTGCTTTCACAAAACTCAATTATATACCCCATCTTTCAAAACGCCTTAGCATCTTCATGTTTCAAGAAAACTACTTTTGTAATTACGAAAAGCTCTGGGAAAGGGTGAGAGTCACCCCAGTTAAAGGAACATGGTCTTGTTAAAACTGGGAACCAAAGGTGTTGTGTAGTGATGCTTCTCTTTTAGGAACTTGCTCAGCAGCTTACTGAAGACCGAGGATGGAGATATGGGATAATGGAAGTTTGGCTCCATGAACAGAGGACACTGAATCTAAGTTACAAAGACTTTTCCAATTCACGATTCTTTGGCGCTGCGCAAAAGGCTACTATGAAAGATTTAAAGAAGAAGATTATCTAATTAAGCCCATGAAGGTTAGTGCAGGTTTTTGGAGACTTTAATGCAAAAGTTGGAAGAAACGGTGTGAGATCAAAAAAGCCAAATTTTTAAAAATAATTGTTGCCTTTTTTAAGTAACACATTTAATCCCTCACACTGCATAAGTTAAATTTCCTAGTCCACAGGGTTGTAACTGTTAAGAGAAAGCAGCACATGCACCTAACATACACAACAACCGCATCACTTAGAGAGGTATCTGTAAGTAACAATGTAATTTCTAAACACCCATCAGAAATGAACAAGCTGAAGATTCCCATGGACAAAGCAGCACAGAGCCACAACTCAGGAGACTTCGATCATCTCCTCAGCTAAGTGCACAAGACTAAATTGCTCCATCTTAGCCGCTTAAATGGACACCAAAATCGATCTAAGAAAATATGCATCTCGTTGATTAATTGGGCAGCAAGATCCATACTACATCAAATAAATTACTAGAAAATGAAAGAAACCAGAAACCAGAAACCATTGTTAACTAGAATTAAGGAAGTGAAGAAAAAGGCATAAGACTTAGAGATACAGTGCTGGTAAGAATGTCCACCTCGAAGTTAATCAGGGAGTATATGAAACAGAAGAATTGTCATTAAGAAACCCGAAACAACCTCATGAAGTAAAACTTCAGCAACAGAATTAAATGATAGATAAGATAAATTACTTCCACTGATTGGATATTTTGCTTATCTCCTTTCCAGTACAAGGTCATGTATAATAAAGCTTTAAACAGGTACTAGTTTATTAGTCACACTTAACGTATCTTTACATAAGACAGCTCCATAAACAAACAAAATTCTGCTAATGCTGTTAACATAATTCAAATATCAGAAAACACACATAACTAGAAAAGCACAAGTCGGTGCAATAGCCAAACACCCAAATTCCTTTTTTTTGTGACTTCCGAGTCAGAAACTCTAATTTCGGATTAGATAATTTAGTTTGCTAAGATCAAAGTTCCAAATAATAAATCTAATCTAAAGCAAATCGTACGAGATAAACACTGCACCAGGAGTTCAAACAGGTTTATCAACAGGAGGAAGACGTGTATATCACAGAATGAAGACATGAATAGACGTAGCTTACAAATTCATAGTACTTAAATCCATCCCTCTTATCTCAAAACAGCTATTGCACAGCAAATTATAAACAGATTAAGAAACCATTTTTGGAAGGATTTAAATTTTGTCTGATAGTAAAATGAGCTATTATCTCGCTCAAAGCCCTCCACAGTTCATTTCCAGAGGTGTTGTATTATAAAAAAGTGCTAAGAGGGTAAGAATAATGTAGGAATAAGAAATTGTCCATTCTTTGAAGGGTTTCTATACTTTTGATCCGTTGATTGAAACTCCCGTGAAATAGGGATTTCTTTTGTACTTACTAAAATAATTGTATGGCGGAATACCCAATTCCCGTAACCTAGGAATGGAACTTATATCGAGCAAAATGGTATAATATTATTACTACTATCGTTGGAAAGATATTTTAATTCACACGTAACTATAAATATCAATGGCAGTTTTTCTCCCAAGGGTACGTTGACATATATTAATGGTAGTTGCTGATGGGCAAGACACCCCAAAACCTGCAGATTGTTTGGTCAGAATTGTCGTAAGGACTTAAGAATTTTCTATGGCTTTACTTTCTTCTGCTAATTTTAATTCGAATAAGGATCACTACCATAAGTACCAATGCAATATACCATCTTAGCTCCAAGAAATGTTATCTATTCTAGTCTCCATTATTGCTAGAAATTATGAAAACTGTTGTCGCAAGGAAATATTCTTGTATAAATAAGGACGATTTAGCCATGGAACCTCGAGTATATCTTAATTCTACCCATATTTCCGAAGCTCTAAATAGTTCCTGATATGGAGAAGCAACCCTCATTTGGCTTCATGTTTCACCTTAGTCTCTTGGATAAATATTAATAATCAGAACAATAAGGACCACTTATGAACTATACCTGTAGTAGATGGAATAGTTGAATTATATTGAAAAAGGCTCGTTCCGGTTAAGACGTTGTTCATGTTGTTTCTTAAAGGGTTGTTTAAGGAAAAACCTAAAACTTAAATAATATTATATAAATGCCTAGGATCTCATGATTTTATTGATTTTGTATTGGGGCTAGGGATTGAAACTGACTTCTTAATAACTTAGCAATGAAAACTTTTCACGTTTTTCCTTATGAATAGGTATTGATAGCCCCCCAACTAATTTTATTGCTTTTTATAATCAATTGATAATCAGAATAGAATCAGAATCATTCGACAAGAAAAAAGTCCCATTTCTTTTACTGAAAAGCAAAATCAACAAAATTAATAAATAATTACTAATAATTTTTATCAAATGCGGTGCCTACCCAGAGACAACTTAACATAAAGGTGTTTCAACTTAAGCAAACCAAATCGTTCACTCTTTATAATAACATAATTAAGTAATAAAACAATGGACACAAGGCCAGTATTTTCTTTTTTATCAACAAGTTCTTTGAGGTTTTGGATGATTGTTTAGATGAGATACTAATGTGCGAGAAAAAAACTTCTTTGAAGATATTTCGAATCTGTATTGACTTAAACTGTAATATTTGTTTTGATAGTCGTAATTGATTAGGCTCAAATCTGGTTCCCTTAAACTCTTAGAAGGAAAATCGAAGAGGAGAGTGACACTAAAAGATTAGACTACTTTAGAAATAATTCATTGAGCAGTTTGCTAGAAGACTTAGGTTTTGATGACTTCAATGACAAGTTAGAAACTACTGGGTTGTCACTGAGGGTTGAGGTTTCTGGATCTTGCCGCTAGGACATAAAAAAAACAAAAGTCACTTCCCAGCAGAAATTTATCTTCAAGCACGACTTCTGAAATCTGGATAATGAATCTTTGTGGCTTTATATGGCAGTACAAAAAAACGCGTGGCAATATTGAAACTGAGGCGTCGCCCAGAAACTTTTGTATGTGCTCTGATGAAGACATTTGAATAGTTCATTAAGAGAGATGAAATTTCTCGTGTTTGTATGTTTCATGCAAAAATGACCCCAGCAGGTTAAAACATAAGAACCCTTTCTAGAATAACCCATCTCCCAAACCATCTAGTTCAATTTGCATGTTATTTTCAAGATTTTTCATTTGAGATTTTCTTTAGTTTTACTGCTTTATTCCAAATTGCTTTTACCTCGAAAGTATTTTAGATCTAAGAACATCCAAAAACTAGATTAATTTTCTGAGAACATACTAATTTAGCTTTTTTTTGTACTTTGCTCTAATATTAATTCCTCCTGTTATATTGAGCATCATACCTGGATAACATAAGGAAATTCTTTTGGCTATGATGATGCTCTCTTTGTTATCAAGAGATATTCCAGAAAAATTATAATCTCACTGAGATTCGTACTAAACATAGCACCATTTGATTGAAATCACAACTGATACATTTGGATCGGTACTACCTTGATGTTGCCAGAAGTACGGGGCCATATTAAGGAACTAGAATGGTATAAGCAATACGTTATAGGGAGAAGTTGTGTGTGTGTGTGTAAAAAGTAAGACAATCACATAAGATGGACTCTGCTTCAGATTTACTTAGAATATTATTGAGATTCCCTATGTGTCAATGGGTGAATTAACTCTGGATGCTAGTAAGTAGCTCAGATTTGTTATCACTTATTGGCTAGGTGGATGTAACTAGATCAGTGTATATGACATACATTAATTTAAAATGCCATTAAAAGAGTCTAGGCTCAATTTGGAGTGTCTAGAATAAGTTTACAGTCTGCTTAAGATGTCAAAGATAAACTAAAGTGAACTCCTAGAAGGAAACAATGTTGAGCCCTTTCGCGTAGTCATAATCAAGAAAGTTCTTGGACTCACTCTTCAAGAACAAAAGACTTTAAGTACAAAATGGGAAGCGCTATGTTGGGTTATGATCGATGTTAATAGTATATTTATTGGTAGGAGGTTTATACTTTAATATGTAGTTGAAGTTAGCCACATAGATAATTCACAGTACAGTATGAGCATAGGCCGAGTACCAAGAGGTAAGCATTTATTTTGTGAAGCTTGCAACTAAGTACAACTATCTATTTTGTAAAAAAAACTCTTCATGTTGTTAAGTCAATATTTGAGGTAACTGGTTTTATCCAAACGTTTGACTTCTTAACACAAAGTGCTGGGCAATTCTAAAGAAGAACTGCGAGCTCCTGCCGAAACAGACAACCTATGAATACTTTCACATCATCGGAAGTCTTAAGTTATTCTGATTATATTTCAAATTAGTTGATAGATATGTTGAAAAAAAATAAATAAAAAGATACTGGTAATACTGAAACTTTCAGGTATTTACCCCAGAGTACATGTAAATTTATTTCAACTTTCATTAGGTATTAATTGACATCAAATATAGCCTTATGTAATTAAATATAAGTATCGTTGAGTTTAGTATAGTATCCAAACAAGTATAATATTTACTTCACTATGTTAAACAGAAAACCAGACCGCTGATAATAAAGATAAAATAATTAGCATAATATGCAGTTATCCCTACGGCAATATATTTGTGTGATTGTATCGATACATCAATTACTTGATCTTGCTTTTTTTGCGGTGTAAAAAATCTGAATTATTTTACTTTTCAAAGCGTTTTCTTTTTCTAATAGATCCGTTAGTGGGAATTCTGTGATCTGAAGCTTCTACAATGTAGGAAACATCCCCTCTTCAATATACATACGGGAACCAAATAATACATATTGTCCCGTTTACATAAAAATTATATCTATTGTCAATTTAGATTATAGATAGAACATATGTTACACATCTACCCCAAATTTAATTGCTACCTTAGACCCTTGTTCTCGTGTGACTCCAGTGAGTTTATATTTTCCTCTTTATGGCGGATGAGCTTTTGACAGATTATTGTCAACAAGCGGTTATTACCCATCTAATTCTTAATATTATAAACCAAAGATGTGCACCAAAGAAAAAACACGAATTAGAATTAACAAGGTCATAAATTCAATATAATTTTCTTTAGATTTGAGTTGGCCAATGTTATTCTGCGCTCTTAAGTGATCCAAGTAGGGTTACTCAGTATGGTGATAAAATCCTTAAAAACAATTTGCGGCTCTCTTATGAGAATTGAGGAACGAGACTGCAACCTTTTTTAGTAGTATTGTTCAGCTCGAGACCTTTTTCCTTTCTTTCTAGGAGGACTCTGTCGAACCACAGACGTGTTTTGTAGCTTCTTACAATTCCCAGCCTTTCACTGCTACATTCACCTATATTGACTGCGACAATGTTTGCTCCAAAGTCAACGAACAAATCTCTGTCTGAAAAAGACAATTGTTTTTTAGGAGAAAACGGATCGACATTAGAAAAACAAACATGTTGTATGAGCAGCAGCAGCAGCAGCACCAGCAAGATACAACCATTAATTTTATGAATGGTACTCTAAATGATATAAATAGTCTACTTCAAACCTCTTACGATGAAATTCGACAGCTTAAGGCCGTTAAGGAGCCTTCAGAGGTTTCGGGGCAACGAAGACCAAGAAGTCAGAACGCTTCTAAGGAGTTTAGCAGATCTCTGTCGATGAGCTCAACGAACTCAGACTCCTCTGTCGAGGTATTAGGAGGACTAAGGAGCGTATATTTGAACTCAGAAGAAGCAAAACCAAACTGTTTTGAGGATGATGAGGAGCCGACTAACAATATCGATTTCTTGTCCTTCGAGGATGAGTATGAAGTTGTGGTTTTCAATCTTGCAAAACTTTTGACTCATAATTTTATAAAAGAAGATGTTGCAGAAGACTTTATTGAACCTTTAAGCTCTGCTTCAAGTCGATACCTCGCTAAACCTGCGTTAAAATCCCCTGGCAGCAGGTTTCGACCACGGATTAAAGCAAACCTTAAGGTGCGGTTTAACTTACCTGAAGATAAGCACGAAGAACCATTGGGAAAAGTTATACTGCGAGAGGACACCGAGACATCGGAAAGTGATGTATCTAGCAAAGTTTCTGAAGATACAGCTGTTGAAGAAAGAGAGCAAGAAGCATCCACTGAGGAAGCTTTTCTGCTAGTGCAGAAACCAGACCAAATTGATGACTTTAATGACTATTCTTCTGAAACTGATTGTTTTTCATCTGACGATGATCTTGAGGTTATAAACCCTAGTGCTTCTACATACAGTCGAAGCTATGAAGTGGGTTCGCAACAAACTTTTTATCATTCTGGGAATACTGTTTTGCATGATGCTGACTATATTGAGCTGCCCATTGGGCAAACATCTGTGTTTAGGTATAAGGAATCTATTTTAAAAAGTTCTGGCTCACAGGATAAACCTTTGAAGCACAACTTTAAGCCTGCCTTTCCCGAAACCTTAAGGAAGGATGGCAAGCCTTTTAACAAAATGCTCAAGTTCTGGAGAAACAAGAAACAGTAACCTATATATATAAATGAATTTTATGCGAGTCACCACCATACCGAGTTGTTAATTTAATCTTCGTTGTGTTATTAAGAAGTTAAATCACACGCTTTGTTTTTTTAAAGCTTTCAGTTGTTACAACCATAAATTAAAGTACAGACATAGCACCTCTAATTAACTTTAACCTACTGAAGTGTTAATATTTTTGCTACTGTCTTCGATTCTTCAGCTGAAACTTCGTTTGATGAATTTTCTATTGCGCCTCTTAGCTCACGACAGAAAGAACTGAGGTTTTTGAGAGTTGCTTCAGAAAACTCGCCTGACTGTATGCTATTCTGGAGGCACAAATAAATGCCATCAATCTTAGGCAGGAGTAGCTTCAAGTGATTTCTTACCGTTACTGTCAATGCAAAGAGAAACCCATCAACTTTAATTTCGTTCAGTTCTGCTCCTTCACCAAGCTCTTCCAGGAATAAAGCCCCTATAAGTTCTTGCACCATTATACGTTCGACATTTTGATCTGTAAAATACTTCAAACAGGCACCTAAGACGTCAGCGGATATTTTTCTGATGTATATTTCTGGGTTTTTAATCGAAGTTCTTAAATTGCCAAAGATCAGCGAAATGCTTTTCATTGAAACCTTTTCAGGCTTCAGAAGTAGTACCTCCTTCATTAGATTCAACAGTGTAAACTCTATAGGCGACTCTTCTGTTGAATTGAGTGCGTTAGAAAGTTCTTTAACAATGTTATCAACACGAAGAACTAGTGGAATTAGTTTTTTTAAGCCCTCCGCACAAATTCCCCTTAAGTTATCATTTTTAGTTGAAATATGCTTCATAAAGGTAACCTGGAGTTGGGGAGCAAGGATCTTTATCTTAAGACCACCTGTTTCAATAAGAGAACTCAACGCGCTGTATATAGCAATTTTTGTTGAAAATTCACTTGTGTCACTTGAAACTCTAATCAGGGGGCCCCCGAGCTTCAAATAAAATTTAGAGGTCAGGACATCAGGGGATATCAAAAGCACTATATCTGTGACTGCTGTTGCTGAAATTTCTTTCTCATACTGGGAGCAATTAGTAATCAACACATTCTTAAATAATTCGCAAAGTGGAAAAAAGGTCTTCTCGGCGTGTTCATCAAATATTGGCAGCGTCGTTTTCCCAAGGACTTTCAAGTCTTTCGAATACTTTAATTTCGATGCTGCTGTCTTCAAACTTGCACGAACCAAATCTAAGTTCTGCACCAAGGATTCTGAAGTATCCTCGCGAGAACAAAGATTTTTAATGATTTCAGCTACAACCTCTAGATCTTCCACGCCATAAAGTGACCTTGAAATATGTTTCCATGCAATAATACCAATAGGTTTAAGATCATACAAACATGAGCCGAAAAGATGAGAAAGACATTTCAACCCGTATGATCTTTCTAAGGACTTGTTATTTTCCAAATAGCGATCCAATGCTGAGACATAATATGGTAAACCAAGCTCAGTAGCTCCTTTAGCCAACTTCTCCAAGGTATGATCCAGCGAATTGTCGCTCATAGAGGACGGGAGGTTTTTATAAATCCTGAATAAATGAGCGAAGAGCCTATCAAAGTAGTAATGCAAATAATCCTGGTTTGCAGCACAGATGTTTCCTAAGATATCTAAATCTGTTGCGTTCATATCTGGTTTGAGTACCATGTTCAATAGGAAAGGGAATACTTGCTTTGGCCTTCGAGAAATAATTTTTGCAAGCGCTTCTACCAAAGTTGGGTTTTCAGAAATCTTTGATACAATGCTATTAATAAGTTCCTTCTTCACAAGGTCTGGGTTTACGTCATACACAAGGTCAAAACACAACACACCATATTTGCATATCACCTCGTCCTCTTCTTCTGTCAGAGCTACACTAATAATATGCAGAATTGTCTGAAAGTAGACTGAGATAAGTTCCTCATTGGTAGCCCGTATCACTTCGACAACACAAAGGATGCTTTTCTTTCTATCCTCAACGTCTACAGATCCAATCTTTTCTCTGCAAAGATTAACAATTTTAGGAAGCAACCAATCACCAAATTTTGCAACAATCTCACCAAGGGTAGAGGCACAAGCAGCCTTCTCTTCTACATTTGGGGATACTAAGCCGCTGAATATGTATTCTATCATTGTATCGAACACTTTGCGTACAATTGGAGCTGATTTAGACACATACCGTTTCCAAAGTCTGTTCGCAGCTTGCTTGACAGTAGCATTATTGTCTGCTCTAAGTATAAAAAGTAGACTTATGAGCGAAGATCCTTTTTCAACTGGAAGAAGCTCCATAACGAGATTTAAAACATCTGAATTAATAGAACTGGATTTCTTTCCTTCAATTTCGGCGAATTCACTCTTTTCTAAGTTTTCTTCATGCTCTTCTGTCGTTTCATCACCATCGCTCTCATTTGAGTCTATCGCAACAAGAAAATCGTTCACCAGCATAAGGGAACTAAGTCTTAGTCGCCATTTCTCTGCTTGGAGCCATTGAATAAGTTGATCCACCACATATTCGGATGAACTCAGAGCATGTGTTCTTACAACATTTTTCGCTCCTCTTAACGTAGTGTTCCGAACTATTTCTGCATCATCAGTGAGCATGCGGCCAGCAAAATCTAATTCCAGCTGAAGCAACTGCTCATTCTTCTCTTCGGGGAAGCACCTAGGTAAGAAGTAAAACACGGCTGCAACACCTTCTCTAACCTCAGCAGTTCGATTTTGTTCAAATGACATTACATTTGCTACAATAAACTGTTCTACGTATTCTACATTATCTAGTAAACCCAAAAGCTCTACCAGACCATTTGCAGCACCGGCTCGCTCAACTGCAGATGTGCCAATGAGGTTCTTGAACAAGAAAAACAGAACCCTGGAAATATTTTTTTCTGTTTCGATTGTGGCTTCCGCGAATGCATCAAAATCATCAAAGGCAATAGAAATTTCCGTAAGGGAGTTGACTGCCTTAACAAGGCTCTTAATGGCTAATGCGGAACTCTGTCTTACTGTTGGGATGGCAGCAAAGAGAGTTTTTTGAAGATGTGTAAGAAGTTGAGGTAAGTACACAATCAATGTTTGTTTTTCAGTAACTCTCTGCGAAATTATATCTACCAGGTAAGACGCATCTACTTTAGCCTTAGAAGTTCCTTGGGCAAGCCCCTTAATAATAATAGGCATAAGAACAGCAGCCGATGTGGGATCAACGTTCTCGAAGTATAACATATCAACAAAGATTAAAAGACCCTTCTCCAGTTCTTCTTCCGGATTGTTCAGGCATCTAAGAATAACATTACTCTTATTCTTGAGCTCTTTATTATCTATAACAGAACACACCTCTAACAAAGCCTTCTCACCAGCAGCGCTGATCTTATTATTCGCATCTTGAAAGGAGTCAACTATGACAGGAATGATTTGGGGCAGATATTTGAATAGAATTCCTTTCGCTAAATGTGACATTGAGCCGAGAAACAGAATTGACGCTTCTTTTGCCCTCCAATTAGTCTTTGAATTAACTTTCCTTAAGACGATTGGGAACATTTGTTGGAACCCTACTATCGAAATTTGTTTCATGAGTTTTTTTAAGCTATTCCTCGTTGCCGTTATAATAGTCTTCTCGCTTGAGTTAAAGCATTCCAAAACATGTTCAAAAATCTCTATTAAATAAGGCTCGAAAATAAGGCCTAAAGTCTTATGACACTGAACTATGATGGAAAGGCCCATAACCACGGTTTCAGTATCTTCAAGCGAATCTTCAATTTCACTCACCAAAGCTTCCAACTTTCCCCCATTGAGTACAGAAGAGTAAGTCAAGTATGCAAGAGCTTGGGAGAGACCTTGATACGAAGAGAGTTTGTTCGACTTTAATGCCTTCATCTGCACAATGCATCTCTGTTCGTATTTTGACACTATAGGTTTGTTTTTCGATTTGCTACTCTGACCACTTGATATACTATCAATTAATGTTCTGAAGCATCTTATGCTGGCTTTTTGAATCTTGGTGTTGTTTAGCTCAAGGCTCTGTAAAACTAATAAAAGAACTTTGTCAACCAGCGAGGCAGAATCCTCGTGGTCCAAAGTATGCCCAACCAGTGCTGCTACAAACATAATAGAACCTTGACTCTGCATATCTTTGTCAGACATAATATCCTTACCCGTCTTTTTCTTTTTTGATTTCTTCTTGGTTGTGAGCTTTTCTATTTTCTCTGCAGTCTTGGACTTTGCTTTTTTGGACTTCTTCTTTACAGGTTCCTTTTTTTTCTCGAGAGAAAGAAAAGGTTCAAGAATTTTTAAGAAAGACTTTGCTAATGCTGGTCCATGTAAATCAATGACTGACAACCCAAGCTCAAGAAATTCTGAGCGAGTATCTTCATCTTTATGCGTTATACCTTGTTCAATTATAAGGTTAAATATTTCTTTGGCAACTTTTTCATCAGTTAGAAAATCTGTTTGAGAAAAGTATCCAATCTGTATAGCTAAATATCCACGAACTTCATTTACAACGGCTGCAATTTTCTCCTCATGCTTCGTCCTAACTTTCTCAGTTAATAAGACTTCATTCAGCCCTCCCAAATTTGTTCTTGCTTCTACCTCTCGGGATAAAGCATCTCTCAATAAAGAGAAGTAAGCTGCTACTCGGTCCTCCCGGGTTGTCGCATCTATCGCTGCTATCAGAGCCCTTCCCGCTTGTCTTCTGAAAGCAACAGTTCCATTTCTCAAACAGTCTACGAGTGCCGTTTCCTGGCCTAGACTAAATCCTTCCCCCATAGATTTCAAAGCACTGCTTGCCAAGGCGGCGCATATCTCATCTTCTGATGCTTTGCTAAAGTTCAGAGCAGGTTTGAGCAGCATACCGGTATCAGCTAGCGCAGAAGTTTCTAGTAGGAGTTCTAGGGTCATGCTTCTAACTTCAGGATTTTCCTGGAATAGTCCATATTTCGACAGCAATCCATACAAAACACCACGATTCGGCTTCCTCTCTTCACCAGAATCAACCAAACTCAACAGGCAGCTTTTAATTCTTGGCTTAAGTGCCGGAAAACTATTTGCGCAGTACAACTTCAATAAGGATATTGAAAAATGGAAGCTGGTGTCTAGTGATTCCGTAACATTCTTCGAATTAAGCTTGTAAAAGTCGAGTATCAAAGGTACTAGATACCTGTGTTGTTTTGAGCCTCCAAATGCAGTGCCATCTTCACGAATTTCCCTCGTGCAACTGATGAGGTAGCATGTGCACATTATATGAAACAAATAGAAACCTGTGAAATCAACCTCTTGGCCATTATTTTCAAGCGTATAAAAGTCCAAGTATGTCTGGAGTACCTCTACTGGAAATTTAAACCGTACTTTGGACAGCGCCTCAACGACATCATAAACCTCTGTGTATTCCGCAAAAGGAAGTACTACATGATCCCTGTCCTCTCTAAAATGAGGCAGGAGCTTGCCCAAAGATGGTTGGTATTCTCTTCCGAGATCGTGCACCAAAGTAGTAACAGAAGGTTGGTTCAAGCCAAGGGTTACCAGTACAGTTTCCGTCCAGCATTTGAACACTTCGAAATCTACATTTGGGCTGCTGCTTAGACTTAGTACTCTACCATAGTAAAAGAATTGGCTCACGTTACCGAAAGCTATTCTTAAGTCGATATTGGTCATCCCTCCATAACAAATAAGATAGAAAGTTCGGATCAACTGTAATTCAGCCGAAGACCAAGAGGTCGGCGAATGTGCACTCTTCTCAAACTTCTGGGAGAGAAATAAAGAGAAGTCAGGCTTTGTCTCTTGCACTCCTAATAAGGTTTTCTGGCTTTCAATAGAAAATACGAAATCACAGAAAGATTCTATAAACACTGGTTGATCCAAGGATTTAACTAACGGGCCCAAGCTCTTGATATAACACATTTGAAACTGCAGACTTGATGCTACGAACGAATATTTTCGTAAAACTTCTCCTAACATAGTAGGAGGGGTCTGAACGAGTATTTGATGTATTTTCTGCACAGTAGCAGAAGACAAGAACTGTACCTTAAAATAGTTGCTGAGTACTGAGAACGTAAAACCAGAAAAAACCGTAACTTCATCGCAAGGTTCATGATGTTTCAAGATGGATTGAAGCAACAACTTCCCTTCATGCATAAAATATGTTCTACTCCTCCGGTGCAACAATAAAATATCAATTTCTCTTACGGCAGCAAGAACCCCGTCGCCGACGATAGAGAGATCAGATTCTGCATCTCTCAGGAAGAGCCGTAACTTATCTCGAATAAGTCGCTTTTTTATCAAGCCCAAAGTAAAAATGAGTTTAAAATCATTCTTCACCTTCTGATCACTTTTTCGTAAGATAGCCTCCAGAAGGGGTTGGCTAAATGTTTCAAACACAGTTTTACCAAAGCTGTACAGCTCAAAATCTCCGTCAAGACTTAAGGAATCAAAAAATGATAGTTTACCCGTATAGTCGGTGGGTTCGATTCTTATCTGACCAACAGTATCAAAGGTACTAGATTCTCTGACAAGAAGAAAATCTAGATATGAGACTAATAGTTTCTCTGACAAAGCACAACAGAAATCTGCATATAGTGTCTGGCAAACTGCTACCTGGTCCCCAACCAGATACGACTCCATATTTTTTAGGGCATTGAAACTAAACACAGAGTAAGGAGAATTTAACCCACAAACAGCAACCAATAGATCTAAAAGTGTTTTCCCTTTAGAAACCGAGTTCCTTGTCATCTCAGCAAGCATCTTTGCTTTCTTTCCAGAGCTCTGAAACACACATGCAAGTACCTTAGGCAGCTTATTGTGGCGAATTTTTAGTATCTTTTTAATGTTCACAACTTTCATTGAAGAAAAATGTTTTTGAAAATGAGGAAATTTTGAAATGAACTCTATTAAGTGCAATGTAGCGCAAAATACAGTTTCATCATCCATAGAAAAGGCGCTGAGAATGAGTTTAGATATGGATTGAACTAGATTTTCAGTAATATGACCTTCTTGTACCCATACAGGGACCCAGGAGCTAACAACAAATATAATTATGGATATCAACTGACTAACCTTTTCAGTTTTTGCAGCGGAAAATATAAATGAATCAAGAACTGATAAGAATTCCTTTAATAATTTTTTGTCACTTACTTTGCTTGCAATATTATTTGTCATAAGAATGACTTCAAATAAACGCTGTCGCGTGAGTCTCTGAGTGAGAATACTCTTTTGTTGCATCAGTGTCAGCAGATCTTGCAAAACATGTTGAGAATTTGACACACTGCAATTTTCGTAGCGAAAAATTTGCTTTATTGAATTTCTAAATGCTTCGTCTTTGACAGTTGAAGGAGAAAGAAATAATTTCTGCAATGTGGCTTCTGGTATCATTGGAAGAGATCTATTACTCTTCACAGGGTAATTTAGCATTGTACTACTGGGAAACTAAGAATAACAAGGGTGCATTACCCTTGAATTTTCATGAGATTTTCTTTTGCATGAAAATGAGGATTTTAAGTTATTTAATGCTTTTCTGTTGTGTAGAGGTGTCTACCACCGATTTTCTGCCTAAATTCGCAAACTGGCTCGAGAAACATGAGAATTTTGACCCATCTACTGGAGAGATATCTTCACACATATCCTTGCTCACTGGTAACACATTGTTTCACATGGACTCAATTCACGAAACCTCAATTAAGTCTTCCATTGAGTCTTTTTATGACAGAAAATCCTATAAAAAAGTGTCGGCGAGCTCCAATCTTGAAACTATCATAAGCTCCATAAACCCACATTTGTATCTAATCTTATTTATCCCCAGTGCTGAACAGTTTTCTGCATTTCAAGTGAACAATATTGTGACAACATTCTTTCAAAATCCTTCTTTTCCTAAGCTAGCTATATTTATTAGTACTTCATTTGGTGAAGAACTTTTAATTGAACCGGGTATATCACAGATTGACTCTCCCCAAAATCTTCAAAGTCTAAGGGAGCAATTGATAAAGAAAGTTAGGAGATTCTGGAAGAAAGGAGCAATATTTCATAACTGCCGGACACTTGTAGAAGTTGTGGTTGGAAAACCCGGTGCAAATAGACTGTCTGAACACAGGCGAGTGCAAAGAAAATCCAGAAAAAAACAGAAGTTTCAACCAGAAATTGGGAGCAAGCCTTTCATTGGACAGAAAGATGTTGTTCAAAGAGTTAAACAAGGATTGGAAAACTTATTTAGTGGTATAAGGTCTGGAGACGGCCCGTTGGTGTTCTTATTTGGTGGCATTGCTGGAACTGGGAAGACTTTTTTAGGGCAACTAATTGCCGAAGAGTTTGCATGTACGCTGAAACAAATGTGCGATTTGAACCTTGATGAACTAGAAAGAGAAAGTCTGTTTCTACATGTTGATATGGGCAATTATCAGGATGAAAGGGCAATAGATGGCTTTGTGGATCCGAGTCCTGGTTTAGAAGGGGAAGGTTTATTAGCAAGCCATTTTCAGAAAATTGTTGATGGGAGAACTGTAGTGATGCTTGATGAAATCGAGAAAGCACATGAGAGCTTACTAAAGGATATGTTACTGCCTGTCTTGGATTCCAACAATGGTCATATTCAACAAAAGAAGACTGGAAATAAATTTCCAACCAAGGATAGCATATTTATTTTAACCACCAATTGCTTTGATGATGAAATTGAAGGAATGTTTAGTCAAGGCAAAAGCTATGAAGATATAGTAGAGAAAGTGACCCAGCTATTCATTGATAGAGAGAGTCTGTGTTTAAGCGCGAATGCCAAAGGAAACCCGTTTAGTTGGAAGCCCTTATGGAGAAGAATAACTTCGGGTCAGAGCTCAGCGTTGTCTGCATTTAATAGCGAAGAAGGTTTTTTTGCTTTCTTACCTCCAACAGAGGAAGATATAGTTAATATTATTGGTATATGCCTAGAGAGACTTCACAGCAGATGTGTCAAGGGTCAACTGGGTATGATGAGAGAGTTTTATTATTCGGCAAAGGTTATAGACTACCTCTTGAAGAAGATTGGGAGAAAAGGAAGTAGCATGGCAGTTGTTGAAACCAAGGCGGAATCAATCTTGATGAAAGCTATTTTGAGTAGAAAGGAACTAAGAGACAAAGCGCAAGAATATTTTGGTTACATGTATGTGCAACAAAGCAAGGAGTTAGTCTTCATTACGGAGCCGATTAATTCTTCGTCATCAGTAGCGAATGATTTGAAATACGAAGATAGTAATGGTGCCCAACCTGTCAAAACAAAGAATGATTTTGGGAGACCAGTTGTAGAAGTACAACACGAAGTACATACAGATCAGCAGGGTGAGCGAATGAGAACGAAGCCGATTAATTCGGTGAAGCTTGCTGTTCAGGAAAAACTAAACACAAAAGAATATATTAAAATCGACCAGGCACTATCCTTACAAGAAGCTCTTCGTGTTTTGCTCTTGCTAAGCGTCGCATCCTTGTTTGGCTATTGGTACGTTTTCCCCTTTCTAAAAAGCTTTATCGTTTTGAGTAGTCTAGTAATGCTAGCACTATATGCATTTGATCCTGAACTTGCGAAACAGGTTGCAAGAATCACTGTTGAAGCTGCGAAGGTCTTAACTTGGTTTCTATGGACTCATCCTGGTGCTTTTGGGGGTACTTTAGTTTGTCTATTTGGTTTACCAAGGTTAATTAGTTGGTTTCAAGATCGTAAATCTGTTAAACCGAGAGAAACCACGCGATTTGAACGTTTAAAAATAGTAAAGCGTCGTCAGAGCTTTTGAATCTAGTGTATCGGTGTTTCACGGCATTCATGTTACTGCCTAGAGCTCGATTTTTTACTGAGTATGTGTTAGCATAAGTTCTGAAGGCTACTATTATAGCATTTAAACTCAGCCTTGATACCGGAAAATTAACTCATACTTTGCAGATGTAAACAAGACTAACTAGAATAATCTTCTAGTCATTATATTCATGAGTCAATAACACACTATGTTTTCAGTTTTTTGCAAAAGGTAATACCTCTAAACCGCTTAATGAAATATTAGCTGATTTGATAAGTTGCAAGACTTTGTTCAGGAAAAGTGCCATTTTGGAAGCTCTACATACTTCTTCTTGTACCTAACTGGCTTAATTAAACTAAAAATGCGTTTTGTTTTACGCTTCACTCGTTTTACTTCGAAGTTCGGGTATTTCTGCTAGCTGCTAGTACGATACTACTACAGTACTATTATATACATTATGATGCAATCTGCATGCTTATCATATCTTTGAAAGGTTTATTCTCGCTAAATATGTTTTTTGAATGGGAGAAAAAAGTAATATTTCAATAATTCACAATATATTTTGAGATTTGAGAACCCCCTATACTGAAGTGTCAAGTGACAGATTATGAAAGATATGCAGAGAGCGGGAAAAAAAAGATATAAGAGTCATGAAATAAATAAATCAAATTTTCGGAACAAACGTTATGACAAACAAGTAAGTGAAATAAAGAGAAACGTTGTGAGATTTGTAGGAATGAAATACAGAAGATTGTAACCATTGATTATGAAAGAGGTGAAGTACTGCGGGATAATGTGACAAGCAGTCATGAAACGAATATATTTTAGTATTAAGGCAAAGAGTTTCAATTATATGAAGCTTGAATTAAACAAAATGTTGAAAGATATATGAAGAAACTGCATCTAACCTTGAAAGCACGGAATTTTAAATAAAGGATGAAGATTTGAATAAGTTTCTGAAACACTTCTGAAGAAGATATAGAAAAGCATCAGGTCTAGGCAGGAGCAAGGTTCACCAACCTGTGCTACTCAATGAAAGTTTATTGAAACGAAAAACTTTGCAAATATGTAAGAAATTGAAGTAGTAAACAAAATCTAAAAACCATTGAACGAAACAACTTAAAAAACAAGAAAAGTTTTTGTACTACTCTAAGTTTACTTTAGAGATAGATTGGTGCTTAGTCAGCAAAATTGTGTTACTTTCACATCGCACAATGTCAATGTGATATGGACGGAGGGATACAAGCAAGAGTTTAAGGAAAGTGTGTTTTTTTTGGAATAGGGTATAGGGATCATGCTTTTAAGAAGTTTGAGTATTACAATGGATTTAAGAGGGTTTGCTGATAAATGGGCTGAGATAAGAACCATGTGTTCTTCTTTCTTTGATCTTGGTGCTACATAGGTATTAGGGATCAAGGCTTGCAATTGGAGATGGATGTAGGTTACTTCCTTGTAGATTGTGCTGCTTCAACAAACTTATGAATGACTTTTTGGAATGGGGTTTAAATATAATCCTTTCATTTACATGGGAATACCATTCCTTCGTTAGCCTTAGTGTTCTTAAAAAAATGCAACCTTAGTCAATCTGAGATGAAGAATAAGTGAAAGAAAAGATTTCTTATCTTGGAAATAGCTGCAATCCATTATCTGGGATGAAGGTATATTCTTTAAGAAAATCTTGCTTTAGTCACTAAGAATTTTGAGAGAATATATTGAGAGAACTAATTGCTAGGATGTTAGTTTAGAATTAAGATAACACTATATTCATTTTGAACTTCTTGTAGTGGTCTGATACTATAAACAAGTACATTAGGACAACTGAATCTTTCTATAGTATCTTAGGCTCAACCCACACTGTGATCTTTTTATGTCAAACTTCCTTCTTTGTTCTCTATTTCTAACTAATATGATGGTGGAAGATTAATCCAGAGACATTTCAGGTTAAATTTTGAAAACACTCCTATGTGATTATCTTTAAAAATACCACTAATACGGAGAAAGTAACAGATGCTTTCTTAAAGCCATATTTTCTTCTATTTATTATTTTTTGACAAAGTTCCTTTTATACTGTTAATGGTTTTATTTATTTCACTCTTGTGAATGAGTCTTCCTTAAGGCTACTCAAAGATGGGACATTAATTTCGTGGTACGATCCCCGATTGCAGCTGGAGCGCATCCTTCTAATCTCTTTTTGAGTTTAAGAATATAAGGGATGTTGCTGATGCACCCAATGTGGAATATGGGTGCACTGGTGTATATACTGTGTTGCTATTTATAGCTAGAATATGCATGATATCTATACGGCAAGTTAAAACTGATACACATATCACAGAAATATCATGGATATATGTTTCTATCTACCTCTTCCACATTTAAGGAGTATTCAACCATTAATTTCAGCTCGTCTTTTCATTATGAAAAAGGAGTTCCCGCTGTTCAAAGTTACACAACTTTCAAATTATCTTGCTTACCCTGACAGCTGCATCTTTGCTGCTTCCAATGAGATAAATCGGCTAAATTTGATCATGGACTTGTTTTTTCTTTGGGGTTTTATATTCCTACCTCCCAGAAGTTGAGTACGAAATAAAACAGGTAAACAAGAGTTTAACCTTTCAAACTCGGTTCTAGCTTCCCTCAGTATTTGAATATTAAGTAAAAGTATTCAAGTGTTTGACTTGACCTATGAACAAGCGTCAAAACTCTTATCTTGCGGATTCAACACATAGTTCTCTTATTCATATATACTGACCAACACTGTTAATGATATTGTTGATAGTTCTGCATCTAATGTCAAGTGAAATGTTCAAGATCATCTTCATATTCAAAATCATAGAAAACAGTTTCATCTAACTACTGAGTAGATTCTTCAAGGATGATTCCTGGGAGTTAATTTCATACTGTGATAAACGTTTTACAATCAATTTTATGTGTTCCACACAACCTCCATCTACTTCACGGGCAGAGTGGATCAACACAGACCCTTTAGTAGTCGTATCCAAAGATGTGTTTACTAGTCCAAGATTGCTAGGCCAATTAACGACTTCATACATAATCCAACTTTCATAAAACTCCACCTGAAGTTAACGCTGCGAAAATCGTTCTCCACGCAAACCGAAAAGATAACCAACAAATGGTAAAACAGTCAATGAGTGATTTTTATTTGAAAGGAATCTTGATTAATGTATTTCAGTTTTGCCCACATAGGCTATTTTGATTATATGTCTTGTATTGTTGCTCTTCCTGATATGAACACATGAGAATACAGTTCAAATACCCCCTCTATGCAAACAATTTGTTTTACATCTCGCTAGTTTTAACTTGTTAGTTTATATATATAGCTTTCATACAGCTCTATCTATTGACATAATGCATCTAACAAGTTATACCATAGATAGAATACTTGAAATCAACTATGAAGAGATAAGAATGCAGTACTCACGGAAATGTAGATCAAATCAGTTATTTCCAAGAACTTTAAGGGAACATAAACTATACAACCATGATATTTTCTTGGTTTGAAGTTACAAACAAGGCGAAATCGAATGCGATCATTTTTCTTGATTTGAAAGTTGTACAGTATAATTCTACGATCTAGCAAAATCTAAGCATCAACACAATGTTTAAAGCATTTAATAAAATAGATTATAAATTTTCCTAACATTAATATTTGTACAAAAAAGTACAGGACTCTCACCCACAGTAAAGTAGTGGTACATTTTCTTCTTCCAACTAAACCAATATGGAATTAGCTATGGGAACACTTCAAGTATTTAACCTTTTGCAACATATCCGATTTTATACCATTCAATCTTTAGAGTTTAATTTTGTTAATATTGAAGTGGCTTTAGCTCTGTTGTGTGTTATTCTGTACGATTTCGTTCTACTGAAGGTTATATAACGTCACGAAATCGAGAGCCTGGCACTTTGTACCAAAAAAATGTTAAACTAATCAAATTCGGTGAAGTACAATATAACTTGTACAAATCATTCTCTCTGTGCATTCTAATTACTTTCAAATATAGCAATTCAAAATTAACCTAACTCTAGGTTATTAATGTTAAGGATGATGTACAAATGATCAAGGTGTTAGTGTTATCATCCCAAATCTCTGTTCTCTGCCTTGTAATAATGAGCACTATATTTATACACCTTCTTGGGAGTACATTGGGTTATCAAAACTGTAGAAAACACTCGTTGTACTCATAATTCTTTTCTAAGAGCCCAACCACTGGCCCAGTGTAGTGCCAGTGCAATAATTTCTTACAATCAACCTATTTTATAAGTAGTTTTCTTCTCCTTTTACTGAAACCAGAGAGATAATTCAAGGTGCGTTCCATGTTTCTTTCACATCCCATTGTTTGTTCTCACATAATTTTCTATACTTCACAATAGCATAGGACACATCATTGAAATAAATTGGGCGCATAAACATAAAAGTGTTACACATAAGTATACCCTAAAACAATTATTGTAAGGTCAAAATATGATATAGGTTCAGGTCATCAAATGCAAAAGTATCTTTTCTTGTCTTCATTACTCCAGATTCTAATTTTGTTCTTGTTTGTGTTTAAAAGATGACCTAAATTAAATATTATTTTAGTATCCTGGACTAATTTTTAATTTGAACAAAAAGCTATCGTGACCATTAGACGATGTGTTAGATTTGTAGTGGACCAACAGCTCAGTTAGAATTTTTTGCATTTTTCATGAAGATTGGTGTATTACTTCCACGTATTGTTTTCTTGGTAACATAAGAATTGTAGGGTAACATCTGAGCTGAACAATCCTACGTCCGTAGCAGATCTGTTCATTTACATATTGAAGACAACGATGCCAGGTTGATGTTTTAAACTCCGATTATCTATTTAAGAATTAGCCTTATTCCGGAAAACTGGATACCTTTCCTATGCCCAGACTTTACACCTATAATTGTAGAAAAAAAGAGAGATCTTTTCCAGGAATAGATAGCAATTTACATTGTCTAGATATATTTCTTGTTCACATTGTTAGATCCCAAAGTATTGTTCTTACAGTGCCTACAGTAAAGGATTCATGATCCCTTGCTTAAATATTGTAATAAATTTAGCGAATAGACTGATAATATCAAAATTATGGAACTAACTTAAATCTCTGTATATATGATCAGTTTTAAAGTTACTATCTTGGTATGTCAAATTATACTCATCTTTCCTTTAAAGAACTAAGTTATATAGTGTTCTCTGATGTAAAATTTCCCAGTACGGCTCTCGTTTTATATAGCGCAATTTTCTTTAGTGTTGCGACTGTTTGAACTGGTGCAACTTATTCAAGAAGAAAACCCGGATGTCAGCAATTGTTGCCTAAATATAACTACACTTTTACCCCTTTTATTACTACTTTTTATTATTTCTAATGCCTATGTTGCAACTCTTTACGTTTGACAAATCTAAATTCATGAAAATGATTTTTGAAATAAAATACTAGTAAAAGGGTTTAAGAGAGAAAACTTTGATAGCAAGAAGAGATGGCATCATATACCTGACATAATTCTGTGAATGAACGTTAGTTCTTCGTATCATGGCACATGCGTAAATATAACATTTCCTCCAAAATTGCATTCATCTAGCACTAATACGCTGTAGTTGTTTTAGGTTTTAGTCAGGTTCCCTAGGAGATAGCTACTGGTGGCTAGAGATTAGCCATATTTTTGTTTATGTAATCCATATTTTTAAACAATTTCAACTGTGAATTGTTGTGGTATTGGACAACTATACTCTATTGGACCAACTTCCTATGTGGTTACCCTAATGTCTAACTTGGTTACATTGTTATGTCAGTGGCGTTTCAGTTTTTTTGCAAACTTCATAAGTGATAAAAGGGGACTCTGGCTCAGCATAGGAACCAAATATAGTTTGTTTAACTTCAGTGCAAACAAACTAGCAAGGATCTCATTGAATGTTGACCCTAAGCCTTTGTTTGAAAAAGCTTTAATCAACCTGATGATTTTGTCTTCTCCTGTTATTATCTAACAAAGCAGTCACTTTGCAGAATATCGCAAACGTAAACATTTTTGAAATGCTACCTCAGTTTTTTATAATCTGTTGAGGATGTACAGAACAAACTGGTTCAGAGCCATATCATTTGAGGGAAAATAAAAATAATATGAGTGTTTATAACTTTTCGCGAGCAAAAGCAGTGTGTCCTATCATATTTTGTGTCAAAGAAAAGATATAGTGTGCATTCACACAGTGTATATCAAATTTGTTTATGCACATTCTTTTACCAGCAGAGCATAGCTCTTTACATAATCGCATTCTAACGAGAATATACTTCTCCAAAACCTCGATCCCTATGAATTTTTTCTTTGCTCTGTAAGATAAAATCCTTAATATTTTCTTTGAGAGTTTGACCCTATAGAAATATCCTAAATGGCACCCAGAAAATAATCTTTCACTTCATATTTCTTCGCAGTACTATTTGCCACCTGTATCAATAGACCTGTAATCTTATCTCAAGTACTTTTCTTACATTCAACTCTAACTCACTCAGTAACTAAATCCCCGCAGTAATGGGCAATTTCTTTTCAACCTGAAGGATAATGAGCTGCAGCATCATCGCAATTGCTACCTCAGCATCCACAATACACATTACTCCTTTGATATCTTTTTTATTTTAATAGTATTGGGTCTCAAAACAGAGCCAAAATCTTCGTTTCTTGCTTTTTATTTTACTTTCAATCAGATTGAATTTTGCTTGTCGTAAGGCGAAACAACACGAAACAATAACTTCAAATGGCTGTGTTACAGTTTTACAAAAACTAGTTATAAATATTAAGTTCTAATGTTAACACATCATGGTCAAACTAAGGAACTTGAGTTCATAAAAGAGTGCCTTAAGTGAGAAACTTGGAATTGTAACAGAGCCTGGGCTAAGAGTGGTTTTCTTAGTCATCATAGTCTCTCACTTGTAAGTTAAAATTTTACCAATTCAAACCTAGCTACGAATTGTCTTAATAACAGGGTGAACTTTTCCTCTTAAGCTATTTCTATACTAAGGGGTTGCTCATTACCTGCCGAAAATAACTTTAAAGAAACCATGGACATAAATAAACAGCTTAAGTAAGATTTGAATTTGTAACAAGAAGCTCTGTCTGCCTCGAGAGTTGATACCTCTAATAGAGATAGCTGTGGCCTGCAGTTTAAGTGTTATTACTTTGCAGTCAAAATTACTGCTCTAAAAAGCAAAAATGGTACGCGAAATCGGTCTTCTGGATCATATGTCTGTTTCTACTCAGTGATGCTAAGCTGCTTTCCTTTACCTGGACGCTTGACGAAAGTAGACAAATTTTGAGGAGGTTTTAACCCAGGAAGGAGATAAAAATTCCTATGAAGTGTCGTCAGAAACCAAGACCGAAGATATTGTTGATAAAGTAAAGGTATTTTTATATTTCCACTCCTTTCGAAACTAGTTGATAGCAATAGAAATCAACTAGTTAAGAGGGAAGATGAAGTAATGGGTTCTTACCATGTCAAGTGGGGTCAGATTTAACCAGTCTTTGTATAAAATATTTAATATCTACTGCTAAACAATTAACAACCCTACCAAGTAGCTTACCTCATAAAAGTTTTATCCAGGACACTAAATATTGAGGGGGGGGGGAGGTATTCATTTGTACAGCTTGGATTTTATAGTATTGCTCCTAGAACAAAATACAATAGAAAAAGCTTATGAGACAACAGAAAGTATGAGACGACAAGTTCTTTGTGCACTATAACCTTTAGAATTCTATGGAACTGGGAAGTTCTTCATTTTCCCTATTCCATATAGTACTTTAGCTGGGCCAACTCAATACGGTGCAATTTGGTTCCCAGTCTATTTACAGCATAAAGTATACGAGAAATAGATACACAAAAATTGCCACTTCATAAACGCAGTCCCAATTTTACAGATTTTAGAATGGCCAATTCGTCCAGCTGTCATTTCCTATTGAATTAACGAATCATCAGCGATAAATTAATTTTACATTAAGTGCAGTTTTTGAATATGTCAAACAAAGCATGGAAGCAACCTTTGCCTGATCCATCTAAGAAACCTATTATTGATCCACGAGAAAGTACATCTGCGCAGAGGGCTTCAAATCAGCGCGCAGGGGGAGGGACTTCTGTTTTTAATCTATTTCGCCGTAGTAAGAAGAGAAAAAACTCTGCTGACAACACAGAAGGGGAAAAAGATGATAAGGACCTTGTGGACCAGCTTCGAGATTCATCTAGTAAGATTGAAGCTGATGGTAAAGCTTCAGTTGTTTCAGAAGATTCCGAGTATGAGGAAAGTGAAATAGACGAGCCAGAGGGGTACAACATCCTGGAGGACCCGGATTTCGCTGACCTCGAGGTGAAGTCTGAATTTGATGAGGCAGAAGGTAAAACTGAGGAGCAGGAGGAAGTTGATATATTTGTTGAAGATAGACAGGAACTATATGACGTACTGGATACGTCTGCAAAGGTTATACGGGCAAAAGCCATTGACAGGAAAATGGCGCTTCGGGGACATATTCCGAATCCTCCGACAGGAGGCTGGGTATGGAGAAAAGCTAAGTTCTTGTCAGAATCAACTCCCAAGGAAGGAGAGGGATATGTTTGGAACTTCGAATACCCTTTGACCAAGGAAAAATCTGTAGTATTTTTTTTTTTCATTAGTCCTAGGAGCAAATTAGTATAAACGTGACAAAGGAACCTCATAGGGTTGCCAAAGCAGGAACTAAGAGTGGACTTGAAGTCTTACATCATAAATATGAGGAAGGCCATAAACTAGATATTCTTGATATTTTTAAAGCAAAAAACGGGAGAGATATGAAGAAAAAGTGGAGACCAGCAACTATAAAGGCCTTAAGTGATGATGGATATTGGATAAGAATTCATTTTGACAATTGGAAAGTTGTTTGGGATGAGTGGTTGCATATTTATATGGATGCGGAGAGGATTTCAGAGCAGAGTAAATTTACTAAAAGAATTCAGAGGAGGCTGAGAAGGAGGAAGACGAACTTCAAGAAGGTGTTAAAGAGAAAGCACAATTTGCAGCTTGTTGACATGGAGGCTGATGGTAACTGTCTTTTTAGAACAGTGTCTCATCAAGTCTATGGAACACCAAAGAAACACGCAAAAGTAAGAGCTGAATGCTGTAATTATATGTTGAAAAATAAGGAAAGATTTGAACTGTTCACGGGAAATATAGTGCAGCATGTTAAAAAAATGAAAAGAGATAGAGAATGGGGCGATGATACGGAAATTCGAGCAATGGAGGAGTTGTATGATAGAAGATTTGTGATATTTCAGGTTAGTGGGTTAGGAATTCAGTATAAACCAATGAAGATTCACTTCAAGGGTGATTTACCATCCAAGATTAAAGACGTAGAACCTATCAGGCTCTCTTATCATGGTAAATGCCATTATAATTCAGTGATTCCAGCTGATATTAAAGTTGCTAGAAACAAGAGTTATAAGGTTGGTAAGAAAAGAACTACCACCTGGATAGCAGATAGAAGAAGGCGAATTATAGAAAAATCTGAAGAAGAGGAGAGAAAAAGAAAGTTAGAAGCCAAAAAAAAAGAAGCTGAGGAGAAGCGCCAAAAAGAAGAAAAGGAGGAAAAACAAGAGGAAGAGGACGAAGAGGACGAAGACACCGAAAGCAAAACTACTGATACTAAGACTAGTGCTTCTAAAGGAGATGAAGAGAGTGAGAAAGAAGTAAAAACGAATAAGGTGGGAGCGAATGACATATTATTAGACGCTGCTGAAACCGAACCCATCGAACAACCTAAAGTTGATAATGCAACCGAAAGTAAAATTGTTATAGATGTGAAAGAAGTTGATAGTAGTGAAGAAGAGAATAACCCACCCCCTAGGGTTGAAAAACCAGAAGCGGAAGAAGCTGTAAAGAAAGATATTTAATTTATCCTTGGTCCGTATAGATATTTTTCTAACATTTGACACATATTCTTATGATATTTTATTTCAGTAAGTTTTGGTGGGAACAAAAATTCTATTGAGCTTTACTAAAGCACTGGCATATTTTAAAATATTTTTCCAGGGTTCATAATACTGCGAGGATCAATAGTTTTCTTTAGGGCTGAGAGTAAATCAACCTTTGCTTCAGTCATTGATTCTAAGAATGGTTTTTTCTTTAGCAAACCAATTCCATGTTCTGCAGATATTGACCCATTCTTTTTGTCTACAAATTCGTAAATAGTGTCTTTGACTCGCTCTATTCGCTCAGCATCTTTTTCCTTGAACCAAACTTCTAAATGCAAATTCCCGTCTAAAATATGCCCATATTGTGAAATATTATAATCTGCAGTACACAAACCTTCGAACAAGCTGCTTTGCTGCTTCATGAACTGAGTTGCCTCGTTCATCAAACCTATATTAGGAAATGCCAGATCACTTTTTAAAGTATAACCTCCCTTCTCCCGCAAGGCAACTGTAAAAGTTTCTCTAATCTCCCACAATTCTCGCTGTTCTTTCAGCGTAGAAGCCAACACAGCGGAATTTTCATTAAATAACAGATCTTCAGAAACCATTTCCTCTATAAAATTTTCAATTTTTTCAATGTCATGATCCACATTTGATCCATTAGTTTCTACTAGTAAATAAAACGGGAAAACAAGAGAAAAAGGGTTTCGCACATCTCTGCCCATGTGTAGATGCATTGCCTGATCATCCCAAAATTCTACGGCAGACACTACTTCTGCCAAACTGGCTTTTATAATTTCAATACAACGCTCAAGAGAACTAAAATTCTTGAAACCAAGAAGACACAGATTCACAGCACTAGGTTGTTGAACAACATTGATTGCAACTTTAGTAATTACACCAAAGGTTCCCTCTGTTCCAAGAAAGAGTTGTTTTAGATCCAAACCAGTTGAGTTCTTTCTTACACCAGAAAGCGTTAGGTCCATTATTTCTCCTGAGGGTAAAACAACTTCTAATCCAAGGACATTCTGCTTCAAAGATCCGTATCTTGCGTACCTAATGCCCCCAGCATTTGTAGAAACATTTCCACCAATTGTACATGAACCTTTTGAGCCCAAATCAATAGGAAGAAGAAGTTCATGAGGATCTAAAACGGACTGAAGAGAATCAAGTATACAACCAGCCTCAGCTACTAATAAATTAGAGCGCTTGTTCAACGAAACAACTTTATTAAGTTTTTGTAGGGAGAGAAGAACTGAGTTGGGTTGTGTGCAAATGGAAGAACCAACCAAATTTGTATTCCCACCTTGTGGAACAACTTTTATATCATTTTGAGAACAGAATTTAAGTAGGTTTGAGACCTCTTCCGTACTCTTAGGAAGAGCCACAATACTCTCCTTGTTGCTACAGAATTCCCCAGTCCAATCCGTCAGAAAAGGTTTCTTGGAAAATTCGTCCGAAATAGTTTGAATACCTAGTTTTTCAGTTATATCAACAGCTGTAAAAGAGGATAGTGACCTTTTCAATGGAAGATAGCATTGGAAAATATTTGTTCTTTTGAGAAACGTTCGTATTTCATGAAATATCATTTTTGATGAAATTTTGGGAAATTGTACAAGATATAATTTTGAAATGAATATTTACTTCATAACAGATGTAAGGAGGATTTTTGGATTTCTTGCTCCTATGGTAATTAAATTACACATCTATGTTATTAAGAAAACTGAAAGTATTTCTTATATCTTTATTTTTTTGTATTATTACCTCAATCTACAAATAATATACTATTTTTTCAAATAAACTAGGAAGAATGTTATACATCAGTTCATTCCAAGAAGTTTTTATATAGCTAAGCTCCACGATGCAAATTCTACATTATCACTTTCTATAGTTGCACCAGTCGTAATGAAATAAGAATATGCATTTACATTCCTTGTACCAAGAGAAATTACATAGTCGTGATAATAGCTTTAGTTAACCTTAGCACTGAAATCTAACAGGACATATGCAAACGATCAACGAAATAAACCCAGTAAATCTTTTTTCTTTTGAGTCTATGAAAATTTTAAAGGCTAAAGTGAATATTATAATAAGTGATTTCTAGTAAATGTTTATCTTAAGCAAAATATTCAAAACTATTGCTTCACCTGTTTTTTAAATGGGTACTATTGCAGCTCTGAATACAATCATAATCATAAAAGGTAAGTAACGAGATCATTACTAGAATAAAGTGCATTAAATGTCATAATGAAATGTATATATATTATTTACCGAATGTCCATCAGACCATTGCTTTAGTTTGTGTTAGACTAGATGGGGTATTTAATATGTAGGATTAGTTATGCTTTTACGGTTTATTAGTCTGAAGATGCGGCTTGTTGTACTCCCTTAAGAATAAGGAGCGAGCAGAGTTTTAGGCTGATTCCTGTAAGCTTATGCTAAGTGAAATAACTTCTTAGGATACGATATCAAAGATTCAAATTAAGAAATTGTTTTGGTACTGGTTATATCCGCAGATGCCTTTCGCCAGATCCTACAAAACCAAAATATATGTTTTTTTGTCTTCAAGTATGAATCAATTATATATCCGTCATTTAAATTTACTGTTGTACGAAATCATCAGCAAACAAAGACAAGAACATGATGCACTAGGGTGAAATTTGCATAAATTTTTTCGTAGTTACCCTTTCTGCGGTATCATCTCAAATCTTTAAGGATGCTCAAGTACTATTTTTCGTCCAACTTGCATTTTAAAAGTATGATTATAACAAAATATATGGGTTAATTTTCAGTGTAGAAGTATGACTTAGTTATTGTATACGGAACAGTTGCGCAAGAATGGTATCGTTAACTCTGGAAACGGGTTGATTCTTAAATAAAGTCATAATTTTATACCTACAAAGATGTTCATGAATGCTGTATAGATTGTCCCTAATGAAAAGTTGGAATCACTGGTGCATTATAGTAAATATGCAACGGGTTGAAAATACGATGAACTAAAAGTGCTTGCTGTTGTGATATCTGTTGGCACCCTTATCTGATGCTAAAAGTGGTCATAGAGTGATAGCGTATTGCATAATGATATGATATATGTCTAGAATACTTTAAGTATAAGTTTGTTGTCCAAAAGAATCCTATTAGACTTATCTTAAATGTATTTTACACGGAGTACTTCCCACAACGTTTGAATATGCTCATATTTTATCTGATAAGTAACATGGTTTTATAGATTGAGACTATTGTTTTAGAACCAATGAAGATTAGAGCCAATATCTCAGCTCATGCTAGCTAGATCTGATACTGGAGCTGTTAGAAAAAACAATAAAGATTTGGGCTTAAGGTTTTCAATATCCTGTGAATGTTTTCTGAATCATCCAAAACCAACATGGGTTTGAAATCGTTTTTAACTATGGGAATAAGTAAAAAATAGTTGGTTAGAGGCATAGTGTAGCTCTTAAGAGCTTTAATAAGGATTTATGATGTTGTTTCCAAAAAGGGAAAAATATATATGTTTAAGAGATGCCACCAAACCAATAGCCGCGCTAGCATTATCTGAACATTCAACCTTATTTCCGTGTAAATCAAGATTGCCAAGGGAGCGCTAGCAGATCTTTTTTAGGTAAATTTTCGTTGGCAACAACTGGCGGCACAGGTACATCACTACAGCAGGCTCACGAATTACTTCACATGGGAGAAAGTATTTTGCTATAACAAAAAAGTGGAAACGGGCATTGTGAAAGTTAAAATTCTCCATGACTTTAAATTTAATTGATACATGCTATTTTTTTACATAGGTTAGGCATCATATTCAATAAGCCAATAAGAAGAGCAGCAACCTCTGCTTGATTTAAAGCATTAACTAAAAAATGTTGCAGTATAAGCATGCTAATTTCGAGTCTTAACATGAAGGTTACCAATGACTCTGTTCACGAGACGCATTTTAAAACAAGTGGCAGTACTTATCAAATCCAATGGTGTGTAATAGGGAAATCAATGTATATCTATTGAGAACCTAAGTGTTTCGTTTAAGTTTTTATGGTGATCGGAGGTGCGGAATATATAGCTTTCATGCTGCTAAGGCTGGAAAAGCTTTTTATCTGCTGAGGATCCAGAAATGATTTTTCATTAAGATGTGATGTAGAAATCGCAGACAATTACTAATTTTCGATATTAAGAGACAATAAATGGAAAATCATGATTTTCTTTGTCCAAGACCCCAATGGTCAAGCGAATTCAACCGATGGACCCAAAAAGCTTTGTACCAAAAAGAGACATCTTTACCTTGATGGCTTTTAGTATCGATAGCCTTGCTTTGTCAAACTACATGGCATCAATATTTTCTTAGAAGTCTATTGGTCCACAAAGCTTTGATTTTTTTCAGTACGACATATACAGAGGATCGTGGAGGATATGAATTTTCTCGCGTTGGTCAAAAGTGCTTTCCATCAATTTTACTTAAAGGTGAGGCTGGTATCGCTTGGTTCATACGGGGTGATTTTTTGTTAAAAGCGCCTTCCGGTTATCAGCATCACATAGAATTCATGATTTTATCCTCCATACAGGAGAAAAAAGAAAATAAGTAGATTTATTTACATTGTATTAACTGCTAGTCAAGAGGTAAATACATATAAAATATTCGTACATGAACCAAACAATAAATTACATTAGATAAACTAAGGTTATGGGATAATTCTACTGGGAGATATCAATGCATAAATAAAATACAGAATCGCACACTCGACCAAACACTCAGCAGTCTAAGCAAATATGTAAGCAATGAAAAAGCTCAAAGGCCGTGATTTAAAGAGCAAGAACTATCTGTACTCAGCTAACAGTTTGTAGATGATGTATAAGACAAGAAAATATAGAATTCTGTATCTGTCAAGGAAACACTATAAGCTTTTGGATAAATAACTGTATCAAATGGTAGGCCACTTTTCTTTTAGCTCAAAGTTAAACAAGAACTGGATATATTGATGTATATATATATTTCTGGAACGGGAAAGAATATGATGAAACAACATTTTCCGTGAGTGTGAAAATTTGAAAAACAGCTTAAGACTGTATTTTTTCATTGTCAAAGAGAGATAAATAGGCTTAATCGGAAACATGGAAGGAAGAACTTCTCAATTTAGCGATATAAATCAAGCTTACAAATAACACAGTAGAGGATAAGTCTATCTAACATTCGTCAAATCAGTTAAAAAAATATTTATAGAAGTCGTTTCACTATGTGTTAAAACAAAATTTAATAGAGTTAAACACTCCAGAAGGAGAGGAACATATTTAAAGGGAAAACACATTTGATACACCACATCAAAAAAAGAAACGATTAGTCATAGAGCTGAAAGTGGTAGCGGTGAAGACTACAATAATTGGTCCAATATGAACTACATCGATATAGTAAAGAAATTCAACATTATAAACTCAATAAAACAAATTCCTCTTATCAGAGAGATTATTTATAATACGAAACGATATGAAAACGAAGGATATGATAATGGTAATCCAACAAAGACGATGCCAAGAATCGAAATACTGTGGAAATATTTGGATGAAACGATGAGACTATACGATACAGATAACTTATCAGTTTTCAAGAAATAAACATTACACATCTGCGGCAAAAACTTGTGGCATTTTTTTTTTAATAGATCAGATTTATTTTGGAAATTACAGATAAACAATATGTGATTATTTCACAAAATTGTTACAATAAAGATAAAATGGAATATATTTACAGAGAAAGACAAGGTGCACACTGATACATTGCAATGTTCTCGAACAACATTTCAAAAAACTTTAAAAAATCAATTTTACTTTTTATCAAAGATAGATTTGGTCCGTACAATGAAAATATTCTTGTAGTATAGATGTAATGTGTATTTACGAAAACAAAAACCACATAACCCCGCTACTAGATATAAACCAATTATGCTAATCAATGTTACCTTAAAGAAAACTCTTCATATTTTCAACATGTACCTTATTAAAGTTACTGAAAAAATTAAAAACCCAAAACTATTTTTCACTTGAAAGAAGTTTTTCCCAAAATACTTAAACTCTGCATATAAAAATCAAGATATATACCAGTGAGACATAAAGACTTGGCAATTATTCGTGAACTTTTAGCTGGGGTTTAACAGCGTCAGACACCATTCTATAAAATTGTGTCGGGACTCATATTGTGTAAAGCACAAGACTGTTATAACAGTAATACATGTTAATGACAAAGTTGGTATGGATGTTAAAGAAGGCTCTAGAAAATAAACGGAGATATCGCACTAAAATGCAAGACTCTTCAAGGATATACAATATCCCTGTACTATTTTTTATAGCTCTGAATGACATAATTAAAAGAACAAAATAAATTTGAGTTTCATATCAAAGATATGTATTATTAAGAAGAAATTAAATACTCTTCAGTCGCAGGTGATGTCATATGCAGAGAATCTTGAGTACGATGGAAAGTTAATTCATATCTGAGAGGTAATAAAACAATGCGGAGTCTACAAATAAGAACAAACGTATTAAAGTAGTAGAAATGCGTCCTAAAACAGAAAATAAGAAAGTTAATGATCGCATATCCTAGACAAATTCATGGCGAACAGTGTCACCGATAATAGAAAGTTGTGTTTTCCTTGAAATTCTTGCTTTTTATCAATTAATCAAACTTTACTGTAAAAAACACAAAGCAGCAGTAGCAGACGACTAGGTATAGTTCAATGAACAACTCTCCTATTTAATTGCCTTCAGACAGAGACACCGTCAATCCCAGAAATTTAGAGCCAGGTAGTAGAACATGATATCAACTTTTAATACAATAAAAAATGTTTATACATCTGGAATATGCGAAGATATTAGAATTCGCATAGCTAAAATAACCCATGGAGACATGAAAATTTTCTCAAACTATTCATCAGTAAATATTTTACAAAGAGAATAAAAATAGTTCCCTAAATCCCATTGTTGTTGACCCCTTTTATTCGTTTGAAAGATAAGAACTCTTACTTCTCCGCTTAGAAGAAAATCAATTGATTATCTTAACAAGTAAAATGAACCACTTTGAATTCAACGAAGAATACAGAACGAGCTGCGCTAGACCTGAATATTGTAGAAATTGCTGCACAGTGGTTACTGAACAGGAAGGTGTGAAAACAATAGGACAAGGATCTCTGTGCGATAAACATACTACAGCAGAACATGAGCATAACCCAACTAGAACGAATAAAAGTAACTCTGAAAATGTAATGGAAAATAGCCTTCAACTTGAGTAAAAAATACAACACTAACAGATAGATCAAATAACTTTCAATAGTATCTTCCTGCTACTTTTTACCCCTCCCCCATATTTTTTTTCATTAAAAGCGTCACCTTTGTCACTACTTCCCATCCATATTGAAAGTTTTTAACAGAATATATGACCATGAATGACATCCTAAGTGAACCAAGAAAAAAACATGGCCAAGAAACATTCGTGACAATACCAAGAACAGTCCAAGAATAAGTAGAAGTTGGGACATGAGCAGCTCTAGTGTACCTTTTACCTTTCCTTCCTTAATCAACATATACGTAATCAAAAATTTAAAAAACATATTTGGACCCTCAGATATCGCAATCTCTATAGCTTTAGCTCACTTATTCGATAGATGCAAAAATTTTTATTATTATTGAAATAAATTAGTGGTGAAGACTAAATATAAGATAATGATTTGCACTCTTTAACATGTGCAATCTCATTTTTTGTGGAAATTTAAGAAAGTCTACACATGGTTATTGGGGATTTGTCACACAACATATTACATAGGTTTAATGAAGTTACTAGAATACATCGATACGAATTTGATCAAGTACAGATATGGTAGAACCATTCTACACATAATCAGAGCACTTGTTTTCATTATTTTCAAACCAAGAATAAGTTGTGTTGTACTTAGTATAAATATACTGATACCAGTGTGACCAGATGTTTTTTCTTTAACTTTAAATATTTGTCTTTTCACCACATATTAAAACTTTTTCATGAGAAAACTGCAATAACCTTTCGTAGCTAAAAACCCTCTATATACTAAACACCTATAATAAGATTTTATTAAGGGTTAAGACGTGAACAACCTCGTGGGAAGAACATATAATCAATAAATAGTGTTTTTGCAACCTTTAATATAATTCAATACTGTGCTGTCCTAATGAGGTTGTCATTCTAGATTTAAGGGAGATGAATCTAGCTATAGCTGTTAGAATAGGAATTACTATGGACTCAATATCGCAATATAAATAAATTTAAAGAATTATCTAATCTGATGCATGTTTGCTCTTCTGTGTAGATTAAGAATAAGATGAAAATATTGAGTCAAAAACCAAGTAAAACAGGTATTACTTTTCACGTTTAAAAATTGCTGTAGAAATTGCATCAAACTTCCGCAACGTGATGTTCATCCCCGTTAATCCATTTTTGACAAAAAAATGTTTCAGAAGAAAAGTAACGCCTTACCTCAGAACAAAACCTTAACTTGTTTACTTATATTTGTTTTGGAAGGTGTATCATCAACCCTTAGCGCTCCATGTCTATTCGATAAATGCTGAAGCTACAGTTAGGCTGTTGTATCTCTGTAAAAGATCTGACTTCAGGGCAGATAGTTCTGATACAAGTTAAACTACTATAATGAACACATTGAACCTCTACTTGACATAGCAGTCCTTATCATTTCTCTTCTTCGATACAATTAAGGATAAAAACACCACCCGCGTTTCTTATTGTTTGATGGTTGCTATGTTGGTAACTCTTTTCAAAATACACGAAAACTTCATATTTATTTTCTCCCTGGAAGAACGAGTAATATTGTCTTGTCGTGTTTTTTATGTTAGTTACATCTTTTGTTGAATTTTCTTATGTATATACCATGGTTAAGTATACTAGTTTCTGGACATTTCTATTAATTGAGCAAACCTAAAGAAAGAAGCTAAGTATAGCAGCACGCCTTAAGTCAGAGTCGGCACATTCTTTTATCTATTTTTAATAGTGCGAAATGGAAGTTATATTATTTGTACACATCTCATCAGCACACTGCACACATTTTATAAGGTTTTAGTGTGGGTTTTCATGTAAATATTTTGGTTTTATAGCTGACCGAACTGCTCATAGTTGGCATTTCCATGTTTCCAGAGGCCAGCATACCTAAGGTGGCTTGAGATATGATGATAGTATAACCCTTAAGCTCGGAAGGATTGAAATTTTTCTAAGGGGTATCTAGAGTAGAAGTATTTCCGGTCACAGTGGCTTACTATGCTCAGTTTGTAAATATTGATTGTAAGAACATGGTATCTTAATGGCACTGTGCCTCGGATTAGACTTCTTACACTTGTTGTCTAAAGTATCCAAAATACTATTAAATTTAATTATTACGTATTATGTATAAGCTATAGGATCTTCTATTAATCTCTTCAGTTAACACATTCCCTGGATCCTTTTTATAGTGGTTTTGCTGTGGTGTCTAAGCGTAGTGGTATTCTCAATATGTGATTACTGTATCTTGCGACAAGAAATTGTTCATTCATTTTGGGCAATTGTGACTAACCAACAAAAAGAACAAAACAATGGCAAAATCTGCAATTAAATATTACCCAACTGAGGATGAAGTGAAGTACAAACGCCGCACCAAAACAAAGAGCACTGTTCCTCAGAAGAATTTCATTAAACTTAAAAAGTCTCTTTCCCCAGGAACTGTGCTTATCCTTCTTGCAGGAAGATATCAAGGCAAGAGAGTAGTTTTCTTGAAGCAGTTGGACTCTGGTTTGTTGCTTGTTACTGGACCATACAAAGTAAACGGAGTTCCTTTGCGAAGAGTAAACCAAGCTTATACTATTTCAACCACTCAGAAAGTTGATATTGAAGGATTACAGATTCCAGATGAGGTAAACGACTCATACTTTACTCCAAAGAAATCTGCTAAAGCGACTACTGATTCCGCAAAATCCAGAGAATTTTTTCAGCAAGGAGCTGTGTTTAAGTATGACCCTGAAATCACAAAGAAGAAAAAAGCTGTTCAAGATAAGGTTGACGACGCTATTATGTCTAACATAGAGGAAGTTGCATTCCTGAAGGAGTACTTGAAGGACAAATTCTTCTTAAGAAGAGGAGAAGCCCCTCACAAAATGGCTTTTTAAACCCGGTTAAGGATTAAAAACTCATATCTGGCATACAAGTGTTTTATACTCTGCAATTATAGGATGTATATACTGTCTCAAGACATCTTCATCGTTTTGAACAATTGCTTCGAGTGAAAAGGAAACTAAAAGGTCCTTGGTACTGTGCTTAGCTGGTAAATGTTGCATCATTTGCCGAACGAGAACAAGCAACAACTCGTTGCTTCTATCTCCGAGAACCATCTCTACTGAAAACATTTGCTTCTTCAACGCTCCAAAAACAGGATCATCAGTTCTTTGATCAACACTTCCCTGGACAAGGGCTCCAATTTTTCCAATCTGCGAAACAATAAGAAATATTTTGTTCTGAAATATTGTAAAAAGAAACTGGACTTCCTTCTCTAGTCCGTCTATCTTCACTAAGAAATCTTTTACTTTAGGGAAGTCCATATTTTTTTGTGCTTACATCGAGTTTGCATTACCACAAATAGCAAATGTTTCTTCAAACTTCAAGACGGATAGGAAAGAATTTAATAAGGCGAAGCGACTTGCGCAAGACTGTGATTAAGTCCTTCTTCAACACCGATGTCACAAAAAATGATGGTAAGATTACGGCTGAAACGCAGGAAAAAATCGAAGAAGGATCTCCTTTGAGCTTTGTACAGCTTCCAGACGACGGTCATCACGAAGTAAGTGTCTTACAGTGGTACAAGGGAGTTGGAGATGAAGTGAAAGTTGAAGAAGCGCTGTGTGAAATTGATACGCCAGAGTATTCTTATGATCTTCAAGCTGATGTAGAAGGTTTCCTGACTCAGATATTAAAACGAGGTGGTTCAGAAAAACTTTCACCTGGAACTAAGATTGCTGTAATTGGAGACGTAGCTCAGGCAGAACTTGTTGTAAAAGAAATGAAGGAAAATTCGGCTTCAATTGAAGATTATCTACTTACACTAGGAGAAAAGTATACTTCCTATATACAACCACTTAAGCAAGACGGGTTTGATACAGTAGAAGAACTTCAAAATGCAACACTTGAAGATCTAGAAGAACTTGGAATAAAAACTGGTCATGCAAAGTTGATTCTCAAAAAACTAGAATAAAATATCTATTATCGTTCTTATCATGCACACTACCTTATCAAACTAAAAAATTCCTGTCTTGTTCTGCTATCTCTTTTGAATACACCTCTTACAGCAGATGTCAATGTCTTGCTGTTCTGTTTCTGCACTCCCCTCATTACCATGCACATGTGCTCAGCCTCTATTACTACAGCAGCACCTTTTGGTTTTAAGATCTCCATAACTGCTTCAACTATTTCTGTTCCAAGTCTTTCTTGTACTTGAAGCCGGCGAGAAAACATTTCTACAATTCTGGCGAACTTAGAAAGCCCAAGGATCCGCCCATTAGGAATATAAGCAATATGCACAACACCGAAGAAAGGAAGCATATGATGTTCACAGAGAGAGTAAACAGAAATATCCCTGACTAGAACAAGCTCATTGTGGTCTTCTTCGAATATTGCTTTTGAACACAGCTCATGCAAATCCTCCTTGTACCCAGTTGTCAGGAAACTCATGGCCTTAGCAAACCGTTCCGGAGTTTTTATCAAACCTTCTCGAGAAACATCCTCTCCAATTGAGGTAAGGATAGTTTTTGCAGCCATTTTCAGAGATTCTTCTTTCTTCAACGCTACCCCATTATGACCATTGCTGTGTTTGTTTCCATTCATCGTTTACTTTGACTGAACCAGGAACGGAATTCACGTGGCCAATATGGCCTTTATCCCAGAACAGAAATTTCATAAAAAGATTTTAGAATTACAGAAATGACAAAAGGACGTAACGAGTTGTCAACTTCTGAGGGCGAACACCCTCTGCCACCTTGTAACAAAGAACCAGGATATGTGAACCAACTTAGACAAGAAATAAATCTAATATGCGTCAACGCAGGTGGCCTTAACGCCACAAAAACTACTTTCTTACTCTCGATTTCCTGAAGGACAAAGATCTTAATGATCCAAGAATTGCACAGGAATGGCTTTGGCAAAACTGAAGGGAGGGACCTGTGTTAGCCCAGCCTCAAGGTAGGTGGGTTTTCTCAAAACCGCCTACTAAAACTGAAGGTGTAGCTACTTTCCATACTGAAGAACTTGCTTCGCAAGTTGCGGATGTTAAGGCTTGGAGCGACAGCATCCTGGAACTGGAACTTAAACTTAAGCAACCTAAAGATAAGGTTTGAAGCGCTAAGAGTGCAACAAGAAGAATTGAACCAGGAGCAAGAAGACGAAGACCACCAGACAGTACCATCAGTCGAATAGCCTGAAGACCATCATCCAGAGCAAGAAGGCCAGGAACAGCAACCAGAAGAAGAATACACGCTGGAAGGCCCACCCAAGAAATAACTGCAAGAACAGATTAGTTAGCAAAGCTTTCACGAAACCTTGGACCTCTTGAATATCTGGGACTCATGGATCAAGTGTAAAAAATATTCCAAAACAACTAGCAACTGCAGGCTCGGAACATCTGGAACATAATAATACAGCTGGAGTGTCCGGAACATAAATCAAGATAACAAGGTGCTCCTCCGTTAAAACATTAAAAAATAGTCCAAGCCCCCCAGCCGAACATTTATATCAAGAGAACCCACCATCCGAACGCAAAACCCCTCTGAACATCCTTTATGTAACTCACTGCTATCATTCGAACATTAAAAAAATGCCCAAGAACCTTGAATCCACCCTTCTGCGAACTAGATAAAGAAGCTAGGTACCCGCGAAACAGAAAACAGCCACATCGCAGTAAATATTCTCAATTCTTGTAAAATTCCTCTAGATAAGCTTCATTTCATGCCCTGAAACTAATTCAAGTGCTGCAGGATGTCCAGACAACGTGCACAAAGCCTCTTGATTTCAATCGCGTAATTCTTGCCAAGTTTTAAATTTTCTGCTGTGCTTTGGATTAGATTTTAGGCAATTAATAGAGCCCTACTAGAAACACAGTAGTCGACCAATGATGTTCCAGGATCCTGTCAGAGGAACCAATAAAATCAAGCATATAGAGTAAGCAGGTAGTTAGGTGTTATGATTATACGGATCATAATGGGTTAAGCTACTTGGCCCAGTTAACTCCTTAAATCATCATCATCATCAACTTCCTTCAAAACCTTGCACGCCTTGAATTGATAATAATTTATCAACTCTCGCTAGAATTCATTATCTGCTTGCTACGGATCAAGAAAAAGATGAAGATGTTGTGTTGACGGTTTTGGCTAAATTTTGTACACAAATAAGAATAATTTGCTTTCTTCTATGGGTTTCAATTAGTCTACGATAGCAGAATACGCAGTTCGAGTGTTGTACTCTTACGAATTCTGCAACTGGTGCACATTAACAATATGCATTAGGCTATGTATATGTTTACTAGGCCCAGGTATTAAACCGTGAGCTTACCCTTGCTTCCGGATTTGGTTTATAGAAATCAGACACCCATTGATCTTTTTGGATGAAATAAACAGGATATGGCAGCACATTCGCTGAGAAGAGAGTTCATTTCTAAGAATAGTGCCACAATCTTTTTGCAGTTCACTCTGATGATCGGGTTTTCTTCTTGATCTAAATCAATATTTAAATTCATGGTATATTTCTCAGAGAAAATCCAGGTCTGTAAAATAAGAAAGCTATTTCAGGGCCCCAGAATTCTCTCCAACCAACGTAGTTACTTAGCTAAATTGAAATCTTGAGAAACCAGAGAAATAATTGCATAAGGAAACCGACTAAGTAAATATCTGAGAACTTTTTCCAGAATATCTTGTGCATTACAATATTACCACAGGAAAATGTGGGATAAAAAGTAGAGATTGGTAAACCAAGAAAAAGTTAATAATCGTTATGCTTTGATATGTTGAAATTTGCTACATATAACAAAATGCCCGAAGGTTCAGATTAATAAATGATTCTGAAGAGAGTACAAGAACCAAGAAAGATCAGATCCAGTACAGTTTCAATGTATTTCGGGTATACTAATCAACTGAAAAAATCTGTTTGCACAAGCAAAGAAGTATACCTCTCTACTTTACAAATGCTAAGAATAGCATTATAATCCTTTTTACTCATTCGATTTATTGTCAGGAAAACTTATCCATAATTTTTTACGAAGAAGACGCAGAAAATATAGAGGTTGTAACTACAATAGTTGAGCTCTGCCAAGGGACAGACAATAAAATTATTTTGGTTAGGTTACTGAGAAACGTGCAAGTGGGGATTAATTTAAAGGTCTTCGCAATCGGTTCGCTGCTACCTAGGAATGAATAGTTACATTTACGAGCGCTGTTTGATTAAAAACTATCAAAGCTATCATGATATTATTGAAAATCTTGAGTTTTATTTTACTTTCAAACTTTGCTATGAATCAAATGATATTTGTGTTTTCTTGATGTGTCTTTATATCTGAAATCATCTTTGCGCCACAGGTACAAAAGCCAAATCGCCCAGATATTTTTTTATCATTCTTGCATAGTATGAAAACCAAGGCAAAATTCGTCACATTACCCACTATGTTTCAAGAATAACTGGGAACATAGCTAGGTTTCCAGGGAATGAGTGCTATCTTCGATGTTTTTATTTAAACAAAGTGTTGAGACTGATAACCAGATTAGCCATGGATCATAGATCCATAAGGTACTATCGTTGGACTGTTAATAGCCAATTTTGAGTGGCTTAGTGGATAAAGTAAAACAGGAGACAAGGCAGAAATATGAGCTTAATTTCCCTTAACTGGAGTAAACAAATGGCACTAACGTAGAATAACAGGCAAGGATGACAAGACTCCAGTAGTTTGAAGAACCCAAAGTATCAAAATGTCAAAAAAAGGGGAGGTCTGGGTACAAAAAGCAAAAGGAGTCTGTGATATTATCAATACTCAGTCATAATAGACCAATAAACCTCAACATCAAAGTTGAATTAAAAACCTAAAACGCCACCTAATATATTTCATCAAAGTATGAAAACGTAGCATTACTTGCCCTTTTCAGTTCAATTTCGCAGGGATTGCTTACCAAAATATAACAAAGCTTGGTAATGCGCTAAAAATATCATGAAAAATAGAATAATCATGATAAAATTTCTGAGATTTTCTAAAGTATGCTTATACCAACCCTTTATCTTAACAATGAATAAACTATATCTATGAAAGCCCACGTTTGTCATGTAAGTAAAAGCCTCGGGAGAGCAAGTAATTAATGTACAAATTTCAGTGTTAAGCAAATACTTCGGAAAAATATTTGAGAGAAAATTTGATTGTTGGAGTACTTGATGGTCCCATTGAGCTTAACTTATAGGTTTTCTAAGCTATAACTAACCCGTACATCAGGTATATAAGGTATCTTTAAGACATAACTTCTGTGTTGATGAAATTCGCTTCTGATAAGTGTTGTTTGCAAGCTCAAATTGCAAATCTTGGTATTAAGAGATTTGCTTCCAAGGAGCAGGTTCAAAGATATTACATGTTACTTACCTGTTAGCAGGTGTAATTAAAATGCAGTTTAAGTTAATCTCAAATGAACTATACTTTGCAGAGACAGTAGAGCGATATATTTGTATTTTTATATACTTTTGTCAACAAAGAATTCGGAGATATGAATGGGTATTAAAATAACTTCCCGGTGCTCTTTGTTACAGTGGCTTAAGAAATGTATCTGGAAGTAGTACAGAGATATATTGAGTCAGTTAAAAGTATATGTAAAGACATGTGGTTCAAAATTTTCAGTAAAGAAATCAGATCTAACAGAAAATATTTATAATTTACTTTACTAGTTGAATCAGAAAAAAAACAAATAATATTACACCAGTATTTTAAAATGTCTGAATATTAATAAGACATAGCTTTGTAACTCGATCTGATTTTTTTACTATTTGTGATAGCGGTTTTTTAACTTAACTGTCACATCTTCAAATGCTTTATTCATTTCTAGAGATAGTTCCGGTTATTTCAGCTATAACACATACACAGATTAACTTAAAAATAAATCACAAGAATATTTCAAATAGTTTCTAGATAGTTAATGTGGAAGATGACATACATAGATGTCGATATCTAGTTCATTAATAAGACCGGTTGTAGAGCGATGAAGACACATCTTTAGTTTCAATTTACACCATATGCTTCTCACAAGGTTGGACGATTCTTGTGAAAGTATACCTATGCTTCTAAGGGCAAATATGATAAGAAAAATTCCTCAACTTGAGCCTGAACAGAAAATATTTAGCAGGACTTGTACTTTTTAAAAAAATTCTACAACTGTTGCTGGCGCTTATTAAGAGGATTCGGACTCAAATAAAAAGACCATACTCCCTTTAGGAAACAAGCATATCAGTGCTCTATTTTTCAAATCATTGTGCTTGTAGCTAACATTCATCTCACTTCATAACATTAAGCTTATTTATAATAATATCTCGGGTGTTTTACGAGAGCTTCGTATATTGGATACTAAAAATAGTCCAGAACTTAAAAATCACCTCAGAACATGGTACTTGTAGATATATTATATTTAATTTCTATATAAGTTTATGATCGTGGTGGATTAGGGAGAATTTTAACCGAATACTCTTCTTTCCATAATGAAAATATAGTTTTCTATAAGAGCTGCTTTTTTGGAAAGTAAGAACTTTTTAACCAAACGAAAACTTCCAAAATTCCTGAGAAATAATATTTTTTTACGTAATACAACCGATTTTAAGATGTGCAAGTGTACGATGTATTAATTTATCAAATTAGTAAGTTCATACCCGCATTAACTCTATCTCTTTACTCAACTTGATATGGCGAAATAAGAATGATATCTTAGAAGATATTGTTATTCCACTTCTCAGAATATATTATTTCCAGAAAATCTAAGAGTCATAAGAAATAGTAGGATGTTATTGAAAGATGCCCATGATAGGAGGGATATTGCTTTCTTCCAGTTTTTTCTTAGAGGTAATATACATCTTACTTTATAGGAATATGTAACACCCTGTTTCCTACAGGATGTGAAAGTACAATACCGTGATATCCGGTATGCGGAGAACTCTGTTTATTTTTATTTTCAAACAAATAGTTGATTTATAATGCAAAAAGAAAGGTATTTACTGTATAAATAACTTGAAACAAAATATGATAGTCAGCAATCTCAGCTTCGGTTCTATTCATAATGATATCTAAGGAAAGAAATGCGAGGAGTATTTCTAAGCTTAGATATTGGGAGATAGCATTATACTTATCAATTATACAAGAAAGTTTGTTTCTTTATTACTTGGTAAAAATCCTATCGAAGGAAGTGCACGTATGAAAAAGTTAAAAGATTTATCTGTGAAGCTGTGTTCAGTAGATAAACACCCTTACAAGACAAGTGGAAAACACAACTAAGATTTTTATCATACAAGAAGTTAGCTCAAATAATAAAATGTCTTAAACTTGGAACATCGAGATATATGGGGATTTACTCTCTGAATGGTTAAATTAAATGGTAACTAAATTAATTATGCGTCACTTACAAAAATTACTTTTGAGTGACAATAGTGGTGCATACTAAAACTATATTTAGCAAATAGAGCTCAGTGATGACTTTAAAATTTGCTTAGTGGTTGAGGCCGCAATGGGATCATATGCAAAGGAGTTAAAACAAATGATACGCGCAACGATTAGTCTCAATAAGAAGCACGAATATGTTTTGTCCAGTTCTCGAAATACTAAATGTCCGTATAAATTTGAAAGCATTCTATCTAGGGTTCATCAAGTTTAGGGTTTATCAACAAGCAATGGCTAGATTTTATGACCTCATCAATATCTAAATCCTCAGTGAATTCTGTTGCTTATCTTTATTATCGGACTAGAGTCCTCATAATTTGAAGTAAGGAACCTCTCATTAGGTTTGATTTGGTTGGAGCTATATCCAAAGTATAATAGCTCAGTTACTGAAAACATAAAAGGAAAACTTTTTTTACGAAAAACAACCTTTTTATGAGGAATAATATAAAAAATCAAAAATTAATTGCTAGCTGCTAAATGTCATGTAGGCTTAGCTAAAATATTATCATTCGCTCAACATAATACTTTTCTAACTGTTGTATTTGAGTATGACTCTCATACTAGAAATAAAGTGACGAATGTAACTTCGAAATTAATAGCAAATGCAATAGCGTGCGGTACGCCCACTGTTCTGGTTTTCATGCCAACAATTATTTGGAGTGGATAGCATATTCATTAAAAATATGGTATCCACCAAGCAAACGCTGATAGATTCTGATGACCTAATTACAATGAATAGGGCCAAAGTACCAGTTCTTTTGGAACTTCCTGTTGCTCGAACACTCAACCAGCATTCATACCATGTCACTTGGACTTTATCCGTTTTCAGCCCTAAATCATAAGCTTCTGTGCCCTTATCTCAACTATACACGTGGGTTTAGAAATAATGACCATAATTTTTCTTTACATTTATAGGTTGGTGCGGCCACATAAGAAATATCTTGGCAATATTCTTGGATAACTATTCTATCTTAATATTAGGGTTCAATTACCTTAATATCTTATGGGATTAGTTTCATAAATTAAACAGAAACTGAGAGCCGTATCTTGATTCAAAAATTGTTTTATTTCTGGGATAGTATAGATTGTACTTAGATTAAGACCAAATGCCTTCTTATATCAAATAATGCAGTTATTGGCTGCTCTTTGAGAAGAGAAAGTGTTAGTTGTTACACTACATAATTTAAGCCGGTACACAATGAATGGGGTGACTCAGAGGTGATACAATGATAATTAATAAATCAAATTTTATCTTAATAAAAGTAACAATGAATATCTGCAACTAAATTGTGTGATTAATAATCATATGAAATTTGTATATGTGAGCTGTTTATATCTGAATTCAAGTTGACCGCCACTTTAGTAGAATAATTATGCACAGCACAACTAAAAAATATGTTGGCTTAGAAAATATTAGTAGAAGTTGATTTTTTCTTGAAAGAGTTCCAGTAATGGACCTCCAGGAACTCGCATTCTGAGACAGTTTGCTTTTAACTTGTAAGAGAACCTTTAAGAGATAAAGATGTTACCATTAATATTTCAAAAATATATTTTATTTTTATAAATATTTGTGCAATCTACTGCTAACAAAATTAATATCTCTGATTTGACGAGGATCCAACTTGTGGAGCAATTATAGAAGAGTTTCTAAAGGCATCATAAAATTACAACACAGCATTTTGTTTCTTTGGTTTAAGCATTCTGCAAAACAGGTGCTTGAGTAAAATAGTTAAACCCATCTAATATGATCCTAGAATTCTTTCTGTATAAATAGTAAATATGGTACAAGAGATTTTCTTCATTTTTTTATTTTCCTTATTCCAACTAAATACAATATTCTCTATTATCTTTATAATGTCGTTATATCCGCTAAATCCGGTACGATGACAAATTTCTTTGAAATGAAAATAACACAACAGTATTAATTTATAGATGAACAATTCAATGGTACTTTAGAACACAAATAGAATACCCACGTATCTCAAAGCAAAAAAATGGTTCTTCTATTTTTTCTTGCGCTTCTTCTAAATGAAAAACTTGCTAGTGCTACACAATGCTTTCAAGCTTGCTACGACTGCTTTGTTGAATCAACTCATCCATGTTTTAATAAGTGCGGTTATCCAAAGGAAAAAGAAGAAGATTCAACTGAAAATATATTTCCTGGATACGTGGTAACAACTTGTAACTCAAATCTAGAATCATTGAACAAGTGCATATACCTTGAGTTTTTCAACATCAGACCCAATGGACAAGAATTTATCCTTGCCCAGCCCTTTGGATGTTTGTCAGATTTCTATGTCAACGAAACAAGTGTGCAATCAATGACCAAAAATAATATTGGATCTGTTCATCTCGAAAAGGATTTCAATGTTTTTTCCTGTGAGGGGAATTTTTGCAACTCACCGCCGCCAGATATCCCCTGCGATGCATCACAAGCGCTATCCTACACGGCATCTTCCACTCGAGAGAGAGATTCGCCTTGCATTGTACTTGGAGGTCAAGAAAACTTTGTTAAAATATCTTTTAATAAGCTTCGAGGTGGAACTGTTCAAAATCAGGTACTCAACTCAGGGTGCGTACAGACGAATGAAGAAGATTTGAAAGGGCTTAAGCAATACAACTCGAGCGCAACTTGTTTCCAAGGTTTTGAAAACGCTTGTGAGTTGGATAGTCTCCCAGAAGTTGTATCTTTTGAAAGCTGTAATGGCCAGGATATCCCGACCTTCGTTCCAACATTTGTTCCATCTGGGTTAAAACCTGAAGAAAAGGAGAGATCACTGGATAAGTTTGTTAGAGCTCTTGCAGCTATCGCCTCTATCTTTTGCTTGGCTTCATTTTACTTTTTTTCAAAAAGTGAATCCCAAGCTGCTGTGTTAAATGCATCCGACAGGTTGAAAATTGGTGGTGAAAATGTTGCTCCAGAGTTTAATGAAACTTCAGATCGTCTAGTTCTTGCAACAGCTATTCAAGGAGAGAGATTTCAACCTGGAGAGCCTATAATTGGTCAGAATGATATTATTGATCAGCTTTCAAGAACAGACAGTGGAAAAATGTCAACTATATGCTCAATTGGAAAAGTTCCTAGTCAAGCTTTAGCTCATGCTTCAACTTATTAAGAGAGAGGAGTGATGAATAGTGGACAATGTTTCTGTCTTGTAGTATAGTTTAGGCTTTAGGTGCTGGGAGATTTAAGAGGAGATTAGCTTCTCCACTTGTTTCAATAAAGATTTCCTCTTTGTTTCAACTATCTTTTCTACCTTCACTCCAAATGAACCATCTGTTAATGCAATTTCTACACTCTTTTTTTCTTGATATTTTTCTAGCAAGATATCTGCGAAACATAGCAGAAAAATCCCACAATCAAAACTATTTTCTTGCTGTGGAGTTTTTATATTCTCTATTCTTGGTTTTCCAATGAAGGTGCTCAACTTATCAACCAGTGCTTCCACTTGAACATAGTTAAAGCTTCTGTTTGAATCAAGATTAAAAAATTTCTTCGTTGCTTTTTCATACACCAATAGACTCCAGTGAACCCCACCTCCCTTATCCACATCCGCACCACCTACAACAGGAAATAGTACCAATCTTCTCTCTTGTATCTTTTCTCTTATTTCCCTATTTTCTTCCCCGAGAATTTCCTTTTCCCTTAAGACACTCAACATGAAAACAACACCAGGATCAACGAAAAAAACATCAATCTCTTCATACCTTCTTTTCAATAACTCGAATCCAAACTGAATACAAGAATCATTCAACCAACTCCCAGGTTTCAATAAATCTATATCTTTCTGGTATAAGACAACATTTCCCAAACTCAAAATAATGTCTGACATGAATATTTCTTATTTCCAAAAGGCGGGAATAAAACAAAAAGATGAAGATAGAATATTTGTTTCTTCAGATAAACCAATATTCGCCGTGTTAGATGGACATAAAGACGAATATGCCGCAGAGGAAACGCTGAACTTCCTACAAACCAGCAGTATGAACATAGTAAACAGTTTTTCCCTTCACCAGCGAGCATTTTCTTCCACATTGAATTTTCCTGTGTTTCAGAAGCAAGAAAACGTTGATATGGCATTGAACTCAGTTTTTTCTGAGGCAAATCAGACTTTGAAAGAAAAGAAAATAGTATCTGGTACGACACTAACCCTAATCTTATTCTTTTTCCTCGGTACTTCTGATGAAGTGTTCTTCAAATGTGCGAATGTAGGCGACTCGATGTGTTATGTCATTAAGAATGGTTCATTGAAGAACCTTTCTGAAATGCACCGGGCTGAAAACCCTTTAGAAAGAGAAAGAATCATCAATGATGATCCAACTGCTCTAGTGTTCACGAACGAATTGTATGCAAAGCTGTCAACAAGTAGAGCACTGGGTGACTTTGAATATGAACCCGGGATTTCTCACACACCTTACATATGTCCTGAACAGATTTTTAAGAGTGATGAGATCATACTTCTTGCAACTGATGGGCTTTGGGATCACATTTCTCAACAAGAAGTTTTGAATGAAGTTTCTAGAAATAGCTTAAGTGATTTGCCTGAAAGTTTGTGCATGGTTGCTCGAGATAATGGATCTCAGGATGACCTTTCAATATTGGTTCTGCAAATTAGCTAACAAACTCCATGGATTACTTTGAAGCAAGTTTGGTTCAATTTCTTAAAGCTTTGGGTTTGGATTTATCGTGACGACTTCTTTTCGAGGACGAACTAAGTGGTGAAGAGTTTTGTTTTATCCCTTTTCCGCCTCGTGAAAATATCAATAGATTCTTGTGAGTTTCGTTTTTCTTTTCAGCTGGTTTATAAGTTATTTTACCCGTAATTGTCTTTAGTAGTTGTTCCTTGAGAGATATGAAACGGAGAATGTGCAGAAGTGCAGTTATATATACTTCCAAAGCTAGTAACTAGTAAAACACAGAGCAAAGAGAAGAACTTTTGGATTTCAATTTTTTGCGCCTTGAATCAATCGGTGGGATTTGTATTGGCTTGAATTATTGATTTGGGTTTCTATAGAATGCTACGGTATCTTGTGACTTCTATTTCTTTCTTATATGACGTAAGTAAATTTGTTAGACACTGCTGATCCTTAGTACAAACAGCTTTACTCATCGCCACATATTTATATATACCTTTTTTTTGTACTTGCTGATGAACCTGAGCGTTTGCATCACTTTTCATCTATATAAATGAGTGCCTTCTCACTGTCCATGTTGCATCTTCCACAAGCTTACCTTTTTCTAAACTCTTCCCAACACGTTCTTTCCGTCGTCATGCACGAAACTCCTTACTTAGAGCACCTCTGTTTCTACCTGCCTCAAAATATTTTGCTTGTGTTGCTTTATTACACCTCCTGAGAACAAACATGCTCTCATTCTTTCGACTATTAGCTTTTTCTCTCGGGAGTACAGGTTGTTTCTTAAAACCGTGGCATTGCCAACTTTGCCCCGGTACAAATTAACCAATGCAAGCAGTAGTTCTTTCGTATTCAAGGAATTTTAACTTCTTGTTGTACTCTTTATCTCTTTCTTGCGGTTATCCAAAATGGACCTGGTCATATACTCGTTTTCTGGGAGTATTGACAATCCAAACTTTGTCCTTTACAGTACACACATTTCGTATAGTTGTTCTACTACATTGGTATAGAGAGTGGAACTCAGGCAATGTACTAGGGCACCTCTATCAACGTGTTTCTCAATAGAGAGAAATCACGGAGACTTCTATCCAGACTAGAAAAATTCATTAGCATTGGGAACAATTAGTCTATGCTAAAAGTATACGACCATGTTACGTAGCGAACATAGCTTCACAATATAGTGCCACTGCTATTCATCAGGGTTCCCAATGAAAAAAAAAATGTCTTACTGAAAACGCAGCAAGAGTTGAAACCGCATTGAAGGATAATTCCATGTACCTTCCTGGACAAGATAAGTTTATAATGGAGCTGGAAAGCTACTCTAGGAAAATAAGTACTTGATCGTTTGCTAAAGGCGTCCGATGGCCCTGGATTTTATGAGAGCAATCTTGACCCTTTTTTACTTGCTCGAAATGCTTTTAACAGCTATGCACTACTTTATTAAGTTCAATTAACTAGTTAGAATGTAGTTTTCTACAGTAGCTATGTGGATGAGAAGTTTCTTCGTCATAACTTGATTCAGATATATAAAATATCAGCACACAAGGAAAAAAAATCGGGAAAAGTGAAGTTTAAGGTTCACTTTTTTTCCAGTCAAGGTCTGCTGCGGGCTGATATATGCAAATCCACCACATCAAATCAATTTATCAAAGAGATGTTCTCCAACAGATTTTGGGAAGGCAATGTATGTGGATTTAAATTGAGTCCCTAAAAAACATTTTTAAAGTTCTTCAAATGACTGAACTGAACATTCGCTATTTCAGCCACATGGAGTAATTATGACTTGAAGCACTGGAGCAAATGTATGCAAATATTAACCCGCGCATTCACAGATGTAAATTGTGTTCCAAAATATTTGCGATGATGAATTCACCTAGGAAGCGTACAATCAGTGGAGAGATTATGTAGACTCTCTTTAATGGTTGGAATTAACCTCTATTTCTTTCAATATTTAAGCTCAAAAGGCATAGTGTTCCCGGAATATAATAGTCTAAGAAGCTCGGTGAGCAAGAGTAAACTTTGCTAGTTGTCCTTTATATATCTGTCTGTTAGGTTAATTTGAGTAATCATTGTAATTTAAGAACTTGTTGAACTTACCTCAAAAAAAACTAATGCCCCCCAGAGCTCATTTAAAGGTCCAATGAGAAACTTTGATCGAAGGATATATCTGACCAGATAATTAATTAAAACAGTAAATAAGAAGAAATTGAGATATTTTACATATGTAAACCTTGAGAAGAGCTTCATAATCACAAAAAATACTAAGTATGAAAGAAATCTGCTCAAATAGATTGATAGTTAATATTGACATGCTGGATCAAATAGATTACTTAGAAATGGATGAAACAATGTTACACAGCCTTGAATTATCCATACTTTTAAAAAATCATTTCAAAAGAAAATATCATCTTTTGATTGAATAATACACCATGTGATATTTATGTGTTTTACCAGAGGAACAAGGACACCACCAACTCCAAAGAAATTGGGCGTTCCTACACAAATAATCAACAAAATTCTACATCACGTTTATTCTGATTAGGCCTCGAAATGATTGTATTAGGGTGATAAGTATTCAAGGAAAGCCCCAAAGGTAAAGAAGAACAACTTTGAAATTACCTTCTTGTAAGTAAGGGATGGGTACATATGTACGGATAGGGTTGGGATTAAAATTATTGATTCTTTAGCTCAATATTTGCTTGGTGTTTGGGATTAGTATTTATTCAGGCATAATTATGTACTGCTGTATATTTTCATATCTTATGCGATGGGACTCTTGGATCATTTTTTTAATTTTTACTACAGAAAATAAAATAAGACTCAAAATTCAAGGGTGTATGTGTCAAGGATATGTTTAGTTTTGGCCTGAAGGTTTTAGAACTGAATTTCGAAACTGTTAGGATAGTTGGGTTCGACACTTATTCAATTACATAGATTCGTTGAAGTTTCTGTTTTATCACTGGAAATGGGATTAGGTACGGTGATTTAGTTCTTGGAGTTTTGTTCTAAACTAAAAACTTATCAAAGGATATGTGTATATATATATTGAGAAAAAAGGAACAGGTTTGATTCTTACAATATAGAGCTACAAGATTTATTAAAGTTGGTGATATATTGGAGAAGGTGATGTTGTTCACAGATGATTTATTGCCCCTTTCACACACATCTTCATTTTTCTTGAACACTCGAAGTTAAACCCAGACTGATTCGACATTTATTCTACTTCCCCAGAGCTAATATATTAATTATTTAATAGTGACATTCTCATCATACGTATGTTAGCATACATATTTTTGTACCTCTCGTCCGATTACTCATTTTTGTGAAAGAAGTTTATAAGTTCAGCCATCTATATTAATTATTCTGCATCTGACCTTCTCGGTGCATTATTCATATTTATCTGCGCGGTTTTTACATTAAAATCAAACTCCCATTCGGCCTCATTATCCAACTTTCCTAATTACCTAAGTGTAGCTTTATCTAGAACGTCTTAATATTACTTTTGCCCCAAGTCATTTTTTTCTCGTATTTTACTCGATTATCAAAACATAGTTTAACACAGCGCTGACACGAAATACGATTATTACTCTAAATGTAGCAGGTACATGGAGGATATATATATTGTGGTTTTGCGGAATGCAGAAGCTATTTTTTAAGTGCATTGGGTCATATAAGTCATTTGAGTGATAGCACAACCTTTTTGCAGAATTGTATTCATTACGCATCTTCAACTTAACGCACTTTAGAGTATCAACCACACAGAATATACCGACCTTACTTTGGGTTAACTTTCTTATTTCGTATACAGTACTTTCAAGTTATCTAGACAAATTGAATTAACACTGGAATACAATAGATGCATTGCCCATGGCCTTTGCATTCTACTTTCAAGATCAATTTTTTGGTGGAAATATAAACCAATTCAATCAATTTCGTTGATATATGTATGAGAGAATGGTAACTAGATTGGTGTGATACAAAAATCTTTTTTTATCTTTTTTAGATAATTGGGCCGGGGTTGTTTTCAAGACTTCATAAGTATATTACCTTGAAATTAATGAAGCTTCGTCCTGATATTAAACTCCAAAGTTATAGATTATCCGAGCTTAATTTTAAGCTCCAAAACCTTAATAATTGTTAAGCCTTTACACCCCGAATCATACATGTCTATAATATTTTTTTATGTATCTTCTATGTGACCCTATTCATTCTGTTATAACTTTTATTAATGTAGTTCTGTCATCCGACTTAATTAGTTGAACCATTAACAGTCTAAGTGTGTGCACGAGTTACAGCAAGCTGTATGGTCTTATTTTTATTTGTGTACAGACAGAGCTTATTATGCAAAAGAAAAGAAATATACCCCTTTAGCATGATCAAGACATGATAGGTTGCTAGCCAGTGGTTAATATAAACTTGAACACAATCTCCATATATGTTTCTTCATTTTTTTAGTTTGAACGCATTTTCGCCGCGATATTCCATGTATAGTTACCTTCCAAGTGTAGATTAAAGTTCAACCTTTTAGTTTCCTTTTAAATATTCACAACTGAAGTGTCTCAAAGCGACAGAGGTTATAGAAAATCACGCTGCAAGAAACTTTCCGCCACGGAATCAGAAATTTTTTTCGTAAGATAGCCCTAGCTCATATATTTTGCTTTGATTCTACGTGGTTAAATTACTCTAAACACTTATATCAGCTATTAAACTATTGTAATTCAGATCAAGAACGACAAATACTTGGGATTGATAGGTTTAGCGCGCAATACATTCTTGTATCTGAGATTAAAAGACATGTTTTCTCCATTTCTTACAGATTTCCGTTTTCTTCTCTAAAACTCAGAACCCCTGAAGACATAATGTAGGTAGCCCTAGAGACAGGTATCCGCTCTTCAAAGCTCGTAGTTGGCACTTTCTTCTGTTTTAATACTCCGTCCTTACTTCTATTATAAATTCTTATTTACAATACACCCATATTCTCAATATTGAGCCATATCTCAGAGTTATTACAGTATCATCTTAGCTTAGAGAGTTGATGATAACAATATATATATAAAGAAATACGAAAAAAAACGTCCGCACTTACCTTCCTGGGGAAATTGGTTTTCCTTAATGCGAAAAGAACTCTGAACAATACTTCTTCGTCTTTCAAGATAACATATGTGTAACTAAAATTCAAATGCATCAAAATTATAATGATCCTACCTATTTTCTAAAGACGGTACTATTGTAGTCCAGAATGTGTGCTCAAAACCTGGGAAATTATGAAAGTAATATATGATTTCAGCATGACTTTTTCCAAAGCTACGGATATAAACTTAACTTGAGCCATGCTATTCTATTAGTCTTATAGAACGGATACCAACATAATACAACAATCAGGAAATTAAATATCGTAAAACAAACTACGTGGATATGCAGAAAAGTGAAGTCTTTTGTACTGGTTGGCTAATAGAAGATACTAATCCATCAAATAGCCAAGTCGTCAACGGTGAAATGATACTTTGCTGGGTCTTTTTTACCAAACTTAAGAAGAGATACCAAAGCCACACTTAATAATATAATTGTTACTTTCACCTGTTGAATACAGACCTTAAGAGAACTATCTAAGCATTTTGGATCTTGGTAGAAAGGTGAGCTAATGTAGAGACTATCAGTAGACAATGTCTCCATAAGAAAGATTCTTGTGTACACTATTCAATCGCCCTTGGATTTGAAAAGTGTTCATTGAATATGCCTTCATACAAAATTCGGCACCTAACTCTGTAATATCAAACCTATTTGTTTGATATAATGCTGAAAGATGATATCCATATATTTTTTAGCCCTCAATAGCAGAAGATAGCCCAAGATAATGGAGGCTACCGTCTTCCGGATGAATCCTAATTCCTTTTGGATATGAAATATGACTGTGCAAGAATCTAAAGCATTCTAGTAGAGCTTAGGTGGGGTAATTAATCTCGTGCAAGAAAAATATTCAAGAATAGAAAAAAGATTATTTATGCCAAAGGGTAATAAACCATCTAAGGATGCCCAAAACACTTGCCATGATCTAATGGTTTGAACTGCAGTTATTATCTTTTATTCCTCTTTTTTAAACCTGTATTAAGTTGTTCATATAAGTCACACGAATTTATATTTTAATTTACGTTGGTAGTAGTCTTTATTCTCCGGTGTAGAATAACTTTCTTCAGGCCAGTAAATCTGTATTCCTCTTTATTTGTGAGTTTTTTATGTCGTTCGTCTGTGTTCATGATTGATCTTATTAACGCTTAATATATGTGAGTATATACGGACTATGTCAACGCCCAAGATTAGCCTATCTTACATAACGTAGTATTATTAGTATATATAATACTACTAGTAGACTGTGAAAGCTAACGTCTGCAGCCAACTTCCGTGGTAATTCATGTTTCGGTAGTATGCTAAGCAAATACCCCGCTATCAGATTAACCTTTAAAAACAATTAGAAGAATAATTCATAGTTTCTAAAGACTCGTTAATAAGGAACAAGAAGGATATCATCTTACTCGAAAGTTCTTGAAATAGTTAGAATAACGAGAATACTCATGCTAACTACTATGAAATACAACAAACTTCAAGATTCAGATAAACTAGGTAATCGCCTTAGTTTAAGAAAATACGCCAGTAAAGTTTGTAGTCTTACAAAAAACATAAAAGAAAGCTTTGGGATCTCAAATTCGGGTACAAAAAGGGAAAGGTGCCTTTGAAAGTAAAGGAAGAATGCAGTGTCGCTAAACAGCGTTAACTTAATGTGTTTCTCTTAAGAAAATTCTGAGAGAAGAAACAATTCATAGATTCTATTGTCAAAATCTGAAAGTACATCCAATCATTTTCTAGAAACACCACAAAAAAGCCTATAGATAGTGGTCAAACCTGAACTCAAACTATGTAGAAATGGAGAGTCATTAGAACGAGTATTGCGTAAGCATTCAAATCGATCATGCACCAAAAATTGAACCCTTTTCAATTGCAACTGTTTTCAATGCTACTGAAAAATTATATAAATGTATTCTACTCATAGATAACTCTCCGAATATCAACTTTAGTGGTATCACGCCGTGCCCTAGGTGTCTGTTAATTATGTAATAAGCTAAATGTTCAGAATTTGAATTGAGGGAAGATCAAATATATAAAACAAAGTGTAACCGTAGAGACAAACTGAATGGTCATATAAATAATGAAAGTTTCAAATAACTATATCTGGAAAGATGCTGTAGAAGATCGCCATCTTCACAATCACGGGAAAACTTTGCTTTCAAATTAGCCAATTATATTAATCAGTTAGTCCAATCAAACGGCGATATTATTCAGAACAAGATGGCAAAGAAGAACAAGAAACGGCGAAGTGGAAGCAAGCGAGCTAGCCCAAAGGAGGAATTTTCCCCTGAAGGAGATCCTTCCATGATGAATGTTGTTGATATCGCAAATTACAGACGCTTTCAATATCTGGCTCCAAAGCTTGAAGTTCCCACAGCAGACGATTTAAAAGCTGAATTAGATGCGGCAATCGATATGCCCGAGAAAAACCCAAACAAGTTTCTTAAGTTCTTATCAAAACTTGGTCAAGGAGGAGGTGGTATTGTATATAAAGTTCTTGATGCTCGAGATGGTGTAATCAAAGCCATTAAAATTGCTCATTCTATGGATCTCGAAGAACTCAAAACTGAAATTGCCATTCATGCACTAACAAATCATGCCAACATTGTTCATTATGAAGAAAGCTTTAAATATGAAGACTCTGTATGGATTCTTATGGAACTTTGTGATGGTGGATCATTGTTTGACCTCATCGAGGATTCCGAAGCGCAATGGAGTGAAGAGATTATTGCTTACGTGTTAGTACAAACCTTCATGGCCCTTGCTTCGATGCATAGAAACAACTATCTCCATCGGGATATTAAGTCTGATAACATCTTCATTTCTAAGAGCGGAAATGTTAAATTAGCTGATTTCGGATGGGCTGTTGGGTTAACGAAAGAGGAACCACACAGACGAGAATCAGTCGGAACGCCGCATTGGATGGCTCCAGAGTTAATCCTTCAAAACGCCTATGGTCCAGGTGTAGATGTTTGGAGTGTTGCAATCACTGGGATAGAAATGGCTGAAGCTTCTCCTCCTTTTATGGATGAAACCCACGGTAGAGCACAGTACATAATCGCCACCAATGAGAGAAAAAGTGGGTTGAAGATGCCGTACGAGAGATCTGAAGAGTTTGGAACGTTCTTAAGTAATGCACTCCAGCATGATCCAGCAAAAAGACCTTCCTGTGATGATCTTTTGTTAAATGATCAGTTTCTGGGGAAGAGTGGATGTAGGAAGGATTTTGCAGAGTTTATAAAGAACGCAAAGAAATAGTTCACAATATAAATCATACTGGCTATACGCAGACTATTTAGCAAGCATCTTTGCACAAAAAGGTGAGTTACTAACTTTTCCTAAGAAGCCCATCTCATGTAAAGTTTTCACCCCTTTGAATATCTTGGCACTCTCACTAAACACAGCGACTGCTTTGTATTGATCCACTGATATCTTTGAACCATTCTGAGGTGCAAATACCTTATCGCTGTTATCGAGAAATGCCATGGCTGTCCTCATACCAGTTCCCCCATCTTCATTCAAGTTAACTAACACTCCTGAGTACTTATACGCATCCCTTACAAACCCAACATAACTGTCATAGAACTTCTCATTGCTTCCAACCATAATGTTTCTACTAACTTCTCTGGGCTTTTTAGAGTTCTTAAGATATCCAGGTATATCTCGTTGACTCTTTGGGGTGTACTTTGCCAAAGCTCCCTCTACTTTAGATTCTGACCACTTTGCGAAAAAAGTCCCGTTTGAAACTGGGTCAAAGATTAGATAGCAGCTCCAACCAACAGGTTCTCTAACAGTTTGCACTGCTTGGTGTACCTCACCACTACTTTCTTCTTCGTAGTATACTTGCTGAGTGTTTTTTGCTCCGCATGGAAGACAAGACATGTTTTTCTATTGAAGGTTAACTATTGTTATCTAAATGATGGAACTTGCCAGGAATATAATGACTCTATTTTCGGAAATTTATTTGGTGAGGTAATGACATATCGAGCTAATGGAGATTTCGGTATAGAAAATATCGTATGAAAGTTATGCAAGGGATATTTCTGGTATTTTCAAACGGTTCCCAATTGTACGACCCTGGAATTTATAGGCAGTATTTGAAACATCACTGATGTGAAAATCTCCAAAATTTGAAAGCTTCTGGCCTATTATAATTGTTGAATTTATTCTTAAAGGAAGAGGAAAGATTGGTAAAGGACCTTGTGCTTTCGTTTTCTGGTGGCATAAAAACAAAAGAGATTAAAACTATTATGGGAATTTACAATAATTTTACTTCGAAAGGTGAATGACTAGGTTTACCTTGAATTACCACCTTTAGTGTCATATGAACCTCAGTCAAAGTATGTTAACAAAATGATAAAGTAGATACAATACTGTTAACTTCTTAGGGAGGGTCCCTACTGAGCGTTTTTTGATGCTATAAGTTTGTATAAAAGAAGTAGAAAAAAATTTAAGAAGAATTTCAACAGAAGCCATAGATCAGGAGTACAAATACATTGACTTACATCAACAAGTGCAATTGAAGGCTTCTACTAGCCTGAATTAAACATTGTCGAGTCAACTCTAGCATTGGGACTAACGAGCTGACTAAAATTATCAGGCGAAAAGCTATTATTGCTGAAAAGGTACATTCTATCTGTAGCAGTAAAGTGCCAAGACACCTCACTAAATAGATAGCCCATTAGCTATACTTGAACTATACAGAAACGGTCCCAAACTCGTAAAAATACTAGTGTCAAAGTTGGATTACTTTTCACAAAGGAAAAGTATCTCGTTGATAATGCTTTAACTTGCCGTTAGTATGGTCATTTAACCACTTAAGCTTCATTAGCTCTACGTCAGGTGGTATCCCCTACAAGTTGTAGTGAAATGTGTCTTGTGGCCTTAAATATGAGGGGATCGCACTTACAAAACGAGAAAATCGGTCTTAGGAGAAAGTTCTTTAGTTATATGCAGCAGGCTGGCCCCGTTTGGTTTCAAAATCTCAAAAATAGTACTTTGTAGCATAGTACTCAATCCTCAGTTTTATCTTGAGGCAAACTTATACACATTGCCCCCCTCCCCTTAATGACTTTTCTGCAAAATTTCAATAGACACGTACTTGTTTCTTAACTTTCAAGATAGAAATTATATTCAAAGGCACTAACCCGGCTCTTCTAAACCTGTTCTTAAACTACATAAATTATTGCTTAGTTTGGTACATCTTTTCTCTTATGGTAAACGCACCACCTGCAAGACCGATAGCAATGAAACTTTGCAATGCCCCATTATTCGTAAGTAGGGATCAGATTAGAATTATTTTTAATTTTTCAATAAGAAGTTTTCCAATATTTTTGTGATTGATTGGTTCTAACAATTTCAAATTCATTTTTTTTGATTATTGATAATCAATTGATGATCAGAATAAAGTCAGAATCCTTTGATTAAAATTAAAGTTCCAATTCTTTTATTCATAATCACAATCAAAACAATTATCAAATATTTCATCGATAATTTTTATAAAATACGATGCCTAGCCATACTTACTCAAATTTTAACAGAGCTAATTTGCTACCTTAGATTTAAAGGCCCAGACATTGATAATTCTATTTTTCCTCTTTTGCTACAGTGTCTATGAATAATATTGGAAGTTAAGATGAGGAAATCTAATTAGTATACAAGCTTACAAGAACGGGCTTGCAAATTTCTTTATTATAAGAAGCACGAATATTAAGAAAGTTGAAGAGTACATGAACATTGTAAACCTAACACCTTCCCAATATTGAGGTCTGAATAGCATTTGAAAAGGGGATTAAAGTCTTTTCATAAAGTGATTACTAAGTGCTCTTAGTGCCCGTTTTAGCGTTCTTGGAGAATACAAGCAAATAAAACAAACTTCTCAGCTCGAAGTCTAACTAAGAATAACAAGTAGATGCCTACAGGTGAATTTCGTATGCCTATCAACAAATTATACTCTAACTATAATAAAGGTATTCCCAGATTTTGTCTCTACCGATCCTTAAGATTTACTGTATGTAATTATCATGAAAATTACTTGACATTATTATGATGCCGGTTAATTTCAATTGTACTTTTGTCCTTATAGGCACCGCAGGTGCTGTTTGAAAATTCATCTACCACAAATTGATAATTAAATAACACATCCAGAACGATATAGAGAATAGCAGCCATCAATGTAAAGATTACTTACGTACATGACTAAAAGCTATGCCCACAACCTCTAGCAAAAAATATGCCATCTAGGAAGTATCGTGTAATTATGCTGAAAAAACCTTCTTAGGGTACTTTTAGATCTCTCAGCACAAAATTTTCCTATCATTCTCAGTCAATTACTGATTTTCTGCGCAAAATATACCTATCAATACAATTGATAATTAAATAAAACAATTCATCAGAGAAATCAGTATTTTCTCACAACAGGGGCTGGAAGTGCTTTTCACAAAACTGTAGTTGCATTTTTTCACCTCGAAACAGGTAGGTTTGACGGTAATCTCAATCTTTAAGAAGAAATTCTAAACCTTAAAAGGTTCTTTCCCTTTGCAACCCTCCGCCGCTTAATAAGCTTAAGAGAGATGAGAGTGGTAGATATTTGTTTAATTTTTTAAATATAATATACTATTGGGCTGTCATGATGATGAGAATATTAAGAGCTGGTAAGGATGGATATATGCACATGGTCTAGCCCTTCAAAATTCGCTGCAAGGAATGGAAGCGACCAATAGCTATCTACGATTGAGGTCGCTATAAATTTTGCTTACTGAACGAGGTTGCATCAGCATCCGAGTTGGTACTAACACAGCGGCATGAGATATGTACAAGGCTTTATAGCCATGCATGGATCGGACTATTTTCGGGTTCTAACATATTGTTTTCTGTAATACTGTCTATAATTGGAACAAAAACTAAGAAGTTGTACTAGGAACTCTTGGTTGATGTATAAAAAATTATTAACTGGATATCAAATATCAATATATTATTATTCGATGCTATTAGTTAAAGTTCCTTCTGGACTATTTGTTGCTGTATTCTTTTGTTCTCCCTGTATAGTTTCCTTTGCTTCGTTTCCTTCAAAATGATTATGAGCTATCGAAGTTCCAAATTTTGTATTCCCAAAATCAACTTCACTGGTTGGACATTTACTGCTGATTTTGAAACTACCTCTCTTCTCTGTATAGTTACTATTAACTTAGTTTTTTTCTCTTTGATAGGGCGATGGATCTAAATTACTGAGCATTTTTTCTATCACATGGTTTTCATGATCTGATTGCTGGACATAATGATGTGCTACTGTACTTAAAACCCAACCACCCGCCTGCTTTATTTAATTATTTGTAGCACCATTAGCATGTAATGATGTAGCAGCTACGCTCCTGAAGCTGTGGTGCGTGTACTCATCTTGATCCTGACCATTAAAAGTAGCGATTATTTTGCTAGATTTTGAAAGCAGGTTTTCCCTCTTGTTTTTTTAATAAATTTCTTAGAACATTCATCATATCTTGAATAAAAGTATGGGTACTCTTCTTTCTTGAACTTACTTGATTTTGCCATATATCTCTTAAAAAAACTTACGTGGAAGCGATCTTCTACATAGAATTCTGTTTCATCTGCAACAGTTTTCACTCTTTCTATAAATATGGCTACCTTTTCATGGTTTCTGTTAAACTTTACGCTGTAAATTTTTACTGCATAGTTTTATCTAGCTCGTAGAACACCATATTATGCTACTAAGACAGCAACTCTCTCCTGGATATCCACGATGCTTTCATTTTCAACATTTTCTATATAACTAAGCACTTCTTTTTATCTAAAGGCTTTGCTTTTTGTTGTTTTATGTTTTTGTTCTATTTTAAGCCAACTGGCTATACTGATCCTAAATAAGGCTCCTAAATCGATCGAGTTTCTTTTGCAAAATTTTTTTACCATGCTATCTTTGCTCCACAATGAGCTTGATGCATATCTTTCTCTTCTCAAATGGACAAGATAGTCTCGAACATGTTTTGGTTCTACTTCTTTTCCTATGTCTGTATGTATCAACTCTTCAAAAGCAGTCCATAGTCTCATATATGAATCGCCCGATTTCTTTGGAATAATATCCTTATCTATTTCCTCATTCAAACTTTCTATAACTTTTCTTGTTCTTCAGCGTGTGCAAGTGGGTCCTTTTGTATGTTTTTATCTGATTTTTGCTTCCTTTTCTTGAGTTTCTTGGTCACAGCAAGTATTTTTTTATCTTTTATTGCTCGGTTTTCTATTTATTTTCTGTTGATTTTGATTACGACTCGCATTCATAGTCAACTTGTAAAATAATTTACCGATCGAGGTCGAGCAAAATTATTTGTTTTCGATTGATTTTTGGACGAATTATAAAATCTGGTATGCATAATTTTAGTTTCTTAAGATGGGTAACAAAATCAGGCTTTCTTCTGATGAGTGATCCGTAAAGGCCAATGGATTTCTTACGATTAAAGTCGGCTTTAACATCGATTTTGCAGGTTGTGTGGATAAGAACTTAGTCTTAGCGGTGGTTTTTTTATCTTCAGAAAGTGAATGTAAGTAGAGAAGATGTTAGAAATCTTAATGCTAATTGTCTTTTAAAATCTGTGGATTAAGCTTTCAAGGATTTTGAATACAACAAAGTTAAGAGGAATTGCAAAAAAAATAGAAACTTCACTGGAAGCAGCAAAAGAAACTGGTAAGTATTGTTAAATTTAATCTTTCGGTTCTGCTATTAGAAAAATACGTATCTTACCTTAGATATTTACACTATATGGGTATTTTACGTAGAGTTCCCCGTGCTCTCTACGTTCCAATTCCAGCACCTAAACATAATTTATGCAATTTGCATTGTGCAGGATATATCCCAAAATCGAGACAAACCGCAACGAACATAGAATAACCGTTTTTGATAGCTTGATGAAGATAAGACAAAGTTACTTCGATGATGTTGTGATGGAAAACATGAAAGACTTCGAAATGGAAAAGGAGGAAGCTGTTTTAGACGCCATTGAACAAGTTTTCATTTTTCAAGCATAATGTTTAGTTTAAACAGAAAGACGTCGACTTAAGTGAGATAATTACAACGCTGGCAGGGTTAAACACAAGAAGCGAAGCAGAAATCTTATTTTCCAGGCTCGAGGAAATTAACATGCATGAAGCAATTAATATAACACGAGTCGAGGAGCTGCTTCGTGCTCTGATTTCTTTAGTTGATGGTAGAAAAGAGCAAGCTGCTAATCTTTCGTCTCATGGAGCAGTTGGTTTCGCTTGTTTACTTGTACGGAAAATTTATGAGGGACATGATCTAAACCAACTTAACATGTTGAAACTGGCATTAAAGTTTCTTCAATCAGTTCTAGGTTCCGAAATCTCTAAAGAGGTTCTTCCTAAGGAAGGGATCAAATGCATCACAGATGTCATTCTGTCAGTGTCAGAAAGCCAATATAAACAAAATATAGAACTTCTGGAAGAGCTTTTTAAAAGTTTGCTTTTATCAATTCGAAAGTGTGAGAGAAATAAAGTTTTTATTGATGAAGATCATGATTTCCAAAAGGGTTTGTATGCTGTAGCAGAAAAACAGAAAGAAGAAGTTATTCCTTCCTTCTTCAAGTTCATTTCCATTTACGTTCAAGATGATGATTGGAGACCTGGTGTTCAACCAAACAACTACAAACGCGCAAGACTGCTTGTAGAAAAGGAAGCCACGTCTCTTCTTGTGCCTCTTATAAAAACTGTTAGGCTCAACACCAACCATGAAGCAAATGAAGGTGCTCGAAAGCTGCTTATCACACAATTAAGTACTCTGCAATGGTTACTGGTTAATGACGATGCCTGTATGTTAGCGCATGTTCAGGGTTTAACTTTGACTTTAGTTCAAATTCTGTCAAAAGTAGCTAGTAACTTGCAGGGGAACAGAAGAGATGAAACATGCCTTCGACTATTGGGAAATATTTTTCTAACCCTGAAAAGCTTGTCTAGAAATGATGTTGTCAAGTCAAAGGTTGGGAATGAGTCTAGTTTTGTGCTAGAAACTGTAAACCATCTTCTTCAAAGCATTGAGAGAAAGAAGACACTACTACCAGGCCTTCAGCTCCTAGCAACTCTAAGCTTGCGGCATCCGGAAAACTGTCAGAAGATGTTTAATACTGAGGTCTTTATTACCATAAACCAAATATTAAAGACTAACAAAGAAGAGAATGACTGGAAACTTCAAGTACAGGCTATTAACGTATTGCGCAACCTAGTTTCATCAGCTTACTCGAAACACCTAATTCAACCTATACTGGCTACTGAAGCACCGACGCTGATCAAACAAGCAAAGGAAAACTACCCCCAAAAGGAGTTGCAAGACTCAGCATATGCTGCCTTGAGGGATCTTGGGTTGTAGAATGATGCAACTAGAGTGATTTTAACTGCAGGTTTTCTTTATCAAATGTAACTATATACACGCACTTTAAAACCCCATCTTTATCCTTTACATTGGCTGTTTTAACTGTGCAAAGAAACCCAGATTTTGTAAGTATTCCTCTTATAATACCTGCATTAAACGAAGCACAGTTCAACGAGTCTTTTAAGCTATCTGGCAAAGAAATAAACTTGCTCACCAAAGGTTGATTTTCATAAATATAGAACATAAACTCGTTTTCCGTTGATTTTTGAAGTTGATCTGTTGGTTTATTGTAAATCATTTTCCACGCGTCGTTACATACAAAACTCAAGGCACCGTTCAGTTTAATAATTCGTGTGACTGTACTTGAGCTCTGTATACCTAAAGAGTTCCCAGTTTGTGAGCGAAGTGCTATTAAGTCCACCATTCTTGATCCTACTTGATAGCCAGTTTCATCTAATTTTTCCGTAAGTTCAGATATACTATCAGAATTATCAGAAGCTTCCTTTACAAGCTCCATAAAGATAAAACAAAAAGCGCTTTCACTGACTGTCCTTCTTGGTTCCTACAATGAAATTTTACATAAGAGTACTTTTTGAAGATTGTAGTCAAAAATAGTTGCCCTGGCTGTTTCAGGTTCCTCAGTTACATCCTGTTGCGTTGTTCCTGAAGTGCTAAATCTCTTAAACATCCCTCAGTTTGAGCAACGATTTTTATCACAGATACAGGGTAATACACCATTGGTGTAGTTCTACTGGATTTACCAAACTCCTGCAGAAATTTCTTTCTGGTATTGCATATAAAACGCCGAACAGGGAACTTGGGCGAGAATAATCTAAGACACTGTTTTCTGGTAGCGTTATACATATGTAGATACATGTACATTATACATCATATGCAGTACACTTAAGTGTTAGCACAACTGGTTTAAGAAACTAGAGTTTGAGACGCATCTACAGAAAGCATCAGATTGAATAGGTACCAGGTCAGAGTCCAATTGTGTCAGTTATACATAGATATTTATATTTACTCTAGTTAAAAACTGTAAAACAACTTCAACAATGAGAAGTCCCAAGTCGAGTTCGCCATAGTAAACATGTAGGTATTGAGCTAAATTTAATAACCATTAGTAGCTAAATTGTTAAGGGTTGTATAAGATTTTTTGAAATATATTTTATGAACAAAAACTTTACTTTTAGGGTTATTTAAAATTATCGTTAGATATATATGGAAACGATAAGGATCCCACACAATAGAGCTTCATATAAAGTGAACCGTTGCTTACTCAAAATAACCCTGAACAAGATATGATTTTTCCTTATCCTGGGCTTCCACTTGAAATTAGATTTCACGACTCAAGGGTTTTAATTATTCCTCATTTTGAAGCTAATAATAAGTTTTACTCAATCCTATTCCCTACAGAGTCCTGCAGTCTTGAGAGGAAAACTGAGTTTCAGAAGGGAAATGCCGTGCTAAGAAAAGAACCGACAAGACTTTGGGGGAATAATTTGACACTGATACAAGCGCAAGACAAAATTAACCTTTTTATGTAGTTAGAATAACATTTACAATTTTCTTACCAATCTCTAGTCGATAAGATTTCTAAACCCTTTGTCACAGGACTATATTCACACGAAGCGACCATTCCATAATCTCAACAGACTATTGTTCAGAATGCACACTCCTTGTAAGATCACCAAGGGATAACTATAACTGAGAAAGAGATACGAAATTTTATCTCACGTGTAGAAACGTGATAATACTTTTAATAAAAGAATAGAAAACGATTAGTACTGTAAGAAATGCTGAATGGCCCAGGGGGCGGAAGAAATTGCCCAAAATATTTCAGCTAATTATCATTCATACTCTTTACGCCCAAGCCTACTTTGTCATAGATAAAACTAATACAGACGTCATTAAGGTTAATAGCACCACTAGTACTTGACACCATTGGTAACAGTGGTCTTCCATTCATGCAGATTTCCATCCCTTGAAGGTTGGGAGATCTCAGCTCTGGTTCGATCAGCAGTTCGTTTATGACAAAAATAGCATGATGGTGCATTAACATAATTTGACCTTATCTGAAACAGCTTAAAAATCCATAGTACATACCGGTTTATGAAGAAGATTTGACCTTAGTAGCAGTAATTCGAATATATTGGCTTTTTTACAGATCACAAGCTGAAAATTGGCAGACAATGAAGAGTCACGCGTTATAGAGATTTAAAACTAAAACTGCAACAATGTTTTTAAGGGGAGAGTTGCATTGGAACCGCTTAAGCATTTGATAATCTGCAGAATCTCAAAACGATAGTGCCTCTGGTTATACCCAATGTACTATATAGTATTACGAACGCTCTAAATGATCTCTGGATAAGAGCTGTTACCTTCTTCTCTGATGAGTCGGAGTCGCTGCACGAAACACTAAAGAATATAATAAAGGACTGATGCTTCATCACCTTCAAAAGAAAAACTTGAAAAGATCATTAGAACTCAATCTACATTTTGAGGTACAATCCAAGGCATTTCCGCATCTCAAGGTGCGACGAGGTCCATACTCATCCTAAACCAGGTATAGAGTTACATGTCAGGATACAAAACGTCAACAGTATAATGCTGGACAGGTACTTCACGTAGTAGTGAGCCAGAATAACAATAATCTTGCACAATATGTGAACCTGTTTTCCAAGTTTAAGAAACATTACTGCATATAGTATAGCTAGAAAGAGCGAAGAGTACATATATTAAACTTAATCAACGAGAGTGCGGGTTTGGGATACAGTGAACAATGTGATATGGATAATAATTGTGGAATGGGTTATGTAGTGTCAGGCCGCAGATCTTGAAAATCATAACAAGAGTCTCAAAGTCCAAATACTGAAACTAACCCGCAATATCTGTTTGCTCCAAAGGTTGGCTATTACCATGGATCCTTAATCTCGCACCTTAGGCAAACCAGTTGCTCAGTTTACTAATCTACAACAAAAACAGTATTTGGAGAAGGAAAAAGAGCGCACCTATTGGAATCAAGAGTTGAGCACGTCTTATATAAAATGGAAACCTGCTATAGCGGATGCTTCAAAAGCTGTTGAACTGTGTTCCTTCTAAAGGAACCTTTATTCATTCTTCCCTATTACCCAAATGCTACTTAAGCACTACCATTTTTCTCAATGAAACGAAAAATTTAAACAACTACACCATGAACTTAACCCCGAACATATAAGTTTTCTGAGTTGGAACTAATTCATTAATAAATATGATGGGATATTTCTTCAAAGGTATCTTATCCAATCTTCTTCAGTTATAAGTAAATTGCGACGATGCTCAGATACTAGGTAATATATAAGTTTATAAATATAGACAGCAATGTGTTTCTGAGTGTTATGAAAACTGAGAATAGAAAACGTATTTTTGGGGAATGATTTCGCCACAGGATCAGGTGTTTATGGTCTCTTTGTATGAAGCTCTTTCACATTGCCACTAAGAAAAATCTCATCACAGATTTGACGAGATGCTTGTTTAGCGCACCTGAATTTAAAATGAGTAAATACAAGGTTAAAGAAACTATCTCCTACCATATTCTAGTATGAAAACTTTATATATATTCGGGAAACCTTTGTAGGTAAATTATCAAAACTTAAATAATATTATCAGAAGTATTGACCTTGGAGCTTTCATTTTTTTTTGCAATTTGATATTTCTTGAATGGTATTGGTATTTTATTGATATATCATAATAGTTCTAGTGATGCTCAGGCCACCTGTCGAAACGTCACATCACCCAGATAGTGTCAAGATCATTATTACACCGGATTAATACCATTGCAAAACAGGTATCATGCCCGGGAATACTTGTGATACAAGGTATATTGTCCAGAATAGGTGTTTATGCTGATGTTTCTAGTGGAAGAACCTTCTTATACAGATAGGTGGATGTGCCATTGGCAATATAATCATATGGTACTATCGTTAGACTGTTAATGGGAATAGTTCCACTGGATTAATGGTTAATGTAAAACATTGTACCAAGCAATAGCATTAGTTTAAATCTGGTAAACTGGAATAAAGAAGTTACAACAATGTAAAATAACAGAGAAGGATAAAAAAACTCCCAAGTACAATAGATTCAAAGTATAAAAATATGAAAAAAGTTAAGCCCAATTGCCGAAGCTTGGGAATAGACCCATTGCAGCATCAGTTCTCCCTAATAACAGCTGTCGGAACCTCAGTATCACCCAAAATAAACTTAAAATTCTCAACGTTTGTTTGATTTACAATGATAATATCAAACCGGGTCCGAGAATACATAGATTCATATATACATATTTACACACGTATTTACACATTATCAAATTTATGTTTTATAAAATGAACACAGTAAGTACACCAGGAGGGTAGAAAGAAAATCAGATTTTGAAGAATTCAAAAAGTAAAAACTATGAAGATGTGATTATTTCCATCATTATCAAAATAGGCAGACTATCGAAAGGGTATAATAGTCAGAATGGAAGCATCTTAGATACACAGGGAAAATTACAAAAGTACAAACTTCATATCTTTATAAGAATATCCAAAGTAAACTCAAATTTGTTGGCCGGACAACTGAGAAGCAATATGCTAAAAGAATACACCATATTTTCCTCTGAATTTTATACATAGTTAAAGTCACGAAACATAGCTTGAAGTACAATAGACCTAGATTAACTGTAATATTATTTTAAGAACAAGTGCCGGAGGTTTTTTTTTATTATAGATGACATTGGAGGAAACCATACACTTTTCTTATGTTATATAGTCAATCGTCAAATAATACCTGAAAACCCGAGATGACACGCGGAAAAGAGATTACATCAGCAATAAACTTTGATTAAAAATCAAAGAAGAGCTTAAACTTCCTTCATAATGTTTGAAGAAAATAGTTTCAACGATGAAAAGGGTTCCAAGACTGTTTATGCCTTGGTTGCGCCCATTAAGAATTACCAAGACTCTAGAAAACTCATAGATCCTTACTATTGGTAGCTAAACAATACCTAATATCTATGGACCAACATTGATTTATTAACCTGAAAAAATAAATATTATTGTGGTATGGCTAACTCAAAAAACATCGAGATTAAATTGAGAAAGATCAACTTTTGATTGTCAAGTTCTTTTGTAAATTGTGACCATAAGTGGCCAATTATGTGAAGCTCCCAATGAGATTTATTACCAGAAATGTTTGAATTTGAACGAAACTTGGTTCCCAAGTATATTGTGTATATGAATATTCCAATGGAAGTCACAACATCACCAATATAAAAGTGCAATCGCTTCGTGTTTCACAATTTGATCTCTACTAGTTTGTTTTTTCTCATCTACTAGCAGGATTGTTCTCTAATCAATAAACAGCCGATTCTTTCCACCAGAAATAAAGTAAGAGCTATGTTGTATTTTCTTATCAAACAAGAACTGCACCAATTAAAAAAGATTTAAAGTTATTTTTAATTCAAATTAAATAGTATTTAGAATGTTGAAAACAATTCAAAGTGCTCATAGATACTATCAACGAAATCATAAAATTTTATGCAGCTTCAAATGAAAACTACCACACCATCAAGACTTAGACATCATTTAGTCAAAAAAAGGAAGATATTATTAACCCAACCCTTTTATTTAATTTGCTGTGCTTATGTTGTCGTGGTGACAACAAATGAACCGCAGAGAAATATAGAAAAAACAGGCTTCCATGAAGTCAACCTGATCAAATGCTTAAAATTATATTTAAAACTGCATGGTAAAAAGAGGTTATCACTGGCACAAAGAAGAACGTTATCTGGAGAACAGTAAGGATTCTAAAAGGAACATGTATCGTAATGACGAAAAATATTAAAGACAGTTCCACTCATATTTTTCTCTTAGGTAAACTTGAAGAGTCATTAGATATTTATGTCTGGAGGTTATGGGTATAAATTTATAGAACAAAGTATCTTATGACTGACTAAAGTTTATGAGAACGCTCGAAAACTGGAAAAGATTATTTAATAGTTACTAAAGTATCCATGTACTGGATAAGAGAGCTTCAATTAAGTTAGATGACTACGTACTTATAATATATATTTGCTTTTAGCCATAAGTTATTAAGTAATAGAAACCAATTGGAATGACTCATGAAAATACGAGTAAGAATTATTTATTAGCTCTTAATAAAAGAAAAGAAAATTACGAAATACAACCATGTACAAGAAATAATGATTGATATTTACGTAAAAAGTTATTACTCAGTTGTTTGGCTTGTAAAGATACATCTCAAAAACAATCAATATTGTAGAATATCCCATATCACAATGTGCAGAGGAGGTCACGATTAATTCAGTGTGCAAGGAGCAATTAGTTAATTAGGGTATTTTGTTTCTTGGGGTTTAACATTGGAAAATAGATCGTTTTTAGAGGAGAACTTTGAGATACTGAGTTATCAGAAGAATCTCTTAGGCTATATCGCTATAAACACGTAGAAAGATCAATTCTTATAACTCTTGCAGGTTGAGATAGAAGAAAATTTGTTCTTTCAGAAGTAATTATTTCACACATTACTCCACTTGAAGATCAGCCAAACTTACAATTAATGTGAAACCAACTTGGTATGAAGATATGTTATATTTTAAATGATGACCAGATCCCGTGTTGAATCCTTTAATAATAAATATCCTTGGTAAACTTGCTTTGGGTCGTTTTGTATTGCGAAGATTAGACTATTAATGGCTAAGTACAAGTAGCGTTCTAGGTACAAACCTTAATCCATGAGTTCTAAAAATATCTAAACCATCCATGAATGCAAAAACTACGACAAATATGGCTTGGAAAACAATTTTTTTCTGTTTTAGTTACAAGATTCGGTAACTTGAGTAGTATTTATGCTATTATGGATTGTTATACTAATATTTTAAATCCTGCAACTGAACGCTACCAGAAACTATCCTTGATGCATTCCTCCAGCCAGACTTACAGTTTACTGAAACAAATCTTTAACAATGAGAAAGCCATTTTCGATTGGTCAAATGACTACGTCACTCACTGTTTAGTGGTCTATCTGGAATACGTAGTTTGAATCACCATTCTTTTGAACCTGAATCATTTAAAACTGCCACTATACTGTCAAGATGGAAAAACTTCATGTACCAACTCCATAGTTAATAGTTAATAGTTAAGGTGGGAGTAAGGTACTACATCTGCAAATCCGCCTATGCGTTTATCTTAGTGTCCGCTGTTGGACCACCGCTCTCTCGGGAAGCTTCCCGTCCCGTGCTCCTACTGTCACTTTAACCAACCATATTCGCTACTTCTTTCGGAAATAAATTTAATTGGTCGTAGAGGGAGAAAAGAAACTAAACAACGGAGATAAATACAAAGAGAACAATCTATTCAGCTACCTTCCGTTTGTGCAGTGCGAGGTTCCAGTGGTGTATTGTTGATTTCTAATCTTCGCCTGTATGCTTATTTTACGACTTGGCCTTGCAACGTTTTGTTCGTGTTCCTTCAACGTCTTGGATTAGCAGTTGGAGATTTTTGGTGTGTTAGTGGTGTTTGTAGGCGCTGATTTTGAACAATGCTGAGGAGAAGGCCAATGGTTAGGAGTTTGTTGGTGGCAGGAAGAGAGTGTGGGATAATCTCTGTGGGTTTGAGTCTCACATTGAGGTTTAATGGTGGCTTTTTGGGATTGGGTTGTTGGTGAAGGCGGATGTATAGAGGAGTATTCAGTAGAGTTTTGCTGCAGTTATCTCATCTAGCGTTTTTGATGACAGACCTAAACAATAAGAATATATTTACTTTTGTTGTATGTTGTAGCGAATCTGGAAGGTTAAAGAGGAGCTCGCTCTTTCGAGGTATTCCGCTCCATTACTACCAACTTCCTGTATTGCAAGGACGTTTGTATCGGCAGTTAGGGCATATCCCTCGAGAGACCTGAGTTCGTAGGAGGTGAGACGGTCAACATTCACAGAGACAATTGAAATTGCTCTGGAATCTTGCGCTTCATCGACTGGTGACTGTCTTTCGACTGCCTGAGTGTTGCCGGAACTCATAACGGTTTCTTTGTTTCCAAATTTTCCGTTTCCCAAAAATTTACCAACTCCATAGAGGTTTAAGTCTATGTTAAGCAATCATCCATAAAACTATAACTAGATAACATATTTCTACTCAATATTCTGTAATGTCACTCCAAGGATGATGTCGTTAACCTTACCCTTTAATTTCTATATCAGAAAAATAGATCAACTAATATCTGATGAGCTTTCTACTGTTGATCACTCTTACACCTACAGTATTTTCCAAACCTTAATCTCCAACCTCAAAATCTTTGGTTTGGTATTTGCTTAACTCGTTTAATATCCAAAGTATTCACTTATTAACTATGCAACCTTTATCAAACTAAAGACTCGACTAAAGTATGCAACTATCCACATGACTGGCTTTCCTAAATGTATTGCATATTCCAATATAACAGTATTCCCTCCATATTTGAGTCGCACGCTTTTGCAAAGTACTAGATCGGCATTGGATCAAACTACTACAGTCTTAAGCAATTGATTCTTTAACTACTCTGAAAAAAAAAGTCAGGGAAAAGTTCAAGAAGAGCATTGGTTTCCGTACACATGTGCCACGTTAGATATGCTTAGTACATATTAAACAATGTTTTTTCCTATGATCAGATTTATTAGTTAAGGTCTACTTTTGCACCCACAAGATATTGAAATGAAACTATAAAACAAAAAGTATATTCTCAGCAGCTCATTCTTGCTCATACAATGAAACATGTAACAGAGCATACCTGGACTACTTGGATATATTCTACTAACTAAAAGCAATCAGCCCTCAAACTATTTTCTGTGTCACCTCTGCTTCTCTCCTCAAGACGTGTATTTTTCTTTATACTGGCCTTTATTCTAATTATTGTTATGGGGGTAGATTAGAGTAGGTGAGATTTTTTGAATTAGTTTGTATTCCTGAAATACGGTAGAAGGAGCTTCGATTCTACTAGTCTTAATCAATAGATGCATAACTAGTTAAAAAAAATGATTGTATCCTACACATTATTATGAGAAGTGCTTTAGTTTTCGCAATCATGAAGTTTCTTTGAGTTTAATTTTTCCTCCAGATTAAACAGACTGACCTAGTTTATTAATCAGCCCATAGGGACAAATATACTAGTACTCCGTATTCTTTTAAGTTATATTTTAAATAGGATGAACTTAGTATAATATTTCTCTCTTAAAGAATATTATAGGAACAGGTTATTGAAAACGATTTCAAAGATATTAAAGAAATTTTGCTTTATCCTTGAAACAATATTCTGATTGTTCCGTTCTGTATTTAGATACAAGATAAATTATAGTTTCTGTTCAAGTTTAACTCATTTGGGCTTGTCAACTGATGTTTATCGTCTAACAATATTCTAGCCTAATGGACTTGAAAAAAAACTCCAGAGAGCAGTAAAATAAAATGGAACTCTTAATTCCTATAAGCCCTTTTTTTGCTTTTGTCTTCTAGCAGCCTTAGCTAAGCAAATTTTTTCTATCCTAATTCTAGTTATTGTAGTCTCTGTATTAATAGTGTTTCTTTCATTTAAACAAGTTTTGGACATAGACTTTGCCATTCTACTTACTCTCAGACTTCTAGGTGGTAAACATGATTTCAAAGTTAAAAAGTAAATTTAAACTTATGCTTTGCCTTGGTTGTTAGAAACTCCAAGGTCGGTGCACTTGTTCTGACTGGAGTAAAGCCTACTGCTTGGGGAGCATTATTATGTGGTGCTGACATGTATATGGAAAATATTCCACCGATGGTTCATAATTGATCGCAATCTTGGTACCTGGTGTGAGACTCTCTGCAATGAAACTAAAAGCTTATAGCCTTCTTGCGACTAACTAAACCTCGCTAACTCTAAACATCTATATCTTTTTTAGGAGTTTTGAGTTGCACAGCTTACGAGTACTGTATTTTTTTAACTCTAGCTACGCCGAGAATTGAAAGCAGTGTTTTGTGAAAAAGAGCTGCCTAGTGAGGGAGTCTGATCGATGGCCAAAAAGAGGATAACGCATTTTATCTAGTTAAGCAGCAAGTGCTTAAATACTTGGAGCTTTGTATCTGTTAGGTCTAAACAAAACTAAATGCAATCTACAATAGTTTAGAAGTAAAAGAATATTATGTACTTAGTACCTAACCATGCTTAATGATACATATTCAAAACAGAGACAAGAATAGCAAGTGCTATAACTAACTACTTTATCTCCAAGAGGAGTAATGTCTGAGTATTGTCCGACAGCATATCGTTGTCAAATCATTGTCAACTTTTTTTTACCTCATGGCTCCAAAAAAAAGGTTTTGTTTAATTTATTGCCAAATAGGATGCAGCACACGTAAGCGTACTTTCTTATAAAAGGGGCGCTCATTCTGCAAAACTGTTGACATAACGAGGAGTATCTCCCTGTAACGTGTCTTCGATGAATAACTTCCAAGTGAGGTTCCCCCGCAACTTCCAGTTATTCATCTTGAATTCACTTCAACCAAAAACAGAGAAATATGAACCAAGTAAAAGCGATACTAGTTCCTGCTGCAGGCTTAGGGATTTTGTTGCTAGTTTGCCAAATCTAAAACAACTCCTAATAATGCAAGAAAGATAATCAGACAAATTGCATTAGTGCAAAAACGCTCAAAACCACATCCATAAGAATCTACTAAGGTTTTTTTCATTTTTTCATTCACCGAATCAATGTGATCTTGAACTTTTCCTACCTTGACATCTACCTGGTCCAGCATCTTATTTTGTAAATTGCTCTCATTATGAATGCTCTTTGCTATTTCTCCAGCTCTATCCACTGCAAATTCAATTTGTTCAAGAATTTTATCGAATTCCAGATCTCGTTGCTTAATTTGTTCCAACTGTTGATCTGAACCAAGATCACTTACAGACTCTCCGTTACTTTCAGAACCAGCGATTGTAAAGGTTGGTGTAGTCGTAGGGCGAAAAAGGGAAGCAGAGTCCCCGTTAGATCCAGATTTAGTCTGCAACGCGTTAATTTGCACTTGAAGTTGGTTTAAAACTGTAACCCTTGCTTGCAGTTCTGGTTGGGAAAGAGTAGACTTTCTCTTTTTACTTTCTTTCTCACAAAGTGACTGCATCTTGTTTTTAATTTCTTGTATCTCGTATATACCTTTTCTCATTTCTTGCTTTTTTGAAATAATGTCCAATGAATTTGAAGCAATGGAAGACCCGGATGGTTTTTTCGTTTCTAACTCTTTCAGTTTAGCAGACTCTTGTTTGAGTTCTGTAATTTTCTTAATTAACTCCGATTTCTTGCTCAAGAACTCATCACCTGATGCTAACTTCTCTTTTTTGAGATCCGTTTCGGCAATAAACTCCGGAAATTTTTTCTTAAGCTTCTCAGCTCTCTCCAACAGCTCTTTTAATTCTTGCTGCCGTTTTTTCTCAGATCTGTTGAACATTTTCAAAGATATAACTATGGCTAAAAGAGGCATTAAATTGACTAATTTGGGCAAGCCTTTAACGCATAAATTGAGGATGAGTTCAGAAAAATCAAGCCTCTTGCCAAAGGCAAAGAAGGATGAAATTCAATTTAGAGACCTAAGAGAAGCAAGAAATGCTTACTTTTCCAAGAACAAAGAGGCTTCCAAGTTGGTACATCAGAAAAAAAGTCTAAACCATGCCAGCGGTAACTCAAACGGATTTCAAAGTATCTCATACATTTTCTCTTATTCTTAAGTGGAAGAAGGGCATAAGCCAGAAGGTGACTTCTTAAAGTCGATAGTCTTTGGCGGCTTAGATGGAATTTTAACAACATTTTCTATTGTTGCAGGGTCAGCAGGTGGCGGAATGCCTGTTGGTGTGGTGCTGATTCTGGGGTTTAGTTCGAAGTTTGCAGATGCCTTAGCGATGGGATTAGGAGATGCTCTTTCAAGCAAGGCTGAGATGGAACATATAGAGCAAGAGAAACAAAGGGAATATTGGGAATATGATTCTTATCCAGAGGGTGAACTTCAAGAAATGATCGACTTGTACGTAGCAAAAGGAATGTCTTATGACGATGCGGAAAGAGTTGTCAAGATCATGGGCGCACCTGAAAATCGAGACTTTTTTATAGAGTTGATGATGATTGAGGAACTTGGCCTTCAGCTTCCTAGTCCGGATGACAACCCTTGGAAAGACGGTTTTATCACCTTCTGCAGCTTCGTATTCTTTGGTTTCTTCCCGCTTGTTTCTTACTGCATTTTTCCATTTGCATTTCCGCATTTGGAGGATGAAACTTTATTTCTGATAGCGTGCTTCTGTTCACTTTGTACATTATTCTTGTTGGGGGCTGTGAAGAGTGTTTTCTCCTACAAGGGATGGTTGAAGTGTGGTCTAGAGATGGCGGCTATTGGAAGCGTAATTGCTCTTGTTGCGTACTTTGTTGGATGGCTTGCGCAAGTTACCTTCCTTGGAACTGCTGTAGAGAAAATTCCAGGAACACTTTAATGATCTTAATCCTATGTTTAAGTATTGAACGTAAGAAATATTCTCCGGAGTAGACTAACAAGAATTCACGTTCAGAAAGAGGCGGAAATAAAAAATGTTTCCTATGCTGAAAGCCTTCGAAAAACAAGCGTATAAGCTCCAAGCTTGGTAATGTCTTCATTATCTTCTTCAGCATTCTCATTTTCTCCGGAAGTACGTCGATCTAAAGGTGAATATATGAAGAAAACAGTACGAGCATAACCAGGATATGTGGAAGGAAAGAATTCTATGGTGGAGGAAATTTTGAACTTTCCAGTTCTCTCGATTAGTTTTCCAGCTTTCCAGTTTTTATATGGTTCACCTCGCTTCATTGTTAGGTGAAACTCACCAATTTCGGGATTTAGGACCTTCCATACATTGTTTGCAACTTCAGTCAGGAACTCTTTGTGGAGTTGAGCATTCTTTTCTTTGTCTGCAATCCCCAATCCCATATGTGGGAAGTTAAAAATAACCTAAACTCTGATGTAAAAACAATAAATAACTTTATCAAAGCCAATTTCATCTCCAAATTTCTTTTCTCCCAAAGACTTAAATAGTTTCTGAACTTTGTGCATAGAAAGGAACTTGGATTCTAACAACTCAAAGGATTTTGTGATATTAGTTCCATCTATCTTAGTCAAAACGTTGGCGCCATACTTTTTGCGTATTTCCGTTATGTTTTTCTTAACATCAGGGTATTTTTCATATAATTCATTTTTCGAATCGTAAGATGTGGCCAACAAATTCCTGCCAAGATTTAATGGCCCCATTTTCCCATAACTATCCCATAGATGTAAAAGTGACTTTGCAAAAGAGAAGTTTCCTTCCCCTATTAAAAGAATAGTTTGCTCGGAAGTGTAAGGAGAAATTGCACTCTTTCGCAAACGTTGGACTCCTTGTTTACGTACAGCTTCCTTTTGTTGAGAAAGTGACTTCTTACGTCTTTTTATTGCTCCAATTTCACCTTTAAGTGCACGGCTTCTATGAGTCAGCTTTGTTTTCTTTCTTCCCTTACATAAGTTCCGAGCCATAGTTATGTTCTTGTTTGTGGTTATTGTATCAATTTAAAAATATATTTATATAGAGTAATTTCCCATTGACAAGACCAAGACAGAGAATCCACAATAATCACATTAACTATATGAAACCAAACGATGAAATAGATTCCTTAATTAAAAAAATTAAGGAAAGAAAAATTAAAAATATAGTGAATATTATATTCATTTTGAATATTTTGATCACCAAAAGTTTTAATTTCCTTAAAAATTCAATCAATATTACTGCTTGCAATAAAGGAAGCTACTCACAGTTCCAATCAAGGCCAACATTATATTCAATGATTAGTTTCAAAATCTCCCTGGAGTTATTTCTTTATATTTTATGCATAAAATTTAATTTAATCAATTTCTAAATTCGCAACTATATCAAGTGTTAACATAGATAGGAAGACTGTAGCATAAAACAGCAAGGGGAGAGTGGCAACAATAATCCATGAAGTAACTTATATTGTGTCAAGTTGTAAATAGGTACCCAATATTTTTTATATTTCCCTTACTTTAATAAACATATATTTAATTACAGCTTTTATTCTTTAATAAATTATTGAAGAGTTGCTACCTTCAATGTCTTATGTTGAGAATTTAATTCAGAATATAGTCCAAAGTTCAATTTTCATCATATTGTTATATTTTTCAAACGTTTAACATGATACTTGAGCCATATAATATGTATTTAAGTACATATCTTACTATCCATAATAAGAGATAACTAAGAAAAAATACTTTGTGGAAGTTGTTGGTCTAGGGTGAACATATTCTGCAGGGCTTACCGCGAACATAAAATTTACATCTATCAAATAAGTACCATGTAATAGGTTAACCGTTTTAAACATGATTATCGTTACCATGGACTTATTTTTGTTTTCCAGCCATATAATTCTATTGAGATGAAGAGAAATGTTGAAGCTCTGTAGCTAGTGACATGTGTATGTGCACTCTTTTTGTCCTAGGGTTAAAACTCTGCAAACTAAAGGCGAAATAAAAATCCTCAAAAATAGATAAATAAAATGATTTAAAGCATTATAGTAACTTTACGTTTAGATTAAGGCCAATGAACTTGCAAACTCTGAAAGATGCTGTATGGCTTTGAACAACCCCTAATGTCACATCTGTGTTGACATTGTGCATAAGTTTTTAGTTATTTCCATGAGAATAAAAAAACAAGTTTTTGTATATTAATTGATTGATATAGCACGTAATAAAGTGAGATGTTATCAAGAACTTGAAATACTAGATTTTTAATTGATTATAATGTGATGTTCTTAATGAGAATAAACACTGGAATATTTGTTTCGGAAAAAAGAAATTTATTTCCGGAGTATTCTCAAATCGAGTAAATTAAAGATTTTAAGTAAAAATATTGATGTTTAATGCAGGTGACTGCTTATTCTGTCGCATATTCATCTATTATAATTGATGAAATTCTAGAACAACAGTAGTTCAACTATTATGGGTACATAATGACTAATCTTGTATTTTGAGGCCGAAATATCCATTTTGATGAAAGGAAACAAATAATTAATATATTTGGCTAAAAAATTGAAACTCGGATAAAATTTTGAATGCCTTGATATAAAACATTGATATTATTTAGGTGCTAAATTCAGTAGTCATAACGTGGCAACAAGTTTTTGGACTCTGAATTCTTCATTATATGAAGGACTAAATGAAGAGAAGTCAATATGTTTAAAAATGGCGTAGGATTGTAAATTAAATAAATATTTTTAAAATTATGATCTGAAAATTGTACTGCAAATAACATGGAATTAAAATGTCTAAGTTGACAAAGACCTTGCTTACCACTTCATCATCGATGCTCTTGCAATATACCATTACTATGCAAACTTCGATATATGTATATAAATACACATATTATGTGGACTAACAGCCCATTAATCTTCCTACAGGTCGTCAATAAAGAATAAAACCCAATTAAATTTATTTTCAGACTCATGGAAAGAGTGCTAACTCAATCTGTTCTTAAGCATATACCGGGTTAAGACAGTTTCGTAAGTTTCTATGGTTATATTGTTGTAGAGCTGCTCAGCCATTAATTATTAATTATTAAAACTTACAGCTTAGCCTATCGATGTTTGAGCTATTTTATACCGAATATTTACTGTATGAAACTACACGTGTATGGATCCTTACCTAATATATTTTTTGGCAAGTTGTGTCTAAGGATTCGTGTCTTTAAAAACCACATATTCATGAAGTATTCTATTAAAGAAAATGTTTAAACTCTAAGAAGATATACTTAAGATTTTCTTGGAAAATATGCCCAGTTAAATACATTTAATTAGTTTCGTTACTTGTCTGCATTTTCTAGTTGATGCTTTGATCATAAGGAAAGTACTATACACCTTGTTAATGATAAACAATTTCTAGTAACTAAGGTTGAAGAGAAATTTCTAACGACTTAATTGAGAAAACCTACTAGTCTCTAGGCTTTTTGGGCCCCAGTTCTTTATTTGTTTCACTATTTCACAGCTATATTTTGATTCTGCTACGTGAATGTTGGTTCTACTAGATTAATTGTCAGGTAGAATAGAAACAATAAATAAAGAACATTCAGTACAAGTATGAAAGGCAACAGAGAGAGAGAGAGAGAGTCTCAGAGAGAGAGAGAGTATATATATCTTACAGGTTTAAAATTCTTTGCAATGCATTTAATGCATATCTCACATAGTCAAAACTGTCTTATCACTATGGTCCTGTTTCCAATATATTCGGGAACTACTGAAATTAAACGAGTTTTTGTTTAAACTGTCCATAACGGCCATTCATCAAAACATCAAGAATCAGAGTTTCAATAATGTGAGCAAAAACACTAACCTGACTTGTTTTCAGCGACTTCTTTGAGTTTTTTACTAGTTCTTAGACTCAGGTCTTGCAAATTAAAGCAGATTTGGATCAACACAGTAAAATTTTTAAAAAACCATATGAAAAGCTCTAAAAATACTACACGAATCGACTTAGAAAAGTTGGTAGATTAGTTCCCTAGGAAAAACTTTTTAAGGTTTGATCAAGTGGGATATTTCTGAGTATAAGCTTTCAAACGCCAGAGCTTTTATCTTTCTCGTTAAAGCAGGGAAACGCTCTCAGTAAAGAATGCATGAAAATTCTTGGGTGATGCTTTAGTTTTAACATCATCAACTGTTTTTTCTATCGACAACAAAACTATACGACTTCTTGAACCAAGTTGTTGAAAAGATCAGTGGAAGCAAATTTCTCTGAAAGAAGACTTTTGGTTTGTTTAGATCGTTGCGTGATGACCCAGAGACCTCAGCTTCCACTGATATACCAGTACTTCCTTACTCACCATTGAGGCGAAAAAAACCAAAACAATTCATTAATGATTACATTATCAACCTCTACATGCCTATGACTCCCTCTGTTCCACTCTTCTCTTTTCTTTTCCCTACAAGAATCAAAAGGCACCAATCTTTGATTATAACTGAGTGTCACTATGAGCACAAATATCACAGCAAATGTAGCTGTACATACATAAGATGTTTGAACAGTACCTACACTAAGATGTAAGTATCTGAGTTCAGGAATCGTTCAAAAACTCAAGGAATTCACTTAGAACGAGCCAAATTAGTGTTTTTGCATACTGTGTTGCAATCCTGATTCTTGTTGTTTTGATGAATGCCCAATATGGACCATCTAAATAAAAACTCGTTTAAGTTAAGTCGCTCCCAATATTTTATACCAGTCTTTCAAGTTTCAGTTATGGCTAGTTTGTTTCTCCACTTGAACCTTGTATCTTTATCAGCTGTTGCTCTGTAATCCCAATCCTGGTTATTAACGAATAATATTATTGTGTTTTCGTGTTGAAATGCTCAGTATTTTAGGATATGGGGGTTGCTTTCTAATACATATCTTAGTAGATAGCTGTGGTTCTCTTCTTGTCGCATGTATGATCTGTACAACACTTGGAATCAAAAGAAAAAATGAATATAGGTTTTATACTTACAATAATTCTAGGTGTTCAACCATATAGTGATTTCAATGTAGCTTTCGTCCATTTTCAATGTACAATTTTTGTCAATGCTGGACTGATTTTACCTTTCCTCTACTTATCATAGCGGAGTTTTTTTCACAGCAAAAAATGATACTAAGAATATATATATATATATATACCAAATTCCAAAAGTCTATTTTTGAAGACTTACATCTCCTAGATGCCACTTGGAGCAAGCAGTTAGAGTTTTTTCTCTACACTAATAAAATTTTTGCTTCTTATACCCAGGAGCTAAAATATTGATAGTCTAGTTGGACCTATTCAATTATTCTGTATTTTCAGACCATCAATTGTATTTAATTCGTGTAAACAAATTGCTGAAGCTTGATTTTATCTTGTTTTCATTTTTTTGCAAAGTATGCCCAATTTAAAAAGGTACAGATATGTAAAGGATTAGTAAACGTAAAATGCCGCTCTTCTCTTGATTTCTTGTTTAATCAGTTGACATTGCTAGGAAATATAGTTCATTGCCCTCAGAATGAAACCATCCCTAACTAAATGTACGAATTAAACATGTCGAAATAGCTGTATAAAAAACCATTGGACATTTACATAATAAAAGATTATTCCTAGCTGTTGATCTGCTTATAGTTTAATGTATCCCTATCACTTGGATTATAGATTTTGTCGACAGAGCTAATATCATGAAATATATGGATTGAATGATTGAAAATAACGAAAACTATAAAGCAATAAATCTGGTAGTTAGTACTTGGGTTGAATAATGATTGTAATATTAGTGTATGAACCTAAAGCTTCTGCAGCAGCATATCTAATTTAAAAAATCGAATGGGGCGTGTTTCTTCGATACCCTGGTTTAAATAGAAGAAAACAAGCAAAAGACATTAAACTTAATATAGTTCCTTTTTAGAAGAATGACATGCTTTTTGCCGAAGACATGGGCAAATGTTAACTAAAATCACATCACTACATCAGTTTAAGCTTCTTAGAAAAACATATTCATTTTGTTGTAATCTTCTACAGTTTATATCATATGCTATTTTACGAATCCTCGTTAAGGGTAGCTCCACCATTGATGAACATAATGAATAGCATTGAGAACCTCAAAACCTCTTTGGGTAAGGGCGCGACTAAGTACTTGATGTTTTGGGTCCAGTTAATGAATAAGTTTAACGAAATTCTTACCAGACTATGGATTTAGGAAAAAATAATAAGCTGTAAAATATTTAATTTAATCTATCCACACAAGTTCTTTGGCTTTGCAGAAAAGTTTATCATCCAAAAATAGTCCTGGTCAATGACTAAAGAATAAAAACTCGGTGTAACTATTGTCCAAGGGTTAGATAAACAAAAAAAAGGAAGTTACGCTAGGAGCATGTAGGAACTATATTTTTGTATAGTTTTTATCTATGTTTTCAAGAAAATTACTTATTGACAACCATTCGACTCATTAGTAAAGAAAAATAAACGTATATTATTTATAAAGAAGTAGCTAGTGTAACAATAGGCGATAGACTAGACTTTATCTGGTGATAAATAAACGATGCTTTCAAATCCAATTTGTACTAGAACTTGTCCTTGAACGCAAATAAAGGTAATACATAAAAACTGGTCCAAGAAATATGTGTCACACTTCAGTACCACGGTGATGTGTGCAACTAGTACCTTCATCCTTCTATACAATTTTTTTCCAGACTTTTAGTTTAAAACGATTTAGGTATTATGGTTTTAATAAAAATTCTTCTAAATAACCATACTAGTTTCAACTGATTCTAGATGGGGAAGTGGTCTTGAGCTACCATAATGGGGGCTAAAGTTGTTTCCTGCAGAGGTACAATAAGAAACAGTTAAAGAACAATATTTCGTGTGTATTATTATTAGTGTTTATTGTAGGTAGACTTGAATGAGGGCCAGTATGATACATCTTTGGAAAACAAAAACAAAAGATACGAATCTCATCTCATACCTCTCATGCACAAAATAAAAAACTGTTATCTTAAATCTTTTGCTCCGGGTTTTGGTCAGCCTATTTTAAAGAAGCTATTGGGCTCAACTCAAACGGGGCCTCTTGACACAATGGTTACACTTACGATATATCGCTTGGAGTTCATCGTCGTGACAGTATCTTGGAAAAAGAACAATAGGTTCGTAAAGATGTAAACTGTGCACTATTGATCAAAATATGATACATAAAAAGGAGAGTTGAAATTTATACCCCTTAATATTGCATATAGGATATAAGTTATTGCAAATTTCGTACATTTGTCTAGGTTCTAACTATGTTACAACACTGCGTCCGTATGAGACCGTCACCAGCAAGTCGCACCGATAAGTTCTTACTACCTTTTTAAAAACCTATAATACTATTAAAGTTAATAAAAAGAAAGTTAGAGTTATAATAATGGACTAATTTCCCTTTAAATACAATATCAGTTCATATCGGGCAAGAGTGTAGAATGGTTATTCTTGTTGACATTCAACTCTCTACCCACAGACTACATTTTGCTAGAGTAAGACCCTCCGAGAAAGATAAAGCAACCATTCTTTTTATCCTTTTTTATCTGTAATGTTTGATCCCAATCATTGCTACTAGTTTCGTCTTCGAGGGAAGAGTCGATTAGATCTCCATGTCTCCAAAATTTAAGAACATCTTCAGAAAGCAGTTAATTAAAAACACAGTGGTGGATTACCGCAGGATACACCATCAAGAATTAGAATGAATGAAAACAGCAAAATTGAGTTTGAAGCGATAACACCTGTACGGAAGAGCACATACCCTGAGAACAAACTTCAAATTTGCGAAAATTTTCATAAAAAAACTCAAGATCCTAAGTTTGCACCAATAAAAGATCTTGATGCCTTTTATATTGACAACCTGCTTTCTGCCAAAGAGTGCGAGTTTCTCGTGACTCAAGCAGAAGAACTGGGTTTTACATTTTGGCACGAAGATCGCTCAAACAAAACATTTAGAAATGCAGAAACCGTTGAAATCCAACACAAACTTCTGTCCTCCATTATTTGGCAAAGGTTGAAACCTTTCTTGGAACATTTTACTACTCTTTCATTGAACATTTCCGAAGAGGAGACACCAGACAGATTCCAAAGAGACATAAAAGGAAAATGGAATGCGAAGGGGACTAATGAACACATTCTATTTGCAAAATATGATGAAGGTGGATACTTTTCGCCACATACTGATGGATATGACATTGTTTCTTTTGACAAAAGAAGCATGTACTCTATTGTTTTGTTTCTTAATGAAACAGAAAAGGGTGGTGGAACAAGGTTCTATAACGAAAATCAAAAAGATAATTTAATTGTGGAAGATGGGCGAGTTAAAGGGAAAAAGGAGTTTATAGACTTTGAAGTGGAGAGTAAAGTTGGAAGATGTGTTGTATTTTTCCATAACATTATGCATGAAGGAATAGAGATAGAAAAAGGTGTTAAATATATTATTCGTAGTGATATTATGTACGAAAGAGAAGAAAAGCTTTTGAAAAATGAAAAGGATCTGGAGGCGTATAATCATTACTCCAGAGCTTTAGAACTGGCTGACGGAACTGATGCCTCAGAAGTGAACGATGCGATGCTTCTATTTAGAAAAGCTTTTAAAATGAGTCCTCTGTTGGCAGAAATATATGGGATGTGAATTTTTTAGTTTCATTACTGAGAACAGTTACCTTAGTCCACCTAACTGTTCTTCATGTAGCAGGATTAGAAGTCCATTGCAGTGGTGCTCCGCGTGCCAGGTATCAGAAAATTTTGTACAAAATTTGCTTTGTTTCATTTCTCTCATGTTTGTCGTTGCCATAAGAATTCTACTTTCATTTGAAGTTCTGCTTCTTTTATTTTTCGTATCTTGTTTGTTTTCATTTCCACATTTCTTCTACGATATTTCTTGGAAATTCCATATTATAATATGACATTTCTGTAGAAAGCAAAAAGAACCAGATTCCAAAATTCCAAACAAGAATGCCAAAACCACTACCTATTTCCAACAAGCAGCTCAAGTCTCTTGTTGAAAAATATGAGACACCGCTTCAGCTTTACTCAGCGCCAATGATTCGTGATAACGCCAAGAATCTCCTCTCAACCTTTCGCAAGAAATTCCCAAACTTTCAACAGTTCTTTGCGGTAAAAGCGTTACCCAATCCGGCCGTGCTTAAGCTACTTATAGAAGAAGGGTTTGGTATGGACTGCTCCTCTACTTCAGAACTTTATATTGCAGATAAGCTTGGGGTAACTCCGGATATGGTAATGTATACATCGAACTTTACCTCCAAGAAAGATCTTGCCAAAGCTTTTGACCAAGGTGTAATTCTAAATCTTGATGATCACACAATAGTCGACAACTTGGTTTCTGCTCGAGGGAAAGTACCGGATCTTATTTCCTTTCGCCTGAATCCAGGCCTCGGAAGGACAGATTCATCAACAAAGAGCAATGTGCTCGGTGGTCCTAGCGCAAAGTTTGGTGTCGCTCCATCTGATGTTAAACTTGCTTATTCCAAAGCTATAAAGCATGGAGCAAAAAGATTTGGAATTCACATGATGACAGGAAGCTGTGTTCTTGAAAACTCCTATTGGGAGCAAACAGTGGATATTCTTCTGCGCACTGTTAAAAACCTAAAGGCTGATTTGGACATTGACTTTGAGTTTATTAACATTGGAGGTGGTTTAGGTATTCCTTACACACCAGATCAGAAGGAAGTGAATCTTGAGGATGCTGTAAATCGAATTGAAGCTAAGTTTATTGAATATCTTGGAGACGTAAAATCTGCTTGGCCAACTTTGTACATGGAGAACGGCAGGTATATCACTGGCCCTTATGGTTGGCTGGTTAGTACTTGTGAAGCAATTAAAGATAATGAGTTTGGTCTTTATTATGGGCTTGATGCGAATATGAGCAACCTGATGCGGCCTGGAATGTATGGTGCGTATCATCATATATCTGTTGAGAAAGCAAATGGAGATGAAAAAGGCGAACTTAAAAAAAGCAATGTTGTGGGATCTTTATGTGAGAATAACGATTGGTTTGCAAAGGACAGGATGCTTCCTAAGGCGCGTATCGGTGATTTTTTTGTGATTCATGACACAGGAGCGCATTCTCATTCTATGGGGTTTCAGTACAATGGAAAGTTGAGAGCACCTGAGGTTCTACTGTTAGATAATGGGGAAGAGGTTTTGATCAGGAATAGGGAACAGATAGAAGATCTATTTAGTAATACAATCTTGCCATAGTGTAGAAACTATATTCTTAAATTTACTATTCTTTTGCTTGTAATACAGGTGATGCTGCGTGAGAAATATGTTGTATTTAAGTCTGTTATGAACTATATACGTTTCAATAGGATATAAGATGCAGTATCTGTAGAGCCTTTGTCAATAGTTGGATCAACTACATGTTCAGCCAAAGCTTTAATATCTAAGAATGATAATTTTATTATTCTTCCTATTTCACATTTCTTCAGTATTTTAAATAGACTATCAGGCGTTAGAATACTATATATTTCTCCTTCTAGTTTCCTGAGTTCTCCTTGATTGAAATCGGCTCCACTCACTCTTAAGTCCTATCTTCATTAAAACACATCTATGTTTTTTCTTAAGAAGGCACGATACCTCTAGGAAAAGTTAACACTATGAGCTTTGTTTATAATATCACCGAAAACAGTGAATATTTCTGTATCTCTGGTTACACTATCTATTCCTACTTCGTTAGGTAAATTATCTTTGAGAATTTCTTTGCTAGCCTTTATCCAACCTCACACAATTTCAAACCTTTGTCTTTCACTTAATAAGAGTAGAGAGTAATCAACAGAAAGCTGTTCAACTTTATCTTTTCTTATCAATAAATGTTTTGAGTTCTCTAAATATATTATATATTTGATACAACTATTTACTGTTTTGGTTGGCTAGCATCAACATAACAGAATAACCAGAATTCTAACCTGTTTTCTTTTATATCTTCAAAAAGTATTAGCAAAGATTATTGGACACTAATCAAATAGCACAAAAAATATATCTAGTTATATAAATTTCACTTATGATATATTGAACAAGAGTTTCTTGTGCATATTTAGCAGCTTATTTTCCTGCATGACCATCAAAAATATCAAAACAAACAAATAAATTTCCAAATATGTTATGGTCTACTGTTGAATAGTCGAGATCCTTCTTCCTTTTACGAATACTTTGGTTAGATAAAACACCAGTAGTAATGTTGAATTTGCCTTCTTTAAGACAATATGATCATGGAATAGTTCTCGCTGCTGAATTGCCAAAGGAGCAATATATATTTTCAGTGGCCATTTTTTTTATTAACATGGTATAGCTTGGTTACTTTGAATCTATGAAACGCCTCATCCAACATAATTCCAATTATTTCATTATAACTTATAGTATACTTAAGAAGAAGCATCTACCTAATCAGGAACTGCATTTCAACCTGCTCTTTCGTATCATTACAGTATCATGAACACTTAGCTCGAGTATTTTTCTACTTATGGTCATGTGGGTTCACCCTTAATATCTTAGAGAAAGGTATCTTCTGCAATCGCTTTGCATATTATGTTGCTATTTCTATGCTGGAATATCTTCAACTATGTAGGGGCTAATCGAGACAACATACATTTTCGTTTTCTTGTCATCTATAGAATTTCTTCTATATTCAGCACAACGATTTAGTTTTCATAAAATTTTACATCCAGCTGTAAAAACTACGTCCATCTTCAACCCAAACCAAAGTGTTTTTTCAATTTTCTTATTTCTTTGATTTGACAGAGTTTAGTTTTTTTTACTCATGATTTTATGTAGATATAAACAAGAAGAATATTAGAACCAATACTATTATTTGATTGATCCAAGTAAAAAATCATACGACAGACTTAAACAGTTCCCAGAAATCAGTGTGAATTTATTCAGGGATGGGTTTGCAGTCTATAAATTCGCACCAGTCTCTCTACTAGACACCAGCTACAACGTCATTGTTAAACTGATGGCCAAAAGAGTTAAACCTCTGGTAGCAGCACCTATTTTTCAGTACCAAGCTGGATCTAGAAAAAGGATTTGAGCAAAGAAGAAAAAAAAACTTAAACCAAAAAAAAATATAGTTGTACTGAGAAGGAAGATTTGAATCTACCTCTTTCTTGTTGAGTTTATTAAGACCATTGATTCCTGTAGCCACGGCTTCTGTATCATAGCTTTAAGGGAACAAGAAGTACCAAAGAAACCAATAGATGTCACACTTTACCTTTAATATTTGGAAACAGTTAAGATCAAGGTTGAAAATCTGAGCAAACTAGTGAAAACCAATCACGAAAGCTTAAGAAAATACACTTTAAGTCTTGGTTTGCTCATCATTTGCCTGAACTCTCTCCTAAGAAGATTGAAGCGGAAAGGTGAAACTTAACGAAACCTGTCGTAAAGGCATTTTTTGCGAAGTTTCTCATTTTTCCTGATGACATCTGTCTCACATGAAGCACACGAACTGAAGCAAAAATATTATTTTAATATTTTTTAAAAACCTAGCTGCGGTCTCTTCTTCATAAACCAATCCATCTAAAACAAAGATCATGTTCGTCTCTAGAAACTCGAAAAATGAGGAAACCATACTAGATAAGAAGTGGATCAAGTGTCTGATGGTCATTGATGCAAAGTCTAGATTAGGAGTTTCACCAACAGCTAGACTCCGCACAGTTATCCTCTACGATTCTTAGGCGTTGGCACAAGAAAGCTCACAGTAACAATGGCACCATTACTGCTGAGGTTGCCAGACATCGATTTCAAAAAAGATATTTAACCAAAATAGAAGTTTTCTACGTCTCAATTAAACCCATCGAAGAAGATTGAAGGGTCAATTTCTTTGGTATTATTCTTTTTTGCTGGTGGTCCAATTGTACGGGCCACAATTCAATGAGGCCACCAAGCTAAAAAAATTAAGAAGACTTAAGCATGTGTTGAGAGCTCACGCGCTGACGATTTCATCTAAAAATAACGTATTAAAGATTCATAATTTAGTAATTCCAAGTTCCGACTCAGAAGTATAAAGTCTCAAGGAGAAATATATTAAGAATATTCTAACCGATCTCTCTCGCACTGTAACGGTGATCAAACGACCTAGGGTGATACAAGTTAAGATAAACAACCTTTTCCTTCAGATCACAAACTCATTTTTTAAATCAAAATATGTTTTTTCTAGCCCTGATCAAATCCAGACAAGCTGATTTACTTAATAGTTGGTGTGGTGTCCAGTTTTCACTACCTGAAGCTCGACCAGAACATCTCTGAAGCACGGAGACTTATATTGCCAAACCAGGATGACCTGTACCAGAGGTTGAGCTTTTAGTAAGATGGTAAGACGCAAGGTACACATTCATGAGCCAGGTTCTTAATTTCGCCTATGGTGCAACAGTGGATCGTCCATACTTTCTAGAGGTCTACCAAAAGGTAATGGATTCTCTAAAGAATATTCTTGAAGGATTGAGCACCTATTCCGAGGTGTTAGGACGGAGTAGCAATCAAGCTTTTGTGGTCTTTTTAATATAATTGGATTATTCTCAATTCCATTTAGATTTTGGTTGAACAGGGAAGCATTAAGGCTTACATTTTGCGAAATTCCTTGCTAGAAGCAAAATTCTAGTAGAGAAGTTTGACATTCCCGTCAATTTGGGAAAGCAAAATGCGAACCTGAAGTTTAGTTCTCCTGAAAATTGTCCAACTGAAGTATCTTAGCAACAACTATATACTCATATTGGCGTTGCGTTAAGTCATATAATAACTCTTAACCTTGCAATCCAAATCTGGGGCAGTTTGCAAATTTGAAGTGTAATGGCGAAATAGAAATCTCCATCCATGACATGCTACTTTTTACCATAAGCAGCTCACGAATTTACCTAACCCGCCTTTAAAATTTAAGTTTCTTTGACTAAACTATGACAATTTGGTTTATCTAGGCTAACTAAAATTCAAAAACTTGTGAATTGTTTCCCTACCGCTTTTTACTTGGGTGGAGCGGAAGTGAGGTTTGATTATTTAAAGGAAAAGTTGGTTAACATTGTTTAATCTTGTCCATTACAAAACAAAGAGTACGTTCTCTTGAAGAGGACCTTGAAAGCTGTTTTGCGGGTACCACTGCATGCGAGAAAGTTCTGCTTGGCCTGTTTTGCTTCACAGAGCAGCTACGGAAGGATCTGTAGTGCCTGAACTTCATACAAATAAGTCACTAGTTCTTATCCATGTTCAAGTTAGTTACACAGGTAGAATACACGCCAAGATAAAACACTTTGGGGCAAGTATAAAAATTAGCAAGAACATTTTACGGATTGGAAACAAATTTAATATTTAGAATCGTCAAGGTTCATATCCGCACTAAGCGTTAAACCAGAAAAATAACTATGATTTTCTGAAATAAATAGAACAAATCATAGAGGAGTCGTGTTATTTTAAGGCAGACGAAATTTAGAGATTATTAATATCTTTTCAGCAAAATGTCAACTATAGTAAGGATTTAGACGGCATATTTACTTAGATTTATTCAGAATAATGTTCCTAGGACAACAATTAGCCCATAATGAACTTTGCAGAAGCAATATTGTCAGAAAAAAGAGGCAATGCCAGCGCAGATACATAAGAATACCAAAAAATAGACATAGAGGTAGCAATTACATGCAGAACACCATTCAATACTTGATATTGGAGAGTTGGCAAGCATACATATGTGGTTGGTAGGGATACCTACATGGAAAAGAAAAACAGAAGGACCTGAGAATATCAACTATAGAGAACCATGACATGGTATCTGACTAGTTTTTCAATTCTCGACCTCTTATCAAGAATGGATCCATTTCTGGACCTTCAACATTATCCAGATTTTTCAGATTTTTCTTAGTTATCATTGGTTTCAAAAATATTTTCATGAAATTCTTTAGAAAATATGAATCAGAGTCACTTAATAAGTATTCAAAATGCTTTGCAAACCATTTATATAGTTAATTTCACATATCTCAAAATATTTTATTTCCTTCGAACAAAAATTAAACCTGTACCCTCAAAAACAACACAATGATAATGAGGCGGGTGCAATATCGTCAATAATTGAAACAATTATAGCATTGTGTAAGATTTCTATCAAGAATAAAGAATGGGATGCCTGGTAATGGGATTTATTCAATAGCGTTGAGAAAAAACTAGAGAAGTGCTAAATCGAGATCCTAGGTTTCCATCCCTAGTAGCTGAAGCAAGTAGTACTTTAAAGCTATGCTTTTGCCAGCATATATGAATACTGCAATATGTAGATACTTCGTCTCTCAGGTTAATACGAACAAATTAAAGTGACAGATTTCCCATTGGTAATATGAACCAGCATAGATATGAAAGCACAATTGAAAATTTAAATCTCAGCGTATTCCTATTGATGAAAAAATATTTCTTAGGCGAAATCTCAAGTATGTGATATTAATTAAAACAGTAACTGAATCCTTTTTCCTCTTCATGTTTTTAATATTTTGTTGGAACTTGAAAATACATCTGACCTTGAAGCAAATGAATCAATCTATATTTTCTTACTGTTGCATTTGAAAACATGCTAAGATATGAATAAAGTCTTTCTTCAAAGACAAGTTCTTGTGCTTAGAAATTAAACTTTGCTGTGGATTAATCTCTAAGTTTGAGTTAACACAGGAAATTAACTAAGATTTCTTGTGTTTTCAGTTCTTTCCTTCCTTAACCATTTAATAGACGATGACGAAACCTTCCTCGGATAACGAAATGTTGCAATCCTAAGATGTTAATAAAATAAAGGTAGCTAGAAAATTGTCAATGGAAATCTCCGACCGAAGACTTTTAAGATTTAGCCAAAGTTGATCAAGAAACCCATATGAAGCACCCAATAAACCACCAAAATAACACCCAATATACCTGAAAAACAATTGTAATATTTTTCTTGAGTACGTTCAAATTACATTAAAATTCATCCTGATTAGAATAATTGGCAAAAATATCTTAGATTAAAAAGAACACCGGTATTTGTGTGAGCATTGATCCATAGAACTGAGAGTAGAATCTAACCATCTAGAACAAACTCGATACGCAAGAAACGTCGAAGAATAAAATCCATCGAAACATGCTCATAAAGCAGAAATTTTGAAGTGATGGACATCCACTGAAATTTTACTGGTACATCTCATGTATGAATGAGTTTGCTTCGAGGCTACTGGAGATCTAGCATTAATCTATCAAATCATTGTGATATCCTCTACCTCCACTGCTCCTCATATATTTATGCGATATGTCAATCATAATGATCCAATCATTCTTATAGTAGAGAAAGTAAAGGCAAATTTACTCAATCTTCTGTAAAGGGTTTTGTAAAATATTGGGAAGCCTAAAAGCTACCGGGGAACCTAATGCTAAGATAAGCTGTGTGCTAGACATGTTTCAAGTCCCTATGTACTAAGTAGTTTCATTTCTTATGATACTTTGCTCGCTTTTCTTATATTTGCTTAGTTCTTTACATTCATGTATATTTGGAATAAGTTGAATGAAGTACCGCCGGTTTGTGGTGCAACTAGCACTTTATGGTTATGTTTATTGAATCTCAAATATGGCAAGTGTTCATAGATACAAAGAAACATCCTGAGACATCGAAACAATCAGTGGAAATCTAAGTGAGAGCAGCAGAGTTTTGTTGTATTTGGAGAATATTATATGTACAAGTCTTAACCAGTACTAAGGAAAATGTAAGATATGGTAATAGTAGCAGATAATTTGTGCAACTTTCTAATTCTAAAAGCTTCCTATAACTAGTTATGGTGGTTAAATTGAGATGTAATTTTTTCAAGCTATATTTTATGCAGCACTTCTTTTGAAACTATTACATTAAATTTGATTATTATGGTTCATGTAGTTTTTTTTATGAAACATAGGTAATATGATGGTTCTTGCTGTTAGGATGTAATATCGGAAAGTTGAGTTCTGGTTCTGATGGGTTATCTAATATCAACGAATTACTTAGCTTGCTCTAATGTAAGTCAGGAATAATTTTTCATAGACTTGCTAATAATTTTAGTGCGTTTTGACGGAAAAGTATTTTCACATTCTATTTTTCTCTGCTGTTACTTTACAGTGGAGTTGACCATTTATTAGTTCTGGAAGAGTAAAATTTGGAAAGCAAACAGGATTGAAGTTTTGTGACCAGTTGTGGAAAAGTAGTGACTGATGAACGCCATTCCTCTTGACATCATGGGGCCTGGGGACGTATAAGAGTTTGATGGGTATTTTTGTAGGCTCCGTGCCTTTGCACCAAAAATGTTGGTTGGTATGTTTTTGGTAGGGATGTCCAGCTATAATCACAACAAATGTTTTTTCTAGGTCTGATATCCTCATCCCTCTCAATTCTAACTGAATTCCAAGTTATATATTCTTAATTACCTCTGGAGATCCTAGAATTTTTTTGTTCCTGGCAAATATCCCTAATAGTTGGCAGAAAATTTGGCGGAATGGAGACTTTCTTCGGAAGTGCCTTTAGACTTCTATGCGATAGCGGGTACAAAAAATCACGTAGACAATGGCCAATAACCTCATCAGATACCGCATAGAACCCTGTCCAAAAAAGAGCAGAAAAACAAGGTTAGAACCCTGCGAGTTGGGGATGCTGTAGAGGCTATGATTAGGCTCAAATGCAGCTCCGGTTTGGGTCTCATGGAGCCAGGCTCGAAGGGCTCGGTAGATTTCATCTGAAACTTCATGAGACCCATTTATTTATTTCAACACACTTGAGACATCGCTTATCATTACTTTGGCTGGTAAGTATTTGGTTAAGAACTTCAGTTATACACAAAACTATATAATAATTGCCAGTACAATCGATGAAACTAGAACACTTCGCACGACACGCTATATCATCGTTAGATTGAAAGTGGGATGCAGGTAGGAGACTTCTTCTAGTAATAGTTAATAGCACAACAAAAACATTAGGCAGTCCTTATTCTGGAAGGGGCACTTTAATGAAGCGAAGATTTATAAAAAATACCAACTCGGTTGTTGAAAGTATTGGCAATAATTTAATGAATCATTACATCGACATTACTTAGGAATTGAAGTTAAGTTACTATGTAAAAAAAAATTCTCCTGGAGGTCTAAAAGCAACAGAACTGGCTATTAAAACTAAGGATGTTTAGAGTATGTCCACAAGAATTAGCTTCTTATTCAATCACTTGTTCTCTTGGTTTTCAAAATTTATAATCACGGTTTAAATTCCTGAACCTTTAACACAATAGGTTTTGGAATTTTCTTAATTTATTTTCAACAAAGTTTTTTCCTTTCAGTAGTTACCTACTTTCTTTTATTTTTCGTTTTCCTTATGGGATTCTTCTTTTTTATGTTTTGAGACCTGGTTTCTTTTCTTGTAGTTTGCCTTGAGTTCATTTTCGTATTCTTCCTTTCTATCTTTAAAGTTGATTTCATGCCATTTGCTGTTTTCTTACCTTTCTTCTTTTTCTTAGTTGGTGCCAACTTCTTAGATTTCTTTGAAGTCACTCTTGATTCTTGAATCGCTTTTAAAATAAAGTTTTGCAAAAGGTTATCAAAAAATAACCCCTCTTTAACCCTGGATGCAGCAAGCTGCTTGATGTTTTCTTCTGCCACTAGTTCCAACATATTTTTCTCTTCTAGAATTGTAAAGTTTTCTTTTTTTTGCCCTTCAAGTTCAAGCACAAGAGCTTCATTCTTTAAAACCAGAGCCTTGTTCTTGCTTTCAATAGCTTTGAATGTCGTTCTCAAATCCTGATTCTCCCTTTCCCTGTTCTCTAACTCTTCCATGAGCTTTAAGTTCATATGATGAATCTTGGAGTTTAGTTCCACCTGATATCTTATTCTTGCAGCCAATTTAGCAAGAGTCGTCATCAAGCCATTTCCAAATAGTTTCCTACTGTTTTCAAGATTTATTACACTCTCAAGCACTTTTTCGAAATCCGCATTCTCCTTGGTCTTCTCTCTTAGCTTCGTTTTTAGTGCCTCAGTTAAGAGTAAATGTCGCTCAACTTTAATTAACAAGAGATTACGAAGCTTTAAATCACTCTCACCTTTAGAGTGAACAATCTGTAAAAAATCTAATACGCGCTCATGATCTGGATTTATCCGAAGTCTTTTCTCAGTAACCTTAAGCTTTTCCTCACAATCAAAAATGCCCTTGAGAAATTTGTTAATTTTTACTTCCAATTCCTCATCACTTTTGTGTATTGTTTTTCCAGTTCTCGTCCAAGCACTGTTGCCAATGAACGAAGGATTATGACCTTTTCGTAACTTGGTTTTCATGCTCTGGTACAGTGTCACAGTTCCTTCAGTCCAAAGATTAAGAACAGAACCTCGCAAATCATTTTTAACTTTCCTTAGTTGTTTCCCGCAAGATTGCAGGTACTCAATAATCAGTCCATCCCAAACAAAGTTTAAAAGCGTTTCAAATAAATTATAGTAATTTCTTACAATTACACCTCTAACTTCAACCTGGATATTTTTCTGAATGGGATCAGCCTTTACTAAAAGTTCCTTGTGAAACAGGTTTCGAAGTTCACCCTTTGTAGGTCTAAAGGTGTCAAGATGCGTTTTCATTTGCAACGCATCCATTAAGATTAATAGCTCATCAGGCAAATGCAATTTCAATAAATTTTGAAAACCTCTACACATTTGTTTGTATTGCTTCACGTCATTCTCTTTAATCAATTCTAAATTGTATTCTTTTTCTGGATTCATTACTTCCACAGTATCTGTCCGTTAAGACTTCTTGCAGAAAACCTTTGAATGAACAAAAAAGGACAGTTCTTTTTTCTTGCAAACAAAAAATATCTTCAGAAGAAGGTTATTGGAAATGGATCCTTTGGAAGTGTTTCTTTAGTAAAACGTCTAGGAGATGATTTGAATCTTGTTTGTAAAACGATGTGTTTCGGTAAGCTTTCCGTAAAGGAGAAGAGGCTGATCGTGACAGAAGTTAATCTTCTACGAGAAGTGAATCATCCTTGCATTGTGCGATATTATGATAGATTCATTGATAAAGATAAAGCAGAAATTCATGTTTTCATGGAGTATTGTAGAGGCGGTGATCTTAGAAAAAAAATAATGCTTCTCAAGAGATCTAGAGCAAATGGAGGATCAAAAATTTTTGCGGAAGGGTTTGTGTGGAAGGTATTAGGTCAAGTTGTCATGGCGCTCAAATACATTCATGAACTATCTCCAGAATTTGGTGGGCCTGTTATTCATCGAGATATCAAACCTGCAAACATTTTGTTGGATGCGGAAGGAAACTGTAAGTTAGCTGATTTTGGCCTTGCTAAACACTTGGCAACAGACGAGGATGGTAAAAGAGAAATGAATTTTGCACGGACAGTTGTTGGGACACCATTTTATCTACCGCCAGAGATAGTCTCAAAGACAATATATAATCATTCTTGTGATCTATGGAGTCTTGGATGTGTTATTCATGAACTTTGTAATTTAGGGCCTCCTTTCAAAGGTGAAGATTTTAAGGAACTGTCAAAGAATATATTGAAAGGGTACCCATCTTGCATTTGTTCTACGTCACTATCTCAAGTCAGTACTTGTGAGCAATGTCTGCTTCATCCTGGATTGAAGCGATACTCCAATAAAATACGAAGTGTGATAACTAATCTTTTACAAAAGAAGGAGAAACGCCTTACTATTAAGCAACTATTTCATGTCAAAGAATTGCAAAAATCCATATTTGATGTTCGAAGGAAAGTATTAGACGAAAGGGAGCATTCTCTAGATATGAGAGAAAGGCAACTGCAAACCAGGGAGAAAGAACTGCAAATGAAGCTCTCAAAGCTTTCAACGGGAACTAGCGTAACTATTGATGACTATTAGATACAGACAAGTGTAAACTAGAGCCTATAGAATTAGATATTTAAATAAATAAGTAGCTTTTTCTTAAAGATTGGCGGTAAACCCAAGAAGAGCCCCACCATCCACAGTGACAGCCGCTCCAGTAACCCATTCCCCTGCTCTGCTTGACAAGAAAAGGCACACCCCAGAAATGTCATGAGCGTTTCCAATTCTTTGCATTGGTGTATTTTTTTCGATTGAGTCTTGGAAGTTATCAAGAGTGCTTCTCATCATTCTGCTTTGAAAAGCTCCTGGAAGAACTGCATTAACCGTAATACCTCTTGGCCCAAGGTGCGCTGCCATTACCTTGGACAAGCGTGTCACAGCAGCCTTTCCTGATGAATAGGCAAAAGTTCCTTGTGGCGGAACGCGTTCACCGTCAATGCTACTAATGTTGATCACATTAGAAATAGATCCTCTTTTGCTCTTTTTTTCCAAGCTTGGCAACATCTGCTGAGTAAGATAAAAGACAGATCGCACGTTCACATCGTAAGTTTTATCCCAACCTTTCAATGAAAATGTATCGATTGGTTCTGCCCAGTTGGTCCCCGCGTTGTTCACTAAAACATCAAGTCCATTTGGCTCAAGTTTCTCAAAGTCTCTTACCAATTGATCAACGCTGGAAGGAACCGAAAGATCAACTCTCAAGGCGACTACTTTACCTTTTCCTTGAGCAGTCAACTGCGCTGCATATCCAGAGATATCCTTCCTCGAAGCTATATAGACCTTGCTTCCACTTGCCGCGTATCCTGCTGCTATCATCGCCCCAATTCCACTACCTCCTCCAGATATTAGCACAACCTTACCTCTAACATTGAACAAGTTCTCTGGAGTTAGCGAGCTTGGTTCAGGTAACGCATTCTCTCCCTCTGTTTCCTTTGGCATCTTGGACTAGCTATTTAAAAAAGTTTTAAAATTGATTGTGGCTGGTGTAATTCCTTTCAGAAGTTTCCTGTTCGCGATGAAATCCTCAAATTGTCAAAGCTAAAATTCGATGAAAGATTTTTCTCCTTCGATCAAGTATTTCAATATGCCACGTCAGCAACTTAAACTATCCGTTAAGAAAAAATAAAAGATCAAGAAAAGTCTTGAGACATGAATTCTGCCGAAGAACAGATAAGAGAGCTCCAACAACAGCTAGGAAATAAGGAAATTACAAAAGAGAGTATGGCTGAGCTTGAAGAAAAGAAAAAGGCGGAGCAAGAAATGCTCGCGAGAGTGTTGAAGCAAGTGTGCTCTGTAGAAGCGTATGACAGATGTACCTGTTTGGAATTTTTGTTTCTTCATAGTACAAACTGTGAAAACTGTGAAACCTGAACTTGTGGGAAAACTGGAAAGACAGCTGTTCAATGCTGCTAAATCTGGAAAGATTGGTGCTAGATTAACTGAGCAACAAGTTAAAGAGATGCTTAGTGGATTAGGAGCCTCAACCAAGAAAGTTGTTCGGGTATCATTGATGGTTTATTTTATGCTATAGATACAACGCAAGAAAGGATTTGATGAAGATGATTCTGATGACAACGATGATGATTTAATGTAAGAACAAAATACGAGTTACACATAACTTCTGAAATAGGATATTTCAGCCAAGACTGCGTTTCGAAGCTCCTTTTCGTCTAAGCTTGCATCCTCTATTCTTTTCATATCAATTTTCTTATCGCTCTTTATTAAATTCTGCCAAAAATCTGGATCTTGCTCTATTATTCCCTTGAGATAGTCGTGCTTCAAAGCATCTTCTGGACTGATCCTATTTTTTGGATTAAACTTCAACAACTCATCGAGCAGGTCAAAGCAATCTTGCGTAAGCAGTTCATCATTTGCCCAATCCCCAATTTCATGCTTAAGGAGAATGCCCCAATCCTGTTTTGGCTTGCCTTTAGAAATTATAGAGTTCATATATGTTGAAGCTGAACCATGATTAATGTATGACAGATCTTCTGTTTCGGGTGTTCCAAGAACATCTGTAATCTTTTCCAACTGATCAAGAAAATCAGCTACAATATAAGAAGAAATAATAACTTACATCCTTGGAACAGTGCTCTACGACTAATTAGCTCACCGAAAATGCAACCGATTGCCCACACATCAAGTTTAATACTGTACTCACCACTGGCAAGGATGAGTTCAGGACTTCGGTACCATCGGGTAACAACATAAGTTGTCATGTCGCTGTTTTCTACATTCACATCTTCGCCATCTTTAACTTCGATGGATCGTGCAAGACCAAAATCTGCAACACGAACTTGGCACTTTGAATTTATCAAAATATTCCCTGGTTTTAAATCCCTAAACTCGTTGAGGTTAAAAGCCAAAAATACCGATGGACAACATTTGCAGATTCCAAATACACCAACACTTGCAGTAGCTGGCAAAGAATAAATTTAACGTGATCTCCACGCAGAACTTGCTCTGAATTAATAATTCTTTGTAAATCTGTGTCCATTTTTTCCATAACTAAATATATATCCTCAAAATCATGTACAACGCGACCTGAACCAGGTATAATTTCCGGAGCTGGCCGCATAAGATCCAAACTATGAGCAATAGTTGGATGTTGCAGAACCCTGAGTAACCGGATTTCCCGGAGAATTCGCTTGGTGTCCAAAATGTTTGAAAACACTTTTCCAATTTTCTTAATGGCAACTTCAACAGTGCCTTCAGAGTCATCTGCAGATATCACAACACCGTAAGCCCCATTGCCTATGATTTTCTTGACAGAATACCGCTTATCAAGTTCAAACTCATGTCCTAGAATTGTCCACGATTGTGTCTGGAAAACTTTATTCTTTTCTTTCAAAGGCAACTTTTGTGGCCTTTTCTTAAGTTCAGCTTGTCTTCGAAGTTCGCGGAGCTTATTTGTGTTTTTCTTTTCTGTTTCTTTTTTATTTGAACCGGTTCTGGCAGCATATTTGGCTTCAGTGATAACAGAAGCCAAGGAATTAACCCACTCATCTTTCTTTTCTTTTGATTCTGCTCGAAAAACTGCTTGAACATGTGCAGTTTTAAGAACAAAGCACTGCTCACCATATTGTTTGACATTTCCAGAAACCTTTGATTCTCTATCAATGATAAAAATTCCACGCAGAGGAAGACTTTTGTTAGGAGGATTTAGTCCTACACCATAATAAGAAAAGCAGCGGTTCTCATCTAAAGTGAAGTAGTGCCGATTCCAGCGAGTAAAAACTGCATTGATAGATCTTTTCGATAGAAATCCGTGTTTTAGAACAGAGCGTTCTTTTTTGTCTGAAACCATTTTGTTGCGGAAAGGTATTGCCGATATAATCAAATGTAAAAAACACAAAGTATCGATTAATGTTCAACGCGATATTTTTACTGAACACGGTTCGATTAATTATATCAATGTTGCTTTCTATTTTACAGTGCGAGTATGTATCAAACAAGGGGAAATAGCACAGCGGTAGTGCATTCGATTCCAGATCGAAAGGTCCGGGGTTCAAATCCCTGTTTCCTCATTCTGAAATTATTTAATACTTAAAGTTTGCTAAAATTTTGTTTTGCAATTTTAATACGTGAGATAGCCTTAAACTCTAAAAAACCTAGCCTTAGATTATTTTCTTACGTTTCGTTTTTTGGAAAGCTTCTGGCCCTGTTGATCAGCACAATTGCCTTCGGTAGTAAAGACTGTACTGCTGTCATAAGAAATTGATGGTCTTCAACATGTCTAATAACAAAAAAGTCAAATATATAATTCCATATATCCAATGGGCTCTTCATAATAGTAGGTATAATACAGAATCTAAGTTTTCTGCTTCTCTTTTTAATACTCTGTACTATAGTTGCTGCTACGAATCACCTATCGATAGTATTCCTGGGTTGATGCAGCAATTACCGAAGAAACTTAGATTGCCAAAAAAATATGTATCCTTCAAATAAATAATAAATTTATTTTTAAAAGGATCTCCCTCCATTATGCTTCATAGCCCCTCACGAAGAAATATTATAAGATCTTCATACTACTTCATGACACTGAAGTTGTACTTTGGCATAAGATACGAAACATAATTTTAACTACAACTTCTTAAAAAAACTGGACTTTCTTCGCCTGTGCTATGTAAAAAAATTATAAAATTAATTTATGAGTTTGAATAGAAAGCGATTTCTCGGCAGAGTGAATGGAAGAAGAAGCCCTACTAAGATTAGTTTCATTTAATATAACTATTCATTAGAAATCTGAAATTAGTTTCCACATGTAAAAGCTTTTTCAAATATTTTTTTTGTAGCAGAAACTGCATTTATTGGTATTTCCATGGGCTCTGCGGCAAAAGTGGCTAACTCTATCTTGAAATAAACTTTACAACTTCGCTATTTCTTATGATAACCTGAGTCTATATGGCTTCCTGATCTCTGGTAAACATTTTTTGGATAATCGTCCACTAAATTTCCAACAGCAATATACAATTTCAAGTCCGGTACAATTAGCAGATGAATATTTAAACATTTATCCATGAAGTAATTCATATTTACGAACGGCTTACTCCGAAATAATTTTGTTTCATTCTCAATCTACGATTCTTGCCATATTATACCAATCCAGTGAAAAAAAAGTTTTAAAATTTTTATAAGCTACTCCCGTAAATTTCCACCAACACATGATAGCCTGAACGAAAAGTTAAGTTGACGAGAGCAATAGAATTAGCAAGAACAAACTAAAAAATAAACAGGGGGGGTATAAAAACTATATCAGTATTAATTAAACAAAAGAAAAAGAAATCAAGCCTTACACAGAGTTCTTTATATATGAGTAAAATTGAGCGTGGAGAATATTTTTACGTTTGCTAGAAACTATACCTCAAATTTTAACCACGCCAAAGGCAAGGTCAAGATGTCCTAAGATTTTTAAGGCTAGCGCTAAGTTATTACTAAAATCTGTGGTGGGGATATAGGTTCTAATTAAGTTAAGCATAGCTAGCCTCCCTCAAAGTCTGCGGCATATATAACTAACAGCTGGTGGAGTAATTAGTAAACATTCAATATGGTAGTTGAAAGAATGGATATAGCTCATGGAGATTTGAGATGCTACCAGAATGTAACAGAAGATAGAAAAGAGAAAATTTCAAACATATATGAGCAAGACCTTCTTGTAAGAATAAGCTCTAACGTTTTTTGAAAATACAAAACTCGGCCCAAATTCGGGTTTAAGATAGAAGGTTATGCATCACATCACTTACTATAGTTTGCCCCAACTAGATGAAAATTACTGGTTAAGAGATGAAAATACTTGAGTTGGCCACAGCGAGAAAATGGTGATAATAGGTTTGTAAGGTATTGGATACATGATCACCTTATTGAGTTTTTACGTATACACGCAGTTTTCCGTGAATTTTTCCAAAAGATATGAAGTAGAGTTTAACAAGCAGTACTAGAATGATAAGACTTCAACTATGTGAGATATTAGGACTATTCAAATGGGTTTGCAAAGTGAAGAAGAAGAAGAAGAAAAACAAGCTCAAACATTTTAGATTTTTTTTCAGGTTTCACTATATGGGAGGAATCCTCTCCTTGTATTATAACTTTCTTTTACCAGTAGTCATTACATTCCAAACTGGTAAATACAACAGGCATAAAATGTAAGCAAGAGGGTGAACATCCACCATGTTTATTCTCTACTATGCTCAGCAATGGATTGCGAGAAACATTTTCGACTAGAATATTCAGCAAGTTAGTTTTGTGTCTGTATCAGAAGAAAATTATGAGAAATGTTTATTAAAATGGCGCTTGGTGGAACAGTTTCCATCGGGGATAACCCAATAGGTACGATTAAGCTAAATTTGTAAAAATTTGCAGATTAGGATGATAACCATCCAAAACTATATTGTTAGAAACAAAAGAAAAAATGAAAGAGTAGAAAGAAACACTACTTCATAAGAAATATTAATTTGAATTTTCATATTAAAGTTTATTGCGAGTTAACGCGGTTCATTAATTTGTTTCTATACATTTTCCTGTATTTCTAGAAAACATTATACCTACCCTGGGATAAAGTGGGGGGAATATTGTGAGAGTATTTATGAATGTATCTGTCTAATTTATTTTATGCATGCTGCTTAGTTACTCGTCTCCTAAGTATCACAGACCAGCTTATTATGGAAGTATCGATTTCAGTATATCAAAGATACACAATAAATCTAGCTACTTTAAGGTTTAACAAGGTCTTAGTCATAAGATGAAACCATCATAATGATCTATTTTCTTTCTCCTCTTATTACATATCTTATATATTTACATTATTTAACGAATATAATCGTATCACAACACGTATAAATAGACCACACAAAGGGAATAATTTTTCCTAACTCTTAATTCATAGCTTCTTCATTCTTAGTAGCTCTTTCTTAATTACTCAAAATGAAAAAAAAAACACAAAGACACAAAATAATTGAATGTTTCAAAAATATCTAAAGAAAAAGTTTTCACAGGAAGAATCTTTAGCGCATTAAGCATTCCGTGAGATAAGCAAATGTATGAACAGGTGATTATATATATATATATTCAACATGTTTGGATGCGATGTTTTACACATAGTTAAGATTATCGTACAGCTAAGAAGAGCAAAATCTCCAAGTTAGAGTTTACTTTCACTCAGATATATAGAACACATTCTCTTAGGCATTTATATAATATACAGAGGAAGAGGATGAAGGTGGGCTTAATTTCGAAGTGAGATTTCATACAATATACATATACTTCACTCATACCACAACAGAGGAAACAGCTTGTTGAATAATTTTTCAATAAAGTCCAATTACAATGGTAGCAATTCAACTTATTTGTTATATAAACAGAGACTAATGAAATATATTTCTTTTGAAAAAGAGGTTTATATACCCTAAGAGAAATTTGCTTCATGATATGACAAAAGAGATGCTAGGCTTAACAGAATCTTAATTCAACTCCGGAGACAACGTTACAAGAATTTTATATATAAATATATATATATCACATCAAGATGCGCACGTGAAAATTTTGATATTAAGAAGAGTTTTTAGACATCATTTAGAAAATTTCACGCTTTCAAAATTTAGATTTTTCTAAGTTCAATCAACTAGCTCAAAATAAAATACAGAAACACTGCGGCAATATATTTATAGATAGTTTCCCCAGATTCTCTGTTGATGCATCTTACGCAGGGTTTCTTATAATCAACAGGATGTTGTGATAGGATTTCATTGGGATGAACGAATACTATTGGAAATTTCAGTACAAATTAAAGAAAGGAGGTAGTTTATACTTTCCCTTAGTTTGAACAAGTTTAATGCAAAATTTTGTCACCTGGTTCTTTTGCAGCCACTACATGCTATATTTTGGCAGATTCTTTCAGCTGCTTTAGCTTGTCCCTTTAGTTACTGTTCCGGGTATTGCATTTTCACAATGCAATTTAAACTACATTAGCAACTATCTAAATCTTCTAGTCTAACTTATTAATCCTTAAATATTTCTATTGTCCATCTCTCCTTTTATGTCTTTATTCATCTTACGGTAAGCTGGGTATTATAAAAACATTATTTCCGACATAACTCACCGGAGAGTATCTTCCAGTGGTGCAAGAGTTGTATCATCAATTTTGAGATTTTTGATTTTCCTGAACTGTTTTTGTTCTATCTACTGATAAATCTTATCAAATTCCCAAACACCTTCACTTTATGATAAAAGCTATTAGCACTGTTTAGGATAGATAACTCTTAAGAAGAACCAATATCACAAGCCATGTTAATATCGGAAGCATTTCTATTGAAAGAATTAAGTAAAACTTATATTATTTTAGTATTATTGACAATATTACAAGTAAATTTATGCACCAATCCTTTGCAAGAAGGTTTGAGGACATAGTTTTTCGGTTAAAATATCAACTAGAAATTGGAACTGTTTCAAACAACACCTCTAATGTCATTCTTGCTTTCATATCCAGTTCCTAGGAGTTCTGTTTGAATTATTATTTGAGACAAGCTACTCTAATTACATTTCTTGGGTATCTGCATTTGTTAACTTGTTTCTGTCTAGTTGTATATTTTTTAATTTCGAGAATTAGCGACAGTCAATAAGATCTCTATTGGCGTTTTCACCTTTTAATAGAGAAAAGATTTTCTTTAAATCACTTCTTTACCTTATGGTACTAGACTTGCCTCTTGTTTTCATTGGTGGTGGAATTATAAAGAAGAAGTCCAAATATCTGCATCAGGGTCTACTAGATTCAGGGAATATGCTTCCAGGGGCTTATGTTATCCAAGTATCAATAATTATTAACATTTTTCATTGCGATGAAGACAGCGAGTTTAATTAATACTGTGCTAACCTATTTTCAAGTTTCAGTATAAGCTCCAACAAGAAATGTTAATTAAATAACATACTAAGAGACTTAGAATAAATTTTGATGCTTTGTTAGCGGAAATTATTATGCTTGGAAAATATTTGCTCCTTTGGAAAGGGATAAAAAGATATAAGAAAAGATCTGTGCATATTTAATTTTCTTCTATTTTGCTATACGTATATATCTTGATATGCTATTCCAGGAGCAAAATGATACTATGAGGAACATCATGAAGTTGAATTCCGTAATGATTAATCTCCTGGCACTTTTGATATTCTGTTGGATTAAAAAGTAGGGTTTGTGCAAAGCATCTCATGAACTAACAGTTCTTTTAAATATGTACTTAGATAGTAAATCAAGCAAATTGAATATTCCTTTCCTTCAACCAAGTTTGAAATTAAAAACTCAAATACTAATTATTTTGATAAAGGTACTTAATTTGCTATCTACATTTGTTCCCACTGGAAGCAGAACATGAGAATAGCTAAACCACTTAAAATTAATATTTATTCTGGAGGAGAAGTATTTGTATCTAGGGTAACAATTAGTAATTATTTAATAATAATTTTCGAATAAGCTCAAGTAGTTTCGGGTCCATTACTTTGATATGCGATCCCTACATGTTCACAAGTCTATTCTCATTATACGCTCATATTAACATGTTCGTCGATAAAGGGTGCATAAAATTCAAATTTACCCATAGTTGCCTAAATTTTAACAAATAGAATGACTTTTCAAGATTGAAGATATCTGCTTTACGAAGCATTTCTAGTTAATTCCTGAGGTTTTCATAGTCATACCAGTTTCTTATCCCTGAGTATCTATATTCCTTCATCTTCAAACCTCTCCATATTTTAAACTTGTTGTTCAATATCCATAGAATTTAGGAATAAGTGCCTATTTTGCTAGCTGTCCCAGTGAAAAGTTAATCTACCGATACTGCTTGTAGGTGGAGATCATACTTTGATCTCAATATTTCAACTACTTGATAAGCAGGAACTAATTCTATCAGGAACCAGTTATTGACATTTAATATCATATTGCTTTTCTTTTTTAATTATTATCTGCAGGAGATTCTAGTGTTTCTTTCCACTTTTAGATTGAAAATGTGTGGAATGAGACTTCGGAGTTCCTAGAATCTCTATGTTGCGCAACAATCTTACATCGCAATACTTCTTTTGTTTACGCCATTATATTAGCCTATTACATATGATTCTGTTTTACTTTTTGTTAAAAGTATGCTTAGTAATTAGTTAAGTATCTCATCTAAAACTATTCTTAGAATCCGTTAATTGATGCGGCAAAACTCTAATCCAGTAACCAGTGGTAGCACTTCATTTTCTGGCTATCAGCTTCCTCAATTATATATAGAATCAAAGACCTGATCTTCAGTTTTAAAAAATACAACGAAGTAATTGTTCCTATTTTCTTAGAGTATTTTTTTTTTGGTTTTACAATGTACAGATATTTCATCAGCAACTTAAATATTGCAAGCAAATGAAGTTCCCTAAACCTTGCTTGACACTAGTTCTCCGTGGAAATTTTCCCTGTATATATTATAGCCCTTGTAATCAGTCTTAATCGAGACATATTTCCCAAGATAGAATATATCTACAAGTTTATGGAGAGTACAACTTAAAGGTCACCGAGATATAGATTTCAGCAAAGTCACAACATAAAAGAGGCATAAAAATTGAAGACAAAAGTTTTGGAGAAGTAAGAGATTTGGATAAAGTCAATTTATATATTAAAAGCAGCTATCGAGATATGAAATATACGCTGCCAATCGCGTTTCAGGTACCTATGCTTCTACAGCTTTGCTGATTCTTATCTTGGGGTAACAACTATATTTCTGGAAAGTGTCAAGAATTATAAGTACAAAATATATGATTATACATGGGCTTATGAAGATAAAGAATGTTAGATATATATTGTCATATGTTCTAAGCTAGGTGGTTACTAAGAGGGACCAGAATACTATCGTAAGACATCTAATTTTCTATAGTCCACATACCTCAATGTTGTATTACCAGCGAGAAAATATTTGAAATCACCTATCTTTTCGTGCAATCTGAAACCACAGAGAAATGGATGCTGCTGCTCAATTACCGGACCATTTAAAAGGTGAATTCTTTCAGATTTTGGAAGAGCTTCAAGTTGGAGATACTTTGACGTAGGTCTATTCTTCTTTCTCATACTTAGTTTGTACAACCGAATAACTGAAAGATGCTATTCTCGTTGTGTCAAGAATTTCCACAGCCAAAAGTTAAACGGAGCCGAAAATCAATGTTTAGATACTTGCGTTACCAAGTTTATGAAGATGTCACAAAGAATAGGGCAAAGATACCAAGAGCATCAAATGAAGCAGAGCCAGCAAATGCAGCAACAAGGCCAAATGCCTGGAGCACCTGGACTGTAGTTAGATGCAAAAGAATTAACTTTAAGAATATTATTTCTTAAGAGAAAATTCACTTTCTAAAACCCATTAACCTTCCAGCAGATCTCTGATATGCATAAACGAAGCCACCAACACCTCCAATTACAGCTAAGAAAATAAAGAACGTGCATAAAACTTACTTGCTGCTATCGTATGTGGCCTAATCATAGATCTTGGAAAGGCTATCAAATAAAGCACGAAACAAATATACCCGTGTATAACCCATAAGCCGTCGAAGTTCCGGTAAACAGCCCAACATAACCCCAATCCGCAGCAGAATAATTGGCTAAAGCTAACAATAAATAATTAAAACTACCAATTACAGTTCCAACATCTGGATTAGGATCGGTCACTGTGTATGGGCGCCCTACAGGTACAATAGACATAGTTTTCCTCTTTCTTGATTTTTTTCGTGAAGTATGGTCTGTTGCAATTCGTGCACTAATTTTGGGAATGTGTTATTGTTTGCGTAAACGGATAAATAAAGCAAACAGAATATGTTTGAAACAATGAATCCAAAAGAATGGAGCTTATACCCTGAAAAAGCGGTGTTTTGTGTTGTTGCCCTCGTTGGTCAGTTAATGATAGATGTTTTTTGTGAATATATGTTTTCAAACGCAAAGAAAATACCATCGAAAGGATCTCCGTTAATGAAACTCACTTTTAAGGATCTGAGTTTTATTGTTTTTAACAGGTTGATAACATGTACTTATTCTTAACTAACTCATCTTTAGCTGTTTTTGCGTTGAATTTTATGGAGTTCTGTTTTTCTTCGGAGAGGATAAAATGGGCTCTAGAGGATATTACCATTCAAAACAGTGTTATGTCCTACTTCGGTTTCTTTGTAGTTTATGATTTTTTCTACCACAATTTCCATAGGTAATCTTAATTATATTTTTATATATAGATTTCTCCATTTAAGAAGCATTTATAAATATATTCACAAACATCATCACAGGCAGACAGCACCATTTAGAGGAAACACCGATGCATGCAATACTCATCCCGTAGAGTATGTAACTGGAGAATATTTACACCTTTTGGTTCTTTACTTGCTTTCATTAGTTACTGATGTTCATATTTTTTGCATAGGTTTTATTTTGGTTTCTATGGGTTTGGGTGCTAGTCTAAACCATACAAGGTTTGATCTAAAGTTGGCAGTTCCAGTTGTAAGACTGGTGATGGAGTACACAGTAGTTGCACACGATAAGCATCATCATTTTATCACTGCAAATTATTCACAATATACAATGTTTTGGGATAAAATTTTCAACACATATAGAGCATCAAGAGATTAGGAACACTTGAAGGTTTTCTAAAGAACTACATGCAAGGTATGCTTGTCCAGAACAAAGTTGGGTTTAGGTTAATTAATAGAGTTATTCTTAATCAGCTTCATTCCTAAGACTCCTACTTTTAAGGTGAAGGTTGGAGAGATTCAGATTTTCAAACCTATGCACCAACTACCAGTAGTATAAACTACCATGAGTTCTAAGTTGTTCAGCACGTTTATCGATTCTACAAGCTCTACTCTAAGGAAGAAAAGGGAATAAGGTGTTTCCAATCTATCTGCTACTGCTCGCTCAGTGTAGCAGAGATTTTCACTTTGGTTTTTATCTAATTTCGATTACTGTATGCTTGACTTTCTCAATAACTTAATAAGCGATTGGAATCTCAACACAATATCCTGCAGCTAGCAATTTACTGAACAATGTCCAAATAAAACTGGTACATTGATATGCTCAAAGGCAGCGAGATGAGTGATTATTGCATCCTCTAGAACAACCTTTTGTGAACATTATATATAATAGTTATTAATATTGGACGTGAGTCAAACTTAACTAAGCATATCAAAATTTTCTCTTATGTAAATATTGTTGTAAAGGGTGAGACTGACACTAGAGATTTGAAATTCGCCATCTGTCAGAGAAGTCATTGGCAGTCTCAGTCTCACATTTGAAAAGTTTCACCTTGTGATCATGCAGTCCCTACTAGTAAGACGATGCTCTAGCAGTCTCTTAAGGGAACTGTTTGGTTAACATAGGATATATGAGACAACTATTCAAGGGATAATGAGCTCCTCGTGGTTTCTCAAGATAGATACAAGAATTAGCTCAGTTTTATACACAGAATGAGGCAAAATGAGTATCGGCCATAGTACATTAAGGAGAGGATCCTGCTCATTAGTGCTTAGCAAGGAATGTTAAATCTAAAGCTTGCTAACACAGTTGCTTTATTTTCTCATCATTAGCTAGATTAATGCGATAGGGGCATGGGAGAGATTCTGATTATTAGTCAATCTTATTTTGCATTACTGGAGAAAAGAGTAGCGGGGATAGAAATACCTTGTTAACTTAAAACATACAAAGAGCGTTAGAATCAGCCTCTGTATTATGGTTAGTCTGTGTTTGTCACTGTAGTGTATTGTTTATGTTTCTGAGATCATAGTATAGTATTATTCGGAAAAACCTTGGATGTTCATTATATCCTAAAGGTTGAAAGCAGTTTTGTGTATTACACATGCCAGGAGGGTTTTTCAAATATTTTACGATTTCGTTTCTTTCTTAATCTGTATAATTAAAATAATGGTTGCACAGTTACCTGGTAGCTTTTAAAGTGCTTTCCCTTCTTAACATGGGTTACTTTACTTCAGTTTAAGGTTTGGAATTTTGTTTCTTTTGTTAAGATTTTTTGTATTATCTCCTATGACAGCGTTTTTTATAAGCTTGCAAGTTTTGAGTTTCAAACTAACTGGTAATCTACTTTCATTTGTGCTACTATTCCTAATGACATGAGAAATCTTGGGTTGATGAATGTTAATTTCCCCCGTGGGTTATTAGGTAACTCCACAACTAACAATTCTTATTCACTTAATTCTTTTCTAGTTATCCCTGCAATGAAACTAGCGTCTTTAACTCACAGTAGGATTTTGGAGTACAGGTTTTCTCGCAGAATATGTTTAAAGTTAGGAGTGGCTGGTTTCCTAGAGTCTAATCTATACTTGAGATGTGCATACACAACTAAAATATTTTAACAACTGGACTGGAACAAGTGAGATTGTGCTATCTACTTAGTCATTTACTTGACATGTATTTGTTTTAGTCGCATGCAGTTTCTCGCGCTTCATTGTTTCTATGACATTCACCTGGAGCTTTGATATGTTGATTAGAAAACAATATTAATTTGAGACTACATTTCAATTATATCTAAAAAAATCCTGAACAAGAGTAATGAAAAAATACAAAAGCCAGACAAATAACAGAATGAATAATGAAAATAACACGTGATATAGATTATAGGAACAAGTTTGTGTGATAATGACCAGCTGTTATAGTTTCTAAAGGTAGGAAGTATATAAGCTTTCTACAAGTTTGAGACATATATTCTGATCTTTTCCTCAGGGCTGTTCACCAGACATTTGAGTTGAAATAAAGTTGAAAATTGAGTTGCCGGTTGAAGGTGTTAGGGTTGGTAAGTGAGATGTTTTCTCAGTATTTATTGAAGCCTCAAGTATGGTGGATTTTAAGTTATGCGTCGCTTTTTTTGCATTGCTATTATTCCTTTTGATTTTGGGTTCCTAGGTATGGGGTAAGATATCCTCTTTATGTGCTCGCGATGAACTATCGAACAATCAAATGCTCGGAAGTATTGCTAAAATACTAATAGAAACGTTCGACTTCCGAACCGAGTAGTATGAGGCTTCCTTTAGAATGACTTATATCAATTCAAAGTCAAATCATGTGAAAATGGCCTTTGGATGAACTTAAATTAAGTTCCGCGTACTTTATCAAATTTAACCTACTTAGGTTTCAGTTGGCAGGTTCATATACTCGTAAAAGTTTATTTCTTTGTTTGTTTTAAAGCTTGCTGTTAGTTTTCCACTTTTGTTACTTCATGTTAAAGATTGTGTCATAAGACTGGTTGCATCTTAATATTCCAACATACTTTTCTCACCAGTTCTACTCTATCGTTTGATAATAATATGTAAACCAATAGTTGATAGCTGTTTAAATAAGTAAACCTCTCATTTTTTATATCCCGCGAAAGATCTTAAAGGTATTTTACAGATAGAGGATACTTTGCATCGGGTATCATTCGTCCAATCACCTCTTTCATGCATTTTATAACTTGCTCTATATATGTTAGGCATATAATCCAGGATGCATATGTAAAAACCTTGTATTATGTTTGTTTACTAGTTCTATGCCTGCTAATCTAATTATGCAGGGTTTGTGCAGGTAATGGGTGGTTTTAGATTCTGATATTCATATATTCTTGTCTCGATGGAGAAGGAAACTCTTTGAGGCTTCCTAGCGGCTACGAGAGGATGGTAAGTTGAAATTTCCATTTCTAGTATACTATTTAGGTTCTTCAAAAGGAACCAGAGTAAGGGAAGGTAGAAAATCTAATTATTACAAGATGCGAAAAGATAGTTGGGTGGTTTTCATTTTTCTGAATCTATAGTTTATGGTTCTTAAGATCAAGTGTCTTTCACTTGGTAGTAGTTTTACTGGTGGTATTTGTTTATTTGAGATCAACATTTGAATCTGTTTGTACGAGGATATGTTTAACCGGTTTTACCTAGGAACATCTCAGATATTTTTTGAATATTGGAATTATTTGTGTTTAGACTTTCCGAGAAAGGTGGTTTTTTAAAAGCTCTTCCGGCAAGCTAACATAGTTCATTTAACATAAAGCATAGTAAAACATCCCATGAAGTTATTTTTTTGGATATTGTTTCAGTTTTATTTCACTCTTTCTATAAAGACAATGTGTTTTAATTCCACTCCAAAAGTCCCATACCAGGTTTTTAATATTACAAAGCAAAGATAGATAATCAGGAGCTCTGACCATAGTTTTTGTTTTTTTTGTTTCGCAAGTTTATGCATAACAAGAAGATTTCATTACTATATAAGATCAAGGCATTATTACACATTCTATTTAATGTGCTTTTTCATCAAGGTTCACATACTCAAGACTTGTTTGTAGAGAGTTCAGTTCATTACTAGGTTACTTTTTTAGTTTAATGTTATTGACTTATTTAAATGGTTTAGGTTCATATCTGTTATCATGTTACAAGAGTTAACTGAAAGTCACTGTATCGACTTGTTCATATAGTCCCTTTACAGATTATAAAATCTAAGTTGACCAAGTAAATCATATCAAGGTTGAAAACATCTTCGTACGGTTGGTAAGTTGTTGCTTGAAAATGGCTTATCTGCTTTATTTCCTGGAATGAATTTTTGAAATGTTAAGTGTATTAGGTTAGAAGCATTTTCGGCTCGTTCATATTTGTTTGAAGGCATGTCAAAATTCTAAGTTATTCCAGATGGCTAAATGGGTGATGACTAGATTGGCAGGTATTGTAATAATGTTAATAACTATTGAACTAAAGCATGTTGGATAAAGAATTTTCTGTTATATTTAGGCTGTAGACTAAGTCAAATTGTATTCTAGGCGTAACAATGAATAAAAAAAGACAAATTATAGTTGGCAATAAAAAAACCATATGATAATCTTTGCTATGACTGGATTTCTTTGGTAACACACGGATATTGGACATTTATGTATTTGTACATGAGTGTAGTATATCTAATATTTTGGGAACATTTGATGTACTTTATGCAGAAGAAGGGTTAGATGCAAGTGGTAACGATTTGAAGGAGGGGTGGCGAGATTCCACGTTGACATCTCGTGTTTGGTTGGAGAGCCTATTAGATGAATGGGTATAGACTATAGATCTCAGAGATTCTTTTAATAGTAAATAAAAAATTTCGTAAAAAGGCGTCGAGAAATTTCCTAAAGTATCTTCGTAGGAAAATCCTTGCTAAATAAGACCATCTGATATACTATTGCTGTACCACTAAAGGAATGGAAAGTAAATTCGGATTCAGAAATTGATTTTAGAAAATAACATGTTTATTAAAATATTCAATTTCCAAGGAACTAAATTAACGCTAGATTATGTTAAATACAAAATGGGTACTACAATCTTGTCTGAAACATTTGATGTTTGATTGATGAATGTGTTAGCAGTGTTGATAAGTTTTGCTAACTCTAAAAGAATTTTCAGCACAGGTTATGAAGTATATTTTTAAGGTTCTTAAAAATATTGGATTTTTACTTAGGATGTACCTTTTTTTGTACTTAGATTCCAGACATGTGTAGTATAGTTGATAGACTTCTGAAGCTCAGTAGAAACGAATCTTAGACGGACTAGGTCAAGAGGCAGCTGCTTAATGAGTTTGAATTGATGTTCAATTTTTTAGGTGACACATCGCGCTTTTTTAATCTCTAGTTTATTAAACACCCCTTGTGTAACTACAAGTTTCAATTTCTTGAAGTCAATATCGATGAGAAACTGAATACTACGTTCAATGGTAATATTCGTAATGGTGGATTTTACTTACCTATATAACCTTTCTACTCAAAAATATGAGTGATATGCCTTAAAAAAACTTTGATTTAAGTTATTTTGAGATTTATTTTTATAATAATCTCATTTATCATATTCGTACCGGTTCTCTTGCCTTCTAGAGATTCTTAACATCTGATTATATATTTTATGATCTCCAGTACATCTATTGATTTTAAAATCTTGATAGATTGACTTATTTCATGTGTGGATCAAGGCCTTGTTATAAAATAAATTTGAGAAAGTTATTAACTATTGAGTTTTTAGTAATGTTTCCTTGCATTTGCACCTATATGGTATTTTGAAGTATGTACCACTTTTGTTCTTGGACGTATTGATCATGTACCCTAGATTTTCTGTCTTAATTTTAGGTCTACTAGTGCCTCCAACATTGTCGTTTTGACAAGTGCATTTTCAGTTAATTTCAACCAACTTATCCATTCATATTCTATTGTTATACTACTTCTTGAGAAAGTTACTGTATTTTGTAAAAAATCCTGCTCAACCTGAGTTCCGAGGCTGGAGCTATGGTTTTATTGAGGAATTAGAGGAGTAGTTTAGGTTTTTCTACTGAAACGTTATACCGAGTATCATGTTTTTGCTTCTTTAGCCGAGATATTGTATTTGAATTTTATCTGTATAGGAGCTTGGAATTTTCAATTCACCTCATTTCCTGTATGACCTTAGGATAACGATGTTCCAAGTTTGGTCGCTGTATAATATACTCGGCCATAGCACATCTTGTTCATTAACATGTAGAGTTAATAATTAACTTGATCGGGATGTTGTAGATCTGAAAGATATATGTATATATATGGTTTCTTAATTTGACTTTGGCATATTGGATCAGCCGTGGGTTATAGTCTCTATTTCAGAATAATTTAAGCCCATACGGCTATGGGTTTATCGCTGACACATGTGCTAAGTATAATGTTTCTCTTCTTGGATGTTTTTTTGAAAACATACAATATGTTTGCAATGGGTTAATAATAAAACACACTGAGTGGTACATGGTATGCTCTAAACATTGTTGTCAGTAGTAGATATGTTTCTAATTATTTTAATGCTTTTGATGCTCAATCCTGAAACAATGATTTAACATCGGTAATGTTTCTGTTAGAATGATCTAGTTAATTGCTAATAACTAAAGTTTTCTTACTGGCCTTAGTATTCTTAACTACGACGATACTGGTTCTTCTTTTAGTATTCTTTCTTAGTGTTTTTGATTGTAATTGAAAAACCGAAACTTTGAACTCTTATGGAAATAAGTTGTTTCACTTATCATTTCTTAGTGAGTCTTAGGGTTAATTCAGGTTAAGTGTAAATAGGCTACATACCTTGATGGGTTTCAGTTTCGGTGTGCGAAAACAATAATTCACGGGTTTCAGTATCTGGATAGAAGGAACAATTAGATCGCTCTTCAAGAATTTTTGTGTTCTGATAGATAGTTTTTTGTGTCCAGAACTTGGTCATGTATACGTTTTGAAAGGTACTATATGCTGTGACCACCGAAAGAACAATCATGAAGCAAATCTCTAGAAAGATACACATTTTTACTGTAACCGTTTGATTTTAATGAGTGTTTAGATTTCCGGTCGCTATTTAAGCCTAAGTAATGATATTACTAAGGGTTTCAAATTTAAGTATCGTATCTGTATTTAGTAGCTCCACTGAGCCCGATACTAAATAATTTATTGTAGTAAGCATTATTAGGATTGAGGCCTTGACCTCTCAACTTCAAGAAGTCTCGAGGAGGTAAGTTTCCCAGAACATGTTTTGAATTTTTTTGATTAGTTTCCTCTATGTGATGTCTCTGTGCTCTTCAATGATAAACTTGGAAGCAGTGATTCTTGAGGTAATTATCGAGGAATTAATCACCCACCAAAGTTTTTAACAATGGAAAACCTTTTAGTGCGAACTTGCGTTAATCTATCCATCTTTTCTAACCCGTAAAATATTTTATTTAATATTGAAACTTTATTTGCTCTTGCTTTGTCGCTTTTATGTTTTTCATTGCAGAGAGTTATACTGTTATATGTTGTATATTGAAAACTTACTTCTGAAGACAGAATAGATACTTTTTGTGTATACGGGTTGATACTTGACTCTGAGGTTACTTAAACTTATATTTCTTTTGTAGTAACAGGTTTATAGTTTTTGCTTAATTAAATCACTTATTAAGCACAAATAGCTTAAAGTGAGATAACTCTTAATGGCTGAATACTGTCAACTAATAGCAAGATATTTGTAAAACAAATTCTTCAGCTCAAACATTGTAGAAAATGACCCACTACTTGCTCAGATCACCCAATTTTAGTAAGACTTAGTACATATACTAATGCTGGTTTCTTGTTTGTTTTCTGCAGGTCCATGCTAGATAATGGCTGCAGAAATCCATTTAAGAAAGACCTCTCCTAAGATTAAACTTTATATGAGATGAAACATAGATATCTATTTACTTCAAGGACAACCTTTGATATTAACTGAGAGAAGCCCATATTGCTTCAACGCAAGAATGTCATAGACTTTTTAGCTACTAACTTAGGTATTACTAATAAATTAGTGGACCTACATAGCAAGCCACCAGGATTAGGTACTCCGCAGTTTCTTTCCAGCCCTGACTCCTTATGGTGATCTGACTAAACTCTCCAAAGTACTTTTCTGAGGCGATGAGTAGTATCTTTTAGAAAGAAACTAGAAAATACTTGACAATAGAGTAGAATATAGTAGAGGACAAGCATAATGTTTGGGATGTTGGCGTTGAATATTTCCCAATATAATTATGTATTCTAAACTGCACAGACAGCAAGGCAAAAATTTTTGTCTAGCATAATTAAGAGTTGATAAAGTAAAACTAGCATTTATACAGGTTTATTTTTAGCTTTATCTTTCGTTTCAGACTCCTGAAAGCTGATAACACCGCAAAGGCAAAAAGATAAAGCATTTGCTCTTCTGGCTAAAACTGGTTTCTGCATCATGCTTGAATTGTATCCCCTTGCTTGAAAACAAGAACTTCAATAACAGAGCTCTTTCAGAGTAGTTTTTACATGAAAGAATATATGTACTTGCTCATGCAAAACCTGGGTAAGCATCGTTCAAACGAATTCCTCAATTAGACCTAGGTTTTCTAGTCTCAAGAGTTCCTCCCATCTGTTTTTATGTTCATGATCTCTTACTGGAATCAGTTTTTCAGTTATGCAGTGCTCTATTAATGCTACAATATGGTCCATTCCAGTGTGGAACACACGCTCGGCGAGCTCGTGTAAGAATCTGCATCGCCCGGTATGTTCATCACAGAAAATGGAGTTAAGTGTTGACTTGTGCCAACATGTATATGGCCTAGGCTATATTATTGCTTTGTTCTTCTCCCTAGTTTTGATTCTTGGGACGTGCAATTTTCTCATGGTTGACGTGATTTAAGGAGTTCCTCTAGAAAAAGATGTTATAAAAACTTTTGGCTTCTCAAAAAAGATTTTGTTTCTCTTTCCCCTTTATACCATGATAAAAAGATCATCATTCGTGCAGCTTGCCACTTTGATTTGCAGTTCTGCCAGTCACATTTGCTGGGTTGTGGCGACGCAGTTATAGTAGCAAAAGGAATTCCACTGGTGGATCTATAACTTCAATTACAACAGGCAGAGAAAGACATGGTGTGAGACATACATGTAAAACTTCAAGTTCTTCACCAGGCATTAAACAAGTTCTAAAGTTCAGAACATAGAAAACCCCAAAGCTTTCGTGCTCTGTTTCAAAAGAACTCAGGTGAATGGGGTATATGTAATGAAAAAATCCAAAAACTCAATTTAGACAGAATACTTAATTTCCCTTAAGTTTTTTCTTTAAAATGAATAAGAACTATCTATATTGGTACTCAGAAGATAAATCATATGAGTTTTTCCTAAGGGTAGAAGTCCTGCCCTATCCCCTAATTATCCTTCAGTTTTCTGGAGTTATGGATTGTAACAATTATCCCAAAAAGCTCAAACTTACAATTTACAACCTGCATGTGATCCGTGCTGTCATCATAGCGGTATTAATATTACCAAGAAAAAAATAATCAATTACATGGCATTCTATTTTTACTATAAGCAATGTGTATGAGCTTGCCATAGCATAAAGTGCAAATTCTGGTAACATCATTCTAGCTATGTAGATTGTATTCCATAAAGGGATCGGTAAAAGAATAGTTTTATCGGTAGATTACCGATAATAGTTTTCTCATTATTTGATGAAATATTTCCCAAAAAGTTTTATCGATTAGATTTCGATATTTTGTTATCAGTACCAGTAAGTTCCACATTTGGGCAATTGATACTTTCTCCGTACAGGGGAATTTCATGGACTAAGTAAAAACAGAACAAAAGGTCCATCATAAAAACCTGGTTTTTCTGAATTAAAAATTATTTTTGCCTTTAATAATTGAACCGTCTTATTGATGATATACTTTCATATGTTTTTTCTTTGGTTTGTGTTTAAGTAGAAAGTTTTTCGTAGCTATGCTTCAAAATATGTAACAAGAGGTTCAGCTTAAGCTAGATGTCTAGTTATTGACAAAGAATGACTATGTAATAACGTTTCTTAAAGAATACAAGTTCCTTTCTAATATAAAATGTTTGATTCTCTAACTCAAACTATTAGCTGAGTTAAGAGCATCTCTTGATCAGAGTTTTTATTTTTGTTGCTTTGTTGAGAATTCTTTAATTGCTTTTGCCAAAACTTGTTACATAATAGCATTAATAAATTACTTAATAGCAATAGGTGAAAGAAAGACTTATTCAAAGCCTTATAACACAGTGTTTATAGCGAGTTTTTGGGCCATTCATTAAGTTAGAAACATTACTTTCCACAAAGAACATAATCATGTTCATAATCCAAGAAGCTTATCGATATATCGATACCATGTTCAAATAAAGCGTATCGATAGATAATTTTTGCTATTTCATGAAACATGACCTCTGCATACTTCTTTTGGTATAGTATCGATGTTTTGATACCGATGCTCTTCATATTCGTGTTTTGAATACTAGCCGTTCCTATAATTAAAACGCGTTGCAAAAGTCAACAACAATAGCAAATTTTAACAAAAGATAGAAAACGTAAAAACTAGGTCCAGAACAACATCGATCAAATACTTTACTGAATAAGTGCAATCAAGGATTAAATTATGTCAGATACAACGCTAACCCCAGCTCCAATTTCAAATGGTGATGATCTTATCAAGTACGATTCGAAAGACGCTCCGTTCACAAGGATTTTAAAAGAGGAACTACGCCCCATTAAATATGCAAAAACTGGACTCGCAAGTATGGAGACTATGAGTTTTCCTAAGTTTTTTAACAAAGCTTGCGGAATGCAACCCGATACTGTGGCTTTAAGAGCAGAATGGCCTGAACCTAAGTTTGATCCAGAAAATCGTGAAGCATCTTTGCAGTCACGACCAATTGAAGAGTGGAAGTGTTGGACGTATGCAGAAATGCAAAAATTTTCAAGAGCCGCTGCGAAGGGATTCATATCCTTGGGTTTGGATAAGCTGTCTACCGTGAGCTGTTTGGGATTCAATTCTCCCTTCTATGCTTTCGCTTGTTACGGAGCTATGCTTGCAGGTGGGGTTTATAATGGAATGTATGCAACAGATTCCATCGAGCAGATAAAATATAAATGTGAAGTTTCAGGAACTCAGGTAGCCTGTGTGGATACTGTGAAGAACTTGAACAAATTCATAGAGGTTTCGAAATCATATCCAAAACTTAAAGCTATTATTGTCTGGAAGGAAGTTGAAAACATTTCTGATTTCAAAAACGCCGCTGTTTCGGTACTAAGCTGGGAAGAATTTATTAAAATAAGTGAGGAATTAGAGGATGGTGATGATAAATTGGATAAGATTATAGAGAATATTCAACCTGAAAGTTGTTGTTCCACTGTTTTTACATCTGGAACCACAGGAAAACCTAAGGCGGTGATGATCTCACACGATAACTTCTACTACATGAGCCTTCTCCTGCACAGACTTTTGCCAGAGAAACTATGGGAGAAGCCTGTTATTAGAATGGTTTCTTACCTACCTTTATCTCACATTGCTGCTTTCATTCTTGATTTTGCTGCAGTATTGATTATACCGATAGAAGGAAAGAGACCAATGCAAGTTCACTTTGTTAGAAGTTATGATATGAAAGTAGGAGGTCTTCTTCCACGTTTACAAGCTGTTAGACCAAACTACTTTTTTGGAGTTCCCAGGGTGTGGGAGAAGTTTGAAGAAGGGATTAGAGCCAAGGCACAAACTACTGGAATTCTTGCAAAGTTGTTAAGTTATGCAAAAGGAAAGATGTTTGAAAAGGTATATAACCAACAGATTGGAGAATCAGGAACAGAGCCATGGGGTATTGGTATTTCTAAAATGCTTATAAATAAAGTACAAAAAAAGTTAGGGCTTGATGATCTCGTCTATGCGGGAACTGGAGCAGCTGCAATGAAATTGGAAACAACTGAATTCTGGGCAAGCTTGGGGATTGAGGTTCGTGAGCTTTGCGGTATGAGTGAAAATAGTGGCGCTGCGATGTCAAATGGGGATGTAGCTGTGCAATGGAGCACTTGCGGGTTCTCGTTACCTGGAACCGAGGTCAAGGTGTTTAGAGTAGATCATGATGATGTGAACAAAAAGACAGAGTGCCCAGCAGTGCCTAATGACTTATTCGTGCAAGGTACTGCTCACATTGATGAGAAGTATCAAGGAGAATTGTGTTATCGTGGGAGGCACATTATGATAGGGTACCTTGCGAACCCAGAGCTAGGGGAAGAGCACGTTAAAACTGTTGAACGACAGACAGCGAACACTGTTGATAATGAAGGATGGTTGCATACTGGAGATAAAGGATGCATTTCAGAGTTAAATATGATTAAGGTTACCGGTCGTTATAAAGAAATCATTCTTGGCTCTGGTGGAGAGAATATTGCTCCTGTACCTATTGAAGATGATCTTAAGAGAAGATGTCCAGCCATCAGTAATGTGGTGATGATTGGGAATGGTCAAAAGTATAACATAGCCTTAATTACACTGAAATGTGAAGGTGCAACTGGTGAGAAGCCTGGTACGGATAAACTTACTGGACCCGCCCTTGGGTTTGGAGGCTCTGATGCAACTACGTTGGCTGAAGTAGTAAAGTCAGACAAGTACACTAATGCCTTAGAAACAGCATTGAAAGAAACTAACGAGAATGGGGAAGTTATTCTGAACAATACCTTCAAGATTCAAAAGATTGGTTTGCTTCCGTTTGATCTTAGTGTAGAAGGGGATGAACTTACAGCCACCTTGAAGTTAAAGCGCAGTGTAGTTGAGAGTAAGTACAAGTCAATAGTAGATAAGATATATTCTGAAGCTGGGGTATTTATTGATACAATTAGTTCATAGAAAAAAATAGAATGCCAAGGTTTGTCTGCTGCAACTATTTTTTTCTTTAATTTTGGTTTAGTACTTAATGCTTAAGCCATGAAAACTAAGAATTATTACTTTTTTTCTCAATTATCGCGAAACTTCTTGTAACAGCTTCACCCTTCATTGCACAATCTTGAGAAAAAAGAGAGATATCTTCTGAGTGAGTCTGCTTATTACAGAAGGTTGGCTTCAAGGACTGAGGCAAGTATAATCTCCTGGTGCTTAGCACCCTAAAATTGAAGCCTAGAGTGAACCTAGCAAGGGGAACCCAGCTGTGGACTGTTGTATTAGTGAGCTCGGAATCTCAAACCTATAGGAAAATTTCTGAGAAGACTCGCCGTAGGATTTGCTTCATGTTATCGAAGCTAGAGCGAGCTCACAAGATTGGTACTTGGAACCTAGCTGCATAATAAGGGCTTTGTGCTTTGCCTTGCTTTTTTAACCATTCATATTGACTTTTATAGTGATTGATACTAGTAAACAGTCATTCAATGAAACTATGCCGACTAAGTTCAGTAGACTAGTAGTAAAAAGTCCCTAAAGACACTAACTGTAACCTGAGTAAACTGCGTAGCACTCTACTATTTAACCTTTACATATAATAAGCAATACGAATAACTTTGCATTTGAGAGCAACAGCAGGGTAATAATAGTATGGCAACGACAAAAGTGTTGGTAAATAACCAAAAGTGCTCAGATCCATATAAATGCTCAGACCCATATAAGTGCTCTGCAACTTCTAGGATTATGTAGCGAATGTTCTACGTGGTAATATTTATTACTCCCAATGGCCGCTGAAACGTCATGTTCTCCAATCAAGGTTGGACATGCCTTTGTAAAATATGTACCGAGGCAAAAGATACCACACAATGTCTCAAAAACCCTTGTTATTAAGAGAAGAATAACTGCTTACCCATGGGATGTGCGTTAAGTTGTCTATTTACCTCTATTGCTATAACCTCATTCTTGCATGCATGAACAGAACTGGACTACAGCAATCTGATCGAGCGAAACACTTGACTGAAAAGAAGAGTCTCATTCCGTGGAGAAACTTTCCTACTAAGGCTAGCGGCCCACAAGTTGAGGCAAAAATAAAACCTTGGACGAATAATATTCCGTTTTTATTTGTGACACCTTGAAACATCCTTTAATCCTATTATCGAGCTTGTTCAGCAACTTCGTGCTAACCAATACCAAATAGAGCTAACTTTCCACCTGGGTTAGCAGTGTTTTCTTGCTTTCTCGGTAACGAGATTTAGGTTTATTCCAAACCTTAGAAAATCTGAGTGTTAGTCTAGAGCTATGGTGTGGATGTTTTCATTACCAAGAAATAAGGGCCTAACTAAGACTTGGAATTTCCCTTTGACACAACTACAAAGAATTGCGAACTATGAAACTATGACAGTATAAGATCTTGCTTCTTAAGCTTTCTGACGGGTCAGTAGCATTGATGCAAAGATTAATAAAAATATCTGGAAAGGGAGGCTAAGTTATAGCGAATAAGTTTGATGCAGCTTGGTAAATATAGAGGTGAATAGTATAGAGTTAAGATTGGCATTAGAGAATTAAGAATCTAAGAGTCAAAAAAAAATAGGTTCACCATAGACTTAATGAACTGAAGAAGACCATCTAGTATTAAATGAAGTAAAATGGTCCCATATTTTCACGGAATTTGGCAAGTGAAACCGCTGAATACAACTTTTCTAGGCAAGAGATGAAGCTTTCCTTGAAAAACTCAGGAGTAAATACTCTATCTTATTTAATTAAATGTTTCGATACAAGATATTATCTAATCAAAACTTTCTAATACTTTTTCTTGAAGGTAAACCATTCGAGCGAAGGTTAGCTTTGCAGAGCCCAATACTAGAATAAGTTTTGATAAGATGCAACAACAATTAAACACTTACTGGCAGTCTAGCAAACATACTGCAAAGGTGAGCTATGGCGAAAAGATAACCTCTTTGAAAATGAAAACGGTCAACAAACTTTAATTATTTCAAGAATAAAAGAACGCCCGAGGTCATTGTAATGTTTCTTTATATTTTTAGCATTTTGCTAGTCCTGTTACCCGTGATTCAATTCTAGTAATATTTACAGATCTCCACTTCATCAAGACACAATGCTACATGAGCCCGGACTAAATTTTACAGTTTTTGATTTTAGTTACTCAAGATAAACCATAGAAACTGCATTAAAATCGATATTTTTTGGGAAAGCCTTTAATATTTGCAAAAATTAAATTAATTCAAGTGTGTACACCTCGACTTCAATATATTTTGGGCAAGTAGATCCAAAAAAGGTAAATGCAAAATATAACAAATGATTCATTATCTGCAATAAACTGTGTTCATAGGGGTCGTTTGGGGAACTTATTCTGAGAGCTATTTATGGTGGAAAACAAGAATCGTTTTTCTTGGAATATTGTATGTTAATTTGTCAGTGAAGATATAAGAAAATTGAACATGATAAAAGCATTTACATATATGTCTACAGTATGTACTTGAGACTTGAGTTTCTGGAAAAGGAATAACTCGGACTTTAATAAGGGGAATTTCAGCCCCAAGTCGCTATAAGAGTATAAGTGCGGCTATATAATCGAATAGGGTGAAGGTGTCCACGACTTCAAATTAGCTGCGCTAACTACATTTCCTAATTTTTAAAACTTTTTAGCCTCAATTCATAACACAATATTTCAATAACTCGTCCGAGTTCTGAACGAATAGGGTTATTTTAATCCTCTGTTGCTTCCTCATGATTGCATAGTTTTGTAAGAACAATTGTATGATCTCACGAAGAATTGAAACTTCAATACAACATTACCATGAGAACAATACCGGGTATTTTTTCAAAGTGCCACAACTCCTGCTAACCGTATCAAGCTAGTTTTTCACCACACAACATAAAAATTAACAAATGGATGTCTTGGATGGCTTTGATGATCCAACACCTAGAATTGCAGTAACACTATCTGCTTTGCTAATCATCTTCTTCACAGTGTATGTATTCTACGAGACCAGCAAGAGAACAACTACCCTATCCCTTGAAGACTTCCTCACTGCCAGGAAAACGATCCCAACTCTTACTATCGGCTGGTCTCTATACGCAAGCGCAGTGGGTTCTGGAGCCTTAGTTGGACCTGCGGAATTTGGTTTCTTCCTTGGTGCATTTGGAGTTTTTGCTTACGCATTCGCTACCGCTGTTCCCCTTTTGATGATCGGGTTTTTCGCACCCAAAGTTCACGCCCAGTATCCAAAGCTTCTAAGTCTATCTGATTTCATCGAGTTTAGATTTGGACCCGTAACTCAAGTATTTGTTGTTATCTTGACGCTATTGAACATGTCTGCTGCCTCCATTGCTGAATACACCACCCTGGCATCACTGTACTCTGACTACGTTGGGTTGGGAGATTTCGGGTTCCTTTACATAATATTTGTCTCTGCTTCAACTCTGCTATATACTGGTTTCGCAGGGTTAAGGGCTTCAATTGTGACTGACAGGCTTCAAGCACTCTTGGGTTTGTTTCTTGTGCAAGTGTTGATCATCTACGTTGCTGCAGCTTGGGATCAAGAAGAACTCCTGGAGGAAGCAAACTTGACTTCATTTCCTTTTTCGGAAAGTGAAGAACTTACTGGTTTAACTGAGGATGGATACGGAAGTTTGTTCACCCTAACTTTCTCCTTGGTTTCTGCTACTGTGTTTAGCGAAGCAATGTGGCAAAGAGGATGGGCTGCAGCTGGAACGAGTGCGTTACGAAAAGGAAGCGTGTTAGGATTTTTCCTCGTTTTCATATTGGTTGGAACCACAGGAACTATGGGTTTCCTAGTGCGTTATGCAAATATAATCACATTTGACGATCTAGATGCCGGATTCAACACTAATCTCTTCCTGTTCCAAATCTTCCCTAATGAAAAAGGAAGTCTGATTGTGGACTCTCCAGTAGGTGTACTGGTTCTGCTTCTGGCCACGTGTTTATCTATGGGCGCCATTGACTCCCTGCAGAACGGGATTGAGGCCTCTCTCTCTGGAGCTATAAGTAAATGGTTTTCTGAATCACAAAACCTAAAAGTTGCCAGGGTGCTACTCGTGCTTATCAATGTGCCTCTTATTATTGTTGGACTTCAGAAGTACAGTATTCTCTCTGTTTTCGTACTAAGTAATACTCTTACAGTATGTGCAATGTTTCCTTTGTTCCTTGGGTTCGTCAAGCATCCCGTTTTGGACATGTTGCATCGTGATTTCATCCCAGTTACCCAATTTTTAATCAGTGTTGTAGTTCTGTTAGTTTACGCCTCGATTGAGTATGATGGACTCTTGAATGGGATGAAGTTTATTTTTTGGGAGAATACTTTATTCTTGTGGCAACCTTTTCTTGTTGGAATCTTAGCTTCTATTTTCTCAACATTTTCAATCTACTGGGGAATATATGCGTTCACAGTTATTAAAGCAAGATCCACAATTTCTCAGTTGGGATCCGAGGCGGTAGAAGTGCATAAGGAGGTTGAACCAGAGGAAGTTGGAGAAGGAGAAGAGGACAAAATTGTGCAGCCTAGTGTCTAAAAATAGAGAAGATAACAAGCGAAAAGTTAACATGACAAACTAACCTAAGTGCTGCGTACTAATAGAGAGTTTAAACTGGTCAACAAAATCATCTAGCTCTTCAAGAGTTTTGGGTCCAGATCCAGTTCCTCCATAACAAGGAAAAATATTATCTTCGCCAATTATTTCTTTCAGTTTTCCTTGGTAATTTGAACCCAAAATCACTATCTTATCTCTTGTCTTTTTCGCAACTATAAATAAGAGAGACAGAAAAAGAGTACGAACAAAACTAACCATGAACCAAATAACACGGAAAGCTCTTGAGGAATTAATGAAAATCAACTTGTTAAGCAATTCAGGAAAAAGCAAATTTGCTCTTCGTAGACTTTCTCGTAAAATGGTTACTCCATCTGGACTTTCAGGTTTCTTTGGAGGTGTTTCCAAGTCAATGACACAGGTGAAACCTTTGGTAGAGGGTAGAGATTTCTGGATCATATATTCAAACACAGCGCACATGCCCCGCATATGATTTTCAGCTTGAACTTTTTTGCCATCGTATACGGCAAGTCTGCCCAGAAGAACTGGTTTGTCTTCCTTGTCATTTAATTTTGTATCCACGGCGTAAACCTCTGCCCCAGGTTCAAGCACTACCTTCAAACCATTCTCCTGGTAAAGGTTTTTACTTTCAATTTGTAGGCGCAGATCAACACATTCTTCGAGCATCTTTTTGGCTTTGCCTAGATCTTCATTCCTTGCTGCGAGATAACGTCTTAGAACACTAAGTTGTAGGTCGTTGTCTTTAGGAAAGAGGTAAGTGTCACATTGTACAAGTTCCCTGTATTCACTCTTTTGCTTTAATTCATTATAAAAAGCAAAGAATTCATTTAAGTTTTGTTCCTCTTTATCCAATGGGCTTTGTGTCATTTTATTTTGGTCTGACTAGGAATAGGAACTGCAGTACTGTCTTGAAAGTAGTCTTTAGTTTCGTGTTTGTGTCATTAATTTTGGGTACATCTGAGAATTCGTTTGGGAATAATGACACACAGTAAGTTCTAACAGAAACTATTGCGACACGCATTTTGCTAAGGGTAATTATATAATACAATTTTGGGAAATTGGGTTTCATACAAGTAAGAAAACAAGGGCTTTGTTTAGGAAATGTTACATACTCGTAAGCTTCACTTAATTTTGACAGAATTCTGGAACATGTGATAATATTCTATTGTGTGATATAATGAATTATAAGAACGTTTGAATATCTTTTTATTATTTGTACCAGATAGGGGAACTTGTTTACATAGTAAAAGTAACAAAAAGACACCAACATATTTTTACCATAATATCGAACATTTGGAACAAATGGCCTACTTGAGTGAAGAAAATGATGACTTTGAATACCATGTGTGCAAGTAGTATTAATACTAAAATGCAAGGCTTTTAGTAAACAGATCATATCGAAATGCAAACGTTTTACAGCTAAGCAGTTTAGCAGTTAACCACAAGGAAAGTTCAAAATCAGGAAATTTTAGATCCGAGGTTTTTTCCATATACACTGTTAATGGTAGTTGGTTCACACCCTTTAAATTTTTGCTCTTAAAGAAACATGACATGGTTGCTAACATGTCATTTATTTCGATACGACATTTTACTGAAAATTAGTCTAATTTCTTAACAGAATGACACCTCTACCAGTGACAAAATCACTTAGTCCTGTCTCCAAAGAAAAAGAAGCGAGTAGAAGGCGAATGTGCTTTTGTGCTTGATGGATTGAATCATTAAGAATGTGATTACCCCTTTTATAGAAAAAACACTAAGAACATTACTCATCTATGCATATCCTTATGCAAATTTTATGTTCTAATTCTACAAGTTCATGTGCGTTTATGAACTTACAATGACAGACTTCTTTTTTTTCATTGGGCTTTTGATAGGGCTCACAATAATGGCTGAGCAGGAGCCTTTTCTCATCTTAATCGCAAAAAAGTGATTTCTCGCACTTAATCCGTCTTGAAAGAGTTTTAATGCCAGTTGGAAAAGTTTCTAGATTGAATATTAATCTGTCCAAAAGAAATATGGAACACCAAGATTAAACTCAAGTTTAGATGTCTTGACAGGGGCTTAAAAAGACAACTGTGCATCACCCGAAAGGTTGCCATAATGCCAAACTTAAAGGCGAAAATTTATCTAGTTTGGAGTATTATAAATTTTCAGGAGAGAAATGTACTAAGCCAGGTGATATGAATCTAGTAGGTCGAGCTCACCTTTCTAGCACAGTGTGCAGTATTTACGAGAGTTTCACTTTACCTTCACCCTTTGAAATATTCATTACTATTGAAGTCATTTAACGCAAACCTTTCTCTTCCGTAGATAGTGAGTTTAAAATTCGCAGAAAATAAACTTCAGTAGAAAAGTGTTTTTCTAAATGAAAGGATATTTAAAATGTTTTTTAATCAGTTGGAAAAGTTATTGCCACAAAAATTGCCAACCTGTTTTTCTATTCACCCTGATTTCAACAAAAGTCTAGTAGGCATAGTGATTTATTTCTTCCGTATTTGTGTTGAAAGATGCTTTTGTGAACATAATGCCTAGCTGATGCTAGTACAGAAGTGGGGTGTACGCACTTTGCAAGCAATCCTTGATGACAATACCTGACGGTAGAGACCAAAACACCTTAGTAACATGTTTTTCGGCTACCACCTGACTGTCAAAAAAGATATCTTTCCCAAAGATATTATGACTTAAGAATGTTCTCTGAAGATAATAAGCCCATCCACTAGCTCAAAACACTTGACCAGGGTTGAGGATTATAAGGACGAGTTCAAGTGTAGAGCCAGCTATTAAATCATCACGTTCATCTCTAAGTGAATGTTTTTAATAATTTTGTTCTAATATATTCTTATATCTGTAGCAACGAAGCTTGACAATTGGTCGAGAGTTTAAATGAAGAGCTTAATTATGTTTTTAGGCTTTTCAAGATTTTGTAGGGATAAACAGGGGTCTCCTTCCAGATATAGTGCTATCTGAATCCTATTTAAAATCTATTTTCCGAGGGAAGGCTACTTAAAACTTTGTAAAGAATGGAGTAGTATTCAATATGATTTAGCAATGTCGCTTTTTTTTCTTTGATCAAGGGGAGGACCCAGATGATTCACAAGATCCTTAACGAATAAACCGGTTATTATTCATTTCTTGTTCTGTTACATATGTTAGGGATATAACGTCATCCGTAGTCACTGTAAAGTGGATTTTGTACTTCCTTTTTACTTTTGTTATTTTATATTTAGACAATGGAAGTACGTTTTTTGCACATGAAATAGTGCCACAACCCCAAAATGACGTTCATTGTCGAGAGTATATGAAAGCAGAGTAGTAAAAAGGAATATCCCCGTTCATTAAAGCATTAATTCCAAAGATATGAAACAAAAGGCACTTGAGAAAACGTTTCAATTCAACCTACTTTTAAAATAATACTTCCTGGTGAATAAGAAAAGATATTCTATTACACTGGTCTTAGGTATTTAACTCTACACTTTCCAACAACCGTGAAAAACATTTCATGCAAGATTTGCTTCTTTAGTTATTCTATTTTTAACTATGATAGCAACACCTCTATTCACCAGATGCTAATGCTACTCCGATGTATTCTGGAAGTTGTATGTGGTTTTTCTATAAATAATGAACAATATCGACAAATACTTTCTCATTGTCGACAATAATACTTCTTTCTTTATGTGTCAGTTGCTATTATCGGAAATATCGGGAAGAGGAGTTCTTCTTTTTGCCACGTCACATAAGACTAGATAATAACAATAGAAAAGCGATCGAATCCCTCCAGAAAAATAAGCTCAGTGATAATCTAGAATTAGGTACAACAAGCAACAAAAATTCATTTGCCACTGAAATCTTTACTGCCTTTTGAGAAGTTGCCGAAGAAAGATATATTAATTAATTAAAAGGAAGCATTATTAACCAAAGGAAAGCATCTGTCCAAAAGAAAGTCGTGAAAGAAGTAAGATGAGCGAGCGTGTAAGTTTGAATTCAAGCACGTCTGGCGGGTCGGAAGACTCGCAACCCCAGCAGATAGATGCAAAATTAGCTGCGGACGGAAAAAATGGTGAGAAAAGGAATTCGAATTCTGATGATAAGCCTAAACCTAAAGTTCATTTCTATAACAGAGTTGAGAACGACTTTGGTATGTTTGTGTTTTTGTATTCATGGTTTTAGGGACTAGTGAGAGACTCAAAGACCACGAAGTGTTTAAAATGAAGCTGGAAAAGAGTAATACCGTGGAAAAAAGATTTAAAAATTTTAAGAAGCAGTTTCTTAATGATGACAAATTCTATCAGGAGCGAATGAAACCATCAGAGGATGAACTAGTCGAAGCCTTTGTAACAGAGTTAAATATCAAATCTTTGAAGAGAGTTAATTTAATCAGTTTATTTTCTAAATATAGAGAGTTGAGGGAGTTACAGGTAAGAATAAGAAATCTAGAGGCTTTGAGAATATACAGGGCTTTTCTTGGGAAGAACAAGTTGAATCTTGCTCTAAATATGATCCAGTTCCTGGAAGCTCAATCTTCTTTTTTGAACGAGGTAGAAAAAGAGGACTATACTATTCGGGGAATTAGTCCGGTGGATAAAGAAAAGATATTAAAAAATATCGAACTCGATCCTGATAACGAGGAAGAGTGTGACAAGTGGGTTAGTTACATATTGTTCTTCAGCAACCCAACAAATGAATGGGGAAGATTGAAAGGAAGATTTGAAAAAGTATATTTTAAGTTTCTTGACACTGCAATTATTCAATCTATGGTGAATAACAATGTCGATGCTGTCTTGAAATTGATGAAAAGAAAGCTACCAAAGTTCTTGAAGAACCATCCTGACGCTAAATTTACCCCGCTTATGAGAGCTGATAGGTCTTTCAGTAGCTATAAAAGAAACACATGTCCTTCAGATTGTACTGGTCATAGAGGAAAGCTGTTGTTGCTTATGATTAGAATGAACCATTTGTACCTAGTGGAGAAGTGCTTGGATCAAGGAATTTCAATAGGATCAAGATGCTGTACAGGTCAGATTCGTCTTCTATTCTGGGATCAAGACCGCAAAATGACTGTAGAGGATGAAAAGCCTGATAAGAAAAGCGAGAAAAAGAAAAAAGCAAAGGGGAATAAGGCGAAAATAGCACTCCGTAGCCAGTTTGAATACGAAACCCCTTTGTCCACTGCTGTAATGGCAGGAAGTCTTGACCTTGTTAAACTTCTTCTGCAGAAAGGGGCAAGTCCCTTACATGCAAAAGATGCTGCACTTAGAGCCTGTGTTGAAGGTGTCATTGAGAGGTACAAAGAACAAGAAAAGGCGAAAGAGAAGGGAAAAAGGAATAACGATCAGGTCATTTCAATGATTACGGACAATGCATATATTTTTAACTTGATATGTCAAAAGTCAACCGCGAAAATGAATAACTCAGCAAGCGCCAAGAAGGGCATGAAGAGACCTAATTACTGTACAGTTGTTCTCTTGTATCAAGCTGTGAAAGAAGAGTTATGGGATGCAGAGGAGATTTTGACACATGTCCGAGGAGCCAAAGGTGTTGCACAGAGCAAAGGGGATTTGTTTCAGGAGACTTTAACAGCAGCCAATATTAATAATACTTTACCAGTTGAAAATAATACTGTGTCTGGGGAAGGAATGAAAAAACTATTAAAAATGGCTAAAAAGGGAACACGTCGGGGTACAAGAAGTACATCTATTATTTTATTTTATTTTCTAGTGTCGAGTAACAATAAATCCAAGAGTAGATTTGCTCGAAAAGGAGTACGTGGAACATTCAAGAAAGTCAGAAGCTCAATTTACAGTGCAACCGGGTCTGTGCAGAAGCAAGTGTCATCTGCCATGTCAGTCAGCAGCTATGGAACTGTGGTTTCAACGAAAGATGGCGATCATGTCTTCGTTAAAGATATGAATCAGGATTTATGCTATATTATTCTCCGAGTAGTTGATAAGTTGTTACTCGATTTGCTTGCAAAAGACTCCCATAATTTAGCTTCCCATGAGCGTGAGTTAAATGGAATCCTGACTTTGATTGAAAAACACAACTTGTACTTGGATGATATAAGGTTCTCCTGCTTAGTTCGTGCTGCCGTTGGTGCAATGGCAAATTCTAAGCCAGGGGATTCTTCTGCTGTACAAAGGCTATTCAACAACAAACAAATTAGACACTACTTGAAGTTGGATTTTGATGCATCCTGGGAGAAGCGAAGAGCAGCGCTCTTTATTAAACATAGTTATATTAAGAAGCTACTGAACTTAGAGAAGAAGAAGAAACAAAAGTTGGTAAAGGAATGGGATAAGAAGTACTTGGCTGGAGGAGAAGAGAATCTCCTTGAGGTAGTTTTGCTGCATGCAGCTAGGCTAAACATGCCCAACTTAATTGAAGATCTTAGAAATCACGACATCTCACCAGATGATGAATATATGGCGGAAGTTATGGCAGCAGCTACGCAAGAGGAGGCAATTGAGGCCATGGAAATAATTGTGAAGTGTTATGGAAAGGAACTGCTGCGGGACGCCTTCCACGTTGCTCTAACTCAATCATACATTGGTGCAATACAAAAGGTCCTGGAACTTGATGGCGAGATACAGGACTCCTCTTATTCTTTAGTTGAATCTTATATTGGAAATGCCTTAATTAAGAAAACAAAGAAACGGTCAGGCAATGAGGGAGAAGGGGAGTTTGAAGGTGAAGTTGAAGAAGAGGAGGAAGATGATGGTACACCTCCTGTTGAAGTAGTTTTAGATTTTTTCTTCCTATGCGTGGAAATGTCTCGTGAAAAAATTCTAAAAATATTGACTGAGTGTTTTTCCAGTAGGAAGAATATAGACTTCGTCGCTGTAGCTCATCTGCTAGCTAAATCTACACAACTCTACCCTGATCTGATTCCCAGCAGCTTGCTTGATACTTATTTGAAGACGAAATCAGTGCAGTTTGATGGGAAGCCGGAGCAAACTCAGGTTCTATGGCTTCGTCTTCTTTTAGATTTATACAAATGCGCTGTTAATTCGGGCGAAGATACTGTGGAAGCAGATTATAATGACAAAGTAGTCTCGCTACTGGAGCTTAAGCCTAAATATTTTGGTGCAGACATTAATTATGAGAATGAAAGTGTTGAGTCTGGATTAGAGGTTGATGATGAAGAACTCACAGAATACTATGATGTCGATGATGAGGGGCACTATGAGGGTTCCGAGTATTTATAGGCTATATTTTAGGTTTAGAAACTATAAATGTATCTATTTCTAGCAATCTACTTGAACATATAGGGGTAACTGAGGTTTTATTGTGTTATGTTTCTCAAGACAACATTGTTTTACCTGTTATACTCAGAACTTAAAAGCAACACTCTTTGCTGTATAATAATGGGGTACAACTGATTACGATAAACCTGGCCATTGCTGAAGTTAATCGAGGAAAAGTGAATAGAAGTATTATCATCAGGTAATTCCGCAAATATAAGTGCAATCGGTGAAGCACTAAGAGTTTCAGCAATGCAATATATTTTCATTGCTTACAAGGGTGAATATTCACCGAGTTAGAGGCAGGAAGCTGACAGTTGTAAGTTGACTGTGCCACATCGTCGTAGTTTCTCAACGCTACTTAAGTCAATGCCGTTTTTAATAGCATGCATACTTGCTAGTTGCTTCAAACATGCCCTAGAAACCATGGAGCCAGAATATATAATGCTAAATCCCTTTGGGTTCAAACAAGAAATTCTTTATTGTTCAAACTTTAAGTATTCCCAAAACCAAATCTTATTAAACGACTTTAATCTTCTAAAAATAGTCTCTAAATTATGTCTTCTAAGTAAAGCATTCCTCCGTAGCGTCTATTTCAGTAGCTTTCGAACTGAAACTCGGGAATTCAAGATGTCCAGAACGAGATAGTTATTGTTCACAGGGCAGTATGTCTGGACTATCACATTTTTCTGAAAGGGATCCATTTCTAGAAACGTTTTCGGAAGGCTACGTTTGGAAAATACTGAAATGTGAAGATTCCCGCTGCTTAAAGCATGCAGGTTGCACTATGCTGACTATCGCTTACCACTAGTTCTAATTACAGAGAAGCAGCAGTCTATCAAAATCAGGCGAAAGTTACATATTTTCTTGACGGCATGTTAAGTATTTCATCCGCTATAAAGTATCGATTGGTGTTCATCCTTAGAATACAAAAAATAGTACGGAGCTCATCCTGTAATGAATAAATTAGATTTGGTTTCCTAATTGCAAATGATCTCTCGCTCTGTCTTGACCACGCCATAAATTTGGCTATGGACTTTAACCTGATTAATATTATGTATACTGACTTCTTCCATGTTGAAAAGCAAAGTGGCATTAGCTCCAATGCCACAAAAAGGATAAAACTGGCAATCGTGTTTTTAGGTTGTTGCTATTTTTCTATTTTGATAGAGTCCTAAATGCTCTTGAAAAGATGAGACAATTTTCTCCGAGTATCGAAGTCTTTGCGGTTACTTGAAGGAGATGTATACTCCCTATGAGCTTTCTCTTGATGTTGCTGAGCTAACAGAAAGAACTCAGTGGGTAGAGATATAGAAAATACTGGAAAAGTATTTAAAAATAGAAGAATTATGGTTAAAAGTGACTTTATTTCCCACAAGAAAACCACTTGCCCTGAGTAAATTAATTTGGTTCACCCAAACCCTCGCTTCACATATATATAATATTGAATAATAGTAAAACCATAAACACCCTGGGATCTGCTCACAAAAAAAAACTCAAGTTACAACTGTCCACCCTATGTGGACTAGGCTGCTTGGCTTTCCTAGTGTGTTATAGATTATAATAAGCCGTTGAAATATTTAGTAAGACCTAGCCGTTAGCACTTCAATTTAAGATCTAAGTTTATAATAAGGAAGAAAACTTCAGATCAATCTACCTAGATTACGCGACATTATTCGAATAACGTAAAAAGTTATTTAGAGAGATACAAGAAAAGACTAATGGCTCCCCCTGGAACACAGAAGAAAGGCAAAAAGCCTTCCCATGAAGCCGAAAAACCCGATAAGAAAAATAAAACCGCCGGTCAAGAGGCAATGACCCCAGAGATCGACAAAAATGAGGACGAGGTACTTATGGAAACACACAGTGATAGGGAAGTGAGTCTTACAGTTGAGGAGGTTAAAACACTCCTGGAGCAAGAACACAATAAGGAGGTACCCATGCCCCAGGAAACTGAAGCCTCAAATCCTTTGGCTTTGGAACAGGAAGTGAGTAGGCAATTAGTTAAAGCGTTTAGCCCCACGGGAGCAGTTACACAAAGTATAAAGACTCAGCTCCAGGCTATTCTAACTAGCGACGTTTTTTAGGGGAACCCTTGAGATTAGCATGAAAAAGATCGCAATCACTACGGTCCAGGAACAGTTGCCCAAAAAGAAGATAGAAAAGGACGAAGAGAGTTCGAGTCCAACTACAACCTACGAGAAAAGACCAAAGAAGTCAAAGGTGCACAAAAATATGTTGAAAAGCAGTAGGAAAAGTACAACAGAACCGAAGCAGACTTCATTATCGGACCACAGCCGCTTTTCTGAGGAATTATTAACCGAATCAGATTCTGGAAGCATAAGCAGTGGAGTCACAAAGGCAAACCTCTCGGCGGTGGACACATTATCAAGGCAATAGGTTCCGTTTGCGCAGCCTGAAAAGCTCAAAACACTGTAAGGAGCAAAGGTTGATGAGTTCATGCATGAGTTCATGACCTTGAAGCAGAATGTCAAGGGCATAAAGATACAGACCTTCTTATCTAAAAAAGTTTACGATACACTCAAGGCAAAAGGGGTAAATGCTCAAGCTACTAGAGCGGTTGAAGCTTATCTGGAGAATAGAAGAACCAAGTTCAAGGCAAGGAATAAAAAGAACGCTATGAAGAGAATGAAAGATAACCTAACGTGGCCCAGAAATGTTAGAGGAGGAGACGAACATGTTGACAACTTTTTCGATGACGTCGATATGTTGTTATCGGATTTAACTCCAAAGGAAAAGAAGCTACATTTCAAGAAAAGTATAAAGATCATGGTTAACGCTTTACCCTCATCATTTGAGATATCTGCAGATGAGGTGAGTTCTAATAAGCAACTCTGGTCTATGAAGGATTTCAAGGAGTTGCTGTATTCTAGAAGTTTCGTGGCGGAGAAACAAAAACCGAAGGTTAGAGCAACTAAAGTTACTAAAAGCGAGAAGCCTTCTATAGCTAAGCCAGAACATGAAGTAAAAAAAGTTAAGGTGATAAAGTTGATAAGATTGGGCGAAGAAGCGCATAAGCTACACTTACATTTAAAGAACGTGAAGACCGGCTCTTTCAAAGCGGTAAACGGAATAGCCGACACAGGTTCGGACCGTAATATCGCTCCGCTTTCGATTATACCAAAGTTTGTGAAGTTAGTCGAAGATCCCCAATACGTTTTCGAAATAGAATTTCCGGACAAGACGCGCTACAAGGCCAAGAAAGTAATTCTATCTGACGCCATGCTGGTCCAGGGCGACCTATAATTGTCAATGAATAAACAGAGATTCTTTTGCTTGGACCATAAAAATTGGACGGAAATTCTCACAGGCCTAAATACCCTGAACAAGTATGGTCTAATGTTAGACCTAAACAACGCGCCACAAGCAAAGCCGAGAGCATAGGAGATAGGCAAGAAGAAGCAGGAGAACACATCTTTGGTGCCGGAAAATGACTTTAAGGAACGAGTTGGTTCAAGATTCGCAGAACAGAAGTCGATGCTAAATCATGTCCAAGTTTTGGTCATACATGTCATTACAAAGAGGAACTACCTATTGTAATACTAAAGAAAAAGCTTATTGACAAAGATTATGAGCTTTTAGCTGTCCAGGTGTGCTATAAGAATATACTGGAAGTCTAGGAGTTTCTTATGAAGGAAGGTTACACATTTATTGAACAACTAGTTTTATACAGCCCGGGCCTAAAGTCTACTTAAGGTCATTTTGCTGAACACTTTGAGACAAAATATCTAATTTACCGAAGTAATAAAACTACTCAACATTCCTTTAACTTTCAGAAAGGAAAAGACGTTGTGATCCAAGACGATTCAAAGGAAAAAGAATTATTTAAACTATTCAAGAAGATACTTAATACTCAAGAATTAAAGGTTGACACGGTCACTATTAAAAACGAGGCAACCAAAATAGCCAAGTTAGAAATAACTCCACTAAGTGAGATAGACACAATAATGGCAGATGAACTTGCGGAGTTGCTCGATCAACAAAGAGATATAAACTCTATTTTAATAAAGAACATGCTAGACCAAATACCCGACGAGTTTAACGAAAAGGGACTCGGTGAGGGAAATATTTCGGTTGAGCAGGAAAAAGAAAATATGGGGAAAATGATTAGCCAAAAGGTTGAAGCCAGTGGAGCAACTAAGGATCAAAAGGCATATTTAGAGAGCATACTGAGAGCAAACCTTTCTAGCCTTGGATTGGAACACAGCAACGCGCGTATGTCCTACCTTACTCCTATTGAAGTGGATTTAGTGCCGCGACACAAGGTTATTAAATGTAGTGGCTATCACTTTACAAATGAAGAGGAGGAGTTCATTCAAAGAAAGTTCATTAGTTTGCAGAAGGGTGGTATTGCCGAACCATCTAACAACCCATTATAGAGGTTCCCAATATTCGTAGTTCCAAAGAAAATAAAAACCCCTAGTGGATGGGAAGACCTAAGCGTGGAAGAGAAACAGAAATGGAATGATGAAAACTTGTTAAATAGGTACCGAATGGTAGCAAATATGGTGCGGTTACATGATATCACCATACACACCAGTTTAGATTTACCTAACCTTGAGAGACAAATGACCAGTTTGAGAGGAACAAAGTATTATTTGACGCTGGATATTTTGTCCGGGTTCGATTTTCTTTCTACGAAGCCCGAGCACAGGAAGTACTTCAACCTTATAACAAGGAGGGGGCTGGCAATTAAACGCGGCTCTGATGGGTTGGCTGAATACGCCCGCACTTTTTTGAGACAGAATTGTAAATGACATAATTGACGACGAAAACGCCGGCACAAGATTCTTTTGCAGACCAAAAACTGGTGCTCTAGCATGGCTTGATGATTTAATCCTATATTCGGAAACGTACAAAGACCTAATGGACATGTTGGAAGAGATACTTAAGCGTGCAGCAAAAAGAAATATTCGTTTCAATTTACGAGAGTGTGAATTCTTAGAGAAACCCCTAGTTTGGTGCGGTCGAGAAATAAGAAGTGGGTCTTGGAATTTAGCGGAGAAATACTATGAGGGAATAATGAACATGCCTAAGCCGGAATTTAAGCATCAAGCAGCTCAGTTAATATACTTATTGAATTGGCTAGGATCGAACATACTGAAATTTACAGAGCTACGACTACCTTTTAATGAGCAAGCCAATTTGCAAGGGAAAACGTTAAAACAAGTTGAAAAAGAGCGAATCCCAATAGAATGGACCAAGCAAATGGAAGAAGCTTATTCCGAGATAAAGACAGTGCTCAAAGACTCAAGCGTTTCTTGGTAAACTACGATGAGAAGTCCCCGATTTTGTTATTCACGGACTCGTCCAAGTTTGTTTGGTCGCTTTCGGTATTTCAAGATAACATGGGGAATATTTCAAATAATGTACAGGAACTACGACCACGACCACTCTTATTCTTAAGTGGAAAGCTCAAAGAGAATGAAACTAGGTGGCATATAAGCAGCAAAGAGCTGTATCCAGTCATCTACTCATTCGAGAGAATTGACTTTATTCTTAAAACACATCGAGCAGGAATATTCTTATATACGGATCATAAAGCCCTTTTGACGATATTGAAGTCTCAGAAAAACGAAAAAAGGGTTTACTGGGAGAGATTACATACATGGAGTATTAGGTTGCAGGAAGTGGATCTGACGGTGTTTCATCTCAGCTCACGGGACAACTTCATGACGGACATTTTAACAAGATGTGCGCACGAGGCACATGAGGATGAAAACGGGAAGCTTTTGGACCTCAGAAGAGCAAATTTCTGTATTAGCATAGAAGGAGGAGAATTTAGTTTCAGCCATGATGAATAAAGAAATATACTGATTCTGGACCAGGGTGACTTATCTTTATTCAAAGGAGAAGAATAGATGGATGTCGAACGAGATATGCTCATTAAGGCAAGAGCGATGGCAACAGCTATCGAAAATGTAGAATACTTGACAGCAAAGGAAGCTGAAGTCCCCGAGGAACTTCAAGGATTGAGGGATGATTTAATAAGGCAGCATGTAAGCTTCCTGAGTCCATATTACTTGGACAAAACATGGAGGCCCTTTACCGAGGCAGAATTAGTAGAGGCACAGCAGGACCTGGTTGATAGGAGTGAATACGACAAAAAGGAGGGCATTTACTACAAAAACAAGAAAATGGTAATACAGGCAAAGTTGGTGACCCGTGTAATAGTAGGACTCCATATCTCGAGGGGACTCCCCTCTGGCATCGAGGAGAGAGCACATTTGAAAGGATTTCACTTCGAAGGTTTAAAGAAGTCAGATGTGGACCTTTTGCTTAAGTCATTTAGGCGAAGGTGCCTACACTGCTGTAGAACCCCCCGGCTTATTAGAAGACCTTACAATCTAACGCAGCTAGCAATGAACAGGAGACAGATATTACACGCTGACTTCCTTTATGCCAATACAGTTAGCTATATACTAGTCGTATTAGACGGATGCACCAGGAAGACTCAGTTGACATTCTCGGAGACGGCTTCATCAGAAGCAGTAGTCGACGCACTATTAAAATGGAGAGGAGATTTCGGGTTTGACCCATACTTTCTCCTGGTAACTGACAACACTTCGCACTTTGCGAACGCGCTTATGGAAGAACTGACGCGCAGTACCAGTTTCGAGCAGTCATTCAGCATAGCTTATGCGCTCTGGACGAACGGGTCGATTGAAACAGCTAACTCAGTGACCTTGAAGCATATGAGAGCGCTAATATCGCAATACTCCCTACACGAGACGCAGTGGCCGAGCTTAATTCCGCTATTGAATCACATAGTTAACAACAAGCCCTCGGACAGAAGGGGTAGATTTACATAGAACGAACTGTTCTTATTCTATAAACTAGAAACGACGTTATATCTACAGAACCCTAAGCATTTGCCGTCAAAATAGAAAAGCAGTTAAAGCAGCCGATGGATGTGGACAAGCTTATCCAGGAAGCGATAAAAATAAAGTAGATATTGCATGGTAAGTGTGAAAGAGCATATGAACTTACACGATTGGTCAGACTCGCCAAGAACAAAAGGAGAGCAAAGAACATAATCAGAGTGATACAATTCCCCCGGGTGATTACGTTTTGGTTAGCGAAATGGGCACGATGGCAGCCCAGGAGAAAACAAGAATAACCTGACATGTTCGTATCAGGTCATAGAAATAATAAACAGGTATATATATATAAGGTCGAAAGTCACATGGGCAAAGAAAAGATCATACATGCAACCAGAATGTGGTTCTACTCGACTAGAAAGCCTCTAGGGGATCATAGGCTGAGACAAATCTTCATGCACAATTTCGATGCTGGAGAAGTTGATAAGATCCTGGAAGTCAGGCTAAGAGGTACTCAAAGACCAAGATTTGAAGCAAAGGTAAGATGGAGAGGATTCGAGGAAGCAGATGACGAGTGGCTTCCTCTTAAAGCCTTATACAACGATCTACCGGAATTGGTGCTGAAGTACTTGGAAGTTACAGAAATGCCCAAGCCAGAAAAAAGAGTGATATATAATAGGATCCTGAAGTGGGAACCTGGTCCCAAGACAAAAAAGTTGCGAAACAGAATCAAGGCCAACGCCGTGAAAATGAAGAACCCCCGCACAGGATACCCGAGATACATGCTAGAATGGTACGCGGAGGAAAAAGAAGTTTTGGAAGCACTCATAAAGAAGCTGGGATGTGGGAACTGCGAAGCCTACCTAAGCTCTGGCGCGCTACCGCGTCGGAACAAGCAGCAGCTATCCACGCAGGTGCAAAAGCTAATGAATGTGCAAGCAATAGACCCGTTTCACGGCATGAATATAGACCCAGAAAAAGCGAGGAAGTTCCTTAGCGAGGAAATGGGAATACACAAGTTCACGAAGAGACTCCCTGGGCAGTTCATATCAAAGCAGGGGGAGAGAGAGTTAATTTCCGTATTCAGAAGGGAGCTGCACGAGCCAGAACTCAGAGAAACTACGGAAATCCCATAGTTCAGAAGGTTGGAAGACCCAGAGCATTTACGCCTGGCGATCCAGGAATGGGAAAGAAAAGAGTGCAGGGAATTTTTCAGTACTAAGGGCATCAAGACGAAGCAGGAATTAGAGAAGCGCCTGGAACAGTGCAATATAAAAGCTAACGAAGGGCTAAAGGAAGTGGAACCAGAACTGGACCTCCTGGTCAAGCTATATGAGCAGGATGAGGTGTTATTTTATTTGCTGCACGCATTGAAAACCCTGCTAGATGACCGGTCAATGGTTACAAAGATCAACTTGGAGCAGCAGCAGGTCAAGCCTTATTTTGCAGTGAGTTCTCTAGTCATATCTTTTAGGGTAAGAAGAGACCGTCTAGAGGTAGAGATCGTGGAAGTGGCCCAGAGCAAAAAACTAGTTCTGTACTACAATGGAGGGAACGTTTTTGAGCTGTCGGGAACCAGTCGCCGCATCTACATTGATCCCCCATGGCCAACCTGGTGTTATGCAACGTGTTTGATTTGAACTTTAGCTCCCCGAAGAAGAAGCAAAATAGGTTTCAAATAGTCCTCGTGGACCCCCCCTTGGGGCGTGCGTACAAGGGATCTCACACGCGGTGTCGCGCTGGAATATCCGCCAATCTCCCTGAAGAAGTTCAAGTCTTTGAGTTTCCCGCCAGACCTATTAGTACAGCCGTCATTTATGTTTATCTGGGTTACAAACCACAGCTTTTTCGATACTATTTCTTGGGCACGGAACAAGGGATATGCTTTAGTTGACGAGATAGTATGAATCAAAAGGCACAACTCTGGAACCTTGGCAGGATCGCTAGGGCGATATTTACAGCGCGCGCAAGAAACTTGCTTGGTGTTTAGGTCGCGCTCGAGGTCAGGTTATTTCCAAGACGTGTTCCAGGAGATTCGCAAGTTTCAAGGGTCTTCGCCTATAGTAACAAATCCTCAGAAGAATTCTTTTAAACCACTTGAACTGTACACCATTATCGAGGAAACGTGGCCGCACATGAACTACTTGGAATTATTCGGGACTCATAGAAATTTGAGGCCTAAGTGGACAATAGTCCGGCTTGATCTGACTCCTCATTTCTCGTTGAATTACTTAACTTACGATCGTGAAGATTGGGAGGCCCCTCTCTAAAAAAAGGGGGATGTCCACCCTATGTGGACTAGGCTACTTGGCTTTCCTAATGTGTTATAGTTTGTAATAAGCCGTTGGAATATTTAGTAAGACCTAGCCGTTAGCACTTCAATTTAAGATCTAAGTTTGCAATACAGAAGAAGACTTCAGATCAATCTACCTAGATTACGTGACACAATGAACACTTGTAGAAATAAAGCTCTATTTTTTTGCCTGAAGCCATCTTTTTGAACTAGACATACACATAATAGGAATAACCGCTTTATTTTTTCAACTAGTATAAATTTTGCAACATCTGCGTGAACTGCTTAACCTCTCTTTCTTAATCATCTGGTTCCTCAAAAGTATATTTCACCCTAGTTGACATTGTGGTGGGTAATCTTGCTTCTGGAGATATAAAGGCTCTGGTTCTTCTGCCGAGTTGCCGTTGTCCTGGTCTTCCGCCTGTGCTTCCCCCGAAATTGGATACAGAATCATAGGGAGCAAGATGTGACCCAGATCCAACTCCAGTAAAACCACTTCCAAAAGATGATTGCTTTGAACGTTGTGGTCCTGAGCTTTCCTTTAGGCTTGAAGACCTAGAAGCAAGCTTTATAAGAATACTGGGATGTCGTTGTATAGTTCTAGCGTCTTTTTGCGTCTTAGTGAATATTCTAAGAGTGAGCAACATGATAACAAAGACTCCTAGGATTACAGCCGATCCAAACACAATTGTCACATCTGGCAACGGTAGTTCATCGCCTTCATCACCATTTCCGGATTCTGTTGAGGGAGTAGGAAATTGCGAGGGTACAGGAGATTGAAAAGATGAAGGAGAGCTACTCATTTCTTCATTAGGACTAATGGGTTGACTTGTTGGCTCATCAGTAGGTGCAAAAGATGGATTGGAAGATACTTTGGTGGGGGAAATTGTGGGAAAGTTTGTTGGAGCAGGTGTTGACGAATCTGGGGTCCCATCTGTCGGGAGCTCAGTAGGAAAACTAGTTGGAAAAGCAGTAGGTAGATCAGTTGGAAAATCAGTCGGGGATTGGGTTGGAACAGCTGATGGAAAAAGAGTCGAGTATTTGGTTGGCAATTCGGTTGGAAAAACAGTAGGTGCATCAGTTGGAAAATTTGTAGGTGAAGCCATAGGCAAATTAGTCGGTATCTCTGTTGGATAATCTGTAGGCACGTCAGTTGGAAAATTTGTAGGCGAATCTGTTGGGAAGTTTGTTTGCATCTCAGTAGGGAAATCTGTAGGTGCGTCAGTGGGGGATACCGAAGGCAATGGAGTCGGTAATGGTGTAGGAGAGGAAGTCTCCTGTTCAGAGTCTGGTCTGCATTGACTATAATATTCATCCTGGTATCTGCAAAAATTCCCCTGGCAGCAATTCGTTAGACCAGTGTAATCTTTTCCACCGCACTGAGCATAGACAGCTGCACAGTTTTCTTCATTGGTGCCATCGGAGTCCGGTAGGCATTGACTATAATAATCATTTTGATAACTGCAATAATTTCCTTCGCAACAGTTTGTTAGACCAGTGTAATCAACTCCACCACACTGTTCATAAACAGCTGAGCAGTCTTGAGCGGAAAGTAGTGAAGCCACGGAAAGTATAACCAACACTACTTGAAGTCTTCTCCTTCCTATCATTTCTTAACTTTTGGCACACCAACTTTGATGGAAATATATGCGAATTTCTTGTTATTGCAATTATGTGTTTATAAAAACTTGCAATCCTCAATTTGCTTCTTGAATCAGCACTCTTTGATATTCTTGCTTATTTTAAGAATTGTCCTAGAACTCAGTCACTGTATCGACTAGAAATCAATACCAAAAAGATTTCGAGAGAAAGAGAAAGAGAGTATTGTAGTCTCGAAAGTCTAGTGAACTGAATTTCATTGCCAGGTTGAGTTGGATCTTCGTATTTATCGTTTGATAAGTATCAGGACTAAACTTGTGTCGTAGAGATTTATTAAAAAAAGCTCTTCATCCAGCTAGTGCTCATAGGTACGTGCGTCAAGGCGAATATTAGTTAGTTCTTTGGTTTTCATTTGTTCTTTGAAGAATAATATGTTCTCCTTGTTACCAACTAGTTTCTTAACCAATCTGTCAAGACCAAAAAACAGCTTAGCGACTCATTACCTTCAAAGGTTACGCTAAAAACCCTAGAAACAAGGAATCTTGGTTCAGGATCTTTTTAATGGGGCAAACCTTTAAAGAAATCAACTACTTCGTGCTCCCAATGTAGGGAATATATGTCACAAAGCCAGAGTTAGAAAGCACAGTAGCGTGCAATGCCATACAAACTGGTTAGCTTTTACTCCAGCTTATTCTTAAGTAGCCTATTTTCTCTTTAGACTCTAAACGTAATAACTTCTTGTTTCATTAATTGTATGCACCTTTTCCTTTCAGCTATTATTTCAGTGACAGAAAAACGGTCTTCAAGAGTATATTTTTTCTTGCTAAAGCAGAAGAGAAGTAGCCAAGTTGGTACAGTTTTGCAATAAATAAGTATTCGACCAGCTTAAAATATATGGCTTTAAACCTAATTTAAATTCAAGACTCTGTGTCATAGTTAAGAGAAAGCTTAATGTTCAGTTCGAATCTTCTATGCTGAGGCTGTTTTACATTGTTGTCTTCCAGTTAGGCCTTGACCTAAGGTGTCAGATTCTCATTTAGCTTAGGTATAGCTATCTATGCAGCATTTTACCTTGTTTATGTTGTTTCACCTATATATGATCAGTGAAGGAACTGCTTACAAAAGAAATATGAGAACTGTCCGGGATATCAAGCTATAACGAGAGTATTCTCTTGGTTTTTCGGTATTAGTTTTTGTATTGGATATTGAATTTGTATTGAAAGAGATTGGGGGTATGCGTTAATTCTTGATTCATCCATCACTTGCTTCGGGGGATACGAAGGGTCTATAAAGTCTGTAATACGGTGTATACTTCGTAACTTTTAAAATACAGTTCGTGCGTATACAGAGAACAGTTTTTCAGCAAAGAATTTTCTACGCTGGAATATAATGTTTAATCATTAGATTAAAGTCTAGTAAAAGAAAGTGAAGATTTCTGGGTTCTTGCTCTATCCTTAGAAACCTACCTGTTCAAATTCATAGAAGCATAGCGTCGATAAATAAATTTCCAAGTATCGTGTTAGTACTTAAAACATCAGTGCAGGAGCGCCGTTTGAATAAAATGAAGGACTTTTCGAGCAACTTTGAGAGCGGTTCTTTATTATTTTAGGGTGGGGTCCTTGTCCCTTTGCTGAAAGATAAATTGCGATGTCGTAGTTATGGCATTTCTTTAGGGTATCCTTTTTACCAAGAAGGTCTAATATCTTACTTCTATATCATTGCTTTAACTTTCACTTCGTGGATTTAGAACCGTGCTTGATTTGTGAACATTAGGTTTATGGGTTGGTCACCCAGACATAAGGCCACCATGACCTGATGATACCTGTCAGATTTGGTGAGTATGCTGGATGATGACTAACTCCAAAGCTGATATAGAATCTATGTCTTTTGAAATATTATCTAGGTCTGAGAAAAGGTTTAATGATCATGAGGGTTGTTGATTACCTTCAAAACCTGCAAAAAATGTTTACTGTGAGCTGCGGCTTGAGTATCATCAAGGCTTAAGGGATGATTTTCGCAAAGCAATATCCCTACTCCGAATATTTTGACTCCAAAAGCATAAGTGTATGAAAAAACTGGGAGAATACCGATCTAGAGGACCTAAGAGTAGAGCTACAACGATTTATTCAAAAATGTCTTCGTACGACAGTAAGCTTCCAGTTCCACTGCAGCTGAGAGTGTGACTGTAAGAGTTGATGGAATAGATGCAGGATATTAATTACAGACCTTGACAATGACAAAAACGTTTATTTTGTTAATAAAAAAATTAATGCTAGAAAGCTCTTGTGTTCGCAAGTAGTCCTAATCATGTCCTCAGATGGATAGAAAGTCTTCTGCCATAGTAAACTTTGAGGTAAGTTGATGCTTAAGGCAAAAATGAAGAATGTTACGGAGAAAATAAATACAGCTAGGACCTACTTTAGTATGTTTTCCTTTGTGGATTTTACATAAACGTATGGGAAATAATAATATATACATATTTGTGGTCTCCTGAATGTATATTGTTCATTCAAGGAAACCCTAAAAAAAGATGTACAATAATAATAATGTTACAATTTTCTCTATGTTCCACCAAGAAGGGAAAGAGCAAAACAAAACTTTCCTACTACATCATGTTTGTCTAGTTCACTTATATACTTGTAGTAACACTTAATGCAGAGCTCAAGCGAATAAATTTTCCGTTTCATGGCTTACAACAGCATGTTGCGGTTTTTAAAGACAAATTCATTAATAAATACAGAAATAATACTATAGAATAAGTCTTGCAAGTGTAGAACTTGACTAGGTTACTCGACTCCACATAGACTCTGAGATGGTATCTGCTTACCTAATGAGAACCTAGGCCGAGAAAAGTATTAATTTTGGGTTGACTATAGTATCTGCTTCTAAAAAGATATACATACTTCCACTCAAAATAAATACCAAGAGTACGTGTCTTGGAAGCCATACAAATTAATTGACCAGCTTACTAAGCGCTCCCTTTATATAATAGAAGAAAATAAAAAAGAGGTCATCATCAAAAAAAAGTTGTTTGTTAAATGCTAACTGTTCCTTTTTAAATAGAAGTTCTTTTAACCTCTACGCAAACAAATTAATTTTTTCCAAGAAAAAATGTAACTATAATTACATTAACAAAGTAATTAGCTCTTATATTTTTATTGTCTTGAAGCATTATTAAAAAAGACATTAATCCTTCTCTAAGGACATAGACATGTGCAACCCTGGATAAAGCCTATAGCTGACCAATCTGATATTAGGCAACTAAAAGTTTGAAAACTCAGCAAGTATAGCAATAATTCCTTCCTATGATATCGGGTTCATACACAGCTGCAAAAAATAGGCTCATAGCAATGAGTTTACTCTTACCTTTGGTATAGCCTAAAAAAAACACTGTAGGGAGTGTGGATTAGTCTCCGTAGTGTTTGAATCTGAGAGGCTGTTTAAATGAGATATTTTCTTACCGTACTTTGCTTTCCATTAGTTTATTTACCTACGGACTCTCTATCAAGGAAACTATTTACATTATATTGGCTAGAATTTGCAGCATAAGACCTCTTCTTAAAATAAGATCATAGATATGAGCCGTAAAAATAAAAAAAATAATTATGAACCAAAAAGTATCAGGTTCTCCATATACAAGTAGAGTGCTTACGCACTAGTAAGATGTAACTATAGGAACTAATAATAAGAACGGGACTTGTTAACAAAGAAAATAGAACCAAATTGACAAAACTGTATTAATCCTTCCCTTGTTGAGAATATAGGTGAGACGAAACCCAGGTGCATAATGCTCGACATGAAATAATCATATTGAAAAAATGTCGTAGGTTACAGAATCATTTGCAATATTCTGCTTCTTCATGATGGAATAAAATTTCCAAACTTTCATGGTTTCTTTTTATGATAACAAAGAACTACTTGCCTTTAAGATGGAGTTATTGCAAAATCTTAGTAAGGCTAACTGTCAAGAAACTCTTTTTCTTGGTTATTTTTATGTACTCCCTTGCTTCCAACACCACTGAGTACTTAAACTTATATAAAATTACTGTATTGACCTGCGTTTTCCTCGATTGAAAAACCTGAAGATGATCCGCCAAAAGCTATAGAAAGTTAATATTACACCTCTCCGTTCAGTCTTTAAGGGTTATACTATGAAGAGTCTATCAGGAAGCCAATATCCTCTAGTAAAAGAAGTTGGTATCCTACTCAAGTGAATTTTTATTCTTCTGACGGATTAATCTTAAAGATTAGACTCACTGCCACAATATTAGCACCCTTGTTCCCAAGAAAAGTCATTAGCCCTGCTATTATACTGCTCTTTACCTGATAATGAAGAGCTATGTTCTTTGGTAAAGCTGAAATACTGGTCCAGCAAAAAACACATGGCGTAAAATTCTGGGATTTACAAAGATAACTACAGTAGCTGTTAAACCTCACCAGGAATAGACTTTCAACCATTCACAATGTTATTTATTCTGTAAAAAGAATAAATTATAAGAGTTGAAAAGGTTCTAAGCAGTAAAGGTAGCTTCCCAAAGGCCAAATATATACCAGGAAGTTTTGCTTGAGTGAAGACACTCATATAGCTTTAGAAGAACATTTAGCCATAGGAACCATTTCTGGCCACCCAAGTATTTGATCCATATCTACTTAGTTGCATGGTGCAAGAAGACAACGCAAAACAACTATTAATCATCTTTAGATTCATATACACGATTTTCTACAAACCACAAAACATACGCTCTATTGATCTTCTATTCCTACCTACCCATTGTTTGTTTCCCACTAGCTTCCCTGAACGCAATAAACACAGGGCAGAAACATGGCGCAAATAAACCTGAATACTAGATATATCTAACTATTAAAGTACATGAAAACCCAGAGAATAAAACTACTCATCAGGCTCCTCAAAAGTATATTTTACACGACGTGATCGTGTATCAACTGATCTTCGACGCTCTGAAGGGATAAAAGCCCACACTCTTTCCCCATTTGGTCCTCTCATAGTATTTCGAGAATTATGTCGATTTTCATTCGATTTGGGATTGTAGTAGTCAAGAGCCGGTGGAGGTCCTAGCCCCGTCAATAATTTTCCAGTTGATGTTTGCTTTAGACTAAGTTGTCCGGATGTTTCATTTAAGTTTACTGAGGTTTTTGCAAGTTTGTCAAAGATACTGGGAAATCGCTGCAAGGCTTCATTATCTTTCTGCGTCTTACTTGATAAATGCAGAGTTAAGAACATCATCAAAAGTGTTCCAAGAATGGCAACAGCCCCAAAGACAACGGCAATTTCATATCCAGACAGTTGAGAATTTTCTTGTTCATCATTTTCTTGTTCATCATTTTCTCTATCAACTGAAACTGTTGGGGAATCAGTGAGAGATGTTTCGGAGACTGTTGGAGAACTGGAGGTATAGATTTCAGATGCAGTTGGTTGACTGGTTGGTCTGATAGATGGAGGAGTATTCGTACTTGTGTCGCCTGTAGTAGGTTCTGGTGTTGGCTGATCCGTAGGAATAATTGGGTCTGCCGCAGCTTCAGAAGGTTTAGATGTTGGTGTCGAAGAAGGAGACGAGGATAACGTTATTGGAGAGGTGGATGGAATGGAACTTGGAGATGGAGTAATAAAAGTGGTAGGGGAAGCAACTGATAAACTTGTAGGCAAGTGCGTTGGAAGGTATGTTGGTAAGTTGGATGGGAACTCTGTAGGTGAAGCTGTTGGAAAGCTTGTTGGTATCTCTGTTGGATAATCTGTAGGTGCCTCCGTTGGAAAATCTGTGGGTGCCTCTGTTGGGAAATCTGTGGGCGAAGCTGTTGGAAAGGGTGTTGGCCGCTCAGTGGGAACATTTGTTGGTGGTTCAATTGGCGGATCAGTTGGTGGGTTAGTTGGTGGATCAGTTGGAAAATTAGTGGGTGCTGCAGTAGCGGCTGGTGTGGGGAGAGGTGTTGGAAGAGGGGTCCCATCAACTTCATCCAGTTCGGCGTCTGGTCGGCATTGACTCATATATGCGTCCAAATACCTGCAAAAGTGTCCTTCACAGCAGTTTGTCAGACCAGTGTATTCTAATCCACCGCACTGTTCGTGTACAGCTAAACAGGTTCCATCGGAGGCTCCTTCTTCGGAATTAGGAAGGCATTGACTATAGTAAGCAGATAACCAGTTACAAGAGCTTCCTGCACAGCAGTTCGTTAAACCGGTGTAATCAGCTCCACCACACTGGGCATAGACATCTGCGCAGTTCTGACCGGAAACCGCACTAGTTAAGGTAAGAATCAAGAACAGGGTTTGGAATCTATCTCTTGCCGTTGTTTTCAGCATTTTCTCGGTTGACAATATTGAAATGGATATAATTGAAGAATTCTTTATTGTTCTATTTTAGAATAGCTATAAATTCTTGGTCTACCACTTCTCTCTTGGATATTCTTGCTTATTTTAGAAACTGGTGTTGGTGTTAATAAGTAAGAACCATATCATCATCCCAAAATATAAATTTGCAGTACTCAAGACTCTAGTATTGAACCTTTGGTGAAATCAAATTATAAAACAAGAAATGTCTCGATTGAAACTTCTATCTCGATTCTTGTTTCCTTTCGCTTTGTCTACATAGTGTTTCGTATAATGGAAGATAGAACTACTTGACATGCTACAAATAAAACTCTATTCGCTTGGTTTTTGTTACTTCAATAGTGTCACAGGCATTTGATAAAACTTTTTAAAAGAATTGATGATGTAGTTTTCTGAGGATCATGGTCTTGTCTAAAGAAACATTAATAGGAAATAACATAACGGTATGTTTCACACCCGAATGTTCCTGCAAATGACTGAAGGCAATGACGCAAAGTTAAAGGTTTATGCAATAGTCGTCAAACTTTGTTGCCTCGTACTCAACACAATAGCATGCCTTGCAAGAGCACTCTCCTATTTTTCTTTGCTTAATTTGCAACTTGTTTCAAGAGAAGAAAGGCATGGTCTAACCCAACTATCTTCATACTAGTTAATTCTTTTATTTTCTTGAAAAAGCTAGTTTTATTCAAAGTCAATTTCGAATGCTAGTCGTTTTCCTCTTCATGACTGGCGACACGGGGTTATTCTCCCAAACACATGGTTTACCTGGACAAATATAAGGCGTTAAACTCTCTTTCAAAAGTAATTCGTTTAGACCTATGAAAACAGAGAGAAAAGGCTGAGAATTGTCAAATATTTCTTTATTTCTTAGTGTTCTTCTACCCATAGGTGGTTGCATCTAAGTCAACGGGGTATGCTGTCCATTCCAAACTTTTTGTTGTTTCCAACGTTAGAGTCCGTGTCTAGTGCGACTAGAGCATTGACACAATTACAAGTACGAAATGTGACACATACCTTTGTTTTTCACTACTAGGGTCTTGGGATTTCTTTATATATGAAATAAGACTAGAAAAAGCTAGAGTTGACTATATGATAACTCCTGATCCCGTTTCGTCCCTCCTTTTATGCACAAGATTTGGGGAAGTGAGAAGGTTGTTTCTGGGAAGCTGAGTTTTTTGGGAGAAAAGAATGTGTTATTAGAAGACTGGTATATTAAAGCATCAATTAGTACTTCCTAATCATCGGCACGAAGCATTCCTGTTATATCGAGCTTGCAGTAGTGAGTGTTGACCGCTACCAATTTTTTTCTAGATCTTTACTTTGACTTCTTTTTCATTCAAGAACTCTTGTCTTAAGGCTGCTAGACAGCAAATAATAAAAAAGTTACATTTCAAGATTAACACAGAGGCCTTCAACATCGATAAACCAAGGTTTTATACACCGCGTATCCCTTTTCATTTTTAAATATATTCTTGACTTCTTGTTCATGCAAAAGTCTAAACTATAAAACACCGAGAACGAAAACCTGATGTAGAATGAACCTAGGAAGATAAGTGGCAAGGCGATCAACAGTGATAACATCTAAGTTCTTGCAGCTTAAATTAATTTTTTAACTCATTTATTTATTAGTTACTCTTCAAGCTTTTCGTCAAGTTTACTTGCTTCATGTGAACTATGTTTGCATGTGAAGTATTCAATTTCCTAAAATTCTTATTCAATAAAGATAAATCGAGTTCCCAACGTAGACTAAGCAGTAAGCAAAGTTAGTGCTGAAAATTTTAAAGTTTCTCTTACTAGTAAGTTTGACAACATTGAAAAAAATAAGCTACCATTATAACGACAATTATAACCATGTCTAGCTTATAGTGTTCTTAGGGACGTATCCCGAAACTAACAAACTGACCAAGTTAGATACACATCTCAATCGTGCTATTATTAGGATGAAATTAAATGAAAAACATTTATTAAAAATTTTTCAAGAAAGTGGTGAGGCAGCAATGAAGTTAAATATAATGAAAGTAAGTCATCAAACTCAAAAATGGTAAGATAAATGAGAATATATTGATCATTTATGGGTCCGTTCTTGTTAGATTGCTTATCATGAATTATCCTAGCGATATTTTGTTCAATAGAGATTGTGCTACATCGTTATTAGTAGATTTTGAAGCGCGATACAGGCTTGTATTACCCTGTTGCTATACCCCACATGTTGCAATGTTGGAACAATACTATTTTGAATCAAAGAAACCAAACCATTATTACAAATAGTTACAAACCAATGAAAAATTAGCTATCAATGAAAAGCGTAAAAACCTTAGAAACCCAGTCAATAAATTTTATCGAAATAGAATTCTGTTGACTAATGATAATGTATACCAAAACATTTACTTTTTGTCGACTTAAAACTTCAACTGAAAAGAGCTTAATGATGTGCTCAAAATCTAAGCCATACATTTTATATATCTTATAGATCTGCCGGGAGTGGAGTTTCATATATTTTGTATTGGTAGTTATAATGTGGTTAAGTGAACATTGCTAGAGGCATTTATTCTTCCTTCATAAATTGTATGCTGTCCAAATCTATGAATGGTTTTTATTTGCAGTTTCAAAGAGCATATTCAACTTTTCCCTGGTAGAACTATTGCTAATCTACCTGCCGCAAGATCCCCCAAAAGAAATACTTATCTTCAGTTCTTCATACACTACAGAAGAGAACCCAATAATATTTTCCTTCCTCTTCTCCTATGTGTGCTTTATTTTTTACCCCTTTGGCTTGACTTGTTGCCTGATGTGACAACTAGCTTGACAGGTTAAGATTAGGTAGTGAAACTTCTAGCTAATAAAGCTAGCAAAAGCCAAAAGAATGCTATCAAACAATTCATTTTCCCTACACTAAGCACCAATCTGTTTCGGAAAAGATACAAATCAAGAAAAACAAAGAAATATGTACTTGCTCCGTGGCTTCTATAAAAGAAAGTACTTGACTACTCCTGGGAAAATTAAAGGAGCTGTTGGCAGTTTATATGCATTTCGCCCTAGCAATAAAATGATATATATACAGTTTTATGTTCATCTGTACAAGGTACAGAGAAGTGAAACTTATTTTAGTATCCTATATAAGGGATCAACACCTTAATTAGTTTGTACTATGATGCCTGTGCTAATTGAAGATGATTCACTGAAGTGAACAGCAAATTCATTAGAAGAAAAACATTTCCGCAGTGCTTGGCATTTAAAAAATACCAGCATAGATCCCTAGCTAGCAATTTTTCTTTACAGGCTCACAATAAAATCAAGAAGAGCCATAAGATAACAATAAGTTTTAGTATAGTTTATTCCTTATTTTGCTGTAGAAAAAAAATACCGTCTACATAAATCATGTCATTATCGATTCTGTTTCAGAGTAGACTCCGCATATCATACTATTAAAATAGGCATTGCTTAGCTTACCACAACAACTCATTACCCCAACTTTATAATTTATACCAATATCCCCGCCGAATTTACAACTACTTGAAATAAAGGTGTCATGCTCCATGAGCTTATTAAAATGAAACGTTCTGAATTGAACTCTTTCATCTTCTATACTTTAGTTCTGTATTCAACTTAAGTTGCGTGACATTTCACATGGATTTTTAATTAGTGAAAAAGCCGTCATGGTCTGTTTCCTATGTTTTCAATAACAGTTAGCGTGCATTTTTGAGTTTACTTAGAGTGGAAACAAATTCCTGAAAGCTGCATCAAGCAAAAGAGACAACTATGAGATAACTCTACCAACGGTATTCTTGACACAAATATTCAATACATATCTTATTGGTCACGGCCATGTTAGACTTAGCATCTTAAATCTAAAGTCTGAAAATCTTAGGTTCTTATGGAACACCTAGAGGTGCGAGTCATACCTCAGAGTGCCCAGGAAGACGAACATTCTTCTCAAGCTAAAGCAATGTCTATATTTAGAATGTTTCGATTCATAGTCCATGCTTTACACACCAGTAGAAAATATGTTTGCTACCAAGTTCTTTCCTTGTGGGTTATTTGAGGCTTATAACGTACTTTATCTGAGCTTGGATCCTGACTAAAACTAAGTAAGAAGTTTCAAACACAGGGTTTTTGATCCATTGCATGATAACTTGAAATTTTTATTAAGAGACAAGGCAACAAGTACTTAAATATGACGGTGGCAATTATAGTAAGTTCGCATCCGGCGTTAACTTCGTCTGAAATTTCCAAAGAAAATATTAGGTGCAACGGGATATTTCTAATACAACATGGGAATATCATCTTCATAATTTGTTCCTCCTTTAACCTAGAAATATTTTTTTGGTACCGTGGAACTGTTCATAAGACATTTCACCCAGTAAGAGAAAAAATTAGCAAGTTATGGACGAAAGGATACACATACTTACAGTCGTTTCCTTAGGGTGGCGGAATCAGTTCATGATAGCATGTAAAAAGCAAGATTGTTGAATACAGCCTCGGCAATAGAGCTAAGAGTAAAGTTTTCTCACGCCAGAACGCAAATTTAGAAATCCCTAAGTCTAAAGTCGTTTTAAGGCTTAGAGTTCCTAATTAGGAAAATCCAACACAGATTAGAGACGAATACTTGAGAAAAATACAAGAAGACTTCAAGTCGCTATGCGTGAGGAAACCAAAATCTAAAAGTTGCTAAATTCATTCATGAATCTAACTGTCCGACAAATGGCTTAATCCTAGGCTACAATAACATATTTCAAGTCAGTAGAACTTAGTTCATTAAAACAAGCCAATTAGTCTTACACAAATTTAGTGGCAAACTTAATAATGTATTTGCTATAGGCTTCATTTGCTACCCAGCAGCCAACAAACTTGAAATGCAGTCATGTCTGTCTTGAGTTGTCAAACCGCAACTAAGAGCTTAAAGATCGCAAAGAGCATTTGACATTGTTTTCATAGTTTGTTTCACATAGTTTAGTTTGTTCAGGCTTAAGCAGGGAATGTTGTTTCTTCTTTCCCAAAGAACTAAAAAAGAAAACTTTTGCTTTATCAAAATAGTTCGTAAAAGGGAGAACCCGTTTACATAGTTTAAACTGTATTCAAGATGCTGCTATCTAGCTTATATTTTTCTAAACTTTTGAACAGATTCTAAATATATTTATATATATATAGAACTGCGAGAGTAATGGTCTATTGTTACCTTTCGATCTATAGGTCTATAAACTTTGAGAAGGAAACAGGTAGTATGAGAAGTTGTTATTTCTAAGTTTCAACTTCTATCATCTTTGTCCTTATAAGAAGGTCAAGTTCTCGCCTTCCAAGTTCTAATATTGTCCAGGTAATAATTCAGTATAGTTATACACAAAGAAAATTATACAATACACCAAATAACACAGTTGCATTACTGTATCACACCTATATTGCCCGTATCTCCTCTCTTTAGCCAATAATATTTATTGGGAAAGCTAGAGCCAATCAGAGGGCGTAAATCTAAACCCGCTATATATCTAAAACAAAACAAACGAAAAACCTCTCAAGATACAAGACTTGATTAAGAACATTTTACAAGATGGTTGACTACTTAAACGTGATCAAACAGGCGGAAACCTATGTAGATGATAATACCCCATGGGAAGACAAGTTTCGAAGTGCTGTATCTCAGGGTATCAAAGAACAGGCCGATGGATTCAAAATGCGTTTCGCTCTTCAGTTAGAGAAGCAGGGGCATTCCGCTAAAGGAGTTATTGCTAAAGTAACTGCTATTGGGGAGATGTTTTCGGAAAAAGCTAAGAATGGTAACGGGAAAAGCCTGAAGTACGGTGGTGTAGAGTTCTCCGCAGTACTCTCTGAGTTTGTGCAAGGGGAGGAGATGACATTTGTTGAAAGGAAGAAACAGTTCTCAGAATTTGATTTGGATAAAAATGGACTTATTGACGTTCTAGAGTTCTGTCTTTATTTATACAAAGAGCCTATTATTGCAGGTTATCTACATAGAAACGGTGTTGATAAGGTTGACCTTGAAACTGATGCATGTGCGCTGATGAAAGAGTATGTCAGCCTTCCAGTCTTCTTAATCCCGCAACTTGATGAAAATATATTGGGACTAAGACAGCTCAAGGCAGAATATGAAGGAGATGTTCAAAAGTTAAAGGATGATGCAAAGACAGAAATTTTAAAGAGACAGCTTGGACAGAACCTGCAGAAAAGAGAGAAGAAATATGAGGAGGATAGAAAGTCTCAATTTCGCTCTGACGAAGACATCCAAAAAACAAAGGCAAAACTTGCTCCAATGCAACAACAACACTTGGAAGCTCTTGAGGCTGAGCTCGCTAAGGAAGCTGCTGATGCTTTGGCACCAAAGAAGAACTTGCAAGTCAACTAAGGTAGTAGGTCTTACTGTATATCGTTTCAGCAACGTTAATTTTCAAGTTATATATAAGCAACTTAAGTCCATTCTCTTATTCTTAGAAACAAAAGAAATATTTGTATCTTACAAATAGGAATAAACAGCTTAAGAAAGGGGTTATAAGTCAATGCTATGTATAAATACAGTTGTATAAAGACTGGTCAAAACACCTGCAGTATTTTTCTATCTAATAATCACCTGGTCCCAATCTTTGTAAACCAACCTTGGATTTATTTCTAGGTTGACCAGTTAAATATGCGTTTTTCTTCTGTTTAAGAAAACCTGGTTCAGGTGCAAAGCTCTTAACCTTTCTATTGCGCTCGGTCTTTTTTGCTTGTAAAGTTTTCTTCGGTATACCCTTCTTTGAAGAACTACTCTTTGCGCTTAATTTAGAAGATTGTCTATTCTTTTTCGGCTGATGAGTGGAAGAGTGTCTACTTACTTTTGACTGCATGTTTGAGGATTGCCTTCTACTTTTAGCTTTTGAAGGAGAGCCAGCCTTCTTCTCCGCAAGTTCCTTTCGTCGCTGTTCCCTCTCCTTTCTTTCTTCTTTTTCAACCTGTGCTGCTTGTTCCACCGTTTCCTGGCTGAGCGAGAGTTGAGTTACGCTCTTACTTACCAAGATAGAAGGAACTGGTCGCCGTGACATCTTATTCTGGGTTGTTGAGGAACCATTGAGAACAGGGGGTAAGCCTTCTTCGTTTAGCGCCTGGATTTCCAGCATATCAAGGGTATCCCTAGATCCAGGAACAGTTCTATTCGTTTTCTTCTTCTTGGGCTTTTTCTTCACTTTTTTGTCCTCGACTTCTAATAAAGCTTGACTTTCCAAATCATCTAGGGTATCTCTTCTGCTCTCATTAATCTCAGGAGTGGACGCAGCATTCATCTTCTTAGGAAGAACCTCCTTCTCTCCATTTCGATTATCATTTAAAAAGTCACTAGTTGCTTGATATCGTAAGACATTGCTCTCTTTGCGAGGACTTGCTATATTGCTGAAACCAAAGGCTCCACCTTCAGCTTTTGTACCATCAGATCCGAACATCTTGCCCTTCATGGTTTGAAAACCCTGACTCATCCGATTGCCTACAAAACTACCTCGCTTATTCTTAACTTTCTCTTCTCCAGAAACACCTGCATCCGCCAAGTTTTCATTAATTGCAGCGAAGTCTTTGTCTAATGATTCTCCCGTCGTTTCTTTTGATACTGGTTCTGAAGCTTCAGAAAACTGACTAGACCCTTTCTTTCCTGAGAAACTTAGCCTACGAACTGCATTTGATAATCTTAAACTAAGTTTTCTTTTCTTTTTCTCATTATTTTCCAGTTGGGAAAGCTGTGTACTCCCTTGAGTTGTACTGTTCCTGCGGAACAACCCAGACAGACGCCCTGTTATGTTCTTCTTAGGCTTTGGAGATGCAGCTTCTTCGCCATTCTCACTCTGGGCTTTAGCTTCTTCCACTTCAGCAGGTTTGGAATCCAAATTATCGTTCCCTTTCTGGACTGAGTCTAATATTGGACTAGACTCCGGCTCCAGCAATTTATCCATATTCGCAACAACGTCCATCGAAGGTTCCGCTTTAGTCTCAGCTTGTTTGCTTTCATCTCCCTCAATGTTCTCCAATGGTTTGAGAGTTGCTTTTGAAGATTTTCTTGATTTGGACCTGTTTTTCTTAGCTGAAACTCGGTTAGGGTCTTTCTGTTTGGTTGTTGATTGTCTCCTTTTCTTCCGTGAGGCTCTTGGTGATACAACCCTGTTAACCGCAGCCTCTTCATCACTTGGGTCAACCTTTGAGGGTCTTCGGCTCTTCTCGCGCTTCTTTTTCTTTGGCGAGTTTTGACTAGTTCCGGATTCGACACTCTCTTCAGTTCTCGATATTTCTTTTAATTTAGTGGAGGTGTGCTTTGATTTTTTTGAAGAAGTTCTATTAGCTCTATTTGTCGAGGTATGTTTCTTTCTAGTAGTCGATGTGTGCTTCTTTCTTGTAGTTGATGTATGCTTCTTCTTCTTTGTTGACGTTCGGTTTTTCTTTTGTTTCGTGGAAGATCTGTCTTTTTTATTATTCACCAAATGATCCAAAGGAACAGTGGAGGTTGAGTCAGGTGCCTTTGAGGTCACTCTTGGAGATATGCTGTCTATGGCTCCTGACATGTCTCGCATAGTCTTCTTGAGATCTCGAGGGTTCATTGCTGAAGCAATTCTCTTATTGGCCCTGGCTGCAGGTGGAAGTTCCATGCCCTTCAAGCCAGACTCGGAAAATGTTCGAATCTTACTTTCGCCCCCTTCCTTTGGTCTATCCAGCAGTGACTGTCTATATTCATCCGCCTCGGTCTTCTTCTTAGACTTTCTAGGGGAAGAGTGTTTCGGATTAGCTGCGCTCATAGCCCCATCTTTTCTGTGTCTACTCAAACTAAGGGCCTTCTTCTCGCTCCTAGTTGGCTTTCTTGATTGTCTTCCTTCCCCGAGTGCTCCCATCCCAGAAAAATCCGAACTCGAACTTGTTCGAACAGAATCTGCTGTGTTCACTTTTTGTGACTTTACCAAAGCTGAAGCCTCATCCCTACCTACCAACCCAAGAGACGCCGTTGAACTTCTTACCTCGTTAGATAAAGGTGGTGCATCTGTTGCTACTTGAGATTTAGCTGCTTTCTTGGAATTTCCGGTACCCATCGGTTACTTGTGCTTTTGATTTACCTTTGTTAACGTTGTTTAAACGGATAAGTGAACCAAGTGAGTTTTTGCAGTTCAGTTCAGAAAGTTCACGATAATTTCAATGTTAATGGAAATAAATGCTGAAATTCAATTGTGAATAATATATCGTGAACTGCGTAGCACAATTGAGACAGGAATTTTGTAGTGATTTCTTAGTAATTAACTGTTTAAGATGGTGGGAAAACATAGGGGTGCATTACCCGTAAGGATTATTGAGCAAGGTTATCTATAGTATCAAGTGTATGTAAATAGTCTGTCTGTCTTTAACTGCACTTTATCAACCATTATATTCTCTTAAGTTTTTGGGAAACTGAAAATTTGGAAACAAAGAAATCGTTATGAGTTCCGGCAACACTCAGGCAGTCGAAAGACAGTCACCAGTCAATGAAGCGCAAGATTCCAGAACAATCTCAATTGTCTCTGTGAATGTTGACCGTCTCACCTCCTACAAGCTCAGGTCTATCGAGGAATATGCCCTAACTGCCGATACAAACGTCCTTGCAATACAGGAAGTTGGTAGTAAAGGAGCGGAATACCTCGAAAGAGCGAGCTTCTCTAGACTAAACTGGTTTACAACAGATATCTCTAAGAATAAAGACACAGAAAAAAACAAAATCAATATTTTAGCAACATACTTCAACAGGAACATGGACAAAGAAACAGAAAAAGTATTTGATGAAGATAGAATTTTAGGTGTTAAAACTAAACTTAACTCTAGAAGCTAATACATCATCAATATCTATGCACCACACGCAGGAAAAACAGCAAAAGAATACAGCCAGTTTCTAACAAGACTCCAGAAAGCGATCTCACTGAAAAGGAAAAAAGACCTCATGATAATCCTAGGCGACTGGAACGCTCAAATACGGCACAACGAAGTGACAAGTAATGGAAACTACAGATACACGACAAGAACGAACAGGAACGGCAAAATACTTCGGGACTTTTTGAACAAGTACAACCTGGTCATCATCAACTCATACTTCGCTACAGGTGCGAAGAATACAAATAGTCACGTAACATACTATTCAAAGCACAAGAATAATCAGAAACGCTCAGAAATAGATTTCATCATAGCGTGTAAAGGCAGCACCCCACTATTCCGAAAAATCCGGATAAAAAGAAAACTAGGAGAGAAAATCCACAATAGAACAGAGTTTGATCATCAACCAGTTGAAGCACTAGTCTCACAAAAGTTCAGGAAATACTCCAACCAAAACCCAAAGATGCATCGAAACTACAAAGAGTTCTTCAAAATTGACGCAAACCGTTGGAAACTAAACGAAGAAATACGACAAGGTTTCGAAGAAGAAATAGCCAAGCTCCCACCATCCAATAACTCTGGAAAACAACCAAGACTAAACTTCCAAACGTTCAAGTCAACAGTAAAACAAGCCATTGAAAACTGTATCCCACTGGTGGCACATGAGCGACTCTACAGAACATCTTCAGATAGAACAGAGACTTTATTTGAAATAAGAAGAAGGCTATGGAAATCTCTAACTGAAAATGAATCTAAAATACTAAAAAAGATGATAAGAAGAAGTACCTTGAATGACTACAAAGCCTGGCTGGACCTTCAAGTAAGAAGAATAGATACAGCTATGGCAAAGAATGATATCCATGAAGCTTTCAAACAAGCAGAAAGGATAGTAGGAAAAAAGCGGAAACCTCAACGCACCATTACCATGGAAGATGGAAAATACCTAAACGATAAAAAACGAGTAAAAGTATTCCAAGAATACCTTGAACTCACTCAAAGGAACAGAGAAGGAAACATCATGGACAACGAACTGGATATTCTTGAAGCCAAAGCTGAAGATACAAATATATCTCCTCCGACTTTAGAAGAACTTGAAGAGACGGCGAAAACACTAAAGAACTATAAAGTACCCGGACCAGATGGAATCACAAACGAAATCCTAAAGAATAACAAAATAGTATTGAAATACTTGCAGCAAATTGCAGAAGAACTATTTTTAGATCCAAGTGGCCTGAACAAAGATGAGCTTATATCTCTCTCTACTGGGAACATCATCTTCCTATACAAAAAAGGAAACCATCAACTTCCTTCCAACTATAGGCCAATATCCTTGCTTAACACTTCTTACAAACTAATCACTAAAATAATAAACAATAGACTAAAGAATACCCTGGAAAGAACAGTAGGAAACTACCAGTCTGAATTTAGAGAGAATACGGGAACTAGACAAAAAATTCAACTCCTCTTGAACCGCTGTAAACTCAGCCAAATGGAGAACTCGAAGATACTATGTCTCTTTATAGATTTCAAAAAAGCTTTTGACTCTTGTAAACATCCTTTCCTTGAGCTTAGCTTAAAAGAGAGAAAAGTTCCTGCTAACTTTATCAATATAATCCTTTACCTATATAAATATGCTGCAGTCCAAGTAAAGATAGGAAAACATATAAACGACAGAGTAGAAATAAACAAAGGCGTGCTACAAGGTGATTCACTAAGTCCCACGTTATTTGTACTTGCTCTGGACTCTCTGCTCCGAAGGATAATAAAGAAAATAAACTTGAACTTTCCAGAAGCAGAATTCTCCTTTCAAAACATTTTCGGATTTGCTGACGACCTTTGTATCATGAGTAAAGATAGAAACATCTTGAAACACTTTGTTCAATATACAGAAGAGCTCTCGCAATTGTCTGGCCTAAAGATAAATACACAGAAAACTCAACTCATGGGAATAGTCAGGAGAATGAGGCTCAAAGATAAGCTTTCAGACACTGCAATTCAACAACTCGCCAATAAACACGCCTGCACCTCTTGTTCCAGAAACTTCTCGTCAAAAGATGCCCTTGTAGGACATAAAGCACAATGTCTTGGACCGGGGACCGCGTTAGTTCGAAGTAGAAAGGGCACTACAGCAGTCGCTGCAGCTGAACCAAACTTCCTCTACAGCAACATCCCAATAGAAGAAAACCTGGAAACCAAGCTTGGAACCATCAAAGGAGTAAAAACCTTTAGATACCTTGGAGTGGATATAACAGCAACAGGTGAAACCCATGTCAACCCATCCGCTAGAATACACGCTGCACAAGAAACTCTTCGTAAACTGCAACCGATACTGAGGAGTAATATGCTGACTGCCAGAAGGAAAAAGAACATAGTGAAAGCACTTGTGGTCTCAAAAATCCAATATGGCAGCGAGTTCTGGAGCCTGGAAAACAAAGATACATCCAAAGCCTTGAACAATCTCTCTAGAGATATAAAACGCACCCTCCTCCAACCTAATCCAACTCGACCACTTGAACACACGAAGAAGGCTTACATCCTCAAAGCTGGTGATATAAACATCATAAAAATATTAAAGGAAAAACAAAAAGGCTGGCTGGAAACATGCACAACGGCAGAAATGGATATGGAACTGGCGGAATCCTCAAGGAAACTTGAAGCATATCTTTTTCCACAAACTGCTACTCCAACTGAAGACTTGAACGTACCACTGGAGCATACTAGAGAAGAACTAGAATACCATGAACCACGCCCTCCCCTTCACCCGCCACCACCCGGGGAGAACAGCCCAACCCCACCACAAACAACACCTTAGCTTATCACTCGATAAAATTCCCATGTGCATTTAAGGTAACTTCGACCCTCAGTTGCTTCTTGGATGGATAACTGGAGCATACTTATCTGGATCTCTTCATAAACCACGATTATCTTGTAAAATAGAATGATGAGCGACAGTAGAAGTAAAAAACTCGTGCAGGACATCTCGATATGATCAATAAAGGAACTTGAAACAATTTATTTGATATCAGGAGCACTGGATACGACGCACGACAATATCTCAATCTCTTTCATGATTTCTAGCGTGATTTGTTAATTTCGATTTGGATTATCCACAAATTTTGGGAAATCACGATTTTGGGAAATCACTATCTTGGAAGATCAAATGCGATAAGTGAGTACAACGGGAAAACTATCGTGATCGTGCCAATAGTGTCTCGAAATCCCACAAACCAGTTTAGTTTAGTGACAGTAGGAGCACGAGACGGGAAGCTTCCCTAGTGAGCGGCGGACCGGCATCGGACCCTAAGATAAACGCATAGGCGGATTTGCAGATGTAGTACCTTACTCCCACCTTAACTATTAACTATTAACTATATTCTCTTCTATATTAGGTCATAGATAATGAAACTAACCTCATATCTTCCATATGTTCTCTGATTTTTGTATAAGATATTATAAAGTTCTTTTGTTTACTGTAACTGCAGTTTAACCTGAAGTTCTTAGTTTTCTTGAACAGAAAAAGGCACCAAGACTGAAAAGTAGCTAATACAAGGTATTAGAAAAAGATTCCAAAACTTAATTTTATTCAACTCGAAAAATAAAATAACTTTGAAGCTGAGCAGAATGGCACATAATCGCTTTAACAAACTCGGAAAAATTACTCATGAGAAAACTTTTGAACGGAGAATTAAGACACCAGGACTTCGCCAAACTGCTAAAATCTGGAGCTTTGCTAGTGATTCTATGTGAAATGGAATGTTTAATCATGTCGTAAGTTCTACTCCTCAACTGGTCGAAGACATAGCTTTCTGGAATTAATATGGCAGAGAGGAGATTAACCTTAACCCTAATACCTGGAACGAATTAGCCCAAATTTAGTGTGACTAAATTCATCGGAGAAACCAGTAACTTGTTACCTAATACAACGTATAACACAATGCCTTTCTGAGGAATTCAGTGCTTGAGAAGATACTCCAAGTGCAGTGGTAACCGATAAAACTTCCTCAACACACGTATCATATCTAACCAGTTTAAAACCTTAAATGACAACACTGACAAAAGATAGAACTCGGTCAGTACTGGGTTCTCTACAACCTTAGAGTTCTTAATAAATGTTGATATTCTACAAATAGTCAACCTGAGCGCAGAAGTATAGTCCGAACACTATGTTAACTAATTTTTTTCCAAGGTTTATGGTCAATTCAAGTTAATTTGAACGGATTAATATGCCTTTACTGCACTGTAGCTAAATAGTTGATTCTTGCTGGGAATCAGTGAAATATGTTCATATAGCACTGAATTCAAGCGCATCTCATCAGCTATCAAACACTTGTAGTAACGGTCACAACTAACTAGGCAACTAATACTCATAAAAGAGAACATAACGTTGGCAGACTCGTTCAACCGGGAAATCTGATCTTCCAGCTTCATATCTTGCAATTCTTGGAAGTAACTATCTTCCTTTAGAATCCAATCCCTGAACATACTGACAATATTATTTCTGAAAACTTATACCTTGAGCATTTATTCTTTCTTACCTTTTAGCCAAGGCAACTCCTTAAATATATATAATGTTTGAAACTTCCATGGGCTGCGACGCTTAAGGTTCATATACATGCTGTTTCTACAGGAAGCGAACCTCGATCAAATTATTTTTATTCATGATGAATAAGCTTAGCTAAGTAAAACAAATCATTCTTCGTTTTTTTGCTATTGTTTTCAACTCAACTAGAAAAATTCTCTCAAATCTCTGCTTAGTCTATTACACACTCTTCGTACACAAGTACTTTCATACATAAGCTTAACTAGCTGTCAACTGAAAAAAATTGCTACAGTACCGCACAAAAAACTTAAATAATAATCATGGATACAACATCCAGCTTAACTGAAGAAAACATTACATGTATCCCATTAGAGCTTTATTCATTCTCTTCATAAAATGAACGTCTGTCAAGCGCGTAAATATTGTGTTCATAGCACCTAATATTCTTTTAACAGACTTTTCCTCACCCATTTAATATAACTTATGATAAATATTTCGATTTAAAAAGTTCATGTATGGTCATTACGCTCTTTTTGAGAACTGTATGATGATATTCTTAGTGACTGTACTAACAAGAATTATGTTCGATAAAAGCATAAAGAGTTATCCATTGCAAACAAGTACAGATTTTGTTTCTAGAAATAAGCAGCGATGCATATTGATTTACCAATAATTACGTGCTACACCCCCCTTTTTTTTTCATTTTAATTAGCTCCGGTCGCTCACAAACTAGTTTGCTTGATTCAAATTTATTATCAATGATTAAGTTGATCACATAGTCCTGGTCATATAGGCATTTTCTATATTCTTAGAGCGCTTAAAAAATTTATGATATATCAACTGGTCCTGACATACTCTAAGGGTAGAATATTACTGCTACATACCCAATATCTTACGAAAGACTTCCTATGGTGAAAATGAAATGAAAAGTGGATCAGCTGGTCAAGCGATAAGTGGCCGGGGATCGGTTTTTGGAAGGTCAACCTCTGGAAGACCACTTCCATTAAAAAAATAGTCGCTTTTGGTCCACAGGACCCTAAATTTATGGAAAAAAAGGAAAAACAAACGAAACCAAATGGACACAAACTCAACCAAAGTAGAAGAACTAGATCTCCAACCAAACAACCAAACACTTCCAAATGATGATTGGACCGTATTAAGAGGTTCCACATCAGAAACTATGTTTGAAGTACTTAACACCGTGGCTGCGAAAAGATTTAGATGGGAAAAAGCCTCATCACACAGGTTTTCTGAGGAAGAAACCAAAAAAATCTTTGGTTTTAACAACAGAATGATAAGAAGATGCAACTTTAAATGCCTTTCTTCACCTACTTGCACTTTTGAGTTAAACATTAAGTTTGATCTAAGTCTACCAAAGTACATCTTCCAGATTAAGAACCTTAAACACTCAGGACATGAAGTTAAATTGGATCCAAATAAAAGAAGGTTCCGATGTGATCTAAAGGAAAATGAGTTAAAATTGCTAAGGTACTTAACTTTAGCTTACACCAGCTTGGCCAATGTTGAAGTTGCGTTACATCGTGAGTTTCCAGGTGTGCACTTCGACAGTTCTTTAGTTAAGCGTGAAGTAAAAAGATTAAAAACTGAAGGAAGAAACTCTGAAGACACTTGCGTGTAGATATTAATGAAGACTGGTCAGCAGCATTTAGCAAAAGGAGGAAGATTTGAAGTGTACTTTGCTAATGAAGAGAGCGGAAAACCAATACTAAAAGGATTAAGTTTTCAAACTAAAGTACAAAAAGAACTGTTTGATCTGTACCCTGACTCAGTACAGATCAACAAAGCTTTAACAACTAAGTACATTTTCTTTTAATATTCGTCTACCTATGTCCTACCTTGGGAGTTTTCTAAGCGTACTCACTTCCCTTCACATCCCTTAATCCAGCTCTCCTCCTAGGTACTCACTCCCTTAACCCAGCTCTCCTCCTAGGTACTCACTCCCTTAACCCAACCCTCATCCTTTTTTTATTCTAGAATATAAAAACATAAACAGTAACTACCTTCTTGGGTTTTTAACATTTTCATTGGATGTTTCTTTTGTTGTTTCTTTCATATACATTGTCAATGGTTAGCTTTTCTCTGAAAGGGCTAACCTTTGCTCTGAATACCTAGAGAATAATAATAAATTTAGAAAGAAAGTCAACCTAAACCCCATCGTGGGGTTCATCATTCTTTGATACAGATCAACTAGGGTCTATGGCTAGTTTTTTTCTGAAAAGGCTAAACCTAGCCCCGTGCGGCTTCTCAATACATAAAAATCCACCCCCCTCATGTTTGTATGAATAAATAAAGTTGCACAACTGTTTCCAGTTCCATTTCCTCAAGAGAATGTGGTTTCATATATCAAAACAACTAATTTCTGTTCACTTGTTCAGGGGAAGCAGCTTTCATATATCGGAACAACTTCTTTCTGATAGCTTTTCGCTTGCTTGAATATGTATTAATACACCCTCTCATTCTTTCTATGAATGATATAAAAGAAAATGTATTACGTTTGTGTAACTGCATAACACAATACTTCAGTTTTTGACCTGAGTCTTTTACTGGTTTTTGTTTTTAATTTTTTGGGTAATTGGATTATCCAATGAAATAATTCATCCAATGAAATTAAGCGGCCTTTGGAAGGCTGGCCTCGATAAACACTATTCCGGATCAATTGCAAAATGACCTTCATGCGGGAACTCTAAAATTTAACGCAGTGTGAAATTACCACAAAGAATTTCTGAAGTTCTTATTTCTTATTAAGAGCTGCCTTAGTTACAAGTTGCAGAAGAGCATCAGTTCTAAGCCTTCCGAGGGAGAAATCTTTTAAAATGCCGCTAAATATTCTTCGTCATAAATCCTGGCATGTGTGGAACAAAGACAACATAGAGAAAGTGAAAAGAGATGAGAACTTGGCAGCAATTGAAACAGAACGAGAAAACAAGAAGAAAGAAAAAGCTTCAAACGAGCGTTTAAATTCTGCACTAAAAGCAAAGAAAGATGGAGCAAAAGGACATGTTAATTTATTTTCTGATTCAATAGATGGTAAAACAACTCTTGAAGAGGAACTTGAAAAAAAAAGCAATTTAGTGGCACCACACGAACTCGGAAAAATAAGGTCAGCAAGACCTTTCCCAAAAAAGAGAAAGTTCAACTCTAAAGCAAGCCACATATCTCCTCTAAATGATGATAGGATGAAGTCTTTGCTTGACCCATTAGCTCAAATAAACAGTCTTGTTGAGCAGACTCAAGTGGCCATGTCATGTTTTCCAGAGCTCCAGGAAAAGAGAAAGAATAAGAGGAAGAAGCGTAAAAAGAAAAAGAAACACAAAAAATCCAAGTACTAATAATATTATATTACCCTATGTGTACACTCTCTAATGTTTTTTCAAGTTTTTGCCCTGTTGCTCGTCGCTCTTTGTCTTTTACTAGCACAAGTCCCATTATATTGCAGAGCTTAACAATCTTTTCCTTTTTACTTGGTGAGGAAACAGTACTCTTCATTAATTTGTTTCTCCTCTCCCAATCGAAAGCATTACTAGAGGAATCATTCGTCAACAAGGAATAGAACTCGGGCCAGTTAAATATCGCCTCTGGGAATAATATTTCGTTTACAATTACTTCAAAAATCAAGCAACCAAGGGACCAAATATCTGAGGCTGGGCTTACAGCACTGAAGTAAGTTTGTCTACTGTTCGAGAAGAAAAAAAGCTTCTGCTTGACTTGTCCAATAATTCGTTCTGGGGCCTTTATGTATTCTGTTCCAGAAGGAGTTATTTTATTAGGCAAGGAAGTGAGTACACTTCCAGAGTGAGGATCAAGCGCATAGAAACAAGCTTCACCAAAATCAGTTATCAATGCAGAGTAAGAATTTAAATCTTTTTCAAGAAGAACATTTTCTGGTTTCAAGTCATTATGGAGTACGTGATTCTCGTGCAAAAAGTTGAGCCCACGACATACTTGCACCAAAAGTCCAATCAAGACTTCAAAGGTACTCTGGAGCTCCTTCAGGGTGATGCTATACTTTTTGAAAGATAAGAAACCTTCAGCTGGAAAAGATACTCCAAAGGTAATCAATTTTATAATAAACTTCCCACTAAAGCGGAAAGTTGAAAGTGTAGAAACTTCATTAATAAACTTCAGCACGTCTACCTTTCGCTTAAAACAAATTGTTTTACTAAAACAAGTCCTGGTCTGAGAGAAGCTTGTTTTTCCGTGCGTCTGTCCTGGTACACAAAAAATCTTCCCAGCATTTCTCCTCGAGAAACTGGCAGTCTTCAAGCTACCAAGGACAAAAGCTCCTATTTTTTGGCATTCGGGGAAATTTGAACACGGAAAAGTTGTTAAAAGTGTACGAAGCTTCTTAATATCTTTTATGGTAACACTTTTCCTTTGTCTTTTCTTCAGCACACTCTTTATTTGCAGTTCAAGACCTTCAATCTTCTCCTTCAATCGTCAAATTAATGACCGTTATTCAACGACATACGACTCACTCCTTGATGAAAGTCGAAGTCAAACATAGAAAAATTTCTCCTTTAAAGTCCGCTTACTAAAAGTTCAATTCTTTTCTGTAATAGATCCGATGTTATTTATTTCCATGGTCTACTCTTGATTAATTATTCGGTCCACCGTTTACGTATGTTAGCTTTCTGATTTGTGTCTTGCCATCGCTTGATATACAGTTAGATTTTGGGTTACTTACGAAATTCGTTCGGGATTTGTCTGTTGAATCAGAGTGAAACCAAATCACTAACTTTCCGTTACAAAGAAATAGAAGAAGTAAAACCTTGTTCATCACAAATACCATGTTCTACGTATTTTCGAAGAGAAACACTAAAGGGTCCGTTGTTAATCAAGGAGGGGCTAAGAGATTTGGTGATCATTCTGCCATCTATCCAGTGAAGACAACAAACTACACCTCACAACCAGCCAGATCAGCCACTTTTAGTCAAGTCCAACCTTGTGAGTCGAGGTTAGCTAGATCAGGAGAAGAGAAAGTTAAGGAAGTGAGAAGAGTTAGGTTTGAACAAGGTTCCAAAACATGGGACGGACCAGAGCCAGATAATAGGGATTTTGACGAGCTTTTATTCTGTTTCTTGGTCAAGGGAAAAGCAGTGGGAGATGCTGATATTTTAAGATGGACAGGAGCTGACGTGAGAAAAATTTCTGCTTTATTGACCCTTCTAAAGAACATAATACACGAACTGCAGACCACGGAGGCAAACTCTGTTCCATGTTTAGCTCGTGGTGGTGGAAGGGCCCTTAGAATTGAAAAGCTGTACCTCCCTTACCTCCTGTCATTGCTAGACGTACTTAAAGCTGCGTTGGCTCAAGCTCAGTACTATGTAAAGATAGAAACAACTCAAATGATGTCTACAAACGATAGTGACACAGACTCTGTTGAAGAAAAAGTGGCGGAATAACTGAATATATTTATGTCCACTGAGTTTTGACATTTGAAAAACTGATGTAAGTTATGTTTACACCTGGGTTCTGTCTAAGTTGAGAGATATAACTGAATTTATTGTAATAGTTAGTTTTATATATAATTGAAAATATTCATTATTTAATACCTGTTGAAATTGGAAATTGCTAGCTTAAGTAAAGTTAATGTTTATAAGTTTGTTACTATTACTTATCTCTCTGGTAACCACCGTTAAAGATCTTTAACTATTGAAAACTGCGACTGAAGTGACGACCCTTTACCTAATCTAAGCTATCATTATATATTAACACTAGCAGCAGACCTGGACAATTTCTAATCCCAAATACTAACCGTAGATGTAACATTTTGCTGCGTTTTCAAAACTTCAAAATCAACGCCATTTAAAGTTTTTTGATATCCATATATTGCTGGGAGATTTCTACTACAATGCATATTTTTCAAACTGCAGGTGTTTCCCCCACAGTTTTTCACAACTAGGATATCATTTTGCTCTGCGACATGTAACTGCACCTTCTTGGCAAGAACGTCCCCGGAAAAACACAAAGGTCCTGCAATATCATATTCTTTGAAGGTGTCCCCTTTCTTGTTCTTGCCATCTTTATCCAATATAAAATATGGGTAGGTAACAAACTTCCCAGGACAATAGCAATTTCTAACAAAGACATCGCTTCCACCATGAACAAGAATTACATTGTTCTCATCATTTTCTTTCGTATATTGAACTCGAGATGCAAAGAATCCTAGCCTTTCATTCAATACAGATCCAAACTCTGTAACTACCTTCAAAATTGTTCCATCAAACAATTCGGGAACCTTTTTTTCTAACTGAGCAGCATATTCATCATAGCGAAACACAAACTGCTTAGGCAAGCCACCACCTATATCAATGCAAGTCATCCTCGAGTTTATTCCCTTCTCCCCTCTTTCTTCATTTACCCGTAACGCAAAGTCGACAGCTACCCTAGCACCCATTACCAACTGTTCTAAATCCATCCCGTTGGATCCAGTATGAACATGAACGCATGTGACAAAATCATTTTTAGCAATCTGGTGAATCACTTCTTCATCAACAATAGTTCCAAATTTAGATTTTTTTGTTGAAACACTGAGCTCAGCAATCTTGCCCCAACCTACAAGTGGATTTATCCTTAGTCCAACTACTGCTCCTTTACTTTCGAAGACCTCTTGGCCAACCTCTGAAATAGCTAAGTTTAGAAGAGAAAGTTCTTGAAGGTTATCTAGGTTGATATGTAAACCAAGTAGAATAGAGGCTCTGATCTCTTCGTAGGTTTTACAGGGTGAATCGAAAACTATTTGGTTCGGTTCGTACACTTTTAGTGATTGAACCACTTCACCAAATGACGCACATTCCGCTCCAAACTGGGTTGAAAACGACTTTTGAAGTTTCAAGAAGTTAGTTACTGGGTTATTTTTGATAGCAACTGCGTGGAAAAAATGCTTCGGGAAAGCCTCTGTCAGTTCCTTCAAACTCCGTTTGTATTCACTAACATCATAGAAAAACGCACACGGGGTTGTAGAGTCCACAGATGATACTACTTCGGAAACAGATTGATCTGAAAGCTTAGCATTAAAGCTTGTTTTCTGTGGAATTGTAGATGTTAGCAAGCCTTGGTTTACCGCTTCTTGCAATACTGTTTCGAGTTTCATTCCTTTTCGTAGAAACTTTTTCAAGTAAGTAATGACGTGGCAGCATGTTGTTTGTGACTAACTCGTATACAACGCAAAAAAATATAAAAGAGATACTAAAATCCACCGCCTTCGTGAAAGAAAAGATAAAATTAAATGGTAAATACACGAAATGGCTGAAAAAAATGGAAATTCAGTTTCTTCCTGAATCATAGTGAGATTGAAATATTGATTATAAAAGTAGTTAACGAAGTACTTTGAAAGTTAGTTTAGGTTCTCTAGTTTAGTATCACCGTATCAAATAAGTGAGCATAAGGTGCAGGCACAGCTTCCTAGGTATATTAGTTGTACAGCTTGTAGCCTTACCTGTCAAGCTGCTCAAACACTTGGAAAAAATACCTTAACACATGCGGAGGAAACAAAAATAGTAAGCCAGAATGAAAAAATTGGAAGCCAAAGACTACTTTAGAATTTGAAGCTCGATAAATATTTTTTTGAGATATAATAAAAACTGGACTCTCAGAACTTGCAAAGCTAGTGATTGACATTATCAAGGGCAACACCCCTTTCATAGCAAGAGGGATAACGTAATCATCACGGCTCCTTCCGGATCAATACTGAACACACTAAAAGCAAATCACTAAGGCATTGGGCAACTTCCTCAAACTTTCTGTTCTCTGCTTTATCTGTTTCTCCGATCAATATAAAGAACTTAATGAACTCTTCCCTAAAATCAAAATTAAGTACTTCGGAGACTCGCTCAATGTCCAGGGTAAGAAGGCTTTGCAAATCTTTAATTTCCTGTAGAGTTTTCAGAAAAGATGGAACATCTAAATGGCAGGACATAAGTCTTTGAATATTGTCCAACAGCTCGGACAAACCATCTTGTTCCTCCTGCGACAACGTTTCGCGCATTATCTCCGTGTTCTTTGGATCATGGAACAACCGAACCTTACTAACTATTGTCGAAAGCGATGGTGTCAACTCCTTAAAATTAGCTTGCAAAAAGGCAACACATAACGCTAATACTTTCTTGACCCCTGGAAGGTTCTCCAGAGAGGCCAATACACTTTTCAGGTTTCGTCCAGTTTCAAGGGCTTCTTTGAAGTTACGAAAATCCTTAATTGACTTTCTTATCTCCTTCAAATCTAAATCAAACTTGTTCTTTGTTGCTTGAGAAAGTTCAGTGATTTTGGCTGGTGGTTCCTGTTGCAAGAAGTGAGATACAAACTCATCTAACTCTCTTAAGCTACTATTGCTCACACTGTTAAACTTGAAATCAAGTATCCCTTGAATGGTTCGGGTATACCTGAAGAAAAAACTTTCATTTGGATCCTCAATCGATTCGTCCTCTACATCAACCAGCTCAGGTTTATGTTTTGCAACAGCTGAAGGAGTACTAGATATAGCTGAGATTATTTCGCTCACTTCAGTTCCGGTAAGTGGTATTATTGGTTTATCTGATTGATCGCTTTCTACCCTCTTTCTTATTTCCACATGACTGGGATCATAAGCACGATTGTTATCATTCGCTAAGAAGTCTTGCTCTTCGCTTGCTTCGCTTTGAGCTTCTATGGTTGGTTCCACATTAACATCCAGATTCTTCTCACCATTTGAGTGGTTCAAGGCGACATTAGAAATAGTTTTAGGCAGTTCATAAGGCACTGCACCTTCAACGGCATTATCCACAACACTTACTGATTCTATTTCATGTACTTGGCCTTGCCCGATACTATTGGAGTCTATAACCGCCCCTTCAATGGCGGACTCATTGAAAAGCACTGGAGTCAACTCTACTTCATCAGCAAGAACTGATTCCATGGGAGTCGTGACTTCCTTATTAGGAGCCAAATGTGTAGGTATTCCTACTTCGTTTACAGCTTTCAGTACACCTAAACTTAAAATCGACTCTAGGATCTCATCCCTAAGCTCCTTCAATACTTCTTTTTCTAGTTTTTCCCCAGCAAGTTTAGAAGAAAACTGAACTTCGATAGTCTTCTCATCTTCTCTGGTAAAACTTGCAGTATCTGCTTTCGTAAGCACAATTATTTCCGGAGGGTTACCAGCGACATTAACTTGCTTTTTATCTTCTTCAAGACCTTCTAGAAGCATTTCAACAACTTCTGGGTAAATCTTATCTTCCTCACTAGATTCACTTTCAGTGAAGGAGTCTTTGTCTCCGTCATCTAATGCAGGTTTTTCTTCAACCCGATTAGCCATTTTTTGAGAATCGCAATCATTAACGCTGGCAGTTTCCATCTCGATTTGAACAGCTTCTATTTTCTTTGTCAGAGTTGGAGCCATATTAGAGGGACTAGGCAGGATTGCATCTGGAATTTCGGCCTTCTTTTCCGGTGCTAGTTCAGAAGTTTTTCTCGGTTCCAAATCGTTTGAGCAAGTGCCCTCCACAGTATGCTGTTCTTTATCTTTTTCGTCAACGGGGTTACTCTTTTTTGGCTTCGGACTTCCAACATTAGATCTGTTACCGTCACGTGGACTAGAAGAGGTTGTACTACTTTCAAACATACTAATAAGACTTCGAACATTTGGACTATTGCTTCGATCTATTACTGCTGGTCCTCGATCATTATTTTGTTCATCAGAAACTACGGCCTCACCTGTCTCTATTATCAAAGAGATTCCCGATTCAACACATGAAGGCAGATTGTTGATCTCTTGAGAACTGCTCTTCTCTTCTTCTGGCGAAGGTTCTTCAGTTTTAGTTTCCTCTGGGTTTGGGCTAGTTCCATAAAATGTTGGTATATATTGCGGCCGAGATGGACCGTCTTCCCGTTTGCAGTTTTCCTTAATTGCATAAGACTGTTTCTCAGCAGTGTCATCAGTATAACCCGCAACTTGCTCCGTGATTTGAGCTATCTCTGTTTCCTTCCCAAGAGGATGAACGACATTATCCTGAGTGGGAACTAATGACTCCATATTCATCCCAGTTTCTGATACTTCATGGGGGGTTTCGGGCTTAATATCAGCAGTAAAGCTGGTTTGAAGGTTAAGAGGTTCAGTTAGGTTGGGTTGGGTATCAGCACCAAAGGCGAATCCCTCAGGTAGAAAAAAAGAGCTCGATTTCCGTTGCTCTTCTATCTCGTGTTTAGAAACTTCAACAGAATCCAATATCTGAACCTGTTCGTTTCCTCCATCAACAACGGCCTCAGTATCATTTTCTTGAGCCACCTCAGAAAGAGCTTGTGTTCTTGAAACGACCTCCGGGACTTTTTCTACATCATTTTCCTCAGCTGGGCTATCTTGAAGCACATTGGGTTCTTTATGTATTTCATTGAGAGTGGAATAAGCATCTTCCTTCGTTGAGTTCTGCAAACCACTAGAGCGGATATCTGCCAAATATTCATCCCTTTTTGATCCTGGAGACAGCTTGAAAGGATTTATAGCTGAGTTATTTGTTATCCGCAGCAACCTACCCTGCTCTGATAATGCCTTTAAACGCCAAATTATGCTCCTATTTTGCACAGATTTATTTGCACGCAAATTTTTTATACTCACAATGAGCATTTGTTTTTCCTGTGCCTCCTTATTTTTCTTCAGCTTCTCTACTCGCAATAGGTGCAAAAGTGTGTCCGACGACTTGGGGTGAATTTCACTTACGTATTCCACCAACTCTCTAGTGGGAAGTACGGCTGCCTGTTTCCTCTGTAGATAATCCATCACGTATGACCTTAACTCAGGTATTAGTTTAAGCTTGTGAACACTCAAGACTGTCCGTAACAACGTCGTCTCAATATAATTTTCATCTAGTTCTGCTTGAGAAGGAACTATCTGGTTATCCTTGTCAGGTTCCTCTTTACCAATTAAGCCCTGATCTTCTACTGAATTCAACAAAGGCAAGAGCTTGGGCGTTGAGTCTACAGTTTGGAAGGACGTGAGCTTCGTGTAATATCGCAGGTGATAACTTTTAAGTTTTTCGAGCAGAAAAGAGGTTAATTCATGAGATTTGCCAAGTAAGAGATGAGATAACTGGAAGCCTTTTCGCAAGTAGTCAAACATTTCTGTCAAACTATTTATATTGTGGTAAAACTCAAAGAATTGAAGTTGAATCTGTAGGAATTGCAGACTTTCAGTGCCAAATAGATCCTCATAAATATCTCTTGCATTATGAAGGTTGTCCAGAAGGTTTTCATTCACACTTCTATTAACAAAATCTTCTTTTTCTGCTTGCTTTTTGATGATCATAGCTAAATTCACATGCGAAGTTGCCACAAAATATAATAGATCCTCTCTCTTCTGGTTTTGAAAGTTACGAACACGAATCTTAAGTGCAGCCTTTGCATATTTCAAGGCATTCATTAGTGGAGTTTTCACATCTCTTATCTGCAACTTTACACATGCAAAGTAGAAGGCAGCAATACAACTCAAGATATCAGATGTGAGGAGATGATTTTTTCCAAAGTGATGCAACGTTGCAGTCTTTAATTTTGACATCAGTTTTTCGGCAACTGAAAACTTCTTAAATAGTACTAATTGCTCTGCAAGAATACTCAACTCAGAGATGAGTTCAATGTTGTCAGAATAAGTATCATGGTTCTCATTTAATTTCTTGCTAATCTCTTTCATACAATCCAGAAGCAGATTTTTAACTACAGAGCTAAGAATAAAGAAATAGGTTAACGTACTTATTGCCTTGGTAGAAGTAGAGCTTCATCTCATTGATCTTGCCTAAGATATAAGAAGGAGACAAACGTATTAGCAAAGTAAGAAAGCATACCATATTCACGGCTAGTTTTTAACATAACTATATACCTGGCAAAGACCTTTTCTTACTCTTTTGTATAAGACTCATATATAAGTAAATTTTATTTGTGAATTCTCTTTCAAAATCTTTTCTATTTCGCCTCTTGCTGTAGCGAGTTGGAAAACTACCCAAAATATCCACGGTTTGCTACATAGCACCAAACCTGAACTGGCCTTACACGAAGACTTCAAGCTGTGTTTGTTGCCACTGGGTGAGTATACCAAGAAGCATCCTTTCAGTTATGTCAATTTTCCAAAAAAGTTTGAGCGAGGATTAAGCTAGCTGAAGACCCCATGCATAGTTTGAGCATTTGGTCGCAGGAGACATCTCACTCCAGGTGGCTGCTAAAAGTTAACTATATTCTTTACTTGTCAATTCTGTGACTCTAGCATGAAAGAGTGGAATTTTTTCATAGCTGTGCTTGGTATTAAATCTGTTCTTCATTATCAGGGGGGAACTATAAACATATATTTGTTCCATGAACACATGTTCCATTTCCTGGCGCTGCCTAAATACTATATTCCATATCGCAAAAGCTAAGGTACTTTACAGTAATAAGCTGCTTATACTTGCAAGGCATCGTAATATAGCAGAAATTATATAACATAACTTGGAGGTAGAAGTAGAAAACCTACTAACAGTTTTCAAGGGATTACTTAGATAAAAGACTCGTTTGACCTCTGATCAAAATGAATTTAATGACTTTCATATGTATAGGATCTTACCTTAGATAATTTATCTATATGGTAAGAAATAATTTTTTGGGTTTAAGAGCATGAATCTCTACTGTTTCTACTCCTGACACTTGTTATATGGATTCTAGAAGCCGTGTAAGTGGCAGGCTTGCCGTCGACAATACTCTAAAACCATTCTCTTTATTATTATGTCATTTGCCAAATTGCATTCTTCATCTAGAGCAAGCCAGAAAAAATTTGGCTTTCATTAAAGTAAAGGTTAAAGATCTACTTTATATACACTTTTTACTTATTGCTAAACCAGGAGAATCGCGTCAAAATGTTGCTTTGCCGGAAACAGTGCGGATACTTAGCCTATTAGAGAGTTAAAAGAAGTAGTGAATAGAATATATGCGACTACCTGGAAACAGCTCGAGCTGTAACGAATGCTTTTACCACCCATATTCTAGTTCCTAAGGTGCCCAATAGAGAGGAAGAGTGAACCAGCTATGGCATCCGTACACGGAGATCGAGGCGTTGAAGCCAAGGACATGATACTAAGGGATTTATGTAGGAATACCATAAGTAGCTGGAGATTTGCTAGGATAATAGTTGAAAAAATGGGTAGATACTATAATTAGAGGAAAGACAGTAGTGAAACTGGAGATCTTAGTGAAGAAACTAGCGCCACAGAAACCGAAACCACCTGCTAATGAAAGATTAGTCGAGGAGCAGCAGATCTTATGTAGGGAGAAAAAAAATGAGAAACTAGATTAAAAGTAAGAAAATTTAATGTACAAAAGCTAGTAGCTAAATTCTTTTTTCACATTTCAACCCAGTTCCTTAGATTACTTGGTTATCTTAAGGAGAAAGGTATCTGCGCACTATCAGAACTGCCCTGGCAAGGTTAAAAATAAAGAGAAACGTAAGTCACTTAATGGTAGCTACAAATTACAACTACTGTTGCAATTTACCTCAACTGAATACAGATTGTGGGATCTCTAGCTTCATATGAAGTGTATACCATGTATCATATTGACTGCCTCCGATGAAGAAATAAAAATGCCAGAATCCGGCACAAAGGGTTCCATGTGAAGGAATTTGGTTTCAGTACCAGATATGAAACGATATCAAGAATATCCAAGTTTTGCAATGAAACGGGTTAAGGACATTATTTTTTTGTTGAATTTTAATGATTGTTACTCATGTGCGTAGCTAATGATATCAAGCCGCAAAGATTCATAGCCTATTTCTAACTCATAAATAGACAACTCTTACTGAAAATATCTCGCCAATTCTTATCGCAAACAAATCTTGTGCTTCATGTTAAAGACTCTATGATTTTTAATAATTTGCAAAGTTTCCCTGGATAAACAGATAATATAGCTACATATATACATCATATACGGTGTTAATAATTGGAGATCAGAACTGTAGCACTTAATAAGTCTTCTGTTTAAAGAATTTAAAGGGATTTTTTATAACGTTGCTTCAGAGTTATACATGAGATAGGATATTGAATTTTTTCCAGTAAGAAGTAATTCCCTTAAGCGATCATTGTATATTAATAATCTAAGTTGCTCTCGGTTTTCCAGCATATGAACACCAACCCCAGGTACATTTGTTAATAACAAAAGATACATAATGGATACATTCCTATTTATTGAATATACCAAGTGCGAATGGAAATTTATCAGTATATTTATGTCCGACGCAGTGTGGATTGCTATACTTTCGTCAAATCAATTTGAATTAGTAGGTATCAATAGACTCAAAGAATAGGTATATCCACGTACTTTAGCTTTCTGCTCCATAAACTTAAAATATAATATCAGTATTAATTTTTAATTAGAAATAATTTTTAAAGACTAGAAGTCCGGGAGTAAAGTTTAGTTTTTGCAAAACAACTTCATTATGAGTTTAAGTCGATCGCGGGACCTCTACACCAGGAAGGAATCGGTACTTACCTGTTTTACGCATTTTTGCGACTCGGTTCTTTCATTTATATTGCATTGTTTTTTTTTCTTCTCACAAAAATGCTGTCGAGATGTCATAGAGTTCATGGTATTGTGTAGGTTTTGAGAATCTATGCAATTAAGTTCCCAACCTACGTATGGTTGTGTTATAGCCATAGAAAAGCAGAAATGATGCAAGTTAAAATCTTTAAGTTACATTAACCTAAAAATATTCAACATCTTGTCTTTTTCTGTAGAGGTAGTCTCCAATTAGAAATTTTCTTTCGAACTTCCCGATAATTCACAACTGTCCTGTTTCTTCCGGCATACAATTTCGAAAAGAATTATAATAAGAGATAACAAGCATCTTATTAGAAATAGACGATTCAACAAATTGGTGAGTTCCTACATGTTTGCTTGACATTTTCCCCTATATAAAAGCCTTGAAAGTCTAGGAGCTAAGTAATATAGTGCACTTTTGGCATTTGTTCTGGCTAATACTCAACTTACAAACCATAGGATGGAAACAAATCCTAATGAACTAACGTATTAGTCTGAATAAAGTTTGATTGGCACTAGTTTTTGAAACTGAAATTCTATATGCTTAAATGATATATTTTACTGAGCTTGAAGGTCGATGCTTCTCTTGGATGAAATTTCGCAAGAGGAAGACTGATTGGATATGAAAAAAATCAACGTTAATATTGAGTTTTCTGGTACAATATTACCATCCTTTGAGATTAAATTCTTATATTATTTAAAAATCAATGACGCTAGTATGTAGAATCGTCGATGATAACATTTTGTTTTCCATGAGTTGTATGGCTATCGCCACAGTTTCTAAAACACGCACTTAGTACATCAATATTATCTTATACAGTGTACATTACACAATTTATCAATATATTTACTTACTTATAGTAATTCTTTTGGCAACCCTAGTGTTCTTTTTTGAAAGTTTAGCTCTGTGGAATACTTATGCGAAGAAAGATCTTTACAAAATTGGCATTCGTGAAGGATCAAGAAAGAAAGCATTAAACGTCGAAACAGGAGCAAAAATAATGGACAAAAGATATAAAATCTTGACTAAAAGAGATTTTTCAGACTATGACGTTTTGTTTAGCTCAATCTTCTAGTCCTGCCTGCGGATGACTAAGGGTGTTCTTAGATTATTCAGGAATCTGGATATTTGAAACATAAATGTAATATTGTGTTACCAAGGAACTCAAGACAAAATGTCCACAGAAAATGTGAAGTCAGACCGAGCAGAAAACTTACTGCAAGAGCTAACCATTTTAAAAGTCAGGCTCCAAAAACAATTAAACCTTGATAACCAACTTATTGAAAACCAAAGAATCTATGAATCAATAGATTTACGGAAAGGGAACAAACGAGAGCTTCTTACGACAGAGCGATCCTCAGAACTATTGTTCCCGTATCTTTCTATAGATAAATCCTCAGTTACCGAAGTACACCTATCAACAAAAAGCTTTGATGAGGACTCCGCGCAAATTTTTGCTAATTATCTTTCAGATCTTCCTCATCTCTTCGTTGCCGATCTCAGTGACATAATAGCAGGTCGAGAAGAAAGCATTGCGTTAAAAGTTCTGGATATTTTATGTGCCAGCTGTCTTTCTGAACAAACAAAAAAACTTGATCTCAGTGAAAATGCACTTGGGGAAAAAGGCATTCGCCTACTTGAAGGATCACTTCGCAAAATATCTGCTCGAGAGATATTTTTTCGAAATAATGGATTAAGCGCTTTATCTATGGAACTGCTTTGTTCCTACTTAGATTCAAAGAGCATATTTACTTTAGAGTTTCATAACAACATGAGTGGATGTGGTGGAGCAGTTGCATTATCAAAGTTTTTAGAGGAGGCCGCCGTTCATTCTAAGTTACGTAGTTTGAGAATGAGTAGTTGTCGAGTTAAGGCGCAAGGAGGATCCGCATTGATTAAATCCCTATTTAGTTTGAAACAGAGTTTAGTAACACTTGATATCTCTGATTCAATGTTTGGTGTGGATGGTGCTAATCTGTTGGCAAAAGTGTTGAAAGAGCTTACCCTTCTAGAGGAATGTAATATAAAAGACACAGGTTTAGAAGTTGAAGGGGTTGGAAAGGTTCTTGAAGTGATTGCTGATGAGAATTACTTAAAACTACTGAGAGTTTTAGATTTGAGTGCTTTGGAAATTGGTGCGAGTGAGGAGACGATGAAGCTTTTAGGAGATGTTCTTTTGAACAGAAAGGTTCTAGAGGAAATTGGTTTGCAGGAGAATGAGTTAAGCGAAGAACTTGACACTCTAATTGAGGCTCTAAATGGAAAGGATGCCTTACTTTCATTAAAGAGAGTGTATTTGAACACGAATGAACTCAAAGTGAAGCAGACATTAAAACTTTTGAAGAGCATGATTGCTCGTTTTCCTTGTCTTGAGCAAATTGAACTCGATGATAACATGTTCTCTGAGACAGGGGTGTTGAAAATGAAGGAATATTTGATCAGTGTTTGCAAGTTTTCCACCTTGGGGTCCCTGGAGGAGAATTACGCTACAGACGAAGAAGAAGATAGTGATGAGGTAGATTATCTTGCCGCTCAACTTAGCTCTTCTTTAAAGATTAACTAGATGAAGAAAGCTTACTTATGAGATGCCTCATCTGAGGCTTGGCTTCAGCTCAAGCTATTACTAAGTTGAAAAACAAAACTTAAGAAGACTGCAAACATGCATGGGAATACTACAATTTGTAGTTTATGCCAAAGCTAAAGCCTATTCTGTTTCTTTCTTGGCGGGAGTTATTCGACTTGCTATAGAGTACTATGGCGCCTAGCAAATGGCGTTTCGTTCTCATATGACCCAACTAGTATTGCTAGGTACTGCTGATCTTCAGGACTTTCAAGTTTATTCATTTCTACATACTCATCTATCTGTGTTTAAGTTGCCTGATTAAGCTCAGCATATACTTCACTTTCCACAGATATGATGGAGTTCCGTCTGACTCTCCACACTGTCTATTCCACATGCTCATCCTTTTCTGAAAATTTTCCTAGAATTTTCTTTCCTGCGACAATCATGAATCTCCTTGCTTTCTTAAAGCATCTCTGATTTTACCTGCACCAAAAGATTTTGGCTTCTACTGCTACGTAACAACTTCTAAAAACGAATCAACTTTAATATTTTCGTCTATGCGCTTTATTGTCTTAGAAGGAAAAGCTATTCCTTCTAAGTAAAGCTTTTGTCCACTCTTGTTAGTTTCTAACCCTCCAATCCAGGCAGTGGTTCCTTCATATTCAGCAAACTCTAACTTCTTGTTGAACTCCATATTTCTTTTAGTGACTACTCAAAGAGAACCTGGTAGTACACTCACTTTACGGGCATTTCAACACCTTAGTAATCACAGTACACACTTGTTGTCCATGTATTGGATTACCCCGGTATTGAGGGCAACTCGTACTAATAGATCTCTAGTTCGGTAATCAACAGCACAACCACACTGCTTCTAAGAGCTTTCTATGGCAGCATGTCAATGGCATTCCAAGTTTAAAAATGATTTTTAACCCATGGGAAATTGAGCCATAGTTAGTTCCCACAGAATTATCTGACCTTAGAGTTTCAATAACTGTTGGCTCTGGATGATTTTGGTGAAATCTATTGCACAACTAAAATCAAGAAACATAGACTAAGCCATCATAAGGCCCCAATATTAACGAGATTTGTTGACTCCTATTCATTTAAACGAAGGTTCCTACAAGATATTGGGATCCACCATGCCACGAAATACCTCAACCTGTAAGACTAAAAGCAAACTATGGAATATCAGTCGCAGCCTCACCAACGCAGAAAATACTTGTTCCTTCCTCAAAAGTATAGTAGAATACATCCGTCTAGGCATAACCCTCCGGATTATGTGCTAGAACTACTTACATTTTCCGGATCTATCGCGCGGCTGGAACTCACTTGACTGTTATATACTACATATCTTGCAGGTTGTTTCGACATTAAAATTTTAAAGTAGTTAGTTGTCGAGTGAGACTATGTTTTCTTTTTGTTTTTTTAATAATCTAACACTGTTGCGGTCAACCTAAGCCTATACACAACCTCCCCGAAGCAAAACACCGCTTGATAAATACCAAACCAGCTTCATAAATAAAACATTAACCCTAAGCACGATCTAAGAATAAACAATTTTTGACAAGGAATAGTTGAAGACACCTTCTCCACGGCATACAGTGAGTGAATGGTCAACTCACACCTCTCTCAAAGCCATCCAACAACTTAAATTCCTAAAATTCTAACAAAAACGAAATGCAGCCCTCCAAAGAAAATTAAAATCCTTCATACACTCCTCGGCTACACCTCCACGGTACTAATAATGCAAGCATCCAATCATCTGTAGCATACCACCGTTGCCTAAATTTCGATGAACCAAAACACCAAGTACCTCAACTAAACACATTTCCGGGGTTCGTTTCTTCTATCCTAAAATATCCTACTTCACTTTTTCTATTGGCTGAATGGGGAATCGGGCTATATGATCAAAATTCATATTTGATCAAAATCAAAAACATGAACAAGAGCGAAATCGTCAAGGATGACGTGAAATCATTTCAAATAACACAGGAAAGCTTACAAAATTCCACCCAACTAATTTAATGCTACCCAACTAGAGGTATTAGCTTCACTGAGATGTATGAAACATTCACCAAATGTGTTGGTGGTATATTTAAATGGAGAAAAGGAGCGTCTTGCTACTTTACACAGGATGAAAGTGAGCAATATTCTTGTGCAACAACTAAAATATAGAAAGATGTAAAGTTCAATGCGGGGAAAGTGCTAGTTATACTTTTCATGTTAATATTAAGACTGATCCTAAACCATCTAAAAATTTTTCAGCTTAACAGCACCAAAACTGAAAAAGTAATAGCTGAGCTTAACCCAAAGCTAAGAAAACACTAAGATGAGTTTAACTGATGATGAAACTAAGTTTGTTGAAATGCTTAGTTTGGCTGACAATCTTATCAGCGATGTCATCTTAGCAGTTCATGAAAGGTTTCCTGGGATTTATTTAGACAAAAAAGTTATTAGAAGAGTCATGAGAATAGGCAGACGAGAGCAAATTATCTGATGATACCCATATGAGCAGGTTGGTAGGAACTGCAACAAATTCTCCCAGTACAGCAGGCACACTTCAATTATATTTTAACAAGGCAACAACATATAAACCTACAGAATAAAACCTAACTCTTCACGAATTTCTACAAGAAGAAGAGACAAAGAACTACCGAGAGTATTCAGAGAGCTACAACACTTGTCCTTTCAAGAAATCAATTGCTGACTATATTTATAATGGCTTTGACAACAATTCGGGCACTTTCAATTTCGGCTGCACTTTTATGGAAACACATAATGTTTTTTTAATTTGTTCGTGGTCTCAAATATCTTGCCCTAACTCATTCTACTGTAGTTATGAGTATTTCCAGTCCAGCCTTGGTTAAACCTGCAACACAGCTAAAAACTGCCGACATTCGATGCATTAAGCACTTTATAACTACATTGGGCTTAGTTTCAACTTATCTTGCAGGTACAATGCGCGAGTTTGCTATAAAGAGTAGGAAAGAAGCATCTACCACATAAACCTGCTTCCTAAAAGGGATTTTCATAGACATCCCTTATAGGTTCCAGCTCTTACAGGATTGGGAAGACTAGAAAGCTCATACACGGAGTAGTTGGAGTTTAGAGTCAAGTTTTCATCACTCGCCATCCGGAAGTGACCGTCTTGTACATCTGCAAAGTTTGCTCAGTTGCTTTCTATATACAAGCAACTATCCACAAGAACAAAAAGGAATCAAGAAGGGTGAAAAAATTATATACAACTGTTGTGAAGATGCTTGATGCTCTGAGAAATAATCCAGCCGGATTTTATTTAGATTTTGAAACACCATTGTGACAGGAATTACCAAGCAGTTTGAGCTCACCTCAGAAAAGAAAACCAATATGAACACCAGATGAAGCAAGGCGACTGATTATGCTGAGCCTAAGTTGGATGTAAATACACGAGTTTTTCTTTTGCACTCATTTACACCATCTATGTCTAAGATCAACCAAACTCTGATTGCTAAACTCTAAACTGAAGACTATAATCACAACTTGAACCTCTCTTATGTACATATTTAACCCACTAACATTCCAACAACGTGACTTCAACCCACCCTCTCCCAAACAAGAATAAGTTGGTGGAGAGAACCAACAGAGTGCTCTCATTATAGATACTCCATTTAGTTCCTAACATAAATTATAGGACCATGATTCAATTTACCTTTTTCATCTATCGCCGCCCTTTTTTATTTCTTTTCACTGTTATTTTGTATTTCATAACGGTTTGTGCTTGTAGCAGTTTAGGAAAATCTTGAATGAGTAAAATATTTCAACATTTCTTAAGGTTTAACTCATCTGCTAGAATTTTTTTTCTTTGAAGCTTCAATATATGTATGTCAAAACTGTTTGACTAGTATATTCCTTTGTACAGTTATAGCCTTGACGTTCGTTCAACTCTTCATTGAATTTAGATAGAGAAAAGGCTTTAAGCTTCTTCCAATCCATATTCATTATTTAAATCAACTCTAAATACATGTCACCCATCAACCTTTCGATATTTTGTATTTTATTTTGAAGTTTATTGGTTTTATTTTTTTTAATTTATGAAATATCTATTATAGGAAATACAATTATCCAATGAAAAACGTGGAATACCTCCGAAGCACAAATATCATAATCTTGCCTATTCTATCCTAGACATGTAACATACTGGAATTCTTCATTCTTAACGTGCACATTAAGACACCCACATTTTCATAGAAAGAAAATAAAAGAAAAACTAAAGACAGAAACCAGTGCTTTGGCTCTTCCTAACATATCCCAAATTTAAATAGTAAATTAAACAAAGGTAAATTGTTTGACTAAGTTTACCTAGTAACTACGATGTTTTTGTCTTTTAAACAAAGCTTCTTATGTTTAGAACCCAACTTAAGAAAAGTAGCGAAACAAAAGTTTATTCTGCAAGATAGAAGCAAGTTATGAACCCTGATACAAGTAAAATCCCTATATCGTATTATTTTAAGATGATGGCGAATGGACTGATGTTCAAAAGAAAGGTACCAAGAAAAAAGTGGTTCCGAATCAACGAGGAGACAGAGGCAGGGGACCTTATAAAAACAACAAGAAATCATTTTCAAAACCAAACGGAGATCGCAAAGGACGCCCCTATGCAAAAATTGCTGCAAAGACAGCTACCGAGGAAGCTCCAGCTGTACCTACTATGGCAGCCAAACCTGTGAGTGCCCAAAAATTTCCCTCCAAGAAACGAACGGAGGGGCAGAGTTATAGAGATATGCTTAAGCAAGGAAATGAAGTGGAAGAGGCGAAGCCAGCCGAAGTTGACCCAATTCCTCAGCCAGAAGTTTTAGGTGCGAAATCTGAAGACCTAGCTGCTGATTATGAAGTTATTGAAAAACCTGTTGAGCAAGAGGAAGGCAATACTAAGGCAGATTATGGATCAGCTCCGGCTGTGAATAAAACTCCAATAAATCTGCACGAAATTGAAAAAGATATCCCTGAACAGAAAGAAGAGGCTCCCAAAGTACAAAAAACGGAGAAAAAGGAAAGAAAAGTTATATTCCCAAAAAGCTTTGTCAAATTTTTAAAGGAGAAACCAACATATGTCTTTGGAATTGACATTGCCGATGACGTTACACAGACTCCTGAAGTCCAGTTAGAGGGAATTCTAGAGCATAATGGTTATAAAGTTGTAAAAATAGATGCTTGGAAAAGAGAGCAGGAGAAGTTGGAAGTTGCTATTAAAAGAAGTCATCAACTTGAAAGTGAACTTTCTCAAGAGAAGAAAATGAATCACAGTTTGAAGGAAGACCTTTCAAGAAACAAGGAGAAGTTACGAACACTTGAACAGTTGAAAGAAAGTTTGGAAACGAGTGTTAACGATCATAAACATCGGAACCAAACTTTGGAAGAGAAGGTAAGTCATCTTCAAGAGTCAGAAAGAGAACTAAAGGAAACTCACAGAAGGGAGAGTGAAAAGATGAAAGATCTTCAAATGGCACCACCATCTCAACCCACACAACCTCCAACTGCTCCCCAACATGTTCCTCAAGGGCATCAGCCTTACCCAATGTACCCACCAGGTGCCTACTATCCACCGGTTCCAAACGTATATTATGGTGGTGTCTCCCCAAGTCCAAGAAACTTCTATGATAACGCACAACCCTCTTCATTGCAACATGGAGCGCCTAGAAGTAGCCAAGGCCCTGGACCCGCGCCAGATATGTACGACGAATTCAGAAGATCTCCTGCCATGGACACACAGAGAAGAGATGATGTTCCGGGGGTTGTACCAAGACCTCCACCAGGATATGATGGAGCTGGACCCGGGCAAGGAAACAATTGGAATGCACCCCAACAAGGACCCTACAATGCAGGGCATCCAAATTTCTTTTTCCAGCCTCCTGGCATGTACCCGCAAAGACCAAATGGTGGATGGGGAAACCAAAGATAACTTTAAAGGTTAAAGTCTAATCTTTTGGTGGTGATGTTTAAAGATTTGTATCTCTTCGTCGTATAGTGCACTGACCTCTTCAAAGATTCCAGGCTCTGATATATTTTCATCCGTGAGTCTATCTGCTTTTATCCTCATCATAATTCCCGTCCTTATTAAAGCCTCTAGATGCTCGTTCTTAGTTTCCCAAGCACTGCCGATCAATGTAGACTCGAAAATTCTTTGAATCTGCATCCTTTCGATCCCAGTGTTTTCTTCAAGGAAGTTCAAGTCGGCAAGTTCAATTAAAACAAACCTTCCTTGATCATGTTCAAAGTTTGGTGTCAGAGTCCTTGCGACAATCTGGTTGAACCTCTCGTTCTTCCTTAATATATCCCGCTCTACTTTGTCCCTTAGCAAACTAAAGCCCAGGCAGGGATCTTCCGCATTTACTCTAGAGCCGCCTAGGATCTTAATCTGTTCATAAACTTGTTTAAGAAAAGCATATCCGAGCCCTTTCCTCTGAAATGGTTTGACAAGAAGCATTTGACAAATCCGAAACACATCCCCATAATACGGGTTTTCGAACTTGTAGATCAAGTTGTATCCACAAAGTACAAATCCGCTTGCCTCCACTTTGAAAAGAAGGTATAGGATAAAATTAACGTTGTTCGGGTCAATCAAAGATGCAGTTTCTATGAACCAGTAAGCAAGCGCTTGGCAGCGATCTAAGAATAAAGTATATAGTTCCTTTGACTTCTCAGAATCCAGAGCAACACTATATTACAAGAAAAAGAAGAGATACAGTTTATATCTACAAGAGTCCTTCTCAAAATCTGCTTTTGAAAACTGCAGGAGTTCTTCTATAAAATCCGAGTTTTTTTCCTCATATTTCTTTTTTTTGAAATTCTCTTTGGTCTTATAGACTGAGGCCTTTGGAACAGCCTTAGAGTTGAGCAAAATATCAAGGGGTTGGTTATCCAGTTTTAGGTCTTTGGAGTTTTGTTGACTATATATTGAATCATACGAAACTGTAGGATGTATAGCCCACATCTCTGATACGACGATATCAATTTTTATATCCTTATAACCCCTTATTCTTTCATCTTCGGAAAACACTTGATGCACGAAATCCGCACCAAAAACTTCACCGTTGAATTGAAAATAAATGATATCTTTGACATTAGAAATGAATTCTGAGGGAAGTTCTTCTGGTTTGTTTTCAAAATTTGCGTTGTTTTCTTTCTCTAAGTTATATAAAAAAATGCAACGGTTTTCAAAAAACAGAGTAAAGTACACAGTTATTTACCTTGTGTAGTTTTATCATTTTCATTAGAATTTTTTCCCTTAAACGAAACTTTAAGCTTTTTTCTTTTAGGCTGAAGAATGTGAACTTTCTTCTCTAGTTCATTTGACGAGAGATGGGTTTGTGTTTGACCCATTTCCCCAAAGTTGGTGTTATAAGATTTTTGGTAATGCCCCAGTGTGATTAAAGGAGTGTTTAACTGTTTTGATATCTCGTCAGAGATTACAAATAGTTTGTTTCGATTTCTGAGTCAAATACTTCAACTATTGAATGGATGAATATACTTCGAGAAACTTAATTCCTCAAAACCAAGCAAACAATCAGCTATACGGAATATAAGCCTAAGGAAATATCACCAAGTTAAGAAGAACATAGAAAAACCGTTCTAGATTGAGCTCCTGATTGCGTGTAATGATTCTACAAAGTTTGCAGAGATTTTTTGAGACTGATCTTATGTTATCCGAACAGTGTTTAAATGCAGGAAGCACATTTCATGTATTGAAGGAGGAAAATTCTGAGAACTTGGTTATTGAGCAAGTAAATCCTATGGTTCGAATAGTCTATCGATATAGACTATATTGAAACTTCAAGGTTAATACACTAAAATCCACTCAAAAACAAAAGGAAACTGTTTGCATCAACTGAAAATGGCTACTTTGAAGGGTAGAATGGAGATCGAAAAGATGGTTTTGGCAGTGCAATGTGCTTCGATCCAGGATCTCTTCAAGTATCCGTAAAATATTAAAAGTTACGTCAAATATACTTGGTTCAAGAATTTAATTGGAATTAAAAAAATATAGTTTCGCCATTTAGGTATTCAGAACTTAGGCTATTAAAATTCTAATTTCATTACGTTAAACCTCTGTTACTTGACTTTTTGACTTATTTTGACTTATCCATGTTCAAAACATGGAAAAGGATGTGAATTTAATCTAAAAACCATCGAGAATCAAATGGGGAGGGAATGCCCGGCCATGGTGGTGTTGCTAGAGTTATATGTTATTTTAATTTCAACCATTAAGCTCTATGAGTAACAAAAGTTGATGTTATTTCGATGATGTAAACAGAAGAAGGCAGTTTATCGTCATTTTCTTTTCATTTTATGACTTTTCACACTTTTTACCGGCCTTAATTGTTATGTGCTATGTGTACTTTAACTAAATATATTTCTTTTGGCTTGGGCAATGTGGCCAAACCAAGTTAAACCATTCACATTCTGAGGAATTCTTAACCCTGGAGCAATCACGCATATCTGCTGAAGAACGCTGTTAGAATAGATGTAGATGGGTAAAAAATAAATTAGAAGCGGGAATCTATGCTGCTAAAACACTTGCACTTCACAAAACATTCGTTTTAATTCAAACAATTTTGTCACATCATAACCCATTTGGAGCAAACAATCAAATTTGACTGAAAAGTTTTTCTGATGAGAGCGCAAGTGACACTGCTAACCTAGTTAAAATTGAAAACTTACAGGGGTAGAGACGATGATAAAAAAGTTTTTATAGCCATGCTGCACAAAATTTAAAAGATTAGCTGAAGTAGAGTACTGATCAACCTAAGGGCCTAGCAAGATATGTATATGCATAAATTTCAAGAGAAGTACTGCAAAGGGGCGAACTATGACGAATAGTGATTACTATACAACCAGGAATAAAAAATATATGCTCTTATTTTCACAAAACATTGATTTTGAAACGAATACCTTCAAAACGGATATGGCTTAAAGTAGATTTGGTGGACTATACTTAGCTACCAGGAAAACCTGAAGTGCGATACACAGCTTTCAAATTTTTGTACATTAAGTAAACGCCTCAATATGCCACAACATAAATGGATTAAGCAGGCAGTCCTTTGAGGTATTTATATTCTATTCACATGAAAAAACATTGTCAACTCCAACAATATGGAAACTTTTCCAAATATAGCGGGATTCACGGCTCCAAAGCCTCTAATCTCTATTGGTTGGGCTTGTTTAAGTGAAACTCAGATGCGTTCCCAGAAACCAGGAGGAAAAAAATGTTGTTATTTCTTGCACTCTCTAATCAAGGTTTATGTCCACACATGCGGAATCAATGTGGTCTTTATTTGATGTCCACGTATACTACAGTTTGAATTGAGAGTTTGAACTATTAGAATCAGAATAAATTAGGTTGTCGGGTTATGGGCTACATACTTACTCTAGACTGCATATGCATATATTTAGGGATCTGCTTTCTAAAAGAAAAAAGCTGGTTTGGGGATTTGGAATTTACAGTTTTACTCTGATAAAGACGCTGATGTGGGATTAGTTTACAGTTCTCTAAGAAATAAGAGTGTAGACTTCAATATTAACGACTTAGGAGATGGAAGGATAAATGAAGTCGTTATTATTGGATAAATCCATTTTATTCACAGAAGATGTTCTACTGGATTTCAGGTAAATTTTGATATTCATTGGGCACTTAAAATTTGCCCATATATTACCTGACATCGTTTCTACTACCCTAAAACTCCCATCTGATCTCTAATTTAAGCCAATTCTTATCTTACGTGCTTCAACATACGCTTTTGATTCATGCTCATCCTAAGTTGACAACGTAAAGAAAATAATTAACGTCTGTGTGAAATATCGAATCATAAAGATGCCTTATTAGTTCATATATTGTATTGATTATAATCTAGCCTCCACATATTTATCTTAGTTTTATCTTGTGCATAGTCCTGATATATCCCGGGATAAAATGTTACCTTCCCGCTTATGGGTAATTTCATTACAGTTTCCATTTTATATCCCTTTGCATCTAACCTTTTGCAAAGCGTATCAAAGTTCTAATATTAATGTTCTCTGGCTCTGTCTATGTTACTATCTTCTTCACTTTCTTCACATAATGAGAAGAAGTTCTTCTGATAAAAGCAGTTCAGAAAGGTCCTTTTGCAATAACAAGGCTGATACCACGCCTGTGGGTAATATCAAGTTTTTGATGGAGTTTTTTTCTTTCATTATTTCCTTTAGATCCTCATTCACAGCTAAAGGCTTAGTTAATTTGCAATCAAAGAGATCTTGACAAATAAACTTCAACTAGTAACTGCAAATTTCAGGATTAAACGTAGGTCCTATGTTAAAGTAACAGAATCTCGATGAAGAACACTCAACTCTTTGCCTCTTCTTTTCTACATTTATTTTAAAAACTTTTTGCTTATCGTGTCTGAATAACAGTATGTTTTCCTTTTCTATACTTAAAGACTCAGGCCAAGAACTTAGTAAGAAAGTAGAAAACATTTTCTGCAATACTGATATGGAAATATGCAATAATTTTATATGACATATGTATTTTCTGCTAGGAAGGGCGTACCCTTCATTTCTTTTGTTTCTTGCTCCATTCTTCGCAAATATTTTTTGTCACAATTAGGTCGTATGGCCAATTTCCTGTTGATAAGTAATGACGTGTGAGGTTTGTGACACCAAAATCAAGAGAATAACCACATAGGGATTACCTAGTTAATTTTCGTTTTGGACAAGATGGCTGAATACCTGTTCTTGGGCAAATCCTAAGAATCAGTATTGATCATTTCTTGTCTTGGGTTACATCATCGGAACTATGGAAAAATGGAGCACCCATTCACGTGTATCTATTTACAAAATAGTATCTAGTTTTAATATATAGATTTTCATGTTTGAAATGATGAAAAAAATTTAATATATCTGCCTGTCTTCTATATACCTTGTTATAACAATTAAGTTAATACATAAAGCAATTATCTTGAGGTTCATAAGGACAAAGCAGTTCTTTATCACGGAGTATTTTCACACTACACTTTAAAACTATGAATAGAAATTTGAAATAAATGAATACCAAAGAAATATCAAATGAGAGATCTATGGCGATGGCCAGATCTGCGAACAACTCTTTAATGAATCATAAATTACTTCAAGAAAAGGCAGTTATTTACCGCTAGTTGTTCCCTTAATGATTGTATTTTTATGACTCACACACGAGTGTGGATTATTTATGCAAAATACGCCATGTTCAGAGTATTTTGCTAGTTTTCAATTCATGACATCATCATTTATTCGGCGCTTACCTCACTTTCTCTCGAATCTAGAATACATCATCAGTATATAGCAATAAAACATGGTCTTTAAAAGTTAATTTTTACACTAGAAAAGCTAGGTTAAGTGCGGTGAAAATTTCAGGGTGTTCAAATATCTTCTTAATCATGAAAACAGGGTATCCAGGTTTCACGCTACTCATTCTTTTCAGCACTTAGATAAAGTTGAAACTCACACTATACAGAGTTTACCTGTTGTTAGATTGAGCATAGTTTCCTTAGCTATCTTTTATGTGGTATCTTTATCGAGAAACACAACAAATATGAACAAAAATATTAACAAAACCTAAAACTTTAAAGTTATATATGTGCTTACTTTGTAACAGCTACTGAAAGTGAAATGCTAATCTCAATACTCTATTAATGCTAAAAATCTTTGAATAAATCAATCATTTTCTTAACAGAAAAAGGCAGCTTTTCTAATTCTAATACCCTTGCAAAGCATTGGGTTTGAAATTTATTTCTACAAGACACCTTTTACTATTTTTTGAGCTGTAAGTAATGGAGTTTTCAATAGAATAAAAATTATTTTGAAGATTAGTTGATTTTATTATTTTATAACCGCAAACAATAGTAGTAGTAGTAGTAGTAACAATACTCGAACTTATTCTTCATTATATGTCTTATACCTATCAAAACATATATTTTATTTATATGTGTCCTTTTCGTTATTTGAATAAATGGCTAAAACTGAAACCCAGTTGTATTTACTTGATAAAGTTGCAGATCACATTTTACATGCACATGTTTTGATATAAATTGTGCCCAGGTCTTAGAAAACTATAAATACAAAATACACAGGACAAAACAAATTCTAGTAATTTTATTGTATCTAAGATTTGTTCTAGATTCATTAATATAAAGACTTATGTCAAGATGAAATATAATGACATTGTTATATACAAAAAATAGCGATAACTTTTATTTTAAGCTATGACTGATATTTCTCATGCTGGAAAGTCCGCCAAAATACCTTTAAGATCTGTTATGAATATTGCTTTTTGTCTTACCCAAAATAGCCATGAAAATAGATTAACACCGATAGATCCTTGGTTAAAGGAAAATTATTACTTATAAGCCGGCACCCTTACATCCTGTATGAGAACTAGAATTAAAGGTTTTAATGTCTATGAACTATCTTAGCGCATCTACCAAAACATATCCATTCACCGAACCCGGTCATAGAATGTTTATTGCCTACATTGTAAAGTACAAAACTTTGATATCGTGGATATCTCTCGGGTGTTGTTTTTAGTATTAGGATGCCTAAAATCTCAAATATGGTACTAGAAAGGATTATCTTGAATTACAACTATTGTGGTTTACTACCGTGAATAGTTTTTATTGGATGTGTACTGTAATACTGTGGGATGTCGGTATTTTTGGATAAAAATTACATTACCAGGGTACTCAGTGCGTATAGTTGATTAAAAATAAAGAAATATAACAACTTAACAGAATAAATTTTGAGCTGATTTTATAGAAAAAAGATCAGATACATACGTTATTAGTGTTATTTTTCCTTTATTCATATGCTATATGGTTTTAAATGTTTTTTTAATGTTTCAAACATCGAGCTAACTAATTAACTGATATGTAGAATAACGATCAGAGAAATTGTATATCCCAGAAGCTACTTGAATAAGCTACAGAAATCCCATGTTTTAACAGAATATTTAACATAGGTTATCATTATACCAATAAAGAAATACAATTGATATATGTTATACTTGTAACAGGCAAGTAAAGTATAGGACAGCAAGCATATCGTTGAGAAAAAACAAACTACCACGAAAAAATAAACCAAGCCACAGTAAGATGCTGCGAACAACCTATATTTGTCAATGTAGACTCGAGCATTGAAGGATGCTGAGCTTAGCATTAATTTGATGTTATATTAAATAATACTCTTGATTTTTGCGAAAAATGTATATGTCTCGCGCAGTAACCATTTTATACCATGAAAAGCAACCAAATGTGGAAGTTGTTGTATTTATAGTGCAGTATGTTGTAGCATGTGTACAATCTGAAAAACATACCTTAGGTCTAGTGAAAGAAAACAGGGCGAAGCTATGTTTTGTCTTACGAGTAAAAAGTATTGCTTCCATATATACAAGTGAATCACAGATGATACCTAGTGATTAAGATCGAGTTGATGTAGAAATCAGAAATATATATATACTACCGAAAAAAGACCTCGTGTAATTTGTACACGAAAATTATTTTTCAAAGCAAATCAATAAGACATAAAGCTTATAGGTGTGAGTAAACCCAAACTTTATTATTATGAAAGTAATTACCTAAAGGAGTGTTGCTTTTTATATTTTGACCGAAGAAGCATAGAATATTATGGGCGCAAAGCTTTGAAAGTACCTAACTAAATTGCAATTACCTGGATGGCAATTAAGCATGAAAATAATCTGGGGTGAATTATTGTATTAAACTGCAGCAGATTCACATTCTTAGTAAAATTATAAAGGTAAAAATCAAATACAAATAGTTTAAAGTAACAAGATTTTCTACCCAGTGTATATACAAAGGTTTTAAAACATAAAATTACAGTAATGAGACCAGCAAATCGTGTCCCGGATAACGTTCCAATAAGTATTTTAGCAAAAAAATATAGACTTAATATACAGAATCATCTAAATCATCTAGGTAGTATTTAACCCAAAATGCTTAAAAATCCTTGCTAAGATTTCTTGAAGTAACAAATACTACTTTATATATTTGTTTCCAGTCGACATATGTAAAGTGAAAAAGAAGTTAGAAACTTGTAATTTTGTTCCGCAGTGATACTACAGAAGACCATTTCGAAGAGACGTTTCAGAACTTGTACTGTAGCCAAAGTCAAATTCAAAAGTACATGCTTAAAATTGTAGCTCATTCAAAATTGCGCAAGTAAAAATGCAGAAGTTTGTATATACATGGAGTGTCATCAAAGAGAGAGACCAGGAAAAGTGACGGTCCCCATTACTAGTACATGATAGCCTCATTAACATCAAGAAACTACTACTAGTAAGTTAGTATACCATTTGAAGAATTTTTTATTGTCCAGAAGTCTTAATACTACTACTAGGATCCTTCATCATTTAAATGTTTCTTAAGCACAACTTGGACATTTTGCACTATAAACCAAATTAGAAAAGCAACATTCAGAGTGAGTGCAGAGCTAAGACATAACTTAAGACGACAACTTCACATATTTGTTTCGCATTAGTTTACTCCCTAAAGTTAAATATATATAAACATTAGAAGACTAAGTGATCCATGTGAATTGAAGGTTAAGTATAGTTCTTATGTTAAGATAAAATTATCTTCATAGACATAAATAACTAATTATAGTATATCAGAGCTCAAAATACATGGAACTACCTAGTAAAACTTATTTTCTTAATCTTAAATCATTCAATTGGAATGAACGAAAAAGAGATATTAGAAAACTTAGTTCTTCTGAAACCTTTACTAAACCAGGAATGATTAAAAACTAGGAACATCCAAACAGTATAAACTTCTTTGAAAGCTTAGTTAAGGCTTTCTGATGCTTTCTTTAATTGAAAAGCAAATTAATTGTAGATCTTGGGTAGCATATGGACCCATAATCCACAGTGTTGGTAATCATCATTTCTATAGCTCTATCTCCTATTAAAACACTCTACATTATTTCTTATTTCTTTAATAGAAATGTTTTGTATAGAAACATAAAACTTGTTGGCTATATAAAGTATCTTACTTATCATTCTAGAAAATATTTCATTGCAAATGAACAAGCGGAGAAACCCATGTGTTAAGACTGAAATTATTTCAGGGTAAATCAAAATCTTATATTTTTTTAAGTTTTCTCATTCTTTAAAATTTTGCGATACATGAAATCGCTGGCAACGATATTTTTTGGCCCGAGATGGTATCTTTGTACTTTTCCGTATGTACTTAAAAATTTTAATTTTTAAAATGGTACAAAGGCATAAGAATCTGTCTATTTGTTGCTGTGGAAATGTTCCCACGTTTTGGAAGAAACTATCAGGGGAAAAGAGCCAATTTAGACAGCGTCCAACCTTACTTTTGCCATTGCAAGTAGTCTTAGTAATACAAGAAATGCCTGCTAGCACACATCTACTTCAAAGAATAATATTTACCGTCCCAAAAACTACACAAAACTTGTTTTATATACTGAAGGCACGGGTGACTGTTCATCCAGATGAAGGTAGAGTGGGTTTTCTCACAACTGCATACTAAAGCTAGAGATAAAACTAGATCCCTAGTAGAAGAGCTCATAAAACAAGAGTTGAAAATATTCGGCTTTGGAGATAAATGGTTCTCAAATTTTAGCTAGTTATGAATAACAATACATTAGCTACCTATGATAAGCTACTTTTTACAAGAAGGGAAGAAAATAATCCATATAAGAAACAAATGAAGTCAAGCTGTGGAAGATTGATGAGTAGAGCTCTTCATTAAGTAAGAAAGTAGAAATAGAAAGAACCCAAGAGAGCAAGTGATGCACTGGAAAGTCCTGGATCTAAATTTTTTTTAATCCTGAAATAGCCAACACCCACACAGATTCACACTTTCTACATCTAAAACTACCATATGAGCGATATAGTCTACCTTTCTGAAGCTACTCAAGAAAAAGCGCAGCTAGAAGTGAATTATAACCAAGAAACAACCATAATCGATAATAGTTTATGTCGGACATCTCAATACGCCACATAGACCATTTCAAATAGTTTTCGAAGATAATACGGTGTCTTGCACAAACACGTGAAAGTAGCGTTGTTTCCATTACATGATTTTTGCACTATTGTTTTCATTTTATCTAGAAATGCTGTTTGGGCAACCAGAAACCTTCACTCGCTTTGCTCTAAATAACCAGTGAAATCCCCGGATCTTCAGAACAGGAACATAGAGAATAGGAGAATAGCGGAAGTATGTAACTAGGCACTAAGAACACGGTTCTAGTAGTAAGGTAAAGGAAGTAGCCCCACTTCATCTCTCAGTCTTAATTTAAGTGTTCTGACTTTTGAGTGTTTTGACAAAAGACCTCCCTTCACTAGAACACACTGGCTTCTGAGGTAAGATCAGGTAATAAACTGGCATGAGGGAAAATAGAGTTATGAAAGAAGTAATCTAAATGTTTCGCAGTCCCTTTCTGTGGGTAAAATGCCATATCTCCAAATACTTTTTCATCTCCGAACAAGAGTTAGTCTAATGCCTGGAAAATGAATCAACAAGAATCAGACAAAACCAGGTTCCGAACTTGACACATTCCTATAATTATCAAAAATCTCTAAGGAAAATCTAGAATGGGATACCCAATCGGATAAGACTTGATAGCGCCAATAAGAAAATACTTAAGAAGAATTCGAAAATCTAACTTGTTGTCTCTAATCAAGAGCCTGGAAATAGTCTGCCATGCCAGCACGACCTGATCTAAGCTTTTCTCCACAGCCCAGTAATTCCCTAAACTAAAATGGATTCGTTTCCCTTCCTTGAAAAAAATGCAAACTCTATTCTGTGCACGACAAAAATCTTCTTTTTTAGCTTCTACCTGGGCCAATCTTTTGGTGTTATTGATTATAATAATGTATTTATCTATGTCTAACAAAACGCAAAAATACAACAGAAAATTAATTTCTCACAAAAAAAAACAATATAAAAAATTCAAGGATTCTTTTAGTTTCTGTTTGAAGCTAGAATCATTTGAGTAGTCGGAAGCCAAAAGTTGAAACCAATAGATGTTTTTCGGATATAGGAAGCTTCCTACCTTGGAAAAGTCAAGAAAATGGGCTATTGTTTGGAGTAGCCCCCACATAGTAACAGTTATCCCAACGCAAACATAAAAAAACGATGAGGAAAGTCCTCTGGGAGAGAGAGCTTTCTCTAGAATATCAAGGTGAACTAGCAGCGCAATGGGTAGAACAAAATTTACACTAAATGCTTGTGTTATTGTAATAGTCGCAGAGAAGGGGTTGCGAAATCTATTTCTGGATCTGGAGATGCTTCTTCTTAAGTATACTATAAGCTCTAATGAAATAATTGGAATTATGCTGGATGAGGCGTTTCATAGGTTCAAAGTAGCCAAGATATACCATGTTAATAAAAAAAACGGCCACTGAAAATATATATTGCTCCTTTGGCAATTCAGCAGCGAGAACTATTCCATGATCTTATTGTCTTAAAGAAGGCAAATTAAAAATTACTACTGGTGTTTTATCTAACCAAAGTATTTGTAAAAGGAAGAAGGATCTCAACTATTCAACAGTAGACCATAACATATTTGGAAGTTTATTTGTTTGTTTTGATATTTTTGATGGTCATGCAGGAAAATAAGCTGCTAAATATGCACAAGAAACTCTTGTTCAATATATCATAAGTGAAATTTATATAACTAGATATATTTTTTGTGCTATTTGATTAGTGTCCAATAATCTTTGCTAATACTTTTTGAAGATATTAAAGAAAACAGGTTAGAATTCTGGTTATTCTGTTATGTTGATGCTAGCCAACCAAAACAGTAAATAGTTGTATCAAATATATAATATATTTAGAGAACTCAAAACATTTATTGATAAGAAAAGATAAAGTTGAACAGCTTTCTGTTGATTACTCTCCACTCTTATTAAGTGAAAGACAAAGGTTTGAAATTGTGTGAGGTTGGATAAAGGCTAGCAAAGAAATTCTCAAAGATAATTTACCTAACGAAGTAGGAATAGATAGTGTAACCAGAGATACAGAAATATTCACTGTTTTCGGTGATATTATAAACAAAGCTCATAGTGTTAACTTTTCCTAGAGGTATCGTGCCTTCTTAAGAAAAAACATAGATGTGTTTTAATGAAGATAGGACTTAAGAGTGAGTGGAGCCGATTTCAATCAAGGAGAACTCAGGAAACTAGAAGGAGAAATATATAGTATTCTAACGCCTGATAGTCTATTTAAAATACTGAAGAAATGTGAAATAGGAAGAATAATAAAATTATCATTCTTAGATATTAAAGCTTTGGCTGAACATGTAGTTGATCCAACTATTGTCAAAGGCTCTACAGATACTGCATCTTATATCCTATTGAAACTTAAATAAAGTATTTTAACACTAGTTTCCCTATACTATAAGCTATAATATTCTATATACTTGTTTTTGCTCAATATATAAGTAGTATTTTACTTATATTTCTCACTTGATCTTCAAAGATCAGAATAAGGTTGCTATCTCAAGAGAAGTTTAGCTAGGGAATATAGATTGCTCATCGTAAGAATAAGTTAAATGTATTTAATCCTTAAGGAAGCAGGTTTAGCTAAGTTGCCCGCAGTCAGCAATTACCACAGGAACAGAGGTACTTCCACTTTGGCTTCCATACTTCGCTAAGCTTTGCATAACGTCAACTGAGCCAGCTTGAACTTGCCCAAATACAACGTGCTTACCATCTAACCATGCAGTCTTCTCAAAGCACATAAAGAATTGGGATCCATTTGTTCCTGGTCCAGCGTTGGCCATGGACAACACTCCTGCTCCAGTGTGCTTCTTTGTGAAGTTTTCATCTTCAAACTTGGATCCGTAGATACTTTCCCCACCAGTTCCATTTCCTCTGGTAAAGTCACCACCTTGCGCCATAAACCCTGGAATGATTCTGTGAAAGGTGCTTCCCTTGAAGTGAAGAGGTTTTCCACTGCTTCCAGTTCCCTAAAGAGTTAAATTATAGGAAAAATATCTACTTTCTCCCCAGTGCATAGTGCTCTAAAGTTTTCAGCAGTTTTAGGAACAACATCAGCAAATAGTTCCATGGTGATTCTCCCAAGAGGGTTTCCATTTACGGTTACATCAAAAAATACTGTTGGGTTAGGCATGTTTACTTTTCTTGTTTCTTTGGTTTAGATTTGATATCTATTTTCTAGAACGAACCGATTTAGAGTTCTTTGCTAAATGGCCATATGGCCTTGTATAATATTTTGGGCAATTGCGAATTAGACAACCAAAGAGAAAAGATTAGTTTGGTAACTGGTAGAGACCTCAATGAAAATCTTCAGAATTCTTGAGATTGTAGATTTACTGTTTTTTGCTGTTTTTTCAACCTGGTCTAAAGCTGATAAGGAAAGAATACTCTTATTTTCATAAGGTACACATATAATCTAAAATCATCCTGCCATCAAACGAGAAGATTTCTCGTCACGAGAAAACTTTAACGGCGCTAGTTCTAGATGGACATTCCTAATTACTGGGTCATGAAAACTAACATAGCTCAGACCATGAACCCTTTATTGGAGTGAAAACGTTTGGACATCAGCAAAGATGAATTAACTTGTGAATGAACAGGCGAAGGATGACTTCTAACTTCCGTTAACATTTTCTTGAGGGGTTGAATTTCAGAAAGGAAAGTAAACCTGCAAGAAGTGATGCTAAACTGTCCTTGTTACTATATTTGACTTAATTTCCTTAATCTCTCCACGGTTATTCGTGTTAATTTGAATATAGTAATTCAAGTTCATCAACTATTACTTTAGCTGGGGCTTGCCTATTACATTCTTCTGACCAAAAGGACATTTTGGGAAATTAAGTCTCAACAACCCACAACTAAGAGATGTGTCAAAGATCGTAGATGAATATTACTAAAGGTTTTAGTAATTGTTTTCTCTTTTTGAGTAACTTGTCAGATATCTAGCCTCTTAGTACCTTTCAAGGCTCTAAGCAGAGAAAAAATTTCAAGAACTGATTCTGTTTGTTGTTGGTTGTACAAACGAATCTTTCAAGATTAAAAGAAAGCTTCCATTACCTTTCTTTTACTAGACAACATTTTTTTCGTATTTTCTTCTTTTTCTGACCAACAAATATGAAAAAAGTACTGGTCAACAAAGGTTAGAGTGCGGATACCCATTTTGCAGTTAGTTTAATAGTTACCCTCACTATTGCGTCGTAACTGTCAATTTTAATTTTTTTTAAATCTGATTTAATTATACTTTTGAGAATGGGGACCAAGTGCCAAATAAGTTATGTATAAAATAGGTACAACACGCTTCTGATTTACCAGAAAACTTCTTAACCCTCCTACAGTCCATCTTCACAAACTGCTACTATTCTATTACTCATACGATGTAAATGAGCAAAATACAACGAATCTGCAAACTATCTAAACATATATACTGCACCTTTCTTTTATTGAGCAAACCCTTCAAATCAACTTATATACAACATGTTTAAGGGGTATAGCCCAGCTTCTCAAGTGAAATGGGTGAGGTGTTGTTGGTTCATCATGACGCCCAGCATTTTCAGATTGGATGTTGATGAATTTTTAGAAAATTATTGCTTGTTTGGAGGTTATTTGATATTTGAATGATGGCTACTTAGCCAACCTTGGCACTTGAACTCATGTTCAAAGGCATACAGAGTAAAAGCTTCTTTTTCATAAAGAAACTTTCACAAGTATTTCTCTTCATTTTGTTCACTTTCCTAAAGTTAAAGCCAATAGATCCGGCATTATCTATGCTACTAACCTCTAATCTTTGCTTAGTTGAGCAATGTGCATTAACAATAATATAAAAGGTGTGTAAATGTTTCTCAAAAAATGAAAGTGAGCTACCTAGACCTATGCTGTCTATTTTTGAGTGCGGATATTTTCAACAACATAATTTTACCGTGTAAGTTTTCCACATCAATTTCTCTAAGTATTGTGGAGTGCTACGATCATACTACTCTAAAATATTGCTTCTTGAAATATCATTCTATGTACATTTTCAGCAACAATTAAGTTTACTAGTTTATCCCTTCGAACAAAACCTCATACTTCAATTTCAGAAATACGAGCAGAATTCATGAAGAGATTCCTGTCTACAAGAATAACATCTGGTAAATACCTCAATGTCACTGTACTTATCACCGCAAATTAGTTACAAGCTTTGGTTTTGTAGTTCCAGGTACTGGACAAGGAACCCGGTCATCACAATGTCCGTTGAATACAAACTATATTAACTGTTCAACTCAATAGGTTTGCTCTTCAAGATATATAAAAACTCTCTCTGTTGTGTCTTTTTTTCTCTGTTGCCCATGTAAAAGTATCACCTAATCCCAGTCTCAACTCTGATTTATATTATTTGAGAAATGATTAGTAAACCTAGACCTAAGCTTCCTCGAGAGTTGGAAATACCCTTCGGAAGTAATTTAGTTTTTGCCACTTAGTCACGTCGAGAAGCATTTAATAATGATATTTTAGGGTTGTGAATTCCTACTTGAAGAGGTGTTAGAAACCGTGCGGATTTTGTCATGGTTTGATCCGAGATAGTTTTAGTACTTCAGTGCATTGTAGATAACATGGAGCTAGTGCTTCTAGCAATTAAGCTCAATGAGACGATCCCAATTCCGTAACGAGTTAACCGCACACCAAATTACTACGTATCTGTCTAAGAAAATTAATATTTCTATCCTGAGGTTAAATTAATGATTGAGAAGAATAGCCAGAATCGGCGTGTAAGCTCCAGATTTAGATTTACTTTACAGCGACTGATTGGGCAATTCCATCGTCCTCAAAATTTTTCATCATTTGTACGAAGAGAGAAAAATTAACCTGTTTTGGCTATGAAACTTGAGCTCTATCTAATATTATATGCTTTAAGTAAACCCCTGGACACTTATCATTAAGTTCGTGTTTAGAAATAATTATTACTATGCTTAAAATTTGTTATGGGACGCAGGGTAATGTTTTTCTATTGCACAATGCACAAAAAACTGTTTCATAACCTAAAAGTTCTTTATTCCCAAAAAAGGGTTTGTGGAAAGAAATGCTGAGCAATACAACACTGTTAATGGCTAAAACTGTTGATCATAACTTTAAAATTGAGTGAAAAGGATTTTCAGGTTAGGTTTTACAAAGTGGATTTCTTCTAGCAGTGGTTTAACCACACAAAATTTGATGGTATCATTTCATCTGATAATCCTTCTTCGGGAATTCCCATCTATGGAGAAGGAACTATACATAGCTTTTAGGGACAATGTTTATTCGCAAGGAACCGATCAGATAATAAAGAACTAATTGTTCTTCCAATATTATATATGAGAGGAATATATTGGTAGTATTATGGTTAGAATAGAAATAGTCAGCTCATATACATATATGTTGAGTCAACCGGTTAAGTAAAAGTTTACTGAAACAAGACTAAATTTCAACATAATATCCAGCTCTTGGGTTTACAGATTTTTATCGAGGAATGTCTAGTATAAACACTACTACGGCAGTAATTGATGGATTACTTTGAAGCAGAGAAAGGCAACTCTTAAGCTGCATAGTTTTAATTTTATTTGTGAGCCTGGGATTGTTTCAAATTCAAGGTTTTGAGCTTTTCCTGCTGAATTGTTTTCTGTAATTGAGCTATAGATCACACTAATATTGGAAGCTGTTACAGGCTACATTGTATCCATAAAATAGATATCAGATACCTCTTTGCTAAACTAATAGTATTATCTTTCTTAACAAGCAGAGCTCCAGTCTGATTCATTATTGTAGTGGGCAATAGGTTCCACCGATATTTAACGCAAACTTAAGATCCAAACCAACAAATCCACAGGTAATTACCTCAAAACTTAGAACTAAAATACGGGAAACTACCTAGCAAAGTATTCGGACGCTATATCTAAGAATGCGTAGAGCTTTTAATAGTGCATATATTCTTAGCGCTGCTGAGTTCTTAGTTAAATACTTGAATAATTCATTCTAAAATCCACGTGAGTCGAGACAGAGTAACACGATTTTACATTACTGCAGTATAAAAAGGTGAAAATTTTATATATAGTTATAAGGAAAAGTATAAACTTGGAAACTCGTGTCATACCTTCTTTCCTTAAGATTCATCACTATTCTTAGAGTATTCTCGGATTTTGTTTAAGACTTGTTGAACTGCTCAGTGTTTTACCAAATGCTTGTTCTACAATAAGCTAACCAACATTAAAACCGAAAAACTCTTACCAAACTTATGCATAGAGCTTCTCAAATAGATAACTATGAGTCCTCAGCACAATATATATCTAGTCTTACTCCAATTTTCTGCCCTTAGTTTGTGTAGTGAGTTCAAACAAACAAACAAACAAGATATCGTAGAATCTTTGAAATTGCAAAAACATTACAACTTATTTCTTTTCTTCAACAACTTTTGTTTCGTGTTTTTCTTCCAATTTTCAAAAGCATCAACAGCACCTAATCCAATGATACTTAATCCAGAGAAAACCAATCCAGTTCGAGGAACGCTTCTTATCCCTGAGAATAAAGCTCCTGCAACAGAGCCGGTGAAAAAACCCGAGAAAGAGTTGTGAAAAAAAATTGTTTTACGGTTCGAAAAGTCATAACCAACTATTATATCTTTAGAAACCAAGCGATCGTGGTTTCGCTTCACTGCAGATTTTGTCGCAAAGAAAAATGTTGAGAGTAGAAAATATTGGAAAGACATTTTTGCCGTATTCATAACAATGTGTTTCGGGGATAAATCTGGCGCGATTAAATTCGAAAAGGTTGCATAAGTTGTTGATGCTACGCTCAAACGTGTGGCGTCTTGAAATATTTCATTGAATTCTATTTGCTTCATCCTGGACAGTTTGTAGTAATGTCATATCATCTTACCTAGATTAGCATTTAAAATTACACTCATTCCAGGCTTCGCAAGTTGACTTTACCCTTGTGGCAGCTTTTCATTCAACACTAATCGAGTACTGTATTACCAAAGGTGTTTAAATTTGTTAATCTCTTATGAATAAACAAACCAAGGGGCCAATCAATCTCACACTGACGAAACTAGAAAAAATAACGCCAGCCCAAACTAAGTTTCACAACTCTTCTTTCTTGCGAACTTATTGGATAACTTAAGAACTATTGCAATCATTATATATATATATTGCAAGAAGTTTTGGTAGCAAAATATATAAGAGATAAAACAGGGGACAAGGTGGTCGCATATATCGTTAGAACGACCGATTTGGTTCCTGTAGCCAACTCAGCGGAACCGTTCTTATACACGGGCGCTAGCAGCTAAGCTTTGTTTTACAAAGTTTACTTGCATTAACAAAATATAGACTATACTGGTAACTATTACCACGTATTCCCTACAAGCAAGAGTCTTCACAAACATGATATTTAAGAACAACAACAATTATACGTGTCGAGGCTAGAAGTACTATTCTATCCAGGATCATATGTAGTACTCAGCGTTCATGACCTGGTTATAATTAACCTTTTATTTGATATAATAGCTTTTAAAAAACTAATTATTACAGATTTTGGCTCTTGACAAGTGATTTCTCTATTTAACACCATTTAGTCTCCTCATATAGGCAATAATATCTAGGATCGATATTCGAATAAGAACAGTTATTAAGAAACTTTTTTTTTATCTATCCTTATATAAAAATTGCAATTCATACAATTTATGCTCCTCAATTGAACATGCTATTTTATGTACTTTGCTGATTTAGTTAGCAACAGAATATATCATATTAATGTCAAGGCCCAACAATATTACTGATCATGTAGGTAATTTAAAGAGTTAATTTTTAACCTTTATAGTATTAGAATGTAATATTCGACCGTTATGATCCATCTATAACTCATTTACCTCACATTACTGATAATATTCATGTCTCTGGGTTTATCTACCTGACATCGGCAAGTACAAGCTTTTTTTAGCGATAGTACCGGTGTCTATCACAAGTTTCCATTAAAATGTTAGGTCCCTATGAAGGGACAATCATTAATTCCTTGTCGGAGTGATTACTTTTTACATCTGTTGCCCTCTTTAGATTCTCTTAATACTCCCAATATCAATAGTATTATTTGGGGAAGAAGGTGCAAACTATTACCCAGCCGGAAAAAGTAAAAATTATTTATGCGGACAAATTGACCCGTTTCTCATATTTAAAAATCTATTTTCTTCTGATTCAGAAAGATTCATTTTCGTCCCAGTTTTGATTTCGTATACTTTTAATCAAAATTAGTATTTTTTGTGGAAGTCTTGATTTACCATAGTGTTTTATATAGAAGCACATGATAATGAGAGGCAACATGGAACAACTTACGACTGGGAACAAGAGGTGCAGGTAAGAATTTTAATTTTTCATTAGAGCTAGCGAGGAAAATAGAATGAAATTAATACCAAAAGCATTAAGTTCAAGTTTTGACCCCGCAGTTATACTGTGAATAAGATCACTGCTTACTCCAATAGAAAGGGGATATATGTACACAGGAACGTACTAATAGAGTTATATTGGACCTAGTTAAATTAGATATACCTGCTAGAATATTCTTGTCAAAAGAAACATTATTACTCTAATTGTTATCTATTGATGCTACATTTATCCATGAAAGATAAACAGGACAAAAGAAACAAATTCGGAGATAAGAATACGTACAAATTACATCGGATTTTTCCAAAAAGAAAAAGGAGAGCTCAAGATGATACAATAACATTTTGCAAAAGACATATTTACTTTAGATTATGCGAGGAAATTTATATTACTAGCCCCCTGATACTTATATTTTTTACGAAGACTCTTAAGACCTTCTGGCAGACAATGTTTGTGTTGCCTAGATGAGCCAGGCATATAAAGTAAATTCAATATCACTAAACACTAGAATACTAACTATAGAAATGTGTTTATTATCAAAATTCCAAGGTTGAAATTGGGTCTTTTAGATTGGTTATGTTACTTATAGGTCCTACTCTTCAATCGCCAGAAGATATTTAAATTCAATGAAAATCTAAGCAAATTATCTAGGAAAACAGTGTCCTATGAGTTGTTTTTAGTTTCAACTTTCCCTCAAGCATTTTGTGACATTTTGTAAGAGAACCCAACTTATGGATCCTGTAATTATTCTACAACTCATGGGTGTTTAACTGGGGAGTACACAGGTTCTACCTATCTTCCTACAGAGCTTTGAAATATTCAACCTAACTACATAATTTTGTAAAGGAATTAATTCTAATAATATAATTAGGGTTGTTCTCTGACACGACCTTAATAGCTGTATTTAAAGTAGCTAAAATCAATTACCAGACTCCAAACAGGTATAAACATGTCCCTGCATGCATGATTCATCAGATTTTGGAACAACTTCCACTCTTCTCCGGAAGAAAATGTATTCAATCTCAATTAGGATAGCAACTGGTTAGTATATCTAACATGCAGTTTTTGAGGGGCTTTGTAGCTTTGATCAGAACAGCAAATTCTAAGAGCATTCTTCCCTGCTAAAGTGCAATACCATCATCATCCAATAACCTGAAATTTTCGAGCTTGTTCTCTATTTATGCTTAGCTGCGGCCAGAAATAATAAATCGAAAAACAATATCAAGTTCTATCTCCAGTATTTCCAGCTTTTTAACTATGAGGTTAGATGATTTGTGGTACGATTTATATTAAATTAAGAATAAGGGTATCGTCTGCTTCTTAGTTGATTACTGACATGTGAACCCTCTAAACACCGTTTTGTTGGATGCGGACAAATCCGGGTGCCATTCGCCACATTACCTCTATACAGCTATTACCACAGTATGCAACTACTGTCATCTTTATTCCATGTTTGTTTTTGCCTGAGTTAATAATTCCAATATTTCATGCATAGATTAGTTTTGGTACTTAAGCTCCAGAAAAATAAACTTTGCATACAAATTTAGCGGAAACATATGAAATTCAGTTAGTTACTTACTGTACGACGAGTATTTAACATGGCTACTAAGAGTTTCTTGTAGTAATTACTTGGCTTAAATGCACTTTAAACTGAACCTTTGCTGAAATTAAATTTTCCAACTACAATATTATTTTCTTTTTTACAGAATTGAGCTTTATGTCAACACCAGTAAAAGTAAATATTGGCCAAAATAGAAATAGCTATACCATGTTCTTACTGATATTTCTAAGTATGTTCTATTGTAGCTATTATATTCTAAAGTATTTAGGGGTCATTTTAGGTCTCTAAGCCACTGCAACTAAGCTATTGCAAGTAGCATCATACATTCTAGACTAGCTGGAGATTTTCTGTAGAAAAAGATACATCTACTTGCATTTTTCATATGTTTATGACTTTTGTAACTGTGGTAATTGTCTCATCATTCAAATCCATATTGTAAGACGCTTAAAACTTTATTAAAATAACTCTATTCATTTTCTCGACTAAAACATTCTCAACTCATTGTATGGCCTGGCAAAACTCGGAGGAAAACTAACTGTGCTAAAAGAATCCCAACCGGAATTTATTCATGAAGGAAAGTAATAATTTCAGTTTCATTTAGTAGGGCTTACTCTTGTATTATTGGAGTTCAGAAGTATAAAATAAGATTTACTGTTTCTTCCTATTACAACTTGTAAGGTATGAGGTGCTAATTGACCGCGTTCGAGTTAATATGCTACATTTTGCACTCTTCCTAAACCATAAAATGATTCCTGGTACTTTATATCAACTGTGAAGTTGAGTATTTTGACTCATAGTCTTAACAAAGTCTTTTCATATGGGTTTCCAATACTAAATTTTCTTTCTTCTTTAGATTTGATCTAGAATTATCTTCTGCATTGGAATAACCGTATACACAAAGCCACGTCATTAGTTTTGACTGTTAAATAAGCATTACTGGAATAGGTTAACTGTTACTGAAAGTACTGAATCTGAAGTTAAAAACTAGAAACGGCCAAGACACTTCCTCTTTTAAAATAGCGTTTTTGAAATTAAGTTATGCTTGGGTTTTGAGATATTTAGTTCAGTTTAGAGCTTCATTGTCATTATTAGTATCGCTTAGCTACCTCTATTCAATTTTCATCTGACAATGTATTTTTCTAAAACGATTTTGGTACCCAAAGTGCTATAAGTTTCACGTTTCCAACCTTCACCTCCCATAAATTCTTAACTCTAGTATATTTCTGTTTTGATAATTTTTTCTTTCATTCTTGCTTTAAATACATTCCTGAACTTCAGTATTCTTCCAAAGAAAAAATACTCATTTTTTTCTTAAAAGTTAGTAGTTTGGCTATAACATTTCTTTTGCTAAGAAGAATAGGAGCATTATTTAAAATTAGAGAATATTAATAAAGAAGCAATACCTTCTAAGTACTATTAAATCGGTTGTGTAAATGCGTTTATCATAGTAGCTACCTTCTCAGGTAATCAAGATTCACACTAGGTTCGAGATAAAGAAACATAATGTGCACACTGTATGGAATATTCCAGAGAGAGTTCCTAGTTTAACATTTTAAGTATCTAGGATTGAAGTGCCTTACTAACGAAGGAATATAAGTTTTGTTTACACAAATCTTGAAGGAACTTGTCCCGTTCCAAGAAACATGTACCGAAATCAAGCGCTATTGTAGAACTAATAGAAAGAGTGGTATAGTTGATAGTAAAATATGTATACAAACCCACTAAACGCAAGCCCTTCATCAAATTTAGCATTGAAAGAACTGTCATGGTGAAGAATTTAAACTTTTAATAAGCAATTAGACGTTTTGTTTAATCTCCATGGTGTCTAAATACTGAGTCTAATCGAGTCAAACTCTTTCTTTGAACTTCGGCTGAGATTAATGTGTTTTAATTTTATTAGAAAAGGACTTTACTATTCATTTTAAAGGTATTTAAACTGTTGTTTAACAATACTATGACCTGTGAAACAGTTGTTGTGCTGGATGCAGTGTCTTTGAAATGTGACCCATAGTTCTCCTTTTCAACGAAATAGGATACAGGTGCTTTGCAATACTTCTTAAATTAACATTGCAGCACTAGAAAAAGCGTTTTGTTTCTTAACATGGAGCTATAGAGTCAGAAATTTTTAATGAGGTGTTTCAAGTGAAAATAAGAAATAAGCTATCTCTTCATCACTCTTGAGCAAAATGATGGTGTGGCAAAACTTGACTCACTGAAAATCTAAATGAAACTCTATACAGAGCTGAGCCACCTATTAGAAAACTGTTCTTGAAGGTAAGAGATGCAAAATTATTTCAATAAATTCACCCAATGTACTTAATTGCAGAAAAACATGTTTTAGACAGAAGCTATGAGAGTATGGCGCTTCAATTTTGTGGGGTTTTGGATTGTACACCAATCGTTCTTTTTCTGTGAGGTTAAATTGTTTCCAACGAAATATTTTTAAAAGGTGTTCTGGTAATTGCCTGCATTTTTTGTTTTTCTGTTTTCATGAACTAAAGTCTTATTTGTAGTCCGCCGCCGTGTGAGCCTATCTAGTTTGACCAACATTGCGAAAAATCAAATCTAAACCACATTGGTTTCTGTAGTTCTAGCTCTACGTTCAAGCATTCACCAGAATTAACTCCGAAGCCTAAAACCTCTATACTATCTTCAAGATCAACCCTAGTTAACTTGATCTTAATTTTACCTTAGCCAAAGGTACTTCATATAGACAATACGTAACTAAAATTTGCATCATGGCATATCCATTTTTCATGTTTGATTTTTTTTAAGAAACACTAGCCATCATTTTAGCCTTTAATAGCATTGAACCAGAACTAAACATAGTAGAAAGGATCAGAGAGAAACTTAAGCACTTATTTCAATTAGACTCAGCTTAATCAACTTCCTCAACACTTGGTCCACCAGCCCCACCTTGTGGTGGAGCTCCGCCTGGTGCTCCTCCTGGGAAGCCACCTGGCATTCCTCCAGGCATACCACCCGGCATTCCTCCAGGCATTCCACCTGGCATACCTCCAGGCATTCCGCCTGCTCCACCACCAGCTTTCTGATATGCTGCCATCATAATTGGATTTGCAACACCTTCGACTTCTTTTTGTTTTTCTTCGTAGATTTCTTTATTCTCTTCTTGATGCTCGTCTAGCCATTTTAATGTGTCATCAATTTTCTCTTCAAGCTTCTTCTTATCATCTTCAGGAATATGTGGCTTTAACTTCTCTTCATTAAGACTGTTCTTCATACTGAAGCAATAGTTCTCCAAGCCATTCTTAGCTTCAATCTTTTCTTTAATTTTTTCATCATCAGCTTTAAATTTCTCAGCTTCTGCAACCATTCTTTCAACATCTTCCTTAGAGAGCCTTCCTTTATCATTGGTAATAGTAATCTTGTTCTCCTTTCCAGTACTCTTTTCAACTGCTGAAACATTCAAAATACCGTTAGCATCAATATCGTAACACACTTCAATTTGTGGAACTCCTCTAGGCATAGGAGGAATACCATCAAGTTGAAACTTACCTAGCAAGTTGTTGTCTTTTGTCATTGAACGCTCTCCTTCAAACACTTGAATCAATACCCCAGGTTGGTTGTCAGCGTAGGTTGAGAATGTTTGTGTCTTTTTCGCAGGAATAGTTGTGTTTCTCGCAATAAGTGTAGTCATAACACCACCAGCAGTTTCAAGTCCAAGACTCAAAGGAGTTACATCAAGCAGCAACAGATCATTCAACTTAGCAGAATCGCCTCCAGTGGTTAAAATTGCAGCTTGTACTGTGGCTCCATATGCTACAGCTTCATCTGGATTAATGTTCTTGCACGGGTCTTTGCCATTGAAAAAGTCCTTAAGCATTTCCTGTACTTTAGGGATACGAGTGGATCCACCGACTAATACCACTTCGTGAACTTCTCCCTTGGACATCTTAGCATCTCTCAATACCTTTTCTACTGGCTCCATACAAGCTCTGAAGAAATGCATATTAAGGTCTTCAAATCTTGCTCTCGTAATCTGAGAGGTAAAATCAACACCTTCGAAAAGACCATCAATCTCAATGTAGGCTTGGTGTGAGGAGGACAAAGTTCTTTTTGCTCTTTCACATGCAGTTCTTAGTCTTCTTTTCGATCTCTCGTTTGAGCTCATATCCTTCTTGAACTTCCTCTTGAACTCCTTCATAAAGTAATCAACCAGAGTGTTGTCAAAATCTTCCCCACCTAAGTGAGTATCTCCAGCTGTAGCTTTAACTTCGAAAATACCTTCTTCAATTGTCAATAAAGACACATCAAAGGTTCCTCCACCCAAGTCAAAGATCAACACGTTTCTCTCTCCTTCCTTCTTATCAAGACCGTAAGCGATAGCAGCAGCTGTAGGTTCGTTGATAATTCTCAGAACATTAAGTCCAGCAATTACTCCAGCGTCTTTAGTTGCTTGTCTCTGGCTATCATTAAAATAAGCAGGTACTGTAACCACTGCGTTCTTAACTTCTTGTCCAAGGAAAGCCTCCGCAGTTCCTTTCATTTTTGTTAGAACCATAGATGAAACTTCCTCAGCAGCAAATGTTTTGCTCTCTCCCTTGTAATCAACCTGAATCATAGGTTTGTCATTAGCTCCAGCAACCACTTTGAACGGAAAGTGTTTGATATCAGATTGAACAGCAGGATCACTAAATTTTCTTCCAATAAGTCTCTTAGCATCAAACACAGTGTTAAATGGGTTCATAGACACCTGAGATTTGGCAGCATCCCCAATTAATCTCTCAGTTTCCGTAAAAGCAACATAAGAAGGAGTAGTTCTATTTCCTTGGTCGTTTGCAATGATTTCTACTTGGTCGTTTTGCCAGCATCCCACGCAGGAGTAAGTCGTACCTAAGTCGATACCGATTCCGATTCCTTCAACAGACATTTTTTGGATTCTCTTTTTTCCTTGTTTTGGATTTTATTTTGTGGTATTTTTGTTATGGTTTTGCAGGAAACTTTTTCTAGAAGATTCTAGAATCGGGGATATTCTATCTGGGTTATCTGGCCCAAAAGATACTAATCATGAAGTCCTGTTTATGGTAACGCACCACTGTAAAGTTGACTCCCAGCACAGCAACTTCGCTTAAAAAACAGCAGCGTTCCAAACCAAATAAATCATAAGTGTAGTGGATGTGAGACAAAATGATATATTAATACTTTAAATTCTAAAAAAACAGTATTAAATTTGGTTAGTTCACATCTAGACAAGGAAACTTTGGATTTTTTATGGATAGAGAAGCAGGCAACACAGCAAAAATTAAAAAGGTCGAGCTTAGAAAATAACTTAGTAAACTTCAGTACATGATATTATTCAATAGCTATCAAAATAAGTATTACTCCATTAAATATTTTTTTTCTGCTGTGTATTTGCTTCTGAGGGGTTCTAACTACTGTACTGGGCGATAACTGCACACTCATACAAGAAAGAGAAAGGTTACAATCATAACTTCCATGTCATGTAGTTAAATTCATGATACATAACTTAATATATATATAGTTTTTTCCATTTTTTTGTTCTTCTCTTTCACAATACATTCATACATAATTACCACAATGGTTTCATCGAACAAGAGATAGGGTAGATCTTAGGAACATAGTCCCAAAGCTCTAGGTTTCATTATATGTCCTGGTCATTAAGGCGGTTTAAAGCTTGAGAGATTATCACTTCTTAGATGTCATTATATTAGTAAGTTAGTACCGTATTCTCGAAATAACCCAGAGAAAGCTAAAAGAATACCCATTGCACAAAAGCTATAGAGGGGAAAATAAGAACTACAAAGCACAATAAATTAAGAAATATAGGGGTATATTATTGGTGTTTAAGTTGTATAATAGTCTTTCTTTATATACCACTATATGCTTTGTATTGTACATGTGAAATTTCATTAAATTCGATAGAAACAATTTAGGTTAGAAGAAATTCAGCTTCATAGAAAAGGTCACCCAAGTAGTTAGAGGTACTTACAGGTATATTCTCCAAGAAAAAAACAAATAGACAAGTCTGTTGAGAAAAACAAGTGATTACTAATCTTAATACGTCTCGATAGTCTCAGCAATTTTTCAAAGAAAATTGACTCGAGCATACAAGGGTTGGCCTGAGCTCTTACCCCTAGGTCTATAAAATTACTCACTTTTCATTCTAATTCTCTCTTTTATAAATCATGCTAAGGTCAAAAAAAACTTAGGAGAAAGCCTCTACGGTAAAAGTATGATACTTTCTTGAAGCTACAGTAAAACACTAATGCAACAGTAGAATACTTTGGCCAATAAGCTTCATACAGGAGCCCTCTTACTTCCTTTTTTTAGTAGCATCATATATTCATATCTTGAGGATACATTCGGTAGTTAGTTTTTTGGTAAAAAAATCAGGAACAGTGGGAAGTTACCAAAAGGTAAGAATATGAGAACCGCAAGTGCCCTAACTTAAGGATAACTTTGTGGGTTGATTCGGCAATTTTGTGTCAAGAAATATATATGATTTGAAAGCTAGTCTCATTTGGCACCAATATGTTTGTACTATTTTAGATACATCCGAAACTAAGATCAACCCTTGCATGCAAAGTATTCTCGAATTCAGGTCCTATGATAGAAAGAATAATCTGAAATGATTAAACTATATACCTTTAAGTCTTCAGCCGCTTTTCATAAGCGGATTTAATATAGCATAGCTCCAAACTGCATTATTATTGAAGTTATTTCAACTATATTGCAAAAACTACATATCAAAACACGTTTCATTTTATAAAATACATACACCTAGTGAAATTTAAAAGAAAGAATATAAAAAATTAATTAAAGGATTCCATAATAAGCTGTTTTAAACAAGGATACTATAGAACCTGTTAATTGAACGAAACTTTTATTTCCATGAGCAAAGTAAACATAGAGCCAAAAAAACCAAAACATTTGGTAGGTACTTCTTCCTGCAAAAAAATATATTGAACTATTTACAAAAACATAAATAGAGACATATAGTTAAACTAACAAAAATTAAAGTAAAAACTATTTCCCTGAATAATATGGTCTAATAGAATATTATTCAAAGAAATGAGAAAATGGGCTTATTGAACCTAAATCGTATGTTGTAGGTATGGCATTAGGTGGTTTGTGTTATTGTGACTCCCATCAATGCAAGAAATTTTCATGTTTTCTATTTACCAATATTAAACTCTAGGCTTGGATTTGACTTCAATTGATTATTTTTTTTTGTTAGATAGTGTAATTAACAACCGTGTTTTTTCTTACGCTAACTATGGATAACCTAACTACTTAACTAATTCTTTGCATTATATCTATTATATAGCAAACCTTTGTGGGGCTGGAGTAGCACCTCCAATGTATTTTTTGAATTGCTACTTGGTTACAAAATATATATAGATTAAAATTTGATCATATGAAAGCTTACTAGTTGATGAGATTTCAAGCCGCCTTTTAAAAATCAAATAAATTTCAATTTTCTAGAAATTATTGAGTACAGTGATATCTTACACTTTTCTAGAGAATTGGGAACATAATATTATTTCTAGCCTATTGATGTTCAATAATATATAAATATATACCAAATTTTAATTGATGTTGCGAAGATGAAAACATTTTAATATAAGTTTTAATCTTCATAATCTAAATTGCACTTAATGAATTAATAATGTATCGATAAAAGAGTTTCAGATAAAAATGATTCAGCTGTGCAGGAGTTGTTAAAGCTTAAATATGCTCCAAACTTTAGAAACCTTTATTTAACGGACAGTGGTGATAAGAAATATTCAAAAATTAAACTAATAGTTAATAATTTCCTATGAAATATATCTTTAATAATCAATATTTTCATTCATTTTTTTACTTGAATGTAATTACCGTAGCAATTTAATTTTTTTATTCTCTTGTGGAGATTATAAGAACCTGTTACTTAATACTTACTCTTGCACGCATATATTTGGAATCTGAGGAGTCAAGATTTTGGTTTCGTTCGTTCTTATACAAATAATATTCTTACTGGTGGAACTGACCGTTCTTTCCTGTTACATAAGAGTATATATAACAACTAAACTTAACTCAGGAGAACCACCTGGTACGTCATAAATTTGAAAGTAGCCTTTTGTGATTGTAGTCTAGCGGAAAGCGAAAGCTAGACAAAATTATCGTTCTTGTATGATGGTAGGGGTATTGAGTACGGTAGATATGGAATAAAAGTTGAAGGACGTCATAAAATATAGTGCCCACCATGGTTTCTCATATCCACCATACTAACCTGAGTTATATGCTACTTAGGCAGAGCCAATCCCTATTCTATTAGGATAAAATTGGTTATATGACTATGTTGATTGAATGATGATACTCGTTGCACAGTGAGAAGTACAAGCTCATCCTTCAAGAAACAAAAAAGCCGAATTATAATAAACAAATATATAGGCTGTATTAAAATCAAGAACCAATTTTAATTTGGGAATATTTTTGTAACTAAATCGATTTTTCTTAAATCAAATAAAAATTTTATTTTTTATTGTAGAAACTATTCAGGCTTTAGTATAATGGGACGCATGCAAGAAACTACAAGCGCTAGGTGATCCTATGATTAAGTTTTTACAAGCGACTGCGTTCTTAGGTAACATAGCAAGGAAGTGCTACTAGTTTGAGGTATATAATCAAAATTCGTAAAATGAAAGTTACTTTCAGTGAAATTTCCCGCGATTAAGGTGCCAAAGGTACAGTCTACAGAAGCATGGGATATATTTCAACAATTTCTGTAAAGGCAATATTACCTTCCTTAACCACAAGTTTGAATCTCTTGATTTTATAAGAAAGTACTTTTTTTTGGCTCTGACATTAGCTACGTCATCAAAAAAAATATCAATGTGGTGGAAATTTGCTTGACTAATAGTATATAATCAAACTTAAAGCAATGTTTATGTTGGTTCAAGAGATGGTTCGTGACAACATTAGAGTAGCAAATGCACCCATGGAAGCCACTTGTGCTGAATCTGATTAATGAGGTTCATCATGGTTCTTTCTATTAAACAAAACCATGGGATCTCACGTTTCCAAAATCAATACTTTCAACTACCTTTTATTATAGAACTAAAATATGGAATTCAGTAGGCCATGACGTCAGCATGTAAAATATAGAGAATTACAGATTACTCTGACCGGGAAATTCAATAAAAAATATATTTCCAAGATGTCCAAGGTAATGTTCGTTTTTAGGGTGTAATTAAAGGTATATCCATTTATTTCTTTAAACCGTTGCCATTGTTGTGGATAGGTAGAATACATGGTTTATTCTTTAATTGGATTAATGACAAAATAACGATAGTTAAGATAATCAACGTCACGTTTCGATAGTTTGAGAGATTTGTTAATTTACATATCCCATCTTTCTACTGGATGTCAAACAAAATAATACAGTCAAGAAACCACACAAAAGTTTTGTGAAAGCGAAAATAGTACTTAGAAATTTTGCAAAGGTAATTTCTGAAGCACATGAAGTAACGCTATGCGGAAGAAGTTGAGATCGACACTTTCTTGGGTTAAATATATAGGAAACGTTCATAAAATACGCTGTTACTATTGAACCAAATGCATATACATTATGTAAATAGGGTTACCCATTTATGTACCAGATTAATTTTAATTTTGTATCTTTATTTGGTGTAAGACTTTAGGAGCCAAATATATTTCTATATACCAAATTGCAATGATATGGCAGAGAAGTTTATAGCTATATTTAGTAAAAGGTTTAAAAATATTATTTTTTATTAATAAATTTCTAATCGGTAGCCATAAAGAGCCATAGAATGAAAATTCCTGATATTTTAAGAAGCAAAAATCATTGTTGGCTATTGTATTACTCACTGTTAGATCAACTGCGTTTAAGTGAAGTATCTATCGCTGTGTTTAATGAGGGAGCCCCGGATTCCACTACGAAAACACTAGAAACAAACCATAGTACCCATAATACCAACTTAAAAGGTTGTTCAAATTGTCTTGTCACAGGATATCACTCATTCAGGAAAACTTTACATTTAATATTATCCTTTCTCAGAGTTTCTGAGATCCTGAACATAGAGCATTTTGTTATCGAGTCTATAAATAAGATTTCAACTCTCAAATTAATGCGCTTAATTGCCTAACTTCATTCAGTATTTTCATTAATTTTGTCTGTTCAAGCTCTAGTTGGATATTTGTTGGGGTATTACACGAGTTGGATCCCACAAAGCCTGTTTTATAACCCAATAATAAATTTTCTTTGAAACAATTTAAAACTTTGTTAAAATCTATTTGAAAGATCATACTATTTTACTTTATTTTGTTTGAGTTATCTAGAGCAAAAAAATAAGATAATATCAAAACTGAGAGATTTTGCATTCTTAGATATCCATGATTGCAATATTTGATTTATACCGCAAAGGTTGTCTTCGCTGCATCTAAATAGAAGAAGAAAATATAAAAATTACTTGTTAAACACGGTAAAAATCACCATTGTGGGGAAGGAATAAGTTTGCTTAATGGCCTGTTCTCCTTGTGGACTAATTTGAATGCATATTTTCCTAAAGATGTGTAAACTTAATGAAAAGAACCCTTAAAATATTCCCTTTTAGGCCTTAGAGTCTCCACCCCTATCAAAATCTCTGAAGGAATATAGGGTAGAAAAGATTTCGTCAATGTAACATAACTGGCAGGTTACAATGCTATAATTGAGGAAGCTTTCGCGACAGAACTTAACAAGTATTTCATATAATAACTTCGGTAATCGTGTTTTATACTCTCTATATATGCATCGGTTTTTCATTTAAAGATTTTAGACTGGAGATAATTATTAAAGGTTTTCAGTATATTTAAATCTTTCTAGGAGAGTTAATCATAAGTTTTTGGTTATAGGTTTCTTATGTTGTATTGAAAAAAGGTAATAGTTTCGACTACCCGGTAGCAAGTAAAAAAAGAAGCTACAGTTGCTTAATATAAGCCATATCTTCAACAAAAGAGCTACATATTGTAATCTGCAGAAGTTTTTTAACACGTTGCCCCGTATCTCCAGTCAATTTGAAATGGATATATCAAAACGATGTTATTTGAAGCCCTACATGAATCAAATTTTTAGCATCTAACTTTGTCTTAGAGGAGCCAAAAGGTAGTTAAAAATACTAGGAATACATTTTTTTACTTCATAACCCATGAAATATTTGAAGCAAACATTTTGTGAATTTGAGATAGTTTCCCTAAAATATAGGTTGATATGTAAAGAACGAAATAAAAAATAATTTAAAGTGCTTAAAACTCAAAAGTTTATAAGTTGTTAGATATGTTTTTGTACTAATCTCAAATCTAATAATCAAGCTACAAGCAAAACCTGGTTCAATAAAAACAGAATTATCGATTGAAATTAACATTCAGGAGTAAATTTTTGGTTCGCAGAGAGCTAATGGAATTATTGTTCTTAACAATATTACCGTGAACTTCATAACATTTAACAGCTTTGTTATTGGAGATAGCTGCAAACCTGAATTAGGGAAATTAAGTGCCGATAGTTACCGTTAACTGCGGTAGGAACTTATGGCCATATCTGTACCGGATATTATTCATGGGCTAAGCAATACACAACGATATCTATACCTAACACTTGGGTAATTCCAATATACGAGCTAATTAGAGTAACTTTGTAAGAGCATATGATAGTTGGGTCTTATCTTAGTATAGCTCCAATTATTTCTGGAACCAAAATAACATAAGAACTAAGATTATTTTCTACAAGGAGTTGCGCTATATAGAAGATTTACTCAACATAAAATTTCTTGTTATAGGATTTTAGGACTCTTCGAGATAAGGTTACACTATTAAACCTTAACAATTCCATTGGTTAAGTTTCTTATTATTTCTATATAAAGGTTTTCCTACACTTACTATTTTGATCAGCGTGCTGTGTTCTATTGATTATGGCGTTTTATGCATTGAGCCTTCGATCACGAGTTTACAAGCACTCCTTTTCATGCTAAATATTTTGTAAAAAATAATTTTATTACAAACTTTAACTTTTGCACTGAATATTAGAAAAACATTCTTTCATCTCAAAAATATACCACATATGTATTGGAAGAGGATAGTTATATAGATACTAGATTTTTTCTAAATTCGACTTAATTCCGTTATGTGACCACAAATTTGATAGGTAGGTGATGACTAGACATGTATTAGCTTTAAGTTAATATTTTTAATATGGAAATATCATAAGGTTCGGCATTTTTTGTTCATTTTTATTTTGGAACATGTACACGACCAAGAAGTCATATCACATTTTTTTCTTTCTTATCATTGAATGGACTGGCAGCTTTGCAAAAAAATACATGCAAGTTTCAGGTTTGAACTAAAAAATTCAACTCCTTAAACTTGAAAGTTTGTTGTGGTAAGAGCTGTTTAGAAGTAGAAACGTTGGTATCACATATATATATTGTTAAAACACAATCTGTTAATGTTTTTTAATGGCTCTTCGTCCTACAATTTTAAGTGTTGATTTTTCTGCAAGATGTTTTCAGCAGAAGAAAATTGAATCTAATTTATTTAGAATGTTTTAGTTACCCTGTTTGTTAAAATGAAAAGAATTTCTATGCAGAAACTATATTTCGATGGTCATTTTTGCAGAGGGTGAGTGTCAATAGGTACTTATCGTTGATATTCATGGGGGTAATATCCAGAGTGTTGAATACAAAACATGTTGCAAGCACCTGTTTCCTCGTGACATTTATTGTACGATCATGATAACTAAACTCAAATCATAAACATATTTGTGTTGAAGGTATATGGTGGCCCATTTAAGAGCATAAAAAGTTGTATCAATATTTTCTTTTGATTGGTTCGTTATCTTTTATTATAAATCTAAAACATTCTTTATAGGTATTTGTTTAAATTGATTGATTTCTTACATCTTCTCTACATTCTGTACATACTTGTCAATAATTAACCTTAAGAGTTTTCTTAAGTACATGTTGACCAAAGCGCGACACCTCCAATTGTTAGTTTGATTGAACAAACATAGATTTTGCAGTAACTTTTGAAAGAGTCTCATTAGCCTCATAGCTATGTCTATCTATTATTTTGTGCATTGGATAACATGTTCTCTAATGTGTCTCTTTCCCCTAAAATTTCCTTAGTTTCATCTTCGCTAAAATATGTTCTTTCATGGTATCAAATCTATTTGTACAAATTACAGAAACAGACCTAAGAAATATTTAGGAATAGCCTTAATCTTAATGAAAAACAGAGAAGTTATGGAACAAGTGAAATATATATATATATATATATGACAAGACCTTACAGTTTTGTCGTTCTCCTCTGAATATTTTTTTGTTACAAAATTATGATAAGAAAATACGATTCGTTGCCTTAACATTTGTGAACCCCTCTTCATTGTTTATTAGCTTATTCATAGCTAAAAAATGGATTAAAAATAATATATCATACATCCGGTAGGTTTTGGGACATACTCTATTTATTTCTTGATGTGGATGTATACCCCGGTATAGGTTGTATTGAAGGGTACAGTTTGTAAATTCTTTGTTTAGGATAAGATTATCTCTTGTTAAAAATATGAAGGGAAGGCCATTGATTTTGAGGATATAAATTATTCTACCACTCGACAATCGTTTGAGAATACAAAGTCAAAGAAATTTATTTAAATCGTTACTTGTAACATCTCATAGATACGTCTTTACCTCTTTAGCTTTATAATGAAGGTGACAAAAGTATGACAACATAGAAAAGGGCTATAAGATCGTTGCTACACGAAATATAACAACCTTTATTAAGATATAGAAACTATTATCATCAGTACGCATATAAATAACATATGAATTAAGAAATATTACATACTCTAAGGTGCTGAGTTTCCAGAAATTTATGATGATAAAGGTTCTTAGCAAAGCTCAGCTATATGCCTGATCTTTGATGAAATTTGCAAAAGTACCGCAATTTTATGCTAACTTGGCTTTTATAATATATTTTTCAACAGGCTAACATATCGGCAATAAGAATGGATGGAAATAGTTTATGTACTTCGAGCCAGAGAAAGTGGTCTGGTGTCTTAAATAATTTATCACCACCTGCGAGCTATACATTTTAATTTTTAATTCAAATAATTTTCTAGCAAAATAAAGGGGATAGATTAGAAGAAACATGGATAACCATTAATATGACATTGGTTTCATGTTCTGTTTTGTAGTTAAAATAGCTAACGATAGAATCTGTCTTAGAGGTTTTCTCGCTTTTCTTTAAGGGACAGAAATGCAAATATATATATAAACAACATACTCGTTTTGTCTCATCAAAGGAAACTCCTAATAGTTTAGAAATTAAAAAAGACTTCCAACCTAGTTCAAAAAAGTCTGTTCATTCTACATTAGGGATGTTTTTCAACTAATATAATCTGTCTGGACACATGGTTAATCTGAGTATCAAGATGAAAAGAATCTAAGCTATACAATTAAGCCAGAATACTCAACAGCATATAATCTGTGAAAACAACATTCATGAGGGTTTTATTACAAAATAACGGGATCAATTGTCCTTTGCAGTTTCACTACGGAAACAGCCTCCTAACCTTCTAGATTTTTATGGAAGTGAAAATTTTGTTCAAAATGGAGAATGTGGATTTAAATTATTGATACCACAAGTCATAAGAGCCCAGAAAATTTCCCAGAAACAAGTATCCCTGTAGAGGCAATCTAGACTCTAAGAAAATTATTTTCCTGTACCGATGTCCGATTAAATCATCTCAAACCAAAAGTTAACGACCCAGTTTCAGTTGAACATCATTGCAAACAAACACACGCAACTATGAAAACGGTCTCAATTACATAACGGATGAAAACAAGACTTAATACAGGACAAAATGCGCCAATGGTTAAATGATCAATTCAAAACTGCGACATCATAAGCAAGGTAAATTATGCGAACTCATCTGATTGAATTACCCTATATACACATAAAAACAATATAAAATCTATAAGATGCAACCCTTCTCTATATTCATCTTCGTGAACCGAAACCTCTAAAATTCATACAGAAAGATATGAATATAACCTGATAATGATTGTTATGGCAAAGAGTTCCACCTGATTCCATATGGGATTTTAAAATTTAAGTATATTTGTTTAAAAATATGGTTAACAGTGGTTGGTTTTAGATGCAACATAAATTTAGAAATGTTACAAAATTGTTCATGCATAACCTTTACATTCAGTCATGATAATGGTTAATTTCTTAAGAAATCGACCCCATTTTTTCTCAGATGCATTCAACAAAGTCTCGAGCTTGGTAAAATACGGTCATATCATTCACCCAGATCTACAGTTTTTAGCAAGGAAGAAAACAATATGCTTTGTTTATGTCTTTAGTCCGAGGTGGGTACAACCCTTCCCAGGATTCACACCCGATTTATTCATTTAAAATGAAGCCGCAACCGTTATGAATGGCGAGTTTATCTATTTTTATAGCCCTCAATTATTATAAAATTGAATTGACATATTAGACGTTTCTACTTTACCTGATTGACAGTTTTCTAAAGTAAAAAATCAAATAAAAATTTAAAGGAACAAGTAGATTAAGGTACTGTTCATCGCAAAAAGCAACTAAAATTTTATTCCATCACCAGGTTTCTCTTTTGCTTTGTCTTGACTTGGGCCACTGCAAATAAGTTTTATTTTTAACAGATTAGCTTGGCTAAGTAGCATTTGTTTGATTTCCATAAATAACATTCATGTTGAAGAGAGCACCTAGGCCAACAATACGTCAAGTGCTATAGATATTGTTGCTTCAAGCATGACCAAAGCTAGGTGGGACACTCTTCCCACACATAATTTTTGTGATGTTATTAACTTCTATATATACTGGAGAAGTTTTAAAATATAGTTCCGTAATTGCAGACTTCAATGAGATATTATTAAAAAAACTCAAATGTCAGATTCTGCATCATTGTCCTTCCTTAGGAAACACGCTTCTTGTTTAAATAAACTAAATTTCTTAAATTTCCTACCTTGAGAAAAGTTAAAAGAATATATATTCTCTAATAATATTCTAGCTCAAATCCATATTTTCCTTTTAATCGCTAGACTAATAATTTAATTCTGTGAAAATAAATGGAAATAGCATCATTTCAGTTATTTTTTCGTGTCATAATATGTTTCCTGGATTTTTGCTCTTTAAGTTAGCTCTGATATCTCTAGAATATCTCTTGAAATGCTCATATTTCGAGTGTTGTTTTTAGATGACTTGTTGCTAATTGTTTCCATGCTGCAGTATCTAGGGCCATTGTTACTAATTATCAGTGTAGGAAACACGCTCCCAATTTTATGACTATCGGACTACTAGTTAGCAAAAAGAAAGAAATTTAGTATACACTTAATAGATTACTATCATATGAGATGCAAAGTAAACTGATAGCTACAGCACTGGTTATATAGGGTACACTTTTACTTCCAAAAAATGGTTCTCTTCTATGTTTATTACCTTTAGCTAGTTGTCTACTTCGAAGTACTTCCAATAAAAATACCAGGTAATTATTTAACAGCAACATTTATTTAATCAAGCTCTCAACAACATATTTGTGCTTTAATTCAATATTTTTTGGTTTGGAGCTCCTCTAGGGTTCTCTGTAGTTATTGAATGCCGCCCCAAGAAATTCGATTGTTATGAAGTTAGTCCTGACCGACTGCCAGAATATAGGCGGCGAATATATTGAGCAATACTAGAAAAAATTCAGAGTTAAGTTTTGCATTTTAATAGAGAACTTAAGTGGGCTATTGCAATGATTTCCTTAACCAGTGCTCTCTTGTTGCGTCTGATTTCATTGTTTATTCGTGTGAAGAGAACCAATGTCTTCTATTTTGTTCCGTATTGAGAAACAAAACACGGCTATAAATATAACCAATCAATAATCATTTCATATCTGCTTGCATAATCGACTGAAGAAAGCTTTTTCGGTTTGCGCCACTTCGGATCCCCCTATCCTCATATTGTTTTCGCTCTCATGAAACCCAACCAGAATGGTTGAACTACCTTGTAGATACTTAATCAATATGAAGAACAATATAATCATGACATTCTCTATTAGTATTGCTTGAAACAAACTTGTTCTTCTACACTTATGTCTCTATACTAATGTTGAAGCACTAAAACGAAAGTGGAAACGTAACGGAAAACCGTCATACCGGAAAAACATGTGATTGATTGTGACGAGCAAACAAACTTGATGACGTCATTAGTGTCCATGTAAAAACTATGACGCAATGGACGTGGCAGAATGCACGACGTCTTGACGTTGTGTAATAAAGATCAGGATTCATTCAAAAACAAACATAGAAAAAGAAACAATGACAAGAAAAACTCCAGTATGGGAAATGTCAAAAGAGAAACAGAAGGATGATACCACGGTTGTGTTTGACTATGACGAGTTATTGGAATTTGCAGAGGGTGACATAGCACCTGTCTTTGGGCCACAGTTTAAGATCATTGACTCCTATAGACGCAGAGTCAGACTTCCAGCAAGAGAATACTTGCTAGTAAGCAGAGTTACGAAAATGGATGCAGAACCCGGTGAGTTTAGAGTTGGAGCGACTATGACCACTGAGTATGACCTACCAGTGAATGGAGAGCTTTCTCAAGGTGGAGATATTCCTTGGGCTGTACTTGTAGAATCAGGTCAATGTGATCTCATGTTGATTAGTTACATGGGAATAGACTTTCAGTGTAAAGGAGAAAGAGTTTACAGACTTCTGGATACAACTCTAACCTTCTACGGAGTTGCGAGAGAGGGTGAAACCTTAGTATATGATATCAAGGTCAATGGATTTGCCAAAGCGCCTAATAAAGAAACTGGTGAGATGGAAGTTTCCATGTTCTTTTTTGAATACAATTGTTACTGTAACGGAAAGCTATTGATTGAAATGAGAAATGGAGCTGCTGGTTTCTTTGACGACGCAACTTTGGCAGCTGGGAAAGGAGTGCTTAGAACGGTTGCTGAAATTAAGAAACGAGATCAGATCTTGGCGAAGACTAAGAGTTTGAGCGAAGCACCTATTGTTCCATACATGCACAAACCTATCAAAAAGAATAAATTTTCTGAAAGTGACATGCAAAAGTTAATCGACGGAAAGTGGGCTGAAGTTATGGATGTATCCAGGACTTTCACACATAAGATAGCGACTAAGAAGATGCTTATGATTGACAGGGTTACACACGTCATTCCTGACGGCGGTATTTATGGTTTGGGTTTGATTATTGGAGAAAAAGAGCTCGACCCGAATCACTGGTACTTCCCCTGTCACTTTGTAAAGGATCAAGTCATGGCAGGGTCATTGGTGTCTGACGGGTGCTCGCAGCTGTTGAAGCTTTATATGATGTGGTTGGGTTTGTGTTTAAAACCTGGAATTGCTGAAGGTTTTGAATTCAGACCTGTTAACGGACAGGGAAACAAAGTTAGATGCAGAGGGCAGATCTCACCTCACAAGGGAAAACTTGTTTATGTTATGGAAGTTAGAGAGATGGGAATTAAAGATGGTGAACCGTATGCAGTGGCTGATGTTGATATTATTGATGTAGACTACGGAAAGGGTCAAAGTTTTGATCTTTCAGAGCTTGAGTCTTACGGAAAAGGAGATCTAAACAAGAAGATCGTTGTTGACTTCAAAGGTATTGGATTGCGTTTAGAGCCAGCTGCTTCCACTGGTGTTGTAAAGAAGAATCCTCCAATTGAACACTGGAAGAAAGGAGATCCGTTGACCAAGACTGTTAACACTTGGCACCCGCTGAACGATCTATTCAAAGCTGCTGGTGCACCTCCTTTGTATTTTACACCAAGTCTATATCCCCCTCGCCAAATTACGATGATTCCTTTCTTGAAAGCTGATGGTTCTCTTCATGACATTGACAAGAACTTTACACCTGGTGAGCTCCCTATTGGAAGCTGGAACATGGCTGAATTTATGTGTGGAAAAGTGAGCAATTGCTTCGGGGATGAGTTTGCTATGTTTGATGACAGTGCTACTTCAAGAAGTCCTGCTTTCGACTTGGCATTTGTGACTAGAATTGTAAAGATGGTAGACCTAGAAAGGAAACAAACTTATGGGGTTGACTTAAATCCATCCAAGGGTTTGATGTACGCAGAGTTTGATGTTCCTAAGGATGCTTGGTTTTTTGAAAATGGTTCAATTCCTTACAGTATTTTAATGGAGATTGGTCTACAGACTTCTGGTATGTTAACAAGTTTCTTGAAGGCACCTCTAACTTTCAAAAAGAAGGATCTTCTATTTAGAAATCTTGATGCCTCTTCTAAGCTTGAATACAAAGGTGACTTGGTCAAGCTTTTAGCAGGAAAGACAATTATCAACAAGACCAAGTGCCTTGGATACAATATGCTTGGAAACATGGGAATTCATAGATTTTATTTCGAACTGTTTATTAAGGTAGACGAAACTTATGGAGATGGAGATTTACAAAACTATCTTGAAAACTATGAAACTATCAATGGAGTCGCAGGAAAGAAAACTAAGTTAGTACCATTCTATAGTGGGGAGACCAGTTTCGGATGGTTCGAACCAAAAGTCTTTGAATCTCAAGTTGGGTTGGACAATGGTAAGAAATCAAGACCTTTCTTTGAGGAGAACAATGTAAAGCCAGCGAAAACATACACGAATGTTCTAGCAGAGGCAAAAGCTATGAATGTCAGTGTAATTAACATGAGACAAACCCAGCAGCACAGTTATGTAGATACAATCAACATCGTAGAGGGTTCTGGACTATCAAAGAAGGGGTATGTTCATGGTAGTAAGATGGTTGATCCAACAGATTGGTTCTTCTCCTGTCACTTTTGGAACGATCCTGTTATGCCTGGAAGTTTGGGTATTGAGTCTATGTATCACTTGATGGAAACTTATTTGGCCTTCATGCTTGAAAAGAGAGGTGATACAAGTCAGTGGAAAGTAGAGCTCGGAACTGGAAGCACATCCTGGAAATACCGGGGTCAGATGAATAATAAAGCTAAGAGGATGGACTCCGAAGTGCATATCGTATCGCTAGACGAGTCTTCTGACAAGATAGAGCTTGTTTGTGATGGTTTTCTCTTTGTTGATGATTTGAGGGTTTATTCCACGAAGAACCTTCGTGTGAACTTCACCAAAGTTGGGCAACGCAATGGACATGTTGCTGCTGAGCCTATCGCTATACCTTCTGATCCTCTAGCTCTAAAGAAACAATTATTGAACTTTAAAGGTCCTGTCAGTGTTGGAGGTATTGTGTTACCAGAGATTAACCTAGGTAACGTTGGTGACAGAAGGTTTATGGATTTCTATGGCGTCAATGCAAATCTATATAGTGGTGCAATGGCTAAAGGAATTGCCTCTGCTGATCTTGTTATAGCTATGGGAAAAGCTAATCTTCTCGGTTCTCTAGGAGCTGGAGGTCTTCCTATGCATGCAGTTGAGAGAGCACTTGTCAAAATCAAAGAAGAACTTGGAGACAACCCGTTTGCTGTGAACTTGATTCACTCACCTTTTGATCCTAACCTTGAAGAAGGAAACGTAGAGCTATTTGAGAAGTTTGGTGTCAAGGTGGTTGAAGCATCTGCCTTCATGAACCTTACTCCTTCTGTTGTATACTACAGAGTACGAGGTTACGAAGTTAAAAAAGTTGGTTCAAAGCTAGAGGTTAACATCAAGAACAAGTTAATCGCGAAGTGTTCAAGAACTGAGGTAGCTGAATGCTTTCTTAGACCTCCTCCTGAAAGCTTTTTGAAGAAGTTGCTAGCTGCAAACAAAATCACGGAACTTCAAGCGGAGGCTGCTCGTCTTTTGCCCCTTGCCGACGATATTGCAGTAGAAGCAGATTCGGGAGGACACACTGACAACAGACAACTCCATGTTATTCTCCCTCTTGTTATCAATCTGCGTAAAAAGATCTTTGAGGAGCAAAAGAAAACTTTCACCAAAAGTGTTAAACTCACAACTACTTCCCGTGGGAAAGTCTTAAACTTAAGTTACCCTTATGAGGTGAGAGTTGGATGTGGTGGAGGTATAGGTTGCCCTGCTGCTGTACAAGCTGCGACTGCGCTTGGAGCCGCTTTTGTAGTGACTGGTACTATTAATCAAATGGCAAGACAATCTGGAACCTGTGATACTGTGAGAGGTTATCTGTCCAAGGCTTCGTACTCAGACGTTACCATGGCGCCAGCAGCGGATATGTTTGAACAAGGAGTTAAGTTACAAGTTCTGAAGAAAGGAACTATGTTTCCATCTAGAGCAAAGAAGTTGTATGATTTGTTCTATAAGTACAACTCTTTTGATGAGATGCCTGAAAGTGAAATCAAAGCATTAGAGAAACGAATCTTAAAGAAAACCATAGCTGAAGTTTGGGAAGAGACCAAGGACTTTTATATTAATAGACTTCATAATAAAGAGAAGATAGATAAAGCTGAGAACTCTGATCCTAAGCTCAAGATGTCACTGTGCTTTAGATGGTACCTTGGATTGAGTAGTTTCTGGGCAAACTCTGGAGATGTATCTCGAAAGCAGGACTATCAAATTTGGTGTGGGCCAGCAATTGGTGCGTTCAATGACTTTATTCAAGGAACATATCTTGATCCTGAAGTTTCTGGGGAGTTTCCAGACGTTGTTCAGGCAAACCTTCAAGTTCTTAGTGGAGCAATGTACCTTACCAGGTTGAATAGACTTAAATTCGACAGTAGATTTAGCGAACTCTTTGACAACTTTGGGTATGAGTTGTTGCATTACAAACCTTCTGATAAAATAGTCGTATAGACTCTTGATAAACTAGAGTAAACTGGTTAAAGTCTTTTTTTCTTTATCTGCACTAATTTCTTAAACCTTGCTGCTCGACAAATATGGAAGACGTGTGATTTGAGAGCAGTTTGTTGCAGGTATAGGCTTGCTTCAAAAAATAAGTGGAATAGGCTAGTATCTTTTATATATTATAAAATATATATATACGAAAGGTAAAAATAGTAACAAAGTGGACACCCTGATATAACGTCCTTGAACATTTTTTGACTTGTAGCAAACTTTCAGAACGAACTACTTACATTTGAAAGAAGAGCTACCATTGTAGTGTTGCTGATAGGAGTGCGCGTTTGTGCATTGCTGAAGGCCTAACCCATCAAAGGCTTAAAGATTACTGATCTTTGTCATGGTCACTTCAACTCTTCTTCTCATCTGTTTTTTTCCAGCTAGGTCCCTTGTTAAGTGGTATCAAACTCATTAAATTTTTATTATTCATCCAATGAACTTAGCATGAACCCGCTCTCTAAAGAGGACAACTCAAAATTAAACCATTACACAAATTATACGGATCATTGGCGTCATCTATATCAGGCATTTTAATGGCCTTGCAACAGATAACTCTTGTTCAATCATATTGTATGCTGGAACCTAAGTTTCAGATATTTTGTGTTCATTTGATTTTAGCATGCATGTAGTCAGTTCTCCATCCATAAAGCTTTAAAGCAGAAATTTGCCCCTAAAAAGACCTCTGTTTTGCCTATTGTTTCATTTGGAACAGAATTCTAAACCCAGTAAAAAAATTAGCCACATTATTTAGAAACATAAAACATTAAAATGGTTTCACTTAACGTACCAAACGCAATGATTATATGCCCTTAACATTATTAAAATAAATACTTCACTCCGACATTGCAGCACGGAGAAAGAAGCTAAGCTCAAACAGTTGACTAATTTGACCTAAATAATATAAACTCTGTTTAGAACTGTAACAGATGCTTAAACTGTGCTAAGGTTGGCCTATGTCATGGCAACTCAAATAAAACTCCATCTGAAATCAGTAGTTAAACTGCAATTAAAATATTCTCCAGTATTGATTGTAGCTAGAGGTAGTAACCATTAAAATTTCTAACACTAAAGAAAATGAGGATCTCCCTTGAATAGATGAGGAGGTTTGAGTGGGTGCAACTACGAGCAAGAACATCTTCGTGGCATTCAATTCAGTTGTACTTGATAACGCGGGTTTCTCTGGTAATAATTGTTATGGCTAATTGAGATATCTCACTAGAGTAATTTCTCACAGAACTTATACTAGAGATAATAGGAACTTCTTTCCCCTGGTTTCAACTTGTTTAGCAACCCACCTCAATTTGAAAGTGTATAGATAAGCAATTTGTCATTTTTTTTGCATTCTCGTAGGTTCTACTTTCACTCCTCTCCCAGGCATCGGTACCATTATATCAGAGCCAATTGCTTATTAGCCGGGTGGTTAATCTACTTCATCTGTGATTTTCCAGGTTTCTATTTGAGATGCAGACAAGTATTTATAGTAACTAAAAATGACTGGCTTCAGGTTCAACGAACTAACAAAGATAATGGATTCAGTCAATTGAAAATTCATTCAACTCATTTTTAATGATAGGACTGGAACAAATTAGCTTTGAAATTTTTCATTACTTAACTTATTATGGGTCTTACATGTCTTTCTTTATCACGAAGTTTTTTGACAACATACAAACTCAACTTTGCTTACAAAATCTGGTTACCAAGGATTAAATCCTCTATAGGTACAGTACTTTGCTTCGGAACTAAGCAATATAGTCAAGACTGGGTCAAAGCTCGATGTGGGGTAAACATGAGATACTTTCTCGTTCACTAAACCTTACAATACCTTTGTATTACCCATGTATACTGAAGACTGAAAATCCGGAGTTGCTGACAACTTTCTTGCTACACGTAGCATCTATAATACTATGACTCCTTTAATTGTACCAAAAAAATATTGTCCTTCAGGATTTTAATATTTCCTGAAATCTCCTTGATCCTTTTTAAACAAATTAAATTATGTAATTTAATTTTTTACGTGTTTCCCATTTTATAAACTTTGAGTCGGAAGGACGCATCTTGCTACTTTATACTATCGATATTGTTTCAAAACGTAGAATAAAGTTTTATATCACCAAACTTCCATTATTCTGTTTCCCTGCTCTTCCATTTCATTTTGTATTTACTCAATGCTGTACATTTCATTCATTGGAGTCCTTATGTCTGCTTCTATTCAATTTTTACTATATTCAGGATGCCTTAAGCACTAAGTAAAGTCATGGAAATTCAATCCCCCATCCCATGGTACCCGGGTAATTATTATTTTCTTCCTATATCGGTAGTAATTAATTTTCTATGCTTTTTACCAGGTGGTTTGAACCTGACGAAGTCTGAGTGACACATAGATATAAATGAAGGTGGCATTTTTTTTCATCCATTAATTCGTCTTAAGCATAGTAAACAAATTAGATTAATGATTAATCCCGTTTTCCTATTGAATATATAATTATAGAGCTACTTGGCCTTTTGGAATCAAAATTTTAGTATTATTCACCTTGGTTAGCTGGTTCAGTTACTAGTATTGGATTATACTCATACAGACAAACTTCAGTTCATAGGTTGTAGTCAGTGTCTTTTGCTTGATCTCAAAGATATGTTAATTCCAAGCTGTGAATATGATTTGAGTATTGCAAAAGACACCAACTGTATTATTCATCTTTTGTTAGCTGTCGTTTAGGTTTTAAGCAGTTAATTCTTGATGTGCTGGCTTTTCAATAAGTTTCTTGCCTGTGTTGCAAGTATTTTGTATTGATGCTATTGCTTAAAACTTTGGTGCCCAGATTATTACATATGGAGACTTTCCCTAGTAGTTTTAGCTACACATTAACTGTTTCAGTGCATTTTTTATATATTTATTTTAGCCATCACCTACTAATGAAGGTGTTTATACAGCTTAGTTGCATTCAAGAGTTTGGTGTTTTTCTTACTTTGCGTCTTCCTGCTTCCATTAAATAGAGTCATGAAATTTGAGTAAAGTTCGAGTATATCTGTTCATTTCAACCACATTCAGTGCTGTTCAAAGCTATTTGAGTGATGTGTTTCGACCATAGTCAATATCTCTTGTTTAGTCCAACTCGATTGGTTCCCGGTTTCCTGTTATAGCACAAGGATTAAACTTATTCTTCAGAGTTAACTCTAACATTTAACCAAATCCTAATACTTTCTACACCTTAGATCAAGTCTTGTATTCTTTGCGATGTACACAAATATATTGCAGAAGCTGATTTTACTTTTTTTGGATTTTTAAATGATGTACTAAGAAGCAATTCCTTGTTGGCTTGAGATAATCATATTGGTCATTTATACATTTATTGTAAGTTAATACAGTTGATTTGGAAATCATTATTGAGCATATCCAATGACAATAAGCACAAGGTCTTACCAAATCTCTTAAGTTGAGTTGATTCATCAGTGCAGGTTTCTCTAACAGCGTCACGGTTTTGCTTGGGAAATATTTTTCTACTTTACTTGATGTTGCTTCCTTTGGGAAATATTTACATGTACACTTGAATATTGCTCTGTTACATTTCATCTGATTACTATCTTCTAAACACAGTTCTGAAGGCACTTTTCAGAATCTTTCATTTAAATTGATTACTAATATTTAATGATAGGAAGCTTCATCCATCCCTTAGCTTCAAACAAATATTCATATAGCTGCCAAATTTAGAGTAGAGACTCTTATATCTTTTGGCTCTCTAGCTCGCCGATGTTTGCGCGATATAGTTTAGTTGGTAAAAACTATAACAAATTCCATTATAATCTCCATTCTGAAAAAAAAAGAATAATCTGCTAGGTTTGGATACCTAAAACTCTTGTGAGTAAGTGTCTACTCCAAAATTCTTAAACTTATGCCTCATAGTATCCCAATTTTAATCTTATATTTAGATTAGTTTATCTTATTTTATTAACTCAATTTGGGATTAATGTCCTAATAACTAACTTTGTTTTACCGTTGATTTTCCTGAATGCTCAGTGTTAATAGTTGCTACCTGTACAGATATCAAAGTGAGTGAAACTCTTGTACCAAAATCTTGAGTTGTTAGATATTTTAATTACTATTAAAATACTACACCTAAAACACAGGAGAGTAACTTAGCTATTTGCATGCAGTAGAACTGATATTACTTATTAATAATAATTTGATAGTTTTATTTTTTTTGGTAATCGATAAGTAAATTAGAATTTTGATTGTTATCATAAGAGCATGATTCTATATTGATAATCTACTATTTATCATTAAGAATTTTGAACATCTGGCCTTGTATTAAAAGGTAGCAATAATCATTTATTTTTGAACCATATCAAAACCTTGAAAAAATGGTCAAATAGCTGATTTATGCCCTGCTATAGTAATGTTCCCAGGCCAAAGCGTCATTATATATGTAGGTCTTGTTACAATGCAAAATCAAGCGGTAGTTTCTCGTGGTATTCTTCTAAGGACCATGTGGTGTAATTCTGTATTTATTATTGTGATTATCAATATTCGATCAAATTAAGCCCGAAAATATGAATTATTACCAACTACAAAGTTATAAGATTTTTTTAGTTTTTCAAGAGAAAATAAACTTCAACTTCTAACTAGTGCCATATCCCTTATGCACAATACTACTAACATCCACATGAGGACAATAGCGGGAATTGTTTCTCACATTATTTTCAATCATATTTGGGAACTATGTACCTTAATGTGTTAGCTAAGAAACAGTTTATAGGGGCCAGATAGTACTGCAGCATAACTATCGAGCCAATATTGTAAAAAATTGTACAGGTTGTTAGTGTTGAAGGTATTGTCTATACTTTTAAGGTTTCTCTGCTTGGTGAAATGCATTGCTTAATTAACAAACCCGATGCACTATAGGAAAAAGTTTACAGTTGTTACCCTATTAGTCCGCTTCCTTTGTTTCAATGAGCATATGAATACATTTTTCATCATATTGGTGCCCAGTTAGAAAAGGGCTCACCTATGCATGTTGATTTAGTGCATATGGAGCCCTTTGGTTTCTTCTACAACAAACATGATGATATGAGCATACTTCCTCTAGTTTAGTTCCCAAAACTCAAATTATTGCAGATTTAATTGATCTCCAAGCGAACCCATTAGGAATTTCAAAACTATATTTATACTTGGATCTAACTGTTTAAAATTATACTTCATCGGCGATGCATTGAAAAAAAAGTGCTCTATGGTCATTGCCGGGATGTATTCTCTACACATGAACAACTCATTGTATAAGTAAACACACTACTGGCAGTTATTTCTAAACATTTGTACGCAATCATTAATTAAGGTAATGTCAAGTTCACGCATCAACAAACAAGTTTCTTGCATTCTAAGTACATTGTACTATTATGGCGATCCATGAACACTTTAGGAGCTCAGTTACGTATAGTGAACTAAAATGCAAGAGTTCATTATTCAAGTAAATTCTTAAATGCTTGAAGTGAATATTGTTATTATCCAGCCACACACAATAATAATTTCATGAAGAGCTTTCTATGGTACTATTCGGTCCTGACATCTGAGTAAAAAATTTCTACAAAATATCCTTTCTAAGTCTGGAATTAAGAAATTTAGGATGCATTACTTAATATAATTGAACGTTATACTAAAATTAGAATAGCAGAGATATTCATTTTTCTGCTGAAAAAAAGAGAGTTGAACTAACTCCACTGTAACTAATCTTTGCTCAAGTTTTGTTTTTTGAACTCGATGCTGCCGCAGTGTGTTTCCCAAGTCTTATTCTTTCACAGTTAAACAAAGAATGCGGAATTCAAAGGTACGCGCAGTTACTATTTTTCTCTTTCATATGTGTCTGGGATTTTTAAGTTCTGCCATTGAGATAAGAACGTTCTATGAGTAAGGAAATATGTACAAAATACAATCAACTAAGAAAAATTGGTGGAACTTTAAGTAATTTAGCTCAATTCTTCGGGTATATTTGCATTGCTCTTAAGATAGGGTCACATATTAGCTTCATCTCGGAATGGTGCCTAGAAACCTGTTAAGAATAGCTTAACAAGTACCGATTTACCATATTCTTCTGTAGACACAATTGTACTTGGCCGATCATATTTAATGTTTGTGGGTTACCAAGTAGTCAAATTTATTTATTTTGTTATTTTTCAATGTTAAAGATTAGTTTCAATAAACACTGTCAAGCCGTTTTGTGTTCATAAAAACTATAGGTTCAAATTCTTAATCAAGAGATAAAATGAGCAAAGGGAGGGATATGCCATTATTAATAACGAAGTTGAAGAACTCGGCGACTATATTACTAGTATGTTTCAATAAGTACACGAAGCTCGCATTTACGAGCAAGCAAGCCAGTGACATATTTTCTATTTAAGGCGCCAATCATGTCTCGTCAATTGTGTCAAGCCCAGAGGTTACGCTCAACTTGTGGAGTTTATCGTAAACTTCATTTAATTTTAATAATGACTTTTATTTTATCCAACTTCCTCGACGAGCATTTGAACGTTGGTTTTAAGTTTCTTTGATTGAATCTTTTATTGGGCTAACTCCTGATAAACTAAATTATGCCTCTTACGGATTTAAGTCGAAACTTTCCTTCCTCGTAGCTACTTCAATACTAGTAGCCCGAGGCTATGGAATTAGATGGGTAGGTTTTTTGTCTGAATTGTAGGCATGCTTGATTGTGGGCTTTCGTTGTGCCCGCAGAAGAAAACTTTAACAACTTCATCCTGCTGTGCTAGCCTTCCCTGATCTGTTATGGAACTGGTCAGATATTTAACTGTTTTCGTAGAATTGTAAATGTATCTTAACTTACTTGAGCTAACTGAAGTGATTCTGATGAGGAGCCCCAAAGTCCTTTGGTATATGATTTATCCTTCTCTGATTCTATATCTTTTGAGAGTTATACTATTTTTTTAAACTCGCTTTTCATAGAGATATGTTCTATGTAGATGGTGAACCATCTAAAACATGTCTACCAAAGCCCAAAGGGTATTGTGTCATTTGAAGACAGGAGAGATTCTTAGTTGAAATCGAAACTCTTGATTGAGCAAAAAAGAGAATTATACTGATTAATAAGAACTACAGAATATCAATCATAAAGATGTAAAATGTAGTGACTGAAGAGCTGAAACTTCTTTGTTCTCTTTATATTAGATACACATATCAACTAAAATAGATTATTTCGCAAAATCTTGCAGTCATTTTTGGGGAAATCAAGGCTAAGAGATAAGTTCTTTATCGGAAAGCATTGACGGTAAGTACCGGTTTGTCATGATAAAATGCTAGAGAAGAAAATCGGTAAGTTGCTTTTATAAATAGTACTTTTCAATATTTCGATAATAGTTTTGGTATAACGCTATATTGAGGTTTTTTGGGTAATTCATCAAACTCTACTTTTCCCCCTATTTGAAGTAAAAACAATAGGTTAACAAGAATTAATAAATTTTGCTTGTGTAAGCAAGAAAATAAAAAGTTAACAGAAATTATGAAGTGACTTTAAGTGGAAGAGAAGCAGCATTGACTGAAGCAATTTCGAACGTGGTTCTTTGCTGATGGCTATAGCTGTTCTCAACTGCTGTGTGCAACTATGACATTTTTGTTCGTATAACCTTAACAAGGTAAGTATTGAGTATGTGTGTGCTAAGTTAGAAAACGGTAGAAATTGTGAGAAAATAGTTTTCTGTAGCTATAAACTGGAGAAACCCAAACTAGTAGGTAAAAGAAATAGGTTTGGAATGCTCTATTTCTTGAACAGTTAACCTTATACTAAGTTGTGCTTTCTATATACTTGTTTCGTTTCAAAGATATCACGGGAAAACAATTGTTCGAGGAGAAATTAAGAAAAGTTTCTTACGTTTCAAGTATAACGGAAGATGAGATATTAACAACAATATTACCGGTAATAAACGGAATGAATTTTTGTCCAAATTTTTACCGTTTATTACCATTTCAACCGATAGTGCGCTTCATTGAGAAGTCTGCTGAAAGTACACCAAATGCACAAAATCTAGAAATTGCTGCCGTTCGGAACAGACCATTTCAATTTGTAATTATTGCTATTATACAAAACGAAGAATACAGCACCTTGGTACGTCTTTGTCAATTAACGAAGGGATAAATGATAAAGACAAATCGGTCGGTAAGTTCGTATGAAGTATTTGCCAGCTTTTTCTCTTATCAAGAAGATGGGGTACTGGTTTCTGTCTTATTAACTGTTTAGACCTTGACTGGAGAAAATATTCTATCCTACCCCTGCTTCCAGGCCTGGCTAGCTACCAGGAAAAAGGAAATCAAACATCCAAGGGATAGTTTCAGACGAACAGTGACTGCTCACTTACGTGGACGGGATGGTCGAAGAAAATTTCCACCTGACGTAGAGAAGTCTCTTGTCCAATTACTTCATGAAAGTGGGGAGGGTGAAAATGGACGTAAGTTGTCAAAGCCTCGCCGAAATTGGAGACAACAAATTTGGAAAAAGTGCTTCACTCCTAATACAGTTATGCCAGCCACACAAATCTTAGGGAAAAGAGAAAGGGTGAATGCGAATACTCCGTGTATGTTGAACAAGAACGATGTCTGGCTACAAAAGCCGAAGGGAACTCTTCCTCGCGAAGAAGTTTACTGTTTCCCTGGTAAAGGTCAAAATGGTGCGCATAATTTAGTAAGTAACGTGCGTTTCAAGACGGACCCATATGGAAGAATTGTACCCACTACCTGCCCTACACTACTTGGTATTTCTGCCGGGTACTCAACCAGCACCTCATTGTCAACCTTGCCTCCTGTGGTGCAGAAGCATTTGGCAGAAGATCAAAGTGGCCAAAGTGAGTTGTCTAGAATTTGCCGTACATTTGTTGAATATTTTCCACCCAGTACAGCTACTACTCTGATGCAGAGATTCTTACTACAAAACCAGAATATGTGGTGCCCATCTATGAAATTCTTTTTTGACTCCGGCAGTGGTAGTTTGCGAAACGATCCGCGGTTAAGTTTGTCTTACTTAAAGCCTTCCCCTCAGGAATGTGTTCTCGATCCACATCATGAAAGCTATACTATTGTTTGTACGGGAGATGATTGGACAATGGCTGATTGGAGTCAAAATTTATACCATTTCTTCGGGAAGAATTTACTTGGTTTGCCAATTGAGGAAATTGTAGAGAGCAAAGTGCAGTTCTTAATGAACACTTCACACTTGTTTTTTTCTCTTCGACAAGGTCCTGAGGCCTGGTTGAGAGTAAGGATGCTTAAGCGGAATGGAAAACCAGGTTCGTTTATCTTCAAGATAGAACCTGTAGGAGCAGGCGACCTTCTTTGTACTTTTCAAGAAGATAGTCATAAGTTCAAAGGCTTATTAGAGAAACCATTTTTTTTGTAAATTTGATGGTATTGTTGCGTTGACGCGAATTTTTGTGAACGGATTTAAATCATGCCTTGATTTCTATTTGTATTAACTACTCGCGAAAAGAAAGTGTATTGTGGAAACAAAGTATTACGTAAGTTTTATGGGTGAGAATTATTTTAAAGTGCGTTTTGTTTTAATAAAATCTTTCAGTGTTCAAGAGAAGCAATAAAAAAAGAGACCACAACTTAAGTTGAAAAAACCCAGGATTAATCTTACAATAATAGCAACTCACAAGTCGTCAATTCTTATTCCGCTACCACCCCATCGAACAATCAAGGCTTTGTTCATTTCTCCGTATCCAGATTCAAGCGCATACTGAACAATCTTATCGATATTTTTCGCATCTTTATGAACATTCCTCTCCTTATAAAAGGAAATTAACCTTTGTCTCAATTTTTCAACTACTTTATCTGTCAACTTTTGACCATACCGACTCATTAAATCTTCATTCAGCTCCTCGTACTTTACAATTCCTTCACGAGCCTCTTCATTCAGCTCGGTTTCAGCTTGTGTGTTATTAATAAAATCCAGTCTTGCTGGATCATAGTGCTCATAAAAATCGATTAGTTGGAGCTTAAGATTAGCTTCTCTTTCTTCACGAGTAATCCCTTTGACCAAAGGTATATCGTCCAAACAGTACTTATACTTTTCCAACAATTTCTCATTGGTGCTCTCTCTAGGATGAGAAGCTGCCCAAACTGCAAGTTTTTCAACTTCCCCTCTTTCTTTAAGTTCGTTCATAATTTCAGGATTGTTGGCTTCGGTAAATTCAAGATAAGAGTAAAATCTTTCAAGTTGATAATTCATAGCGTTCTTGTGATTATATTCCAAAATTTCATTCCACTGTTCTTGCCAGCCCCGCAGACCTCTTGAAATAAATTGTGTTAATGATTCCCCATAGGTTTTCTGCAATTCAGCATCTACTTCAAGCAAACCTTTCTTGCGCATAAATTTGAGGATTCCATCGATCTGCCTTTGAGTGTGTGTAGGCTTATAATACGCATAAAACTTTTCCAACTGACGACGTAACCTTGCCCAACCAACTTTTGAACTATCAGCCTCGTCTAACTTACACCCGTATTTATTCTTTAGTCGTGAGTTCAGAGCTAGTACACCGTTTCGTTCAGCGAACGATAAATACCCTTCCATCTCGGCAGGATCTTTTAATTTTTTTGGATTATAGACCTGATAAAACGATGAAAGGTTTCTTTTCAGTTCATCCTCTGAGACTACCTGGTCGGCAAAAGCCGCGACATTTGGATTATAAAGGGAATATGTCTTAGAAGTCATTTTGGAGGAATTTCTTTTCCTTGTTGTTCCAGACTAATATAATATTTTGGGCAAATATGGCCGTATAACCCAAAATTGTTCTTATCGGCACAGACTGCTCTCCCGGGATGTTTCAAAAATAAACACTATATGCAACCGTAGATTCAAGACTCTTCAGAAATAACTTTTCTTGTAAACTCAGCAAAGGGGACCAAAATGTGAAAATATGTGTTTGAAGAAGGGGTTCAAGTTTAATTTCTTACTTAAATATCAAATAAGTTCTGGAAGGTTTTCCCTGGTGCTAAGAATGACAGGAAAGTTTCACAAGCAGTTTCAGTGAAAGCTGAGGAGTTCTGAGAGTCTCACTTAGAATTTAGCCACATGGCCTGGTTATGGAGTTCATTAGTTGCTAGAACTTACTGCCCTAAAATTTCTGTAGGACTACCAAATTTTAATTTGGTTCTGGATCAATCATTAGTTTTGGAAGCTAAATTGTTCTTGAAAGTCTTATATTTTTGAAGAAAGACGTTATTGGTACATAGGGTAAAATACAAAATGTGCCATATGGCACTCTTACCGATAGTTTAGATTTTTTTTGAAAAATTCTTGAGTAATTTTGGAAAATCTTGGAGAAATCTTTAAGAATTTCTAACTGCGAGTTTTAGAAACCCAAAAAGATTTTGAGATTTCTCGAAACTTCCAAAATTTATTTTGAGTGAGTATGAGGCGTGTCAATTACCCGATGAGATAGTTTATCAGACTGCCCCCCTACTTAAGATGGTTTAGGTTCCTATGGCTGAGGACGCCATTCAACTAATATAGCGGGTGAAATATGAAACTCCCCGGACCACAAGTGCTTTCTACCCTTCATGCATGGCGAGGGAAGTTAGCCCATAATGAGGATACTCTTCAGAAGTCACCACAAGACTTGGTATGGTTCAGGTCGCAGAATGCCACCAACTCTTTTTATCATAAGATATTGAGCTAAATGGCTTGTTTTCTTGGGAACTACAATTTCTTGCGAATTCCGCGGTACCGTTCTAATTGAAGAACCTAGCAGTAAAGAAGGAATATGCACCTACAAACGTGTTGATTAAAGGTTTCTTGGAGAGATATTTTCACTCTCATGCTTAGATTTTTTGCACTTTCTTTCTAAGAGAAGCAAGATAAGGGCTGTACACGACCTCATAAGTTTTGACCACTCGATTCTGTTTTAGAATTCTTTGCATCTTATATCTCACTAAGAAAATAAACGAATTCTCGAACTATTGTAATATATTGTTTATAGATTTCAAGGTTAACTTCTTCAAGAATCTCCTAGTTAAAACTATTGTGAAAAATGAGAATAGCTAGCAATTAGGGGAAATCTTACTATGTATTATACAAGCAACATGACCCCACACTTCTACATTGAGGCAAGGAATATGTGATGCCTACTTCGAACATTACAAACCAAAAGCAAGAGAGTTTACCTTGTAGGAACTGAAAGTCTTTAGCAAATGGTTCCAAGTTACAGGACTAGTCATCAAAAGAAATGTCGCAGGAAACGCTCTGTAAAATTATTAGTTTCAGTTCAGGAAAAAACGTATTTTTATCTCTTAATTAGAAGATCGAAAACGCTGCATTTGTGTCTTAGCCGCAAAAGCCATGGCCATCATGGCTCCTTGATAGGTGTAGAGTTTGCTTTATAGGTAAATTTTCATCTTCCTTTTTCTTGAAAATCTTATTGATGCACCTCCAACTTTGAAAACTATTGAGGATGAAATTAATGTTGTATTGCTCCTTTGATGATAAAGTAGAAGTCAAACCTTAAAACTTCTAATAGAAAATTAAACTTAAATGAGAAATCCCTGAAGAATCACTTAGTTTTGTATATGTCGATCCATTCGTTATTTTGTATGTTCTTCCGTTGTTTCTAACTATAGCAAGTATTGATCAAGGGCTAAAAGGAGGTACAGTTGATTTTGATCATGAAAAATGGAAGCGAGCGAAAATTTGAAGGTATAGTGTTAAGTAATAATAATATTATGTAGTTGGTTTATTGAATTTGGTAGTATATTATTTGAAAGGAACACTTTTAACTTATTAACTTGAGGAAATATAAAACAATTTAACAGGTGTATCGATGTGAGATTTGTATTATTGATTACTATGAAATAGTTAGGTATATATGATTGGTTGAGTAGACTGAAGTGATTGGATGAATACTATGACCATAAGAGTCATAGTGAGAATCCAATAGACATAAGAATAAGAAAGAATATAAGAGAAATCCGAAATCATAGTTAACGCATTCAAGAAGCTGAGGCAACCTAAGAAGATTATATACCACTGAGTTCAGGCGTTAAGATAAAACCTAGGGAAAATCGCCGAGCGATCTGACGCACAAATACCAGATCGAACTATTGTTTAAACAATTTTGAAGGCAAGAAAGAACACGATCAAGCTGCCACGATCAAGAGAAGAGAGGGTTATGGAGAGAGAAAGGAAAAAGTTGGAAGAAGAGGAGGAAGAACGAAGGAGAAGAGATCAGTAATCGGAGGATAACGAGCAGGAAGAGCTCTTTGGTGCTGACTCGTCATCGGACGAGGATAACGAAGAAATGGGAGGTCAAACTGAAGCCGAGGGTCGGAATGAAGAAATAAGCGACGATGAGCGCGCGGCGCTGAGAAAATCGCTTAATTTGCCGACAGATGACGAGGCTGAGGGCGCCGCTGAAGATAGCGCGTCGGAAAACGACAGCCAAATAGCCGACGAGGAAGCGGCAACACAGGCGAACCGTGTCACAACGGGAGCGACGGGTCGGGATGACACTAAGCCAAACACGGTAGCCGACAGAGCGGTTATATCCGAAACGGAAGAGGTGGAAAACGAAGCCGCCGTCGCGGAAGATGAAGCGGAAAGCGAAGCCGCCGTCGTAGAAGATGAGGCGGAAAGAATAGCCGTCGTTGTCGGAGATGAGGTGGATATTATGGATTTAACGCAACCGACGACAGCGGCTAAGGAGGTCGAGCCGATATTGCCGACTCTGGTGCCGGATGATGAAGCAGCCTCGAGCGACGAGGCGCTTAATATTGAGAAGCCGACAACCCTCGAACGGGTTATTTCAAAGGTCGGAATAAGAATGCCGAGGCGGAAACGGTAAATTTAAGTTCTCCGCCGACGCCAAAGAAGAAAGCGGCAAAAAAGAAGGCGACACCAAAGACTCCGCGGAAAAAGAGGTTGACTCGGAAACAGTGCGAGTTTTACTTAAAGACGCCTCGCTGATTTACTCCAAAAAGGTATATAATTTGCGAGGAGGATCTTCGCGAGGCACAAAAGAAGATGGAAGGTAAGACGGCGGTAGAAATGCTCGAGAAAAAGAACATACACCAAACCTCGAGTTACCCGCTTTTGTTGATGTTCGCTCTGTCGAAAAGAGAACTCGACGGAGTACCTATAAGCGGAAGAGTAGCATACATGCTGGCGGCAACTCCGAATTTTAGAGAAAATCAGGAGATGTCTTTCGGGCAGTTGGTGGTGCATCGCAAAAAGACTCGGTTGCAGGTGTTGAAGACAAATACGCCGACTTGGTTTTTCCGCTCGACGGAAGGTCTAATTACAACGACGGTGCAGTTTATGGCCGATAAAGGTATGGCGGTTATAAAAGGAAAGTTGCCGAAGCCCAACTTATCGGCTAATGATGACCCAGACCGTCCGAGGCGGATTACGCCCTTTAGGTGGGTAACAAAGGCGGAACCCGCCGCAGGAGTATCGATGAGGATGCCGAAACGTAAAGTAAGACCTTCGGAACATACCAGAACGGATGCGGGAAATAGATTGCAGGAGCGCATAAATACGCTAACGACGGCAAATGAGAGGATTAAAGCACAGTCGTTGGTGACGGAGTCGGTACTTAGAGATCGTAATACGACGATCATGAAGAAGGTTGTAGATGAGGAGCGGAAGAAAAATAAAGCGGAAATAAAAAGAATATCGAAGGAGTTAAAAGACATGAAGAAGCTTTATCGAGCGGAAGTGGAAAAAGTGAGAGAGCTCCAAAGGTCGGCTATCGAGTAAAGTAGCGCCTTTGAGTCAAACTCTCATCATCCGCAAACGCCTAAGTCAACCCCGGCTCACGGAAGAATTCTTTCCGACTTTGCGGAAACAAGGTCGATGGCCGAAGCAACACAAGAAAGTGTTTGTACTTTGTCGGCAAAAATGAGCGGAGTGGAGTCCATTTTAGCGAAACTGACGGAAGTAACCGCTCAGGCGCTAAAGAAATCGAAGGACACGGATGAAGTAACCGAAATTCAAAGACAAAAGGCGGAGGATGCGCGTCGCGATCGGGCATGGAGGTCGTATGGCTGCAAATTTAAGACATTAAAGTCGCTAAAAGTAAAAGACATCCGCGCCATGTTGGATATGCGCGATGCATATTTAGACGTATACAACGGCGAGAAAGAGCCGAATCTCTGGATTTACGTCGATCCAGAGCTGAAGCAGAGCCTGTCAAGTTCAGGTGTGACGAAGGAAGGGCTCGTCGATTATCTGAGAAGGTATATGTCGGAACATGAAGCGTACGAAGGAGAGGATACGCTACGCACTATTGCGGAAAAGGTGACCTGGCCAAGCGAGGGTCCATTTTTAGAGCGCTTGAACGCGTATATGAGCAGCGCGAGGGGATGCATAAAATGGAAGCAATTGAGAGAAAACGCGTAAAAATTGAAATATTAAAAGCGCTAAATAAGCGACTTCCGCTACAATTGCAGATCAGAGAGGGCCGCCTAAAGGTTAAATTGGATGCACCGAAGTCAAAATTCGGAGAATCGCTAAATAAGTTTAAGGAACTTATTAACTCGGTATATGAGCAGAAAATGGATACCACAGAAGATGTGGATCTGACGCCGCCGGAACCAACGAATGTAGCGCCGAGGGAATTCGAGGTTAGAAGGGCGCGTCAAAGGATACGTCGCGGCAGTAGGAAGAAACGCAGGCACTCTATATCTTCCGACGAGTCAAGAAGAGGAAGAAGAAACAAATATTACCACCACGGATCGCGCTCTCCGAGCCCCGCGGATATAGAGGAAGTACAAATCGTGGAAGATATCAGCCGCGGAACAACCAGAGCGGTTACCGCTACAGAAACAAGCGCTACGAAAGAAGCGAAAATAAGCAGCCGAAAATGCGCAACTCGTTTTTAGCGCTCCCCGCGCCAGGTGACGACCATAAAAGAAAGAAACGCAACGCAACGAGGCGCTTAAATGTGTTGGTTAGAAGAGCGGGAAGAAGAAATGTAACCATCCACCACATCAAGTCGGGGGATCGCATTTCCGACGCGATTCTGGATAGCGGCGCGGATGAGAGCGTCGCTTCGCTTCACAAACATGCATGGATGATGGACTCCATTGAAGACGTAAAAGAAAAGATCACGATGGCAGATGGGACGACGGATCTCCGTGTAACCAAGGTAGGTTACACAGATCTAGAGATGCGTGTAGACGGAATTTGGAAGCGTGACTTCCGCAGAATAAAGTTCTTTCTAGTCGACGACAAGAAGTGGAAGGAGTTGCTGGTCGGAGCTCCCACGCTGGAAAAAGCAGGGTTGATGCCACACCAGAACGCATAGGAAGTCGGCAGCGGGGCGGAAAGCGGTCCCGCGTGCCTGAAAGTTTGTAAAAGTTGCTTTGCTGATAGCGCCGCGGTTGTAAGAGCGCTGATGTCGGAGGAACTTGGACAACTTTCTGGAGTATATGATATGGTCGTAGTTGAGGTGAACTTAAATTTAATACTTGGTTCAATTCTTAACTTCGCGAAATATGGATATACTTTAGCTGAGACGGTAAAAATATTAGATGAAGATGTCGAAGGAAATTTGGCGGCAAAATCATACTTTGTCTTTACAAAGAATGATAATACGCAGAAACTTAACCGTCAGAAATCGAAAGACGTAAAATTTCTGACAGGGTTAAGACTGCCTAAGTTACGCCTGGCGGCAATAATTAGGAAACTAACAGGTGGTAAAATGGAGGTTCTAAGCGACGCTCCGGCAATCAGGGCAGCGTATATTGACTTTAGCCGACGCTTACGCGACGGTAACGCAGAAGGTATACCGTTCGGAGAAACAATACACTTAAAGCAAAATAAGGATGTTGTTGATGAAGATAATTTAGAGAAATTAATGCTTCCCGAAGGGAACGCGCTTTACAAACCGGAGACGGAAAAGGCGGAAATACGCTAAGTAATGGTGAAGATGGTGGAAGCCGCTGGCGACGCTAATGAAAACCAGCACAACCAATTGATGGATTTATGCTTTAAGTATGAAGACGTTTTTGCGACAAGCGCGTCGGAAATAGGAATTAGTCTTTTGCCACCACTGGGTGTCGTACCATTCCAGGGCGCGGAATTTAAAATGCCGACGCCATGGCCATTAGGGCCTGGGAAGGCGGAGTTTGTGAAGGAAAAATTAGACGGAATGGTTGAGAAGGGTATGGCGAAAAAAGTACAACAAGCGATCTATGGGTCGGTTGTTTTTGCCGTCCCTAAGAAAAATAATGCTTGGCGCATGGTGTTGGACCTGGTTGCGGTGAACAAAGTATTGCATAGGGATGTTAATATACTCCCCATACTCGAAACTCAACTGGTCAACACGGCGCCGGCACGCTTCTACGGATGTTTAGATGTCGTAAGCGGATTTGATCAATTAGCAATTACGAACCGCGCTAAGAAATACTTCAATCTTATGACAACCTACGGTGTATTCCAATTACAATTTGCGCCGATGGGATATCATTCGACTCCGGTATTTTTTCACCAGCGTATGGTGGATCATATTGCGTCGGAAAATTATAATAAAGAAGGCGACGGAATCGTTCAATGGATTGATGACACCCTAATTCACGCAAAGGATTTTAAGCGCTACATCAAAATCTTAGAGGATGTTTTGCGGAACTTGCGTAAGTGGAAAGTCAGAATCAGCCCGACCAAGTCTATACTATTTACCACAGGTATAGAGTATTGTGGATGGACTTTAAGGAACGGCGGATGGAATTATTCAAAGAAGTATTATGAAAAGATTTTACTTGTCCCAAAGCCTGAATACGTATGCGAGTTAGCAAAACTCTTACATTTGGCGCAATGGTTGACGTCGGCGGTTCCTGAAATGGCGGAACTTAGAGACAAAATTATGCTGTTTTACCCAGAGATGAAAGGTAAGAAAAAGAAGTTGCTAAAAGAGAAAAAACGCGTTTTATGGAATGAAGATTTGGAGGCGGCATTCGGGCGCTTTAAACAGAGGCTAGCGGATGCCGCAAAAGCAAGGTTGCAGCATTACGATCGGAATATGGATTTAAGTCTAGTAACCGACGCGTCGGATAAATATCATAGCGCGATCTTATTTCAAGCGCGACAGGAAGAACGCGGAAAAGACTTGTTGAAAAAGACAGTCTATCTGATGATGTTTTTTAGCGGAAAATTTGATGCGAGTCAACTTGTATGGGGTATATGTTACAAAGAATTATACCCTATAATCCGAACGTTTAATAAACTTTCATACTTGCTGCCTTTTTATCCAACGGCGGTACAGGTGTACACCGATCACCTAAACTTAAAGGGAATATTTCAAGGTGGATCAAAGATTAATCATGGACATCTTAACCGCCTGCAGCGGTGGATGGTGATTTTGCAACATGTATTAGTTGACATCCATCATGTAGACGGCGACAGTAATATTTTTGCCGATATGCTTACAAGATGGGCAGCGCCGACGGAAGAGGATGGTGCGGCAGCTGTTCGAATGATAATAATGCGAACACAAAACGTGGAAAGAAAAATACCCGTTCTACCGCGCGCGAATAAACGTCTGAGAAGAGTGTCGGGAAAATGCCGACAGGACACTGACGCTAAAATTAAAGAATGGCTTCAGGAAGCGGTAGTGGATGCTTTGTCCATATATACGGAAAGAAACGACTCGTTGCTTGGTGATGAAGACCTATTCTTTAGAATCAAGAGAGATTTTGAGGAATGGACACCTGGTTTATTGCAACCGAAAAGAAGGAAGTGGGTAGAAGAAGTAGATATGAACTTTACCCCTAAGTATTTTATGCAGCCGTCGGCAACGAATTGTCGGCAAATTGTTAGAAGAATTATGCGAAGGCCGTTGCCGGAAAACAATACACCAGACCTTATGAAGGAGGTGGAACGGCAGATCAGGAAAGAATACTCGGAAGAGGAATGGTGAAAACTGACTGAGGATTATGCGACATGGCCGAGTGAAGTTCCGTCGGATGTCAGCGACACGAATAAGGAGCGCTACATTGAAACGGATACTTATTCGACGTCGGAAGATGAAGATAACACGAAGACAAAGATAAGGAACGTGACGGTGAGAGTCAACCACCTTAGGCTGAAACAACAGATGGAAAAGAAAATATACGCGTCGCTAAAGACACTCGATAAATATAGGGTGTCAGTATTCAACCCATATTTTGAAGGTGATTGGGCGCCGCTGACGGAAGCGGAAGTTATTGAGGCGTAGAAAAAAAAATGATTACTAGAACTTCTAGAATTAAAAAGTTGTCGGGAAAGATCATTTTTCCGACTTCACTTTTGGAACGCCAATTGGTTCATATACATTTAGCGAACAAACATGGTTCCCTCGAAGCGGACTTAGCGGAAGCGGCTAAATTCGAATGGAGAATACCCGCCGCTATGGAGCGCACGCTAAGAGGTGATACACCGTGGAAGAAAATGGTTGAATTAATGCGCTTATTTAGAGATAACTGCATACATTGCCGCAGACTCCCCAAGGCGATTAAAACGACTTATAGCTTGGTGACGAGGGCTAGGTGACCACGCGAGACCCTGGTCGCAGACTTTTTGTATGTAAATAGGATAGGACATATTTTAGTATTGACGGATGCCTTTAGCAGATTTACGCAACTCACGCATGCAAAGACGCCGGGTACACAGGCGGTTATATAAGCGGTTGATAGATTCGCGGCAAATTATAAATTAGAAAAGGACTTTACGTTGGTGACGGACCGCGGAAGTCATTTTGCGAACTCTTTGATGATGGCACTTAGGAAGGAACTTCGTTTTTCGCAGAGTTTCGCGGTATCTTACGCGAGCTGGACAAACGGAGAAGTTGAAGTTTTGAATAAAAAGGTGTTGAATTTTCTAAAAAGTTTGGTTAGCGAATATCGGCTAAACGAGGATGAATGGCCTAAAATACTGAATAAAATACAAGGCGCCATGAATGAATTACCTGTGCCTTCGCGGAAACTACCTGGTCGCAAAAATGGACCAACGGCATATGAGTTATTTTTATATGTGAATCCAGAGCGTCAATATATTGAACCTTCAGGACTTCCGCCTTTGGTGGAAAGAATTGGAGGTGGTTCTAGAATACTAGTCGGCATCGACGATGATGTACTATATAAATTAAGCACCGCTTTTAGGAAGCGCTTGAATGAATACGAAGAAAAAGTCGCTAAATATGTGGAATTTCAGAAGGTACTAAATAATAGAAGAAAAAGGACGGCTGTAGACCCAGCATTACTTCAATACAACGTGAGAGATTGGTGCTTGATGTCATCAAAAGGCACTCCCAGAAAACGTGATAAGTTGGGGCTGGAATGGTCTGGGCCGGTGCAAATAAGTGAAGTAGTTTCTAAAAATGTTTACAAAATCAAAGCGCTAAAGGGTAAGACAACAGAAGTGCATGGAAGTTGGCTATATTTCTATGAGCCCAGCGGATTCGTACCGTCGGAAGCGCTTAGGAAGGTTTACGTCGGAAATTTTACGCACTTGGAAGTAGCAGGTTTCGGAGACGTCAGATATGACCCTCACTTAACCAAATATGTGGCAGAGGTTAAATGGAGGGGTTTCCGTGAAGAAGATGACACATGGGAACCTATTCAGACGATGTATGAAGACGTGCGAAATGTCTTGACGGAGCATTTATCGGAAAAAACGCGCAGGCCGAATCAGGATAAATTGCGTAAGAGAGCAAAACAAGCGCTTATCACGGCGGAACATGCTGTCGATGGGATAATAAGGAGAGTCCCGGAATTCAGCGACTGGCATAAATACTTGTCGGGGATAAGAACAGAACTACCGCAGGAGCAGCGTAATGTGGCGGCGGTAAAAGGATGGTCAAAAGCGGAGAAGCAGGAGATAAGAAAGTTGGTTCTAAAATTTGGCATGGGCCACTATGAGAAGTATCAATTGTATCTGCCGCATAAGAGCAGATTGATGATTCAGGGTTATATCCAGCGGCAACTAAGTCGGCTGAACCTTGAAGAGATAAGGGGAGAACACTGGGAAATTGAGAAAGCGCGGAAATCGAAGGAAAGGATTAGCCGCGCGGATCTTTGTTGTGTGAGACAGTTTTCCGATTGCGAACAAGCACTGGCACTTGCGAATGAAGAGATAGTAAAAGCATTTGCACCAAAGTATGCGGCAGATTTACGAAAGCATAGAAAGCGAGCCGCTAATTATGTCAAGGAAGCGGCGGAATTATGCAGAAAATTAGCGACATACAGATGGATGATAGAAACCATGGTCGCCGCTTTTGAGGCGAATAAGGAAGCGGAATGAGAGGCGGATGGCTTTCGGATATGATACGAGCCCCATGAGAAGCCGACCAGAACACCGCGAGTGTTGACGAACATTCCCCAGCCAATTGAACAGGGCGCGGAGTGGCGTTACTTGATATCATTCAACGGAGAAGTGCAACTCACGGTGGTACAGTGCACGGGACGGGTGTTTGAGATCTTTTTCGAGGAGAGCGATGTAACAATCAACTGTTGCATAGCGCCACCTGAGAAGGTATGGTATACGCTTAATCCGTATGAGGGAATTTGGAGCCGAGAAGCGTCGAATTTACCCGAGGTAAAATTGATTTTAGCCGACCCGCCTTGGAGAGACGCGGAAGCGAACCTAAGGGGAAACGGCAAAACGGAGGTTAAGGACGTCGGAATTAAGAAGGTAAAACCCCAGTACGGAGCGGTATGGATTTTGCAACGGAGTTTGGAACAAGGTTTCCACTATATGAAGGAAGCCGGTTATGAGCCGGTTCATAGTTGGACATGGGCAAAAATGACGCCAGGAGGAAAGATAAGGGGCGCTTTAGGGAAGCTATTTCAACGATCGCATGAAGTACTGTATTTCTTTAAGCGACGTGATGTCAAAGGATCGGCAGAATTAGAGGCGTTAAGAACGCAGGAAGTATTCTTTGCCGATCGACCGAAACACGGGATGAAACCGTTAACGGTAAAGAAGTGGATTAAGTGGGCGCTACGAGAAAAAGCAGTATTAATGGAAGTTTTCGCCAAGGCAGGTGGATTGCAGAAGGGATGGCTGCAGATTGAAACCCAGGTTGACCCATACGGAAGAGCAGGAAGTTATGAGGTGCAGGCGGTGCTTAGACAGAGCGGAGTTTCGCATTTATGGGAAGAGGGGGATGTATCGATGTGAGATTTGTATTATTGATTATTATGAAATTGTTAGGTATATATGATTGGTTGAGTAGACTGAAGTGATTGGATGAATACTATGACCATAAGAGTCATAGTGAGAATCCAATAGACATAAGAATAAGAAAGAATATAAGAGAAATCCGAAATCATAGTTAACGCATTCAAGAAGCTGAGGCAACCTAAGAAGATTATATACCACTGAGTTCAGGCGTTAAGATAAAACCTAGGGAAAATCGCCGAGCGATCTGACGCACAAATACCAGATCGATCTACATGTAGTCAAAATAAGGAAACACATGGTTTCAATAGTATAATTTCTCGAACTGTCCGTTGATTTACTCAAAACATAACCTTCAAAGAATATTATTAAAGAAACTTTCAAGCACAGAACTCAATGGGGTAAACTCTAGAAACTTTATCATGGTTTAAAAAGGAAAGGTTTCTCAAATTATTTGCTCAAAGATTTTTAGAGTATCCGATCTGTAGCTTGCTAGCAAGTTTCTATTCCGATATATCCTGTAGAAATATAGAGCTCAAGAACAACTTCAACACAACACATTGATGAGAATATCATCCTTTTCCAAATTCTATACTAAGCAACACTTCTCAGTATTTCCTAATATCAATAGTCTTAATTGGAGGAGTTATGACAATGAAATTGCAAAGGTACCTACGCTACATTTCAGACTGTTACCACTGGATTTTGCTTTCATATGAACAGGTGAGTAACTGTGTAGTTGGGTAGGTAACATTCATGAGTGGGTTGAGTACCCTAGTTGCTCTTAGGTACTTCAGTTCTAATAATAGCATGTTAACCAATTGGCAGCATTCAGAAATAACGTACAAGACAACAGAGAACATTTCACTTTGTATTAATTGCTTCTAACGCTTGATGGGCGTACAATGAATTATTTTTTAATCGAAAAATAAGAAGAGTTAAGACATTACCCTTTCGGTTCTTATTTAAATGGGAATTATACAAATGTTTAACCTTAGCGTTTTTCCAAGCTATTTCAAAGTCATAGTGTGTGCATGAAGAACTCACGTTTGAAGGGCACAATTGTCGTGGAAAATGATATTAGATCCATCTTAAGGTTTAAGGTGCTACACTACCATTATATAGAGTGGAGGGTACCCATTCAGCTGTATATCTTAAGCCTACGGTTTCTATAAACAGTAAGTTTCCTTGATTCCTCGGTAATCAACAAAGTTTTAAAGCCAAGCCCAGTACTCGGTACGGCGATAATCGAATGTTACCATACAATCGATGCTAAGAATGGAAGTTACAATTAGGGAAACAGTGGTTTTACTCATTAAAATTCTCATACACATTCTTTAAAAAGAACTCTTGGACGAAATCAGAATGTCGTTACGAGGTTATTTTTTTCTACTATTTCTTTGATTAAAACAAAGTTCTCGCTCTTTAGAAATGTATGAGTTCTAAATCTAACTGTGAAGTATTCTTTATATTAGTACTTAGTGTCGTTTCTCCATTGAGGCATTGAAAAGAGGTATATCGCAGAAAATACATTCGGAACGTCCGTATAAGAGACCAAAAAATTTCATTTTGCTATAGTCTAAGTACTGTGTGCCGCACCAAGGACAAAACAAAGGATTAAGAGCTATGACCGGAGCAGATCCAATGAGAAGTAGAGTACACGCACAGCGAGAAAACGTGACTCCATGGACCTGAGCTCTTAGTCCAAGAGGGTTAGTTCTGGAAACCTGAACGTAGGCATCTTCATCAAACATCTTTTCTTTGGAGGTAACCTCCTTTCGCACACTTAGCGGTAATTGCGGTTGAGAAACTGAAGTACACACCTTTCTGCAAAGCTCGTAAAGCCTTCTTGAAATTTCCTCTGAAAGTATGCTCTTATGCTCAAAAACAAAAAGATATGCAAGGTCTGCATGATTTGCGAGGGATGCCTTCGTTTCTGGATTTCTTGTGTACTTTGTTTTTAACTTTCTTGGAGAAGCATAGAAGTCATCTATAGTTCTCAAAATTTTATTTGCCATTTTCTCGACATGGTCTCCACCCATCAGCGAGAGATTACTTGCTATAATTTGCTTTCTCTCTCTTACAACATCAGGTGCATAAAATTCTTCTTCTGTACTCTCCTTTAAAATCTTGCTTCCCACACAGTCCTCGAATATTCTATGCAGAGCTATGTCAAACAAATAAGGTGTTTTTTGGTCACCAGCATTCTTGAATGGAACAATTGAAAAGGTCACATACTTATTTGCAACTGCACGCAGCTTAATTTCATCTAGGTCGAGCGTCGTGGATACAGAGAGTACAAACTGATCATTAGGTGATATCGCCAACCCAGCTTGCGGGGTCTTCGAATAAGCAGTATCATCTTCGAACATTTCATCCTTTTCTTCATCGTAAAGTTTCTCTGTATACGTATTTTTTGTTACAGCAAATACTGGACACTCCTCTAGTTCACGTAGGCTTGAATCATAATAATAATATTTACCGAATCCATCAAGGACGACTACAATACCAAGGGAAGAATTAAATACAACTCCTGCAGGTTGATACTCAAGCAGGATCCTTCTTTCTAGCAACAAAGGGGAATCTGCTTTGTCATCCAGACTAAAACCAACCATGGTTATTGAGTCTCCACAACAAACATAGAGCTTATTTTTCTCTAATAAAATTCTCTCAACATCAAGATCAACACCTAGATCAATTTGGAAAAGATTGCTGATGCTGACCGTCTGTTCCGTATCCTTTTCAACACTTAGTAAAGACAACACTCCGTCTGCGTCCCCTGCAACTAGGAATCTCTCATTTAGCCAAGAAATAGCGGTCACTTTCTTAACTTTTGAGTCAAGGAACTTTCCCGCTATTCTGCAGTTAATTTCCTCTCTATCTTTATCCTCTTTGACTTTCGATACGAGAATTCCTTGTTTCGTTCCAACAGCAATGAAACCTTCTTCCCCTGACTGGTTCCTTTGCAGCGCAAGACACAAGGGCGTTCCAGAAAAATAATTCATCACCTTTGTATTTGTCAATACACGATCTGCACTTCCTCCACTCTGGGTCGCCGTTTTAGAAGGTAAGGTTGCAAAAAAGACATAATTGTTGGACAACAGCATTGCGCAGATTGGTTCGCCTTTAAAAAGTCCCCAGTTCAGATCCAGAAAATAAATATTGGAACGCTTCCCTTTTCCAATGATTTTTGTTCGGTATTCCCACTTTCGTTTATCATTGAACAATCTTAAGTTTGGGGCCGGAAGATACTTGACAGATGGAATTTCGTTGAAGTCTTCGAACTGTTCTTCAGTTGGCTCAATCCCATTCTCGGGATATGACACAAACTCATCGACTGTTTCATTATAGGCATCTAGATCATTGAACTCAGGTGGTTTCCCAAACTTGGCTGTGTGGATAATGTTTCTTAGTTCTTCTATAGACAATTCGAGTCTTCCCTCTAGAAACAACACGTGAGTGGAATCAGGCTTGGAAACAGGGATAAAGATAGTTAGTCGATCTAAGGTTGTTAGACTTACTGTATATGGGTCAGGCCATTGTAAGTTCCAACTTCCTGAGAACAGTCTGTCGAATTCTTCATACTTATAATGCCATTTACTCTGCAACATTTTATCTTTTCTTTCTGGTTAATCCACTATCGCGTTATTAACGGTTTTTCAGAGTGGCAGAAACTGGCATCCAGAATCAATTTCGTTGAACATTAGATGTCTTTGCGAAGAAGACAACTCAGAGAACATATCCAATGAAATCCAACTCCTCCCAAGATACCCAAACCTGTAAAATATGAAGAAGCACTGGACACCCTAGAGATATGAGATACATCAACACCACCAGAGTACGAATTACCTTAAAACATTCCATTAACAGAAAGAACAACTTTAACCCGATTATTTCCAAACATTGAACGAGGTCGGAACCACCCAGCATCATTTCCCAACTCACCGGGAGGCTCCAAAGTGACTCCCATTCCTATTCCAAACAATCTCCAAATACCAAAAACAAGGGTTCACCCTGCAACAACACAGCGCATGAGCAACAGCAGGAACAGAAACTTGAACACTCTGCAATATATGTCCCAACTCCTACACCTAAGTATCGAACTGCACAATCTGAAACGGTGATTTAGAAGATTTTAGGATATATGCAACTGCGACAGCCCTCCAACTAATATCCTTGAATTCAACCCCAACCTACGAAGTCGCAGAAAAATATACCCCAAAACTGCCCTGATAGCTTCCTGGCACTACTTGAATATCTCCTACAACCTCAATGCACTTGTAGCCTGACACGTGTACTTCACAATTGTACCCAAACTTGATCGTGAAGGGCAGAACTCAACTGAACAAAGAAACGTGCCCGATGGATAACCGAGGCAGAAGAAATAGCTAGGAACACGAAAAAAAGCAGCATCAACAACCAACACCCGCTCAAAACTCATCTTTCCTCCCCCAACTTATATCCTATTTACCTCGATGCTGTCACTATTCAAGCAAGCCAACCTTATCTTCAGAAAACAAACTTCTAATCGGAATAAATACCCCGAGTCCTCTAAAATGGCTAAGCTCCAACCCCTTATAAACATCATCAGCATTCCTTCTACCTCGATATCATCTTCTGCGTGATCAGCAAACGTGGTTATTCTATTTCAATCTTGTGTAATGTTGCGTTTTGTCATTTGATTGTAATCTGATTCAGATAGTACTTTTGTTTGGGAAACTCTGAACCCTTCGCGTGACATTGCATCAAACTGACCTAGCGGAGCATACGCACCTCTAGATTCTATCACTAGCCCAATTATACCCTAGGGCAGGGCCAAGCCTTTTTCAATCAGGTGCCATGAAAGTCCACGAGATCCAGACAACCCATGAATGCAGAAGATAAATTCATGACGCAGCAGAACATTGGCATACACTAAGTAGAGTAATACAGTAGGACCTGGGCGAATAGTTAAGTTTGTAATCAACCACGGTTGGCTCCTAAGTTCATAGTTACCAGGATACTAACTTAAGACTTAGATCATGCATGTCCAGAGACTTTAATACTACTGAGAATGATCATGCTGCAAAGAAAATTTAAAGTTTTGTTTCTACGATTCTTTCATTCATTTTGGTAACATTCTCATTGCCATGTACTCTAATACTTTCTTTTTAAGGAAATAACTCTACTAGAGGATTAAGCCATTGAAGTAAACATTAGACAGCCCAGATTTTGGGGTTAATGCTCTAAACAGGGGTCACAGATGGTGAAATTCCATCTGGTTTACATATAAATTGAGAAAAGTTGGTGTACTGAGCAGAGGTGGTGGGTACGAGAAATTTTAGAGACGTTATCGACATTTACATGTTTGAAGCTACTTGTGAAGTGGATGGTAAGAGGAACATAATCGTGAGGGATGTAATGGTCTTTTAGTTCCCAGAAATTTCTAACATTGCTTAGGTTAAGCGCAAAGAAATTTTCAGAAAAATATTCTGTACGATTCCACGTCGAGCTTTATTCTGTCAATACTTGGTTTTTAGTTTTATGTCTACATTGTTTGTAGGTCTTCAGAGATATGCAGCAATAGGTTATTTCAGTTATTCTGTTCATAAATGACTCAGTTGAATTGTTAAAGCTAAATGCACCTGCATCGAATTATTTAATAGTTTAGGAAGTTCTGCAGTGTGTGAGAAATGCTGTAATGGCGAAGGTGATCACAGTGGATAAGCATCATGCACCAATTTCGCATTGCAGGTTCGTGGGTATGAATGAATTGAGCAGGAGACACAGGACTTATTGCACAGGCCATGGACATTTAACTGATAACAATTTCCCAACAGTGACAGATAGGGGTGGGGTTTAATGAAAATTATCAATAATTGTTTGACAATCATTTTGATTCTAATTATCAATAATAGTGTTTCGATTTTGATTCGTATCAAATGATTCTAAGTTTATTTTTAAAATGAGTTTATTGTCAATAATAAATTGGGCTATATGCCCCGTATTTTGAAGATTTTTATACGGTGGCAAAATGATAAACAGATTTTTTGATCTCGTGGACACAGGCGATGGGGCCCAATTTATGCTTGACAATCAATTGATCAACAATAATAAATCAAAGTCGTTTGCGAATTATTAGACCCAATCAATAAAAAAATATGGGGAAATTTCTAATTGATAAATTTTCAATAAATCAGATCTCACCCCTAGAGACAGATGATATCATAACTGAAGGACCTAAGAAGTTTAGAAAGCGGATATAGAATCTTGCGGCTGAAGACTTTCTATCGCGACAACAAAGAAGATTTTCTGATTTAAAGTTACATGAAACTCGTTTCAGAACAATTTTGGCCATATCCAAATGAAGTAATACCCATACCATTGAAAAGAGTAAAATTAGTGTGTATGCAGGGAAGGTTGTTACGGTGGTGCAGCTAATAACTGTCAGTTTCAAATAGATTAATTCTGAAAAATATATGCACTTTTCATTTCTCAAGGCACGACCTTTAGTTTTTGGAATTAATTTTGCTGTCGTCAACAATTGATTGTTGAGGTGAAAATCAAAATCCCTTATAGTATATTTTCTATGCTCTGATACGGGCCCATAATTAAGTTGGTGCACATGGCAGCATTATCGATATGGTTTCATCTACAAGAGCTAGTATTAGCTATTTCCATATCATAGGAAACATGTTGATATCACAGAACTGATTTCAAGATAGAAAATTCTTAAACAATAGAAAGTACTTCTATTTTCAGTATGGGGAGTTTTGCGCAAGGGGTCTACTCAAGAACCAATAGATATAGGCTACTTAATAAACTTACCGTAACTAGATAGTTAAGTATCTATAAAGTCTATAGTTATATTAGATAATTATTGTAGATAAAAAGTAAATATAAAAACAAATAAAAGTTTTGAAATGCAAAATTTTTAGAGTTATTTATAGGAAAACACCAATCCGCCTGAGACCTATGCACATTAGTGAATTATATCAAGTATCGGTAAGAGAATTAAACCATTAAGAGTACAAAAGCGCCGAAACGAGTCCAATCAAATTACTTTGTAGCAAAAGGCTAATAGTGTTTGTCCACTAAATGTATGCACGAAAATAACTCGGTAGATAAAAGGGCTCATTATTAAAAGTAAACCTATTTCTATGCGAGCTGAAGATATGGATTTGTACGTATCTTCACCTAGTAGGACTAAATGGGTGATATAATCTTCATTAGATAATAGGCAAGTCACAAATACGTTTAAATTCGGTAAGTAATCCAACGTTGCTGACATTGACAAAAATACAGAGGTTAAGGAAATTTATTTTACTAGAAATTAGTAATGGGGCTGGACTATATATAGCTATAATCATTCATCTAATGAGGGTATTTTCAAGCACCACGGCGGGACAGTGATTCAATTTAAATTTAAATTTGGTTTTATATTGAGCTTTTCATAACTTGATCAAATAGTCAAGATAAATAAGCGACTTTTGGCTACATTACTATCATATAATGTTTTTAGCTATAGTAGGTTGCCTATTCTTACTTGGAGCTATAGCCAAAAACCATAGGATTTATTTTATATTGTATGATATGAGAATCTTATTTGTTTTTATTAATATTGCAGAGTAATGTCGGCCGCTCAAGAGACTTAGTTGATGCAGGAGTATAACTCATTAGTAGATAGAGTCCATGGACTCATATAGTGACTTTCTGAATTTTGTTTTCTTTTCTTTGAAATGTTTGTATAAACTCATTGACACCATCATTAATGTCACTTTGAAGTAAAAAGTAATTAGCTAACAGATTTTATTGTACCATTAGCCATATAATCAAAAATTAATCTACTTCAAAAATTGTACGAAGATATTTATGCAAGTATTTTTTTTTCAAGAACTTCCGTATTCTATAGGCTAGATTTTGCAACGAGGATGGACTATGACTTTATCATTATCTAATTGGATGGTTAGTCATAAAATCTTTATGTAGAAAGTTTTAGCTAAAATTGGAAATAAATATGCGTGGCTAAACATTTTTCATTGGTTTTTCAGGTGTGTTTTTAATAAGTCCCTAGCTTTAGCCTGGAAAGATTTAAATTTAGAGGAATGAATGTTAGTAATATAGGGTTCAGCAGTAAATCAGCCTATTCTAACCATAGAGTTTTCAAAAGTAAGTTATTATTTTCTTTTAAACCTTGGCGGCTTATTAGACACATTTTTTTTATATTCCCCCTCGAAACCGAGAAAATCATTGCTCTAGATTCTATTAATGTTGATTACCGAGGCACCATACTATAGCTTTGATAATTAAAGCAGAATATTTTTACTCTGAACTTCCCAGGCTTTGAACATTGGGTGACTATTTTAACAAGTATGGCTAAATACAAAGAGGTCTGATTTACATTGCAAACACAAAAAATTAGAATGTGAAATGGTACATGCAGAATCCTTTCGTTTAAAGCAATTTTGGGTACTTTAATATGTGCTTCAAACTCTTTAAGATCATTAACTCACCGTCTTCTATACAGTTTAATGTCATATAGGGAAAATACAAAACGGCAACTTCTTACAACATATTTGTCGCAGCGGTTCTTAGCAAAGAAATAATGGCTGAGAAGCTAGATGAGAGATATGGTATCATGAAATACCTCAAGTGTAATTTTGATAGTTGTCGCTTAGCAAACGAAAAAATGTGAACTGATTAGAACTTTATTGTGCCCTTCAAATAGATATATTTTCCGATGTGATACTTTGGAGAATATATGAACTACCATTGCAGACATAAGCACAAGATCTCTTCATATCTTTGATGCAATTATCTTATTACCTTTTAAAATGAGATTTAGAAATCTTTTAAACTAAGGTTTTAGCTTTATTAATTTTATCCCGTCCCTAAAACTGGCGTATAAAAGAGCTCATAGAAAAATAACTTGTCATATAATTTATCTTTTTGCCTGCATTAATTCTGATAGAGTGTTTTCTTGACCATTTTATATTTTGGATCCATTTATTGGCAGCATGAAGCCGTTATTTTCGATTTTAATTGACAATGTTCATAGTAATTAATAGCGGATGACCATATCGTGTAATTTCTGTATTGCCCCAGTAGAAACTTTATGGAATATATACATACCAGACTCTTACCAAACCAATATAAGAAATCTGTATGCATAAATAAAAACCAGAACAAATGCTTATCAAAGCTAAGTGGATCTAGTTTTTTCTATGAGTTAAAAGCACCAATAGATATATACCAAGTAGATTGGGTACAATCCATAATAGAAAGAATCTACAATGTTCTCACAAAGATTTGATAGGCCAAAAATATGTTTAATAACTAAGTTGCTACTCGTTGAATTTTACATAGAGAATGATTGCTTCCAAATAACGTATTGTGGTTGCTGGTTGGGATAACATCAAGTAACAATATTAGAAACATTGTGTGATTTTATTCTTACAAAGAAAAACTAAATATTAATTTTATTGAAATTAAATTTAAAAGGAGTATGTAAATAAAATCTCATCCGATTGGAAGTTTCTTTGAAACGAAGATTCTTTTAAAATGCAACAATATGAACAAGAAGCAACTAACTCTGTTGTTACATTATCAGGATTGATATTCCAAGACAAGCTCCCTAATTGGATCTGAAATACCGCAAAAAAATAAAAATGAATTTAATAGTGAAACACAAATGTTTTGAAGAGGGAATATGTTATTACAAAAAAAATGGGTAAAATTTAGGTTAAACCTCTGTAGTGTTAACAGTATACGGGGTTGGAACACCGTTTTCACCTTAATTCTCTTTCTTAATCACCACTTTTTTTTCAAAATTTATTTTGATATTTCCTTAAGCGAATGCGAACTCGTCTCTCCAGTTTCCAGGTGAAAATTCTAAAAGTATTGTTAGTATTATGGTAGATCCGGGTAAAAATCACATTAAGGGCCATTTCAAAAACTAATTGTAAACTATTTATTCCGTCAGTCTTGGATTATCTAGTATACCATTAGCTCTCAGTTGGTTTTAACAACGGGTTTTGGGCTTCAAAGGAAGCTTCTGTGATATAGATACACAAAGGAATTAATCTTGTAATTTGACGAAAGGGCCTAAATTTAACTATACATTTTCAGCAAAAGGTTTCAGATCATTTTTTATTTAAGTAGAATATTTGTTCTTGTTTCTACTATTTTAAATCAATATTGCAACTAAAACTTTTACCCAGGCTCTTTTTTAAGTTTTACATGAAGTAGCAATCACCATGGATACTAGAGAATTTGGTAGTTAATTGTAAAATACTTAAAGCTCTTCTCGGGGATATAATAGCTCTAAAGAATTTTCTTCAAATCATTTACAAAACGTTTTGCGATGTTTGTAAAACTCTATCTTTCTTTAAGAATTATAACCTTGAAAACAAGCAAAAAATGAGAAAGACACAGTTACTCTTCTTTGGGCAACATGTTTCTACCTTAAGAGAACAACTACAAGATTGGGTCTACTTTAAGGTAAGAGACAGCGAGTCTATACACCGGACAAAAACTTTTATTCCTTTCTAATGCTCTACGTTTTAGTTTTCTAATTTGTCGTAGCATTGTACAAAGCCATGATTACCATGGTTATGTGTGGCGTTTTATGAAACCTATTTAATGGCTTATTAATCTTTGTCAATTCAGTTTTTAAGTTTTTCGCAGATTTTTTGTTTGCTTAATAAGTTTTTTTTGCTATCTTATGGTTGAAAAACAACTGTTTAGAACACGCTTGATTAATTGCATGCTATAGCTGACGTCCTACCAGCATACAGCGCTCCCAAAAACACTATGTTTGATATGATCTTGCACAAGGATGCTACCGGCTATTCCACCTTTAGGAATGGCCTGGTAAGGCAATACTTTAGTGATGCGTTTAGAATTTGTAAGTCTGTCTTGCTTTTTAACTAACCCTTATAACGAAAGATGGAAGTCACCACTCCGATACTTGGAAGTTCAAATGAAGATAAATACTTAGTGGCAGAGAGCTGGAAAAAAGGAGGAGGAATAGACTCGCGGCTGCAATACAGACATTTGGGAGGAAGATATGTCAGCCTCTGTCACCATTCAATTTTATGATCTTTACACTACTCTTGATGTGTTAGGGTGTCGTACACTTGCCTTCTGAAACCCAAATTGGGCACGGTATACTATTGATTCGCTTCTACGCAGAATATCTCAGGGTTTCTGTGCAGGGGTACCGTTTGAGGAATAGAAAATTAATTGCTCAAATGATATCATCAAAGTTTTTGAGTTTTGATACTCTTCCAGTGCTTTGATATTCCTCAAACGTTATTTGAGCTTTTTTTAAATATCAAAATTCCTCAAATGATATTTGGGTTATATGGCGAAATACCCATTTACCAAATCTTCTTTGAGTTTTCAAGTTTAATTTTTTTTGACTCTTAAAATTTACATATTTGAGGAAAGAAAGAAACTGGAAAAAATCAATGGATGAAATTTTAATTTGTTTAGCAACAATCTTCATTACTTTGGCCGCACTCTATTCTCCCTTATGGGTTAACTATCTAAGAAACCAAATGTATGAGCCTAAACTGGACTAAGAAGAATCATTTTTGGAGCAGGCTTAAGTTTTAAGCTTTCGTTTGTACTTTTTTTTGATTTTGCAACCAACTTGATGGGAAGTAAGTTTTGAAACTATAAATTCAAACCCATTGTTTAAGCAGAGTTGATATACTTTGATTTTTCACTATGAAATCCAATAAATTCTCAACTCTCACTCACACTTCTATACCAACTACTCAATCTTTTTCTCTCTTCTTCTCTCATGAGTTGATATCACTGGAAGTCCTCTTCGTATATCCAGAAATTCTCCTGGGTTATTGTGAGGCTTCTACTACTATCAGTGCTCATTTGTTCAGAATTTGCAGGGTAGGAATTTGTCGTGTTCGAAAAACCTAAGCTCGTTCCTCATAGTAGTTCTTTTATTTTTGTTTAGGTTTTTTATTGTGCTTAGATAGTATTTGTGTTCTACCCTCAAAATCATGCGGAATTATGATTTGTCATAATACTTGTAATAGCATGCATTTCGACATAATCTACCTAGTGCAGTTGTAGACGGTAAGAAAGATGGAGTGTTCGTCCTATGTTCGACTCCCATGGACTGGGGAAACTTTCACGGAATTTCCAGGGAATGCTTGAAAGTGAGAAAGGTGGAAAATATAAAAAAAAAACTCAAAATATCAAGAAAAAAGTGGGTCAAATGGCCAAAGACTCAAATGATGCTCATAATAATATAAAAAATCACTCATAGTGTCCGGGGAAAAACTCAAGCTCACTCAAAGCAAAATCAAAATCCTCAAAACTCGTTTGATATATCATGATAATATCAAAGGCACCTCTAGTTCTTTGTTCACTGTCCAGCAGCTCCTGATCACAATTGAGCATTACCATGAATACACGTAAGAAAGTGGTATGTATTTAACTCTGTGTAGCCGACCTTTATTCTTTAAAATTTAAATCGTCTCAAAATAATAAATCCAATAGGTATTCAGCAACCTAAGGCTTAGAACCTAATTATTATCCATTTCAGAGCTAACCCCCATTCTCTCAATGAGCTACTATCACAAAATACCGCCAGCAAATATTTTACGTGAAGAGACGTTAGAGGCAATGGCAGATTATTCAGAAAGTACTGGAATACCTCTTTCTCTGGATCAAACGGTCTCAATAATCACTCCATCTAAAACCAACTTTAAATTTCTTCCTCGAACGTTCTTTTTCACAAAGCTACTCCAAGAGCTTATAGACAATGCTAATTTTACTTACGAGACCAGTCAAGCAAAACGTACTCTCTATAAACTATTCTCCCCTTTTCATTTATTGCTTATACTTCTAGCGGTGTTTTTTGTTTCACCGATTATTGTTTTCTATTTTATTGTTGACGAAACGTATGTTGGTGATGCTGATGACAAGCTTGACCTCGTGCAAAAATGTTTCGTTGTCCATCAAGCAGGAATTTTCTTTTATAAAAGAGAAATTTCAGAGATAAGATGTAGAACAATTATTTTTTGGAAAAGCATAGAATATCAAAGTGGCTGGCCTGAATCGAGATCTTTTTTTCCCTGGCCTTCTTCCGAGCTCTACGTTACTCCAGTAGAAGAAGTTGGCTTTGGAAAACATATTAGAAGATTTATAATAGGAGATGAAGCAACTCTTTGTTCCAAAGAAACGCTTCAAATTGTGCTAGATGCCCATGCAAAATTTAAACCAGCGTCTCTTGCATAATTGAACTAATATATAAGGTTTAATTGACTACCTTTATTTGGCTGCGTAGCTCTTATTAGATTACAGGGATCAGCGTATGTGTTCTCTGTTTTTAACATAGAATTTTTTTTTCATGAAGATCTTATCATCTTGCAATGTTCATATTAACATTTGCAGCGGCACTAGTTCAAGATAAGAAATAGTTAACTTTCGGATAGAGCTTACAAGAGAATCTAATTGTGTTCAGAGTCCTGTGAACGTTTTTGCGTGAAAGAATTCCTTGGGTAGAAGAATCTACAAGAAAAGAAGTCTTTGTCGTAAAGAAGTAATTCTCTTACGCAATGAGAATATAGAAACGGCTGAGTTTTCATCACAACTTTGCATTTGCTCTATGAGACCAGAATTACTATTATCTACCACCAAGCCTGAGACGGCAACAGAACCATCAACTTCGGATCGATTCAACTGTAACATTTGCTCCTTTGTTTGAGTCTTAAGAACGGCAATTTGATTTTTCAAGTCCTGAAGTTGTTTATTTTTCTTTAGTATCATGTTAGAGAACCTTTCCTCCTTTGAAGTTTCACTTAGTTCAAGGCTTTCCAAGCCTTCTGACAGAAATATCACGTTTTCCTCGCTCAGGTTGATCACCTCTTTTGCTAAGCTCAACTTCTTCCTAACTTCAAGATTAAGAGTCACAAGATGCTTCGTTTCTTGCTCTAAATTTGAAACCTTGTTTCTTTGGATATCCAATTGCTGCTCCTGTGATCTTAGCCTTTGTAGAAGAGCATCATAGTTTTTGAGAAGGGCTATTAAAAATCCCTTGGAGCCTTCAAATAGAGATTTATCGATAAGGCTGAGAATGTATTTTAATGCATCCTTCTGAAGAATAACTTCATTTACCAAATCAGAGTCATGAACTATGCTCGCTTTGGTACCTCCCACTGCCTTTCCAAAAACTTCAGAAAAGATTTCATCATTAAGTCCCCCAAGAACTACTCTTCCAACGAGTTTTGGCGTACTGAAAAGATTGTCCAAACTATCGAACAGTGTATCTACCCATTTAGATTCGTCTTTGGAGGCAAAATCTTCGAGTTCACCCTCTTTCTCTGCAATCTGACTATAATCAATTTGCCGTAAGATCTCCTGATTGTCCCCCGACACTGGCTTAACCAAAGAAACAAATTTTTGTTGCAGAGAAAAGTCACTGCTAACCGCAATGATCTTTTTCTTTCCTTCATCGAATACTAGTTGACTTGGCCAGTCAACCGGTAATCTTTCATGTTGAAATACATCAAGTAACAGTTCTGCAATTTCATTTTCAGACAACTGGTCATCAAACTCATTAAAGACACTTCGAATCACGCAAAACTCTCGGGATTTTTTTCCCAAGAGAACAAGTGAATTATTTTCTCCCCCAAAACTTGGTGCAACAGATATTCGTTCAGCTTCTTCAATAACAGCTTTTCTAGATACTAGAGGCCAATAGCTTGCGACATTTTCAAACTCCTCCCGAGCCTGTCTTGATCCACCAAGTTTGAAATTAAATTTGTTCTTAGTCTCATTGATAGTGAGAAATCGCAAAGGTTTCGAAACGACAGGCTTCATTTCAGCATGCCCCTTTTTCTCTTCTGTCAGTTCTCTATCTTGCGTATATCTAAAAGCTGCTTTTTTCAAATTCCAACCAAAGTTAATTTTCTTTTTTTTTACTGGAGTATTGTTGATTCGTGCAAATTGATTATAACTACTTCCTGCACCAGAAAAACGAAGGCCAATATCATCTACCAAGAGAACATCCAGAACACCGTTTGACCACATTCTAGTCAACACTTGTCTCTGATTTAGTAGATTTATAGAAACACAGGTTGGTATTTGATCAAACTCATTTTCGTCAGTAGTTTCGAGGATAGGAGGATTATCATTCTTTGAGAGGATTTGTATCAATGGAAGGCAATTTATACCTTTTAAATAATAATTTTGCACAACAGCTTCTTCTTCTGATAAATTGGATTCAAGAAGTTGTGATTCACATAGTTGTTTTCCGTTTATGTTCAGCTTTGAAAATGGGAGAACCGGAGAAGCACCAAAGAGTTTTCCCAAAGAGTCGGAGCAAATAATCCCCAGATCCTTAATCTCAAGGCCAGTGAACAAGCCAGTGAGTTCGATAGAGTTCTTCACTTCTTTCCTGATACCAAAGTTTAACTTGAGTAAAGCGTCTGAATAGAAGAAACCTGACGAGATTTGAGAAGCATCAAACAACTGAGCATATCCATCAGAGAACAATACTACAAAGATATTCATTCTAGTGTAAGCTTTTGGGAACCATTTGCATTGGACAATAGATGAGACAGAGGGGAAGTGTTTTGATTGCAGCAACAAGGTCTCCCCCACTGAAATCTTCGACGTTTCCTCTTCTCGTTTAGTAAAGAAGGCGAGATTATCTTCTATTTTGTAAGTCGAAATATTTTCCACATGATTCTTTGTGATTTCTATTGGATAGTGTGCGTCATTAATCGTAAGGGAAAAACTGTCTATTGTGACATCTTGTGCCATATCAAGTACTTTCCATTGACCTTCCATTTTACCTGAAACATCGTTTAAAGAAAGAAAGGCTTCGGAATACTCAAGATTAAAAACAGAAGCAGGTAAGGGAATAATATAAAACTTTTTCTGATCGTGGATTAGTAGAAACGTTGCATCTGAATTCAAAGAAATCACTAGTGGCGAGTTGAAAGCTGGCAGTGCAGGAAACAGGTGAATTATTCTTCGGTAACGTGCTTTGTTTGCTGACATAATGTACAGCTTTGTTTGAAAAGGTGAAGATGATTTTAATCCATCAGTTGCGATGACAAAACCATACTTTTTGTAATAAGTAAATCCAAGTATATCCATTTTATTCAAATAGTTCTGCCACGTCATCACTATGAATTTAATTAGAATATCTATCGGGTACAGGAAATGTTAACCGTTAAGTGCCAAAAGATAGGTGTGGCTGAGTTTAGCAAAGATTTAGAATAAACACATAATCACCCTATAAAAACCGTAAACACTTGTTTTCAGAAAAAATTAAGTAAAAAATATTATAAGTTCCGATGAAATTGTATTTTGTGAGGTTGATTGGTTAATGGAATCAGGATCCAAGCATCGTTACTGCCCTTTATTGTTGCTACGCTAAGAATATATGATTCAGATTCAACAGTTCTTGAAACACATTGCATGTAGCATAAAGTACTCGCTATTTTGTTAAGTCGAAAATTTTTGAATATCACTACTCATATTTTTTGCTCCAAACTTTGACTAGCTTTTCAACCAAACCTGAAGAAAACAAAGAAAATGAACATAACAATTCCAAACCTTAACCGGCGAGATATTTCTATCGACACCATTTAAATTTATAAAAGCTAGGTTTTCCACCAGAACATAACAAGTAGCTCAAGTTTCTTTCTTAGACTTGACACTGCACTTTGTTTTCAGCTCACCCTGAAGTTTAACAGAGAAGTTACAGACGGTTACATAACTTGAAAGAGCATTAGAGAAAGAACAAGGTTTTTTAGTGTATATATCATAATGACTTTATACTTGAACCATACTTGTTGATACCGAGAGTTGTAGGACAAGTTTTCTAGCATATATTTCAAGGAGGATGTTTGAACCTGGGGATGGATAAGGAATGGTATGTATTTGTTGGCGAAATCTGAGTTAACATAAAATTGTACAATGCGGATTTGTGGCTTGATGGAATTGTATCTAAATTCTGGCAGATTTCCGTCAGAGACATATAACCCTAAGCATTTAATATTAAACTAGCTTTCACCCACTTAAGCACAACTTTCTAGAGATTTCTGGGTCCATATCTTGAAAGTCCGAAGGCGGGCAGTTTCTTGAGAGAGAAAATTAAGATATATACAGGTATCCTAAGATAGGAAATATGATACCATTGACCCATGCTTGTTGAAGGCATCACCTAAATTATACAAGAGTGTGGCACTGGATATCAGTCTACCTGGTAAAATATTGAAGGCCTCACCACTCTCCAGAAGGGGACATATTACCTTCCAGATGTCAGTTATATTGCATAAATTGACAGAGTTTTTGTTTTAACTTCTATTGTCTAGGTTGCCTTTGATAGGGAATAACTTAATTCAAGTCTTTTTGCTTAAAGAGTCCAAAAAAAGTCACCTTCATAATAACAAGACCATATAATAAACTCTAGTTAACCCAAAGATGATATGCAGGGAATTTTTTGGGATAAATTTTGGATGTATTGTGATTATTAGATATGAGTGAAGGTTCCCAAGTATTTTAAGCTAGCCGCAGCAAAGGTTTTTTCTAGTCTACGCTAAAGCTGGTGGCCTCCATTCTATCAAACTCTATCACTGTTCTCGTAATCCACGTATCATGAACATCTTGATTTAACGAGAGATCTACAGATTAAAGTAGAAAAGGAAGAAAAAGCAGAAAAGGCAGAAAGAAATTGTTAGAATAAATCTACCTAAATCAAATTAGATGTTTAAGAACTGTCATCCAAACTCGAGGATTTAGTGGCAGTTAGTTAAAGAAGCTTGCTAGGAAACTTTCCGTTATCCAAAAACAGATAGAATACTCTTACAACATTAGTTGAAAATATATTCAAATATTAACTCTAGCGCACAATAAACTCTTTTTAGGGTACAGGTACCCAGTTTAATACATACAATATGTCAAAACAGATACCATATAAGAAGACTCGTTTCCGTGATAGCAGTTTCAGAGAGCACTACAAAGTAGAAGAGTAAATGGACTCCAGGCAGATCAAAAACATTTGCACATTTCATATGGTCTACTTTACAGACACAAAAGTATTCTCCATTAAAATATCTCAGATGCCAAGGTCGCAACTGAACCAGATGGGAGAAAATTTTTCTCATCAGAATAAGAAGATATAGAAATCAGAGAGTTCCCAGGAATTACACAAGAACTGCAAACAAAGTATACTGAAATCCTCAAACATCTCATTTCAACTTCACAGCATAATGTAGCAGTAGAGTAAACCCCTATGCAAATCCCCCAACAATCAAAAAGAAAGTTGATCAATGGCGGGGATAACAGGAAAAAAGAATACGAAATAAAAGCTTAAGAGCTACCAAAACTTCAAATACCCTCAAAAATGTATGTAATTTATATCTAATATACATTTTGTTTCACTCCTGAAGTTTACTGCCGTGCAGGTTAGAAAATACTATTTGTGATTGCATGATTATGATATATATATATATATATATTTTACTTTCGAATTGGAATGTAATTGCCTAGAATGGATCCTAGGAAACTGTTAAGTCTTATCATCTATAAGGTAATTCTACCACAAGACTAAATCCGTCATGCGAGTGGAGGCTGTGAAAAAATACTCGACTAACGGTAACATATATTATGTAGTTATTGGAAATGTTTCACCACTCACAATAGATCAATGCCAAGTTACTTAATTATACACTTAAAATATATTTGACAGAGTCAATAATCTATGTAAGTCTGTTGACAAAGTTAAACTATTAGTTCATAGTGAATTATATTTCTTACTATATAATTTTCGAACTCAGATGCTTCCGCTATAAAAATGATAGTTCAAACAACCAATGCTTTAGAAAGAGCTTGACCTAAGACATCTGTACCATTAAAAGTAGCTATTTAAATCTAAAGTTTAGACCTCTTGTACTTTAAGAAAGGAATTATTAGTTAGAATAAAGAAAAATAGCAGCCAAAGTATATGATTTATTAATTCTACAGTAACCAGGAGACCCAGTATTTTGTATTTAAAAGGTGAGCTTCAAATAGCATGAATGCCACTGAGATTTATGCTTACTGAATCATTCATTAACGATTACGACAAACCAAAATATAGTCCGTAGAAAATTATTTTGTTTGCTTTTCATAAGGCTTGAGTATAAATTCAGTATGCATATCAGCATCTTGCCCTATGTTTAATTGAAATTCCAAGACTGTGATATTGGAAAGATTAAAGGTCCGACCACTAATAGGCGTGATATCAAAATTGAAAACTAGTTCTCACACATGGAATACACTAATACATGGTATTAAATAATAGCTTAGAAGTTCTTATATGTGTTCTTTTATTGTTCAACATGTTGCATCCAGAAAGCTTCAGCCCTAAAATACGGGCCGTTAAGTGTACCATTATAGGTATCTTAAGCTAATCTGCTACACATAGAGTTTTGCTGTTAGTTCCCCTTTCCAGAATTTGAGTATCTGTGTTCCCTAAACCTTTGGAATTCGAATAATTAATTGAGAAGTTCTTTTGTTACTGTTTCTCACTACAGGCCTATTTACTTAACTTATTGCAATAAGATAGAGGGTCAACTTGTACTGTTTAAAAAATACTCGTTTACATTAAGTATAATCCAATTTTGAATTTCAGTTATTCAAGCAGGACGCCTTTTCTTCTCTTCAAGTTGTCAGTAAATATTTTTGCTTCACTTGTACCCCTTGAATCTGTAAACCTAAACCATGACACCAGATTGGTGAACAGAAAATACTTGTGTACAATTATGTACTTTTCGCAGATTAACCACTAGGATTGGTGCTAGTGTATGCGTCAATAAACATAAATATAGTATTATATTCCGCTAGACATTGCACGTGATAAAACTTAACATTCAACATCTGATAATTGTCTCGATTTTGATTTTCATTAAGAGAATGGGGGTTTTGATACTTAGCAATTGATTCTGACTTTGTTTTGATTATATCAACTGATTATCAATGGAAGAGTGCACCACACGACGTTGGATCAAATAGCAAAGAAAAAAAATGTATCACATGAGAGCCTAAAGGGAACTGTGCCATTTTACACGGGAATGGAATAATGTTGGGCCATGCGCCCCTTCTTTTTTAGGTTTTAATATAGTGCAAGAATGACAAAAGAGATTTTTGGCTTTTTCGCTCGGGGCCATGTGGCACATTCTTGCATTGATAACCAATCAATTAACCATGAATATTTAAAATGGTTAGGGAACTGTCATAATAAATGAAAAAGAGAAATATGGACAAAAAGTTTATTGATAAATTATCTTTAAATCAAATCTGATCCCTAATTTTCCCTTTGGTAAACGACATAGTAAACTAAGGTTAGCTGCTTCACACAATATTACCAAAGGATTTCAACGATGAGTATTAAAAGTCTAAAAGGGAAATGCGATCAGAATAAAAGTTTACACCTCATATTCTTAGTAAGATTATAAATGAGTATGCCAAAGCTGAATCAGTTAAATGAGAAAGAGCAACAAAACTTCATTTATGGCTAGATCAGCGACAGGTTTATCTATAGTGCAGTGCTATTTTCAGTGGAAAGTTTTATCAGCTGACTCCGCTATATTCTTGACAATGAAGAAAAATTATTTTAACAGACCTAATGCAATTAGGAATTCTTCTCGATAATTAATTTACAAATGATTTAGAATTTTTTTCTTGTTGTTGTTAATAATTGATAATCCTCTGAGAATTTCAACCTATTGTTGACAATGAGCTGATCATTTAAGTAGAATAACATTGTTTCCATAAGAATTAAGTAGGAATAATTTATTTATTTATAAGTTTTACCAGTATCCAGCCATAACTAAATCCCTTACTGAAACTACACAGTTTGCGCAGTCATTTTGTACCAAGATTTTATGATTCAGTTTTTATCGTGAAAGCACTGGCAGAAAAATAAACTAAGTGTATGAACAGACTATAAAAATAATAATGAAATGTCATGAAGCCTATTTTATATTTTGTCCAGTATTTCCCATCCCTAGTAACACTATATACCAGTTAGACTTCATAATTGTAAGATAAAGCTTAAAACATTAAGAATATAAATCTCAAATGATAAATTGCTACTCTTGATTGGTTCCCTCAATAGTGTCTTTTCATTTAGAACAAATTTTTTGGCTTACAGCATCTGGGTAGCAATTGTAAAGCTAAGTTTTATTGCCTCTAGAGATTGTCCTTGTCAAAAGAATTATCATTCAAATAGTCTTGTGAAAACTTATAAATCTTAGATAGCACATTCGTGGTCTATTATTCTTCACATGATATCTTTTTTTTTCGTTGACATGTTATGTCACCTCAATTGATCTCCAGTCATGTAACTAATCACTTAGAAACTCTAAATGTTTATCTCTATTCATTAATCGCCAGAAAATCCTAAGAAAATAAAACCCAAAATTCGGGAATACTTTCCTGAAAACTTTTTCCTGAGAGAAACTATCTGGCATTTTCAGAGTTGTTTTACGTGAACTAAGCTTTCATACTGAACATTAGATGAACGAAAAACCGTAGATCCGTATAATTGCATTGTTACACTATCATTTATAGAGCCTATGGTGCAATAGGGAAACTTGTTTAAATAGAAATGCACAAGCTGGGTTTGAATTTCTTGGGTTGAAGAAAGAGTAGAGTTACGAGGAAGGAACCCATGAGTAGGAGAAAAGTCTAGTATCAAAGCCTCAAACCAAAAATATACGAGGAAAACCTTTACGTAAAGCCAAAATATCAAGTCAACCTCGAAGGAATATCAAGACTCATTCAAAGTAACTGAAGAAAGTCTCAGCATCGCTTAGCGTAAATGGAAAAATATGAACATTCGTTTGATATTTGTTGATAATATCTAATGTTATCCGTAGATATGGGTACAGATTTACTCTCAAGGAGTTTCAATACTACATTTGGAGAGGAATAAGGAGCTCATTGAGGATTTCTGGGTATAGAGTTGTCCGATTTTTAGTGATTGAGTATTGAGTTCTTCATTCGGGAATTAACTGAAGCCTTCTGAGGAACTGACCGATTATTTCTGATGATTGTCAATGAGTTCCTCATTCACAACTTTGAGTTTAATGACCGAGCTTTGGTATGCTGATAATTTCCAATATTTATTTTGAATTGGCCCGAGTTTGGGGATACTCACTTCTTCAACCTGGAAATTTCTTCAGCTGGGACCCCTACCCCTTGCTGTTGCTCATTGAACGACCAAAGCCTGTTAAAGTAGGATGGTATAGTTGATTGTGCTGAGTAGTGTAACTTGAGTTGCTTAAGTAGGTTGGTATTTAAGTACTAGAAGTACTAAGATAAAATACCAAGCAGACTTTAATAACTAAAAACTAATATCTCATTCATATTCAACAGGTTAACAGCCGAAACCAAAATATCAAAAGCATTTTAACTATTGAAGTTCCCAAGAACCATGATCCAAGTAAAGAATAACCATGACTCAAGACAAGGATATAGGAAGTTTAATCCTATCAAGCAAGAACCACTTTATACAGTGGAAAGAATTCATAACCATTTTGATTGGAAATAAAGGACTAGAGAGTGTATTGACCAAGCAAGATAATAATAACCCAGAATCTGAAACAGCATCAACAACTGAGACGAATACCAAGGAGAAAAAGGCCAAGGTACTCACGTTCATTAGAAAGCATTTAAACATTAGTTTGCACTACCTTATCCATGGGATGAGGGAACCCAGTGAAGTCTTCAATATCATTGAAAAGTACTGCATAGGAAACTAGACTGAGAGGATTTTGAAGTTAGAGGATAGTTTGTAAAATCCAGAGGGAAGATATTTCTTAGAAAAACTCAAGAATTTCAATGTGTCATATCGAGATATGATGATGCTAGGTGGGAAATTATTAGATGAGAAGGCAATCAATAAGCTTTTTTCAATAGCTCCAAACAACTTAGCAGTATCATTACTTCAAAAAGAGATCCAAGTTTATACGAATGTAATGCCAGAGAAGAAAACTAGTTACGGAGAATTCTACACAAAAATGTTTGAAATTGCAGAGAAATAGCATGAAGAGTTCATTAAGAAATCCAATGTCCACAGAGAGAAATCAACGCTTCTTTGTTATAAATGTAATCAAAAAGGTCATTTCAAAATTAATTGTCCTAATCCGTGGTATTGCACCATTTGCAAAAAACAGGGACATTCAAGTTACAGATGTATTCACAACGATAGAAATAAGAAAGAAAACGATAACAAGAAACATAATAATACTTTTGTTAATGCATTTATTGGAATGTTTAAAGCTGATTTTAATATTTACAACATGAAAAGTCAAGAGAATGAAAAGAGTTTAATAATTGATTCAGGAGCTAGTTATCATTGCTGTGGAATAAAACACAAACAGTTTCTAAAAAATATAGTAAATCTGGAAACACCAAAGCTAGTTGGAGCAGCAGGAGGTAAAATATATACATCTATGAAGAAAGGAGTATTTGAGGCCATTCTAGATAATGATACCAAGATAAAGTTGTATGATGTTTATATCTTTGAAGATTTACAAGTCTTTTTAGTATCAATGGCTGTACTTATCTCAAAAGGGATATCAATCATGGCAGAAAAAGACACAGTTACGATTATGAAAAATTCAGTTACTCTTTATAAAGCAGACAAAGATATCAATAATTTATTTAAAATCAAGTATAAGACTAATGAAGACAAGAACACTGAAGATTTAAATATAAGAACAGAAACTTTAGTGGGAATTACTAAATCAAATACAAGCAAAGTAGAATTTCTTCATAATAAATTTGGACACCAAGGACTAGAGGCTTTCAAACTCACTTTAAATTACTATGGTTACGAGGTGAATCAAGAAGAACTAAAGAATTTTGTATGCAAAGTTTGTGAAGATAATAACATTAAAAAGAGTATAATCAAGAGAAAAGATGCAGTTGGTTTTAAAGGACAAGATGGTGAATTTTTTGTATTGGATTCAGTTGATGTTTTAACAGCAAGCCATACAGGGAACTCTGGCTTTATTTTAGCCACAGATATTAGCAGTAGATACCGTTTTATATTTTGTTACAGAAAGAAAAGTGATATTACAACTGAACTTATAAAGTTTTTCCGATGGTTTCAAGTTGCTACTGATATAAAAATAAAACGAGTTCTTTCAGAACAGGGCAGAGAACTTTATAATACAGAAATTATTAATTATTATGAAGAACATAGTATATATTTTTTTCGGTATCTGCCCCTGGGGTACCTGAACATAATGGATTAGCAGAAAGAAGTAATCAATATATTCTAAGAAAAATGAGACTTATTCTAAACGCTACTAATTTAAACAGCTCGATGTACTGGTACTTTGCAGCGTATTATACAGTATCTTTGACGAACAGAACAACTGAAGGATTGAAAATAATAACTGCATATGAAAAGGTATTTAAAAAGAAGCCAGATGAGAAGAAGTTTATAGTATTTGGGTGCATGGTGATATATTTAAAAAACTATAAAAAAAAGTTGAACAACGTGGTGATGAAGCTTATTTTCTAGGATATAATTATGTTACTGGAGAAGCTTTGCTACTTTCGAAAAATAAAAAAGAACTAATCAAAACAAGAAATTTTAAGGTATCAAGAAGACCTGAAGAACAAAAACAGGAGACTGAAACACAAGCTTTACCGAAAGTCCCTTATGTACCAGAAAACTATGAAACTATTCAAGTGAATACAGAACCGGAAAAAGAAAATACAGTTCAAGAAAAATAACAAGAAGAAGATTAAAGACAAAAACAGCTACTGCCTGAACAAGAATATATAAGAAGGTCCAGCAGAAAGATCAAGGCACCACAGAGGCTTATTTATTGTGATGTGGCTAAGAGTGAATCTTTATATCACTTTGAAGACATGGACTTTATTTTTCAGCATCATAATCTAATGGACTATGCAGCATCAGCTATAAACAAGGATAAAACCATACCAAAAACGTATTTCCAGATAAAAACAAAGCCTATGGCAGAGAAGTGGTATACAGCATATGAAAAGGAGTTAAATAAACTTATTACTATAGGAGAAATGAAGTTGGTCAATAAAGCGCAAATAAAAGAAGAAGTAGTAATTCCGATCATGGAACTCTATACGAAGAAAAAAGACAATATTACGAACCAGGGCATTTGTAAATGTAGATTCGTTGCAAGAGGAGATCTCCAAGAAGAATACTTGAAGTTTTACTCACCGACAGCAAGGTTGGAGTTCCTAAGATTATCTTTGTTTGTTTTTTCCAGTAAAAATATGAAGTGGATGCAAATCGACATAGGCAATGCATTCTTAAATGCAAAGCGTGACAGAGAATATTTTTATCAACTTCCACTTAAACTTAGGGCAATGTATCCAGATATGATATGGAAATCAGAAAAGGCGATATATGGATTAAAAGAAGCTCCGCTGTATTGGTGTAAAGAAATCACTAAGACCCTAATACAGCTAAAATTTACAGTAAATATCAAAGAAAACACTATATTTTACAACAAGGAGAAAAATATTCTTGGATTATTATATGTAGATGACATGTTATTTGCAGCATCAAAATATGAGAACCTAGAATGGACTTTAAGAAAATTGAAAAAAGTGTATGATGTAAAAAAAACTATGACAATTAATAATTACGTGGGATTTGAAATAAATGAGGACCAGGAGTGGATATATCTTACCGCAGAAGGTTACATTAAAAAATTAGCAGAAACTTTTGAAATAAGTGAAGATGAATTTCAAAGTATCCCTCATATTGTTAACCACTATATTGCCAAGAGTGACAACAGCAAGTTCCTGGATATGAAGAAGAAATTCCGGTCATTAGTTGGATCCATTACCTATATATGTAGGGTATGTCGTCCTGACATATCCTTCCAAACGAACATGCTGGCCCAATGCAGTGACAAACCTACAGTAGCGCACTTGAAATCTGGAAAGAAAATTATTGCATATTTATTAAATACCTATTCTTTAGGGCTAAGGTACAAAAAAGATTTAAAAGACTTCAAGGCTGTTGCATATAGTGATGCATCACATGCGTCACTAAGTGGGAGATATTCTATGACCGGGTACATAATAAAAGTGAACGAATCGACGTTATTATATAAAACGAAAAAACAGAAGTGTATAGCAACCAGTTCCACTGAAACTGAAATAATGGCCTGCAGTTTGACAGTAAAAGAGTTAAAATGGCTACAAATTAACTTAAGGTTTATGGATATTGAATTAAAAGAGGTAGTATTGAAAACTGACAATAAGGGTGCAGTAAACAAGTTGGGGATTAAGCAGTCGTATTCTGGAATCAAGCAAATGGAGATCGAATATTTCTTCTGTAAAAATATTATTCAAAAGGAAAAATGGAAGGTGGAGCATGTTAGAAAGGAGTTCAATGATGCAGATGTATTTACTAAACCAGTTGCTAAGCACTGGTTCATTAAAAATCGTGACAGTTGGTTATATGATACAAGAATAGAAGAAGAAAAGGATGAGAACAAGAAAGAGTAAAGAAAGAGAAAAATGGGTATTGTGTTAAAGTTGTACAAGTTAGGAAGCTAGTTTTGTGAGTATACAAAGTGAAGGTAGTTTGGTTTTCTGATATGACGTATGAGGGTAGTTGGTTGTGGTACAAGGTAACGAAGGTACAAAGGCTAAAGTAGCACAACTAGTACAAAGTAATAAGTACCAACCAGACTTTAATAACTAAAAAATAATATTTCATTCATATTCAACACCTACCCCTTGCTGTTACTCATTGAACGACCAAAGCCCTTTAATTAATTGTGAAGCAAGTTTTTACAGGTTTAAACCTCACAAAATGCTAAATGCATACAAGTGGAAGTATCCTTTCATTTAACCAGCTTAGATCTTCAAAAAAACAATTTTGTACTTAGAAACTTTATAACTCAAGTACTGAAACCTTGGTATGAAATTAACATAAACAAGGGCACGATATATCCACGTTTTTCGTAGGTGGTATGAAAACTATTTGTTTCATATATTCTTTTGCTTTATTCTTTACTCAATAATCAAATATGAAACATTACTTTACTCCCAGTTGTACATACAATAATTTTAGGGTGATCCCTTTATTCAAGATTCGCTGTTATATTTCTTTGAGTTCCGTTCATCCGTATTCCGATATAAAAAATTCCGGTACCGTTTAGTTTTTATTGTTCCCTTATAGTAAAAGCAAACGTAAAATCGTGATTACTTCTATCAGCCAATCAAAATAGAGTATTTATTATCGTCATCTCTCTTATATCGGTGAATTAAATCAAATAAACGTTTTTTGTGGATTTTAAAAACTTCTTTCAAATTCAAACACATCTTTTTCTATATACGAACTGCGTAAGTCAAAGAAGAAAATGTCATCGAAATATCAGTCTCCTGTTAAATCATTGCTTGGTTTGGATAACTCTGCCTCTGAAAAGCTAAGCAAGAAGAATAGTTTTCACTCTGATACTGATTCAACGGCTTCTCCTGGTCTAGAAGGTGGTGAAACTCCAGTGACAAGTAAAAGCCTTTTGGAAATAAGAAAGAAGTACTCTAATCTCTCGGCAATTAGAGAAAAATTGAAAAGTTTGAAGAATACAAGTCTAGGTTCAACTAGTAGTTCTATTTTGGATCTGAACTCGGTTTCCAGTGCTGATGATTTTCAGTTTCCTCAAAAGGAAGTAATACTATTGGATTCACCAGATGTACAACTTCAGACAGCTGCGAGTGCAATACTAGAGTACCTTTCAATGAACTCACATCTGGTATTTAATCTCCTTGGGGGAAGTGAACTAGATTTTGGGGAGGCTAGCAATATCAAGAAACTTTCGTTGGTTTCTGGTGTTGGGTCAATTCTCCTTGGAGCTCTTAAGGTGAATACTCAAGGAGGTAAAAATCTTTCTGCAGTGTTAAGCTCTGACTCCGTAAGAACTATTCTTCCTGAAATTTTCAATATTGCACGAGTAGCAAGAATCAGCGGGAATAATCTGAACTTCAACGTTTTTCTCAGATCTGTGGACGAGCAGACTCTTGCAATTAAGCCCGACTACTGTGCACTTGGATTCCTAAAAGCTGCTGGTTTCCAAGTTCTTCTTCCTACTAATACCCAAGAAGCCGTGGATTTTAGTGCCTTTGGTTTGAGAGCATCCAAACATGGTCCAGTTGCAAACTGCTTTGATGGTACTATTGGTCTAAACCAAAAGTCCATGACCAGACCCGCTAAACAGTTGAAGAAGATATCACCATTCGAGTTTTATGGGAAGAAAACTGCATCCACTTTGTTAGTTGTGTACGGAGCTCTTTCAAACGTAGTTGTTAACTATTTGCGAAACCAAGCAACGCGAAGAGCAAAAAGAAATGTTGCTGTTCTGGTTGTTAAACAGTTTTCTCCTTTCCTTGATGAAAAGTTTTTGAAGGCATTTAACGTTCGTGCGACTAAAAAAATTTTTGTAGTAGATTTTACTAGCTCCTTGTCTCTCTACAAGGAAGTTGCGGCATGCTTGGCATTTAACGAACTTACTGTGCAGGCACCGAGATTATTCTCGAACTACGTAGATCTTACTGGAGTTGCTCTGGATGAGAAATTGGCTTCGGTTCTAATTTCTAGATCCCTTTCTTCGAACAAAGTTGAAGGAACAAAATTAGAGACCAACTCTGCTTACATAAATTCAGAGGCCGTTAGGTACCGCTTACAGCTTGACTTAGACTTGTCTAGTCGACTAGAAGAAGAGTTCTTTGAAATCAGTATTTGGAGGAACATCTCGTCCGTTGCACAGGATGAGCAGTTAAGTGCAATAGGCAGCTCCAAGGACTTTCAAGTAACAGATTTTTCCGATATTGCTTCTGGAAGAGAAAAAATTGATATCAGATTGGCGAAACAAAGCGAGTATGTATACAACTACCCAATAACTCCTATCTCACAAGCAGACATTTTAATTTATGATGCGTTGAAGACTGGGTTAGGCCTTGGCAATCTTAGTAGTGAAATAGTTCATCAAGTCCGCCCAGCCGGAAAAATTGTCTTCTTAGTTGATTTTGAATCGGAAACTGAAGAAGTTCAAAAATTAAGCTTGTTGAGGGAGCAGGTGAAGGATGTTATCGCTAGGCAACAGCTCTCGGTATTTTTGCTGAATGTGAACGACGTTCCAGATTTGCAAGAAGGTATAGCTGTCGGTGAAGTGGTAAATGTATTGTTGAACTGTACCGACAATATACTGGAGGAAGTTGATACTGATTTACTGCTCCCTAACTACATTTCGGGGCACAGTCTCAACGATACGGACGCAGGTTTCCACCACAGAGTTAAATTCACGCCTAATGAGCATCAAGATTTCGAAGAGAAAGAAGAAGAAAGTGAAGAAATTGTCGACCAAACTGTTAAGTCATATGAGTTGGCTTGGAGTTTTTTGTTTCCTGCAATTCTAGAATCAAAAGAAACTCTTCGTCCAGATGAACACGAAGTGGCTACCGCGACGGTTACCAAGTTTGAGCGTCTTACACCTTCCGAATACTCAAGAAATATTTTTCATATTGAATTTGATATCAGTGGAACTGGTATCACATACGAAATTGGGGATGCACTTGGTGTGTTTGGACTGAACGAAGAGGAGGAAGTGGACGCCTTCATAAAAGATTACAAACTTGATCCAGACGAAATTGTAAAGCTACCATTAAAGAAAGGCGGTTTTGAGTATATGACCTTTCGGAAAGCTTGCATTCAGAGACTGGATTTGTTCGGAAAAGTTCAGAAAAAATTTTACATCCAGCTTGCACAGTTTGCACTAAAAAATGAAAGTTTTGCTTTAGGCAGTAAAGCGCGCTATGATCACTTAAAGCTTATGCATACTGGTACCGATGATGCTGAACAGTTTAAGTTGGGAGGATATGAGACAGTCACCTATGCTGAACTTTTATTGCAGTACCAAACCTGTAGAATGTCTTCGTCGGATATTTTAAGGTTGGTGCCCATGATCAAAGCGCGTCATTACTCAATTTCTAGTAGCATGAAGATGAATCCACGCTCTGTTCATTTACTTGTTGTGGCGGTTGACTGGGTTACACCATTAGGCAAAGCTGGGTATGGTCAGTGCACAAGGTACCTCAAAAATCTAAGACCTGGTGACAGGGTCACAGTTGATATTCAGAAATCAGTGCTCAGGTTACCACCTAAACCAGAGCAACCTATTGTTATGGCTGGATTGGGAACTGGAATGGCTCCATTCAGAGCATTTATTCAACAAAGATACTGGCAGCTCCAGAGAGGTTTTAAAGTTGGACCAATTGTGCTATACTTTGGTGCGCGACACAAAGCTCAGGAGTGGCTGTATGGTAATGAACTGGAAGAATATGAAAAACTTGGCTTGGTTAAGTTGGGACTAGCCTGGTCCAGAGATCAAGAACACAAGGTTTATATCCAGCATAAAATTAAGGAGGATGCCGACGAAGGTAACCTTAGTAAATGGTTAAAGGAAGAAAAAGGTTATTTCTATTTATGTGGACCGACGTGGCCAGTGCCTGATGTCAGAGATGCTTTGGCACTAGGGCTGGACGAAGCAAATAAGGGCAAGTCTGGAGCAGATATTGACGCAACGATAGTTGAAGAACTCAAGGAAGAAGGTAGGTACATACTAGAGGTCTATTAGGTCAGGTTTTTAAGCTTAACTGATAGCATTCAACGCTTTGCATTCTAAATCCATGCCAAATGTTCTTGAATATAAGTTTACAGAGTCTTGAGAAGGCTTCGACCCAGAAAGGAAGTATATACATCAACGGAGTAAGGAGTATAGAATGGCTCAATGTTTTGATTACAAGCAGAATGCTTGTTCTTAAACAAACAGACCTTACGAAGCTAGATAGAGTTGTTACATGTTGTAGTGCTGGAACCTTTTTGAGATTCCTCTTAGAGCCAATACACTATTAATTTTCCTCACTGTGGAAGGGATCCCAAATTTTCAAAGGGAAAATCTTACCCTTCCGAAACCATTTTCACTTGAAACTTAATCGTTCATGTAAGCCATATCATCTCTGTTTTGCTATCAAGCATGAAAACAAACAAACATTGTGCCTTTTTATTAGAATTATATGTAGAACCACATTTATAAGTAGAAGACTGTGAGCGAAAGAAAACCTGGAGGAAACAAGGAACCGCAACCTAAGCACATGAATAATAATTTCGGAAGTAATTTACGAGCTGAATACATTTAAGATCTGGCTTAGTTGATTGAGCTGCTTTAAGTCAAACAACAAAAGTTGATAAGAGTTACGTAAAGAGATAATTTTAGAAGCAGCTTTATGGAGACAGTTAATTAGCATTGTTGCAATGAAGTCCCAATGTAACCTTAACCTAATGACTAAATGATCTCTCAACACGGCTCAACCACTTAATTCTAGGAAAATCGAATGTCAACAGCAACCTTTTTATGATCTTAGGGACTATACCTGCTTCTTGCAACTGATCTTCAAAGAACTGAAAGTTTGTAGAAAATCTGATGCTGTGAATCTTCAGAAAGTTAAACAATGTTTGCGAATTAGGTGAGCCCAGTGCGAGCCTCTTTACTACCCTTTGCTGCAACAATATTAAATAGCTTTTCTAACTGAACCATTCTAAAATAGCCAATGAATTTTTTTTTAGATAGATTAAATCTGGCCTAGAAACTTGTTTACATGCGTTTGTTGATAGACTAGAGCTGATGAGCTGCAAAATCTCATCTTTAATAGAAATTCCTCCTTGAAGAGAGTTATTTTCTCTTTCTGGGTACTACCTTTGTGCACAATCTATCTACTTGCACACCTGAAATAAAATTTCAAACTTAATTCGATGGAGAGCAACTTATGATATGCAGACTTCTTTAGAACTTAAATGTCTTAATGAGAAGGATTTGGGTAATATTAGAAGAAGTCTAACGAAAATCATGATTACCGGGTAATATAAGAGGTGTGAAAACTTGTAAGACTAAAAATAATCGCATCGTAATTTAAAGGATTGACTAGAGTATGTCCCAGTTTCCCCATTGATCAAAATATGGAGCCAAATGTACTTAGAAACTGGCGTTGCCGGAGAAGTAGTTTAGCTTTGCGTCAAGATTGTCGCTTGAGATTCTAATGAGAAACCCGCTGAGCATTAAAAAATATTCAAGAAGTTTGAGCAATAATTAGGCATCAGGTTTGATGAAATTTGTTAACAGTTATTTGCCAATGGTTTCGATTCTGATTTTCACTATGAGAATAGAGGTTTTAACTCACATAGTAGCTATTGATTTAATTCTGATTATCAATGGAAGACTGCAGCACATGGCCTTGGGCCAAAGAGAGACAAAAATGATTTTATTTTTGAAACAAATGAAAATCTAAAGGAAACTGGGTCATGCTACACGGGAATAGAATAAAATTGGACCATGCGTCTCTCCTTTTTTAGGTTTTAATACAGTGCAAGAATGACAAGAGACATTATTGGCTTTTTCGTTCGTGGCCATGTGGCATATTCTTGTATTGATAATCAATCAACTAACAATAAACATTCAAATTGGTTAGGGAACTATCATAATAAATGAAAAAGAAAAATATGGGCAAGAAAATTATTTACACATTATTAATAAATGAAAACTGATATCTAATAATAATCGAGAAGTTTTGCGACTCTGACCGAGAAATAGGTTATATAACTTATTGTTTTAATGTTTACATGAGGCCAAAAAATTCATGTGGAATTTTGACCCCAGGTCATGTACCCAGTTCATTAATGGTACTATTAAGTCATAGTTTAAAATTGGAATAAAATTCATAGGTCACTAAAAAAAGAACACAACAAAGAAAAACAAATCTTATTATTTGGTCACTTATTAGTAAGCTGCGTCCCTCTACAAATAATTAATACTCATTATGTTCAAGGGTGCAAGCTCCTCGATGAGACAGGATGGTAAACATAACTGTGGTGGTAGGTTTCACAAATAAAACCTTCATAGACAATAGAATAAAGGCACTAAACTCGTTTCAAGAAAAATTGCCAACAACGTCCAATTCCGATTTAAACACGATATTGTGCATCGTCGGTGACTGTTGCCCTAGTTGTTGACATTAACCTCATTTTTATTTCGCTTAGTTGCTCCTGTAGAGGAAGATACGAATGAATATATTTAGAGTAAATTTTCAGTATAAAGGGAATGCGCAATCCGGCTTACCCATGATAAAACTGACGCCAGCGCAATATATGCGGCATGCTAGTTCCACTAGACCACCAATTGTATTGGATACAAGAAACATTCTTAGCAAATCGTTGGCTGAGAAGGAGGTAAATTCATTACCGAAAATTTATGTAAAACACAAATGAAACATTAAAAATAGATATTTTCTTCTGGGTTCTTATGATTTCATTTGTTGTTTATACATTGCTTGACTTTAAAACTATAACTTGGAAAAATGTCAAGTTTTAATTATCCATGTCTGAGAGTTTTTATGGGAGTGTAGAGAGAAGTTCAACTAAAATTTTAATCGAGCTCTGAGAAAGCTTCCTTGCGATTGAGCGAGAATATAAAATTTTTCAAGATGTCTAAGCGCAAATTGAAGATTCTATGTAGCTATGTGCTACCAGAATTCAGCTTTCATTCCCTTCAGTTTAAGATAGGTAAAACAGGTAAGGTTCTTAACAGGGAGAGTTGTCTACTTCCCTTCATAGTTGAGTGTCTCCACCGAAAACTATCTTTAGAAAATGTTTCAGCTGATCTTTAAAAAGGAATCAATCGCTCCCAATACATTTAGAATGAAATAAAATTTAGCATAAGCTCTTGACCATCATGGGAAATGTTAGACATTACCACTCAGGCTGTCAATTGCAACCTTGAGCTACCAGTGTACCATAGCGAAAAGAGTGTGACGGATATAAGACTTAACAAAACGCACCAAACTGTTATACTAATGGAATTATCTATCATATAATCAGAGTAACTACAGGTAATCAGGGGCCAAATAGTTTTCCTATTTGCTTAGTTGTTTCTCCACTTTTTGCGTAACAAATTTCATGCAAGACTATGCTCTTACCTGCTTAAAGCACGATTAATCTTCTTTTGACATATATAGATACATATATATGAACGCGAATAGTGACAACTAATTACTAATATCTGTTAACGGAGTCTTGCCCGTCGCTAGTATCTTTGGATTCTATAAAGGCAAAGTAATTGCCCAGGAAACACAGCCCAGCTCGACAAACAGGTTGTCTTAATAAATAATTTGCAGTCCTATTCTAAAGTAAAGCAAGAGGTTCCTTAAATTACTAGTAGCGAGTACTGTTCTATTACTAAATGTACTTAAAGGTTCCAGATAAGATTTTGAAACGATTTTTTCGCATTATTCATTGAGGGCAAACCCAATTCAACACTAACTATATTGACCGACTATGTAAATTCAAATATTTAGTGTATTATAAGTCCCGGATTCATTGTGACAGAAAACCCACTTAGAAGTTTCTTATAAACTCACATATGCTTGCTACATTGACTTGATGTTAACAGATATTGAAATAGAAAGAACACTCCCCATAATTCTTATACCTTGAGCCTTCTAGTTCTATCTTAAAAAGCAATTCCTTTTAGGTTTATACTATATCTATTTTTCAGATCTAATTGATATAGGTGCAATAGCTTTGTTTATTTGGCTGAAGAGACTGTTAACAAACTACCCCACCTGATAACATTCAATTGACCCTGTTTTTCATGCTCCAGCAAAACTTGAGGACCTTTCAGAATATGCTGTGCATTAGTAACGGATCTCAAAATTTGATTCTTAAAAAGGCCAAATCTCATATATATATATATTGTATAATAGTATAGAACCATATAAATAAGTGCTATCATTAAACAATCCCTTGTTTTCCTTTTTGTCCAAATAACACTCAATTTGGTCTTATAACCAATCCGATCGGTATGAAAAATCTGTAACAAAAATACCGTTACTTTTTAAATAAATATGTTATGCATACTTTCTCCAGCAAAAACAATAAAGCAACTGTAAAAGCGAATATATTTTAATTATATAGGGAAAATAGGGATGCAAAGTTGAGTAAAACTATTTTTGAAGCGGAAGTACTTTCTTTTCAACTACTATCCTATAGACAACAAGATTAGTGAAGCACATTCAAAAATTATCCAAATTGGAGTTGAAAAAAACACTGAAGGTTTCAGGAAAGTTACTTGATCTTAACCATCAAAGATTTAAAAAATTTTTTGAGGGTGATGAAGATGTGTTTCAAGCGGGTTCTGGGTTTGATGGTGCAGCCTTTCGAGGTTTAGGTTTCAGATCTTTGTCTAATGAGGATCAACTGAAGATAAATGAGAACCTAATTATCCTTAGTGCCGTTTATGGAGTAATAAGGCCATTAGATATAATTAAACCGTATCGACTTGACGTCGTACTTTTTCTTATGTTTCTAACTATGTAGGCAGATAAGATCAATTTGCAAGAGGGAAATTTATATCAGTTCTGGAAAGAAAATGTTACGCAGTATATTAAAAGAACTATGGAAAAAGCGAATAAAACTGTCTTTATGAATTTGGCTTCCCTCGAGTATTCCAAAATGGTGGATCTAGGTGCTCTTCGAGAAGCTGGGATTAGCGTATATTCCTAGGTCTATTCTATTCTATAGGTTCTGGATTGTGTGTTCCAAGGAAAAAGTCGAATCAGCTCTTTTAAAATGAAATATTATCGAGGTTCTTTGGCTAGAATACTGTGTACACAAGGGATATTGAATCTGGAAGATCTGCAAAAAATACAACGCAAAGTAGATATCGATGAAACAACTTGCTTTTCTTTTGTAAGTTTAGCTAAGAACGACACTCAGGCTATTTTCAAAGTAGAGGATATTGAATCTACTGCAGAAAGGCCAAAAAAGAGAAGAAAGTAAAATTCTAATACTTCTACCATTCAAGGCGAACGCTGTCAATAAAAAAATTTGACATCGCATACAGCATTTTTTATCTATATTTTGATTTTAGGTAATAGAGCAAGTAACTTAACGCAATAAAATCTATACACCGGAACACTAAATTAAATTATCCTATATCTTGATTAATTTCCAAATTATAATTTCTAATTCTCTGAGCAAGTTGTTTCAGATCTTTATACGCTGGATGTTCTTCATTAGTACTCTTCAGTAAATGATCAACTGACACCATATACTTGCTCATTCGCTGAAATGGTCGTGCTAAGATACTAACTAAGTCATTCGATAGATTCTGCGATACATCTTTTGGTACTTTTTGGTTCAACAAAAGCCGAGCCTCTGACCAGAGTTCAAAGAAATCATCCGCTTTGCCAATGGAGGTTTGACGTGACAAACGAGTGTCTTCAAGTGTCTTCTTGGAAGGAACATGCTTCAAGCCTGGACCTTCAGCGATTCCTATACCGGATGCCCCAATTCGATGATGCCGGGAATTATGTCCAGCCATTCGGGAAAAGCTCTGTCTAATATTGATGAAAGATGGCCGCCTGTTTCGTTGTGGTTTCTTCTTTTCCTTAAGCAGGCTTTGAATTGAACGGTATCGCTTAGTGTAAAATTTTAGTGCCTCAAAATGACCATCGTCAAAACATTTGTTGAAGGAATCTACAAGAAGGCCTATTCTTCCACGAGATCCATACGTCCAACTAGGTACTTTGTTATCATATAGTTCTTCTAAAGAGTTACTTTTTTTGAATTCCTCTTCTAATGGGGCTAAACCACTCAGCAAAGACCAGGACAAATCAATAACCTCTGCAAGCATGTTTCCTTCTTTTCCAAAGATGCAATTGAGATCATCCACACTGAAATTCTTTGGCAAGCTGAATTCATTTTCAGCTTTATCAAATAGTGGGAGCGCAAATTCCTTGTGGATATAATTCATCAGAACGAAATATTTTCTTTCTACTTCTAAGATCTCAAAAATTGTTTCAAGAAATTCATCCACATCTTTATGTTTCTTACGAGGCTGTGCAGCTAACTTTTTATATAACTTGTTAGGATATTTTTTGAATAAGTGCTCTATTTTCTCCCAGCCGGGTGGAAGGCAAGTCCAAGCATACTCGATACTTCTAGATATATTAATAAGCATTCTATCTGCAAAATATTGTTCAACTATTTCTCCTTTAATACCTCTCCATTGCAAAAAGCTTCGAAGACTAGATCTTAGAAGTTTATCCTGAGGATCAAAAGCAGCTTTACGAAAATTCAAGCCTAAAACCTTAATATCCTTTTCCCTATATGCTTTTCCTACATCTGTCCCATCTGAAACTGGGTTCGTAAACCAATCGTGCCAGTGCTTCTGCGTCTTTGTTTCTTCCAGCAGAAGCACGGATTCTGTCCTCACAGACGCACCAGGTGAGAAAAAGTCAAATGAATCAAAACTATTTCCTACAACAGGGTCTGAGGTGTGCATCCTTGTCGCTTCCATTGGTTCCTGTGTGAGCTCTTGCACGAAATGAACATGAAGATCTGAATTCGACCTTAATGCCATTTCATCTTTGGGCCAATATAATGATAAAGCTTCAACTTCATAGATAATAAGTTCAAAAAAACATGATTGAGAAATTGGAAGAGCACCCGCGCGACTTGTACGTGGGAAGCCCAGGAGAGGAGGTCCCAATAAGCAGGAAAAATACGACAGTGGGTATGGAAATTCTGTTGATTTCGCCAGAAACAGGCAAAATTCGAACAAAACTTTCCTATGAAGAGATGAAAATTTATCAAGCAGAGGACGCAGAAGTGCATGCACCTCTAGAGCCGTGCTTGCAGCGTATAGTGAAGGAAGTAACTCCAATCCTTTAGAACTGAATTCTATGGGAAGAAAACGTGGTTCACACTCTAAAAGAATAATCCTAACAACAGCACACCAGACACCTATGGAGTGATGGTAAAGGCCGACTGGCTCATTGCGGATGAGCCGCTTGAGAAGCTGAACGGCCTGCGTTTGCTCCTGAGGTCTGGCAACTAGAAAGTGCGGAGATACAGATATATGTTCAAGGAATATTGGAACGAGGTCAAGAAGTTTGTGCAAATCTTTCCCAGGAAGTTTCGATACATTGCTTCGCTTAGGGTTTAGAATCATCGATCAACGTATTCGTCGTTTATCTTCACTGTTGGCTTTTTGCAATTTTGGTGTTCCGATGCGGGGCAATTTAACGGATACTTCTGGTTCTACAAGGCGTTTGCTATAGCAGTAGTATTCACCTATTTAAATTGAACGTTAAGTTCCTTGGTATTAGTGATTTTGAGTTGTAGTTACTTGCCGTGACCCAGGGTAAGGAGGCAGACGAGACCCATATCATGATATCTTTAAGAAAACAGTAAAATATATCGTGAATATATATGATTAATTCCCGGGGGAGCACAAGTACACCTATAGAATACTGCATGAACACTCAATTTTTCTGAATAGGACAAGAAATTGTAAAGTTATAAAGTTTGGGTTAGTTTATACTGCTGCAAGTTCTCTGGTTAATTGTGAGAAAAGATGAGATTTATATTCAAAAGCTCGGAAAACACAGAGATAGCAGCGAATACAAACTTGGAGACTATTTTAGTTATTTGATCCTTGGAGAATACTAACTATTCCTCCTGAGGAACTTGATAGCAGTTCTCGTTTCGTGACCAGCTACACCGGTGCATAATTATATGTACGAGGCAAAGCAACGAAAACCACATTCTTTTGAGCTAAAAAAACAAACCCTCATCGAATCAACTATAAATTTTTAGGGAAACAAACCCTCATCGAATCAACTATAAATTTTTAGGGAAACAAACCCTCATCGAATCAACTATAAATTTTTAGGGAAACAAACTTTGGTTTTCTTTATTTACTTTTCTGAGCAGTAAAGGGATTTTTCTGAATAATAGTGTTTTGTTTGAAGTTGAGGCGAAAAACGGTTTCTTGGTGGTCGCTATTCATATTGTTTATTCAAAGGTTAAATCTAGAGTTATTTTACACTTACTTCACTGAAAAAAATAGACTGAGTAGTTCCGGTTACCATAGTTTGTGCCATGCCTCTTCGCCGCACCTGTTAACATTGACAAAAGTCTACACATCTCGTATGACGCTTATTCTGTTACCCCTGATGATTTTATGTACTAGTCATTATCCCATGGTTATTATCGTCGCTCAGTTATGTCCAAGAAGCTAAGTTTGGCATGTTTACAATAGCTTCCAGAACATAATTAAAATTTCACACATTGACCACTAGCGCAACAAAGTTCCCACTAAGATCAACAGTACATTTTTCATTTTCCACAAAGAAAAAAAAATAAAGTATATCTCTCTTATGTAACTTCTGTACCTACATTGTGCGAAGAACATATGGCAGAATGAAAACTTTACTATGGGCACTCTCACCTTAGTTGCAAGAATCAAGGAAGCCTCTTTTGGTTACTTGCCTAAAAGTAGTTTCGATAATAGTACCACCCGGGTTAGGATTCTTTTTCAAAGCCATAAGAAGCTGTATAATTTTAAATGAGCTCCCAAGTATATAGCTTTCATTATAGTTTACGACTAGCTGTGAGATGAATATTCTCGAGGAACAAACTTGACTTCACTCTCAGGGAAGGTCCACTGAGAGGGAGGAAAAGCATATTCTAAGGAAAATCTCAGCACATGTGAAAAAAAATCCTCTGCTTCCAAGTTTTTTCCAATAACCTCTAGTTTAGAAAAAAACTTGGGTTCCATTCAGTACATTGAAACATTAAGTTTTGTTATTCTTGACTTCGAGAGTTTTCGACTTTTCAGAGTTCAGACAGCAACAAACAAAAGCATAATACTCTTGCTCAATATTACAGATAGAAGATGTTATCCTTTAGATGAAAGAAGTTTGATGAAAGAGTTAAAGGTTGATTTTTTTCAAAAGATTGCATTAATAGGGTCAGAGAAAGATTAAAATTAGAGGTCGGTTTTATACCTGGTAAAGTAATAATTGTTTTGTGCATCAGTTAAAATACCACGGTGGAAGTTTAAAAAATAAGACCTGGGGCTACGAGTACAGTTAAATCATAAATCCTAAAATTTTGGCAACAGTGGGAAAAGCGAACTCGATGGTAGACAGTTTTCAGAAACCGTATTCTTTGGAAAAGGTGTACACGCCAAAATATGTTTCTGTCTGAAATAGCTGATGGTGGTTCTTTTCGTCAAATGTTAATGTAACACCATATCGAATATCAAGTGTTACAAGGGAAAATGATCCCTCCATACTGCTAGTGTGAAAGTAATTTCTCTTGGCGTTGTATCTCAAAGCAATTCAAAAGCAATCTGGCTCCTCTCGAGAAATATATACCCGTGTCAAGTCTTTGTCTAATTCAATTTATATTAGCGAGATTTTGATAATGGAGAAGAGAATGAGGAGTAAATGACACAGGTGCATGGTAAATTAAGTTTCACATATGAGATATGGGATAGTGTTTGCCACAGTAACTGGTCTATTTCCATCTCCGTCATAACATGTTTGTTTTAGCAACACCTAATTCAAATACCTATTCAATGGAATTTTTAAAACGGTAGTTTTACCCGTAATAGCAACTAGAAACTGCTTTTCGAATTTAATTTTTGGAGTACGTTTTCGCATCAAGGAGCTAGAAAGATTTAATTTATTCTTCATTAAAGCAAGTGCTGAAATAAAATCGCTTGGCACAAGACCTTATCTCAACCTTAAAAGACCGTTTTGTTAATGCTAGAGAAAATCACAGAAGTAGTGTTAAAATATTGTAATGATGAAAGTTATATGTTTGAATGAAATTTTATAAGAGCCTACTAAATTGAAAAGAAGTAGAAATATCACGACTTTCTCTACATAGTCACATTAAAGGGATAAACACAACCTTTTTAGTACTTTCTTACCGTAGAAGCGTCACACTACGTCAAACTATGTTACTTAACTCTCTTGAGTAGAAACAAACTAAACTACACAATGGCCCATCTCTGTGATTTCAATTAATCGGTTCCATATTTTTATCTAGCCCAGTTCCAAGTTACTTGACCACTGTGATCTTAACAGCTTATTGGCCTGAACAAGGCATGGTATATCTTCACTTAATCATGATATTTTCCTCTCTCTTAGATTCGAAGAAAAACCTTCTTACCTTACCAATGTGGGAAAAATTTAGGTAGCTTATTGTACTAGTACACTCTTAAACTCGTATATATTGAAGAAGATCTCATGAACTCAATGCTCTCATTTTGATGATTCTGTACTGTTGGGATTTACATGTCATGGACAAGAGTACATGATCAGTATATGATTCCCCTACCTTAACGGTAAGATGAATTAGACTATAATCAATATATTTATTTAGTTAACATGGATACAATCTTTGTTTTCAGATATATATACTTAATAACTAGAAAAATAAATATTTTTCAAACTATGGTTGAAATGTTGACTCCCTAATTTCGTACTTGCATCGTCCCAAATACACGGATTAGAAAATATTTTTTCTTCACCCAGAGCAATATAACTGTAATAAATTCCTCTTCCGAGACCCTTATAGACCAAATATCAAAAATCTTTATCTTAAAGTCTTATATATTAACATAAACTTTAGAGTTATGTTTGTGAGTAATGTCAAATTTTTTCCTGAGCCCAACAAGGGTAATAATATATCTATACATGATCGGGACTCATGTGATAATGATACTATTGTTTATACCGGCTGCATAAAAAAAGATCTTGCTTCGTAATATTTTATAGGAAAAATAACTTGTACGTTAGTTTCGCTTAAGGTTATGTACATAATTTGACGACGTGGTCATTGTACCTATGCCAAATTGACTCTCTCACGAGACTTCTTATGATAAAAGAAGACGAACAATACTTTGAAAAGGCATTTAAATTCATGTAAATTAACTATAATTCAATTGATTTTAGTAATTTCCAGATTGTAGAACTTTCATTTGTTCGTTACTGCGGCAAAAACAAATGAATCTTGCACGATGTTCATATTACTGTATTATGTCATAAAATAGGTTGTTAAGCTCCCTTGAACGAAGATGATTAAATATTTTGGAATATATATTGACTCTTACTATCTAAGCAACTAGATTGTAAATATTGCCTAAGCTCCTTATTGCACCCCAAGGTCAGCATCATTCTTTGCTCTCTGGGCAAAGTAACTTTTTTTTTGTTTTCTGTTCCCTTACTAAATTAAGTTGACATAATACTTGAGATTTAATGTTCACTAGCATTACATTGAAGCAATATTATTTAATGTTTTAGTTGAAAAATCCCAGTTGCGTAAAGCTATCACAAAGAAGATTTCATAGGGCGAAGAATTTTTCGTCCACACCAAACTACAAAGGACTTAAAATTAGCCCGTCATGTTCTGGTTAAAAGACTACAGTATTATATATGCTTAACTTTGATAGTAATACGAAACAATATATTTTACAAGAACGTTGTACATATCCATTTTCACCAATTTTAGGTCTACCAATTATAATAACTAATGTCAGAAAAGTGTCTAAGATTTCAGTGTACTTTTTTCTAGGTTCCTTTAAATTAGGGCTATCACACGAAGCATAGTTAATTACCTTTTGAAATTGGGTATTCTTAAAAGAACTTGTTTGTAGAATATCAATAACAAGCTACAAGTATGTATACTAGATAGTCGCAACAATATATAGATTATAGAAGCATAAGAGATCGTTTGCCTGGTAATGGCCTATTGAGCTTTCAGAATGAAGAAAAGAAAACTGGAGGTAGAGAGTCTAACTTCAGGATTAATTTCAACTAAACAAAAAGAAAAAATATTCATTTTTAAGGCATATGAAATTTGTTTTAACTTTGGTACTATTTTAAGTAAATACCACAATGACTTGAACCATATTTTAACTATGAGTCTAAGAAAAAACCCCAAGATCAGTATATCTACAGAACGAGTTCTCGCCGCTGAGCACATGTTAACTAAAAATGGTACTCAAGGTTTCAAGATTTTGCGCTTAGAAAATTCTGTTGAAACTAGTATGGAATTTTTTAATATAAACCAGTTGTCCAAGTATTTTATTGAACTGCGAAACCATCACCGAAGAAATTTCAACGCGGAAAACTACTACAACAAAAATAAATCCAAAGATTACACAGCTGCAAATACAATTGCACAACGTAATCTTTCAAACCGTGTTTTATCCTTCATCAGATGCAAAAAAAACTCTTCTTGTCCGCTTATATTGGATATTTGTTGCGGATCTGGTCTTTCCTCTACCAACTTACAATCAACTTTCGCTCACTCATTTGTGATTGGAATTGATGCTTCTAGATCAATGCTCGAGTTATGTGACAAAAAAACAATGGATCCAGTTCTCTGGGATCTAAAGCAACCACTTCCGTTCAGAAAGATCAACTTTGATGCCATTTGCAGCGTTTCTGCTATACACTTTCTTTGTGGACCACAAGATGAAGAACAACGATGTAGAAACTTCTTTTCTTCACTTTATGCTATGCACTCAATGAAAAAATTTTCCTTTCAATTTTTCCCTGAGAGTAATTTAGTTCCTTTCAAACTACTCCAAGCAGCAAGAAAGGCTGGCTTTTCGAATGCTAGACTTGTTCTTGATCACACGCATCATACAAAGGCTTTTAGGTGGTATTTAATTAATGACGAAGCAAAAAACAAATCAAATTGTAGACTATACTCAAACTTTGACAACAGAGAAATATTCTTACCTCCAGAAGAAAATGTTTCATGTTGCCTTCAAATTGAAAATGGGGGAATTGAAAGGAGTCATGAAGAATGGGTGAAAAGAGATCATGTTAAAAGAGCTCGCCATCTATTAAGAAAATTTAAGCACGACCCATCCCTAATTTCTAATAAATCTACAATAAAACTAGTTACTGATTTGATTGAAAGTTTTGGAATAGGAACAACAACTGAGGAGCTTCAAGAACCCGAAAACTTGCAAAAACTATTGCACATATTACACTATTGATCCTTTTTATATCCATGAAGCTTTTTTGGGTCTTTCAAGTCATCATAAGGTCCTTTTCCCACGAAGGAGCCTGGAGTTCGATACGTTCCTCCTATACGATCCCATAGCGTGAAATATAGCCCATGGTTATAATTAAAAAATATATGATGGTCTGTATGATGCGCCGCACAATTTAATATCTTTCTCAGGTTAAACTTGTCTGGTACCATGAAGTATTCATCATGTATACTAATAGTCCACATGTTTACCATAAAAAAAAGAAACAAGAACAACCATTTGTGCATTGGGAGAACAAAAGTAAATAAGTGATAAGGCAAACCTTGAACCCAGCCGTCAAAAGGATGAAAAGCGTGGCTTGCAAAAGGACTTGGGATCAACCACTTGTGATGTGGTTTGTGAAAAGTCCTGTATACCCAAGGCAGGTGAAGCCATCTATGAATCCAGTATACCATAAAATCGTTCCACATGAAAAATAGAAACACAAGTCCAAGTGTTTCCAATAGAGATTTTGTGGTAATGTCATCATATAATTTAGTATAGCCATTAATTTCAAGCAGGAAGAAAGGAACAGTCATAAGACCCATAACTGGTACTGCTTTTGCTGCCATGTCAATCTCCATCCAAATTTGACCTTCTTTAAATTTTTTATGTTTCATAAGGTTTTTGTCAAAGAGAAACCAATAGTTTAGAGTTGCAGGGATAAAATATAGCGCATAGGAACTAATCAGAGTGAAAACACTCAGGGTAAGAGCTTGACGACTAAGAGAGGTTTCTGACCTATTCGTGATGAAATACAAATAGCTACCAGGTGCTTGGGTAAATATATGGAGTACATATATATTTATCTAAGAAAAATAAAACATCATCCATTTCTCTTTATTTAATTCAAATTTGTCCGTCGTTTGCGCAATATACTCTTGTTGTCTTTCGCAAGTTATTATTTAGGTTTGCCCTACAAGAGCTTAACATCTTATGACATTACTGTGGGTATTCAATGCAAAGAAAACGACAACGATATACTTTCGTGTCCCTTGCCGGGCTATGTGTTGGGATATCTTACTGTGATAGAGTAAATATTAGTGTGGCCATAGGTATATTTTCTAAAATATTAAGGAATAGTGGCTATGGCAGAGGAACTTAACTGGTCGTTGTCAACACAGGGCACAATATTGGGAGCTTTCTTCTATGGATATGTTGTTTCTCAGATCCTTGGGGCAATATTAAGTTCCAGGTACGGTGGAGACAAGGTTTTGGGATTTGCAGCTCTTGGCTGGAGTATCCTTACCATTCTAGTCCCTTACTTTACTTCCCTCGGCATGAACTATCTTATCCTGAACAGAGTCCTTCTCGGTCTCTTTGAAGGGGTAACGTTCCCTACAATATACCACCTCTTTGCTCTGAATGTAACTTTATTTAATTTAAGTCATTATAGGTGCCTAAGAATGAGAGATCCCGAAGTGTGAGTGTGCTTAGTGTTAATGTTAGCGCAGGGGCAGTTCTTGCTTTCCTAATTTCGCCAACTTTAATGACGTTTTTCCATTGGTCAGCTGTATTTTATTTTTTTGGAAGCATAGGAATTGTGTGGTGTTTCTTTTGGTTTTTATTTTGGAAAGGTGTAGTAAGTGAAGTTACTGATTTAGAAGAAGCAAGAGCCAAATACAACTTTTATACAAAACGAGCAGATAGTGCAGAAGTTCACTTTAATGCAAAAATATTATTGAAAAAGATGTTGATCATGTTTGAAAAAAAACCTATAATTGGAGTAATCTGGTGTCACTTCTGTCACAACATCGGTCATTATGTTATTTTGGCCTGGCTTCCTACTTTTCTTTCTACTTCTTTGAACATCGATAAGAAAAACTTGTCAATTACCTGTGTTCCCTATTTGTTTATTTCTCTCTTCAATCTTACATTTGGATATATTGCAGATAAGATGATCCAGAGGCGTAGTAAGAAGATACAAGCACGTTTGAAGGAGAATAAAGAGGAGGAGAAAGAACATCTTATTGAGGATAAGCAGAAGCCCTCAGACGAAGCGATAGCAATTCTTTCATCAGTCAGAAGATTCTGGTCCTGCACCTTGCTTTCTCTGTCAGCTTTCTGTCTGATAATCCTCTCCTTTGCAGTTGATATCAAGGGTGAAGTAACTTTTTTCCAAAAATCCTCCATTCTCCTGTTGCTCTCTTTGGCTCTTGGTTTTAATGCAGCTGCACCTGTTGCTGGATGTGATTCTGCAAAGTTGGGAATGGTAGAACAACCTGATGTAGGCCTGTTGCAAAGCGTAAGTAACTCAATTTCCAGTCTTGCAGGAGTAATAGGGGTTCCTTTGGTAACATTTGTTCACAATAGGTATAACGCGTGGGGCCCCGTATTCTTTTTGATTGGTGTTGTTTTTCTCTGTGCAGCATCAGTTTTTTATTTTTTTGGAAGATGGAATCGTTTAATTAAGCTAGTGTAGAGACTTGATAATAAATTTCCATAAGTCTGTACGTTTCTATTACGGTTCAGTGGAATATGTGGTCATGTGCTATCATGCGGAACCTACTACCTTAAAAACTAGTTCCAGCAAGAAAGAGTCTACAGTACAAAGTTTAAATATAACTAGCTACTGTTACGTAGTCGATGTAAAATTGTGTTGAACTACTATTCAATTTCTTTAGCTCTAACCTCAAACCCATTTATTTGAATCAGTTGTGTTGTTTTCAGAAAGGGAAATTAATATCTACTACCGAAGGAACATTCTCCATCACTTGCAACATATGAGATCCTCTCTTCTAGACACCCTTTCACTTGGTTAGAAATTATAGTGTTGCAACTGAAGTTCTACCTTTTCTCGATATTTGGTGGGGATAAGAGTCTGATAAATTCCATTAACTGAGATATTTCCTGTAACACCCTCTCTGGCTATGGTTGATGCATCAGCTTCATGCAGTACTTCCCCGTGCCAAATAAAATTAAAGGCTTCATTTTGCTTTACCGAACTACAAAGCACGAACATAAAACTTTTAAAACGTTTCTTCAAGAAGAGCTATATACAGTACTTGTTGTGACATTTAATGAAATTTCCCTTAAGCTCTTCTGTAGCGTACATCTGAAATGTTGTTTCAAGTACATATTCTTACAGTACCAGTATGCAACTGAAATTCCGAGAAACCTATTTGGATGAGAGTTGAGAGCAATTTGTAGAAATAAAGCATAGTTTAGAATGAAGAATCGGAATTCCAGAAATATCAACAGTATATGTGTAAAGCTTAGAGTAATATCTCCGTAAAGCTTCAACCACAAATCTTACCACATCAGGTGTAGTTTTCATTATTAATCAGTTTGGTGAACCTTAGGCATATGCAGCTTAAAACTGACATGAATTGTCTAGATATTCCATTGTTAATATTATTCCCGCTAAGTTATGAGTCTGGCATATCCTACAAGGTTACAATTATTGCTAAAGTGTGCACTCTACTGCTTAAAACCCGATGAGTCAAGCATCAGCTAGGTTCTTAGGACAAACTTTGATAACAAGCTTCTAGCATCAAATTTTATCGATGATATAATGAATGTGGTGTTGGAAAAATAACAGTGAAATTTTACCCCTATTCTCACATGTCCAATACAAGTAAGTTTCTAATATCTATTTCATGCTATTCTAAGAGTCCTATGCCAAGCATTTGGGAATAATTTTTTTTACTCCGGGGTATCGCACACCCCTTTCTTGATTAACTAATCTCATTTCCCAAAATGCAGATTTACTAAAATTGAAAATCACAAAACAGCAAAATCAAAATTAATCACGAAATGTCGTAAGATTGAAGAAAGATATCTATTGAAGGTTCATGAAATACATCTATTGCAATTTTATTTATAGAAAGAAATTAAATTAGAAATAGTTGAACCGATTTGCTCGTTTCTAAATCCCAAGCACAAATCAACCAAAGTGAAACAGATATCTCTCCTACTGAATAAAGTACTTATACTACTATGAAATATATATATATATTGAACCATTCAAAAATCCTTACAAATATATGAGTGTGAGTTTGAGGCAGTTGAAAGACTTGTCTCGTTTTAAGATTATCTCAATACATGGTTGAAAGTGAAACTGCATAAGAAACAGTGAAAAAGAAAAGCACATACGGAAGCTGAACCTTAAATGGTAAGCTCTGTTAAGCCATTAGAACTCAATTAACAAAAAAGAAAGGGGGTCTGCAGCGGAAACGCTATGACTCTATCTCCACTAACAGTGTTTTATTTGGAAAGGATGACACGAAGCTATGATGCTGGAATATGAGAGAGTTGACCGAAGCCGTATGCAAAGTTTTAAAGCCAGTTAAGGAATAAACTCAAGAAAGGTTTTTCTGCAGCATATCATAGGTTTTGAATTGGGTATAATGCTAGGGGTTTATTTTGAAAATATGTTGGATGCTACGATGCTGTCTAGGTCTACTGTTCTTCATCTGAGGACCTATTCTAGACCTTAACTTGAATGAGTACGAGTGGAAAATTGAACATAGCTACGATTAGGAACCTGAGTTTTTTTTGTTTCAATAAAAAATTGTGTGAGTGAGCAGACAAGGAAAACTCATGCATTTATATCAAACTTGAGCTCAGCCTACTCTGTGATCTTCCATTATATGGTTTGCGTATTGGCTTTTTTTCCAGAGACGAGCTCAAACTTCTTGATCATTCTTGTGATAAGGATGAGTCAAAATCTGAGGGCATTCCTTCTGGATATTTCTTCAGAGCATTCAGCATCCTTACTACAGTTGCATATGCCTTCTTCCACTCTTCCAACTTTCATTGATGGGGTGGAATATTCCGTGAAGACCAAAAGTAGTTGAGCGTACTTTACAGATGGTTTAGCTAGTACCCGCAACTTGCTAAAAGATGGAACCTTAACCTCAATCTCAAATCTCTTAGTCTTTGGACTTTGTATTCTCTCCAAATATTTCAGAGCTGGAATCTATGAGAGATGCTTACAAAAATTCCATCTAGGGCGTAGAACTGACTGGTAGTTGAATTTTCGTTGCTCTTTATGCGAAATGCAAGCACCTTGACTGAAGGAAAATCTTAAATTGAGCCGGAAGAACAAGAATATTTTGGGTATAAAACCCCAACCACGACGTGAACTAAAAGATTAAAAGCAATATCGTTCTTATAGACCGTTTCGGCAATGATGTACTTTGAATTGCCCTTATCCAAGGTTATGTAGCATCCAAACACTTTTTCTAATTCTTGGGTCAATAGAGCTTTTACTTTCCTACACACCTCTTATCATTTTTTCATCAGATCTTTCACTTACCACAATGTTTCACGCTGATATCTTTCAACCATTTGATAATTATATTCCAGAAGCTGGTCCAGAGTTTTTGCCCTCAACTTTTTTTAAATACCCCCTTCCTCTCAACATTGAAGGGAACAACTTATTTTTTGACACGATCTATGAGAGAGCATGAAAATTCTGCTAGTGTGGGTCCAGCATAGCGTTTTTTTCTTTTTTATTATACTTTTTGATGGTACTGCTGATGTTCTTGATCTAGATTATGTTGCTAGTTTTGATGATGGGCTTCACGAGATTCTTCCCAGACAAAATAATAAAAAATGCCTTTTTCAAGTTGAGCTTAAAATTAAGAAGCTGATCACCTGAAAACCCCTTTGAAGTTGAACCCAGTGTAGTTATAAGATATTTGACACAGCGAATGTGGTTAGCTCTTTACTCTACTGGAACTTTACCGAGAAACGGATTTCTGTCATTCATAAGTACAGAAGGATAAGCTAGGGCAAGATCCTTGAGACAATGAACTATATAAAAAAATTCCATGTTTTCATATAAGTGCGGTAAAAATTAACAGCTGGTGTCAAATGGCCAGCAATTGATATCTTGAAAGACCAAGTATTATAGCAAACTGAATAGTCTTTTTAGTTCTTTGTTAATTCTTTTGTAGATTTTGTTGAAAAAATTAGCTTTTGTATTGTTGGTTTACCTGCTGTTGGATTGTTAAAATATAATTCAAATATTCCTCTTCTATTGAGAGTACTTTTTGTCCATTTCGCTAATGAACGCATAATTGTTTCTTCAATTAACTTTAGTTCATCTCTAGTTTTACCCATTTCTCTTCTAACAAGGTATTTTTCAAAGTAAATCACAAGAGAACTTTCATGACGTGCTAAAAAGGCAGCACTAATTGAAGTGACAGCCAAACAGAATGTCTCAATGAACTTAGATTTAACATCAGTTAAGTCATCTTGGTATTTTCTTAGTCTTGGGTTAAACTCTATGTCATGTCCTTCATGTTTGGTGCTGCTAGCCTGGAAAATGTATTTTGATGGTTTTGGTTCAATCTCAATATTAACATCAAAGGTATAATTAACATTTTCATTTCATTGAAATTTACATCTTCTTAATATCTTAGTTGTTGCGCGAAGCCTTTGATCACTTTCATGTACTGTGAAGTAGCGAGTACTCTTTTCTCCTGCTAAATCTACCTGCAACGAACTTCGTGAACGTTTGCAACATCTCATTGGAGGCAATAGCTTTAATTTGGTTTCATTCAACTAATTTCCTGGTATTTCCTTAATTTCCCCAGGTTTTTTGAAGAGTTGTGACATCGTCCTTAATTATTTCGTTTTTGTTTATGTTCTTGATTTTGTCAAAGCATGATTTTTAGCCATGTTTGTCCGATTCCCGTTCGACCAATTAAAAAAGTGGAGTATGATACTCCGGAGTATGAAAACCGCATCCCTTCAACAAAACATTCTTTTTTCTTCAGCACATTATGTTTGCATGGTTCGTAGCATTTGTGTTTTCTTAATGAGTTTTACAGGACCGCCTTTTCAGAAATGAGTTTAATTTAAATCACTTCTCCAGTGAATTAATTTATTTTGAAGAACTTTTATACCAGGTCCACTAATTCAGAGTTATACGTCATGAAGAAGGTTGCATCATTAACAAATACTATGAACTTGTTTGTTTTCTTTCCAAGTAAAGAAACATTGTTTGAAATGCCCTCTATGAAGAGATACTTGGGCGAATTGAGATCTTGTTTTTACTTACATGACAACATGAGGCCATATAGCCCAAAGTAAACTGACTGAAGTTAAAATAACACAGATATGGATCTACCTGTAGATGAACAAGAACTAGGTCTTTTAGCGAGTTCAGCACATGTAAAAAAGAAAAAAATAAGAACCAAGGGAAAGGGTGGAAAGCATAAGACAAAAAATCGGAAAACTCAAAGGACAAGGAGGCATAAGAAGAAGGGTTCTAAAAAGTTTAGAACGCTTGAAAAGCAACGAAAAGCAAGAGAAAAGGAAGAAGAAGATATCAGGAATCAGCTTAAGCAAAATCATGAGGAGAGTCAAATTAGCTCTTCTGGCTCTGAAGAGAAACCGGCTATGACGTTCAAAGAGCTGGAAGAAAAGGTTCTCAAAGCTCGTGTTGATTTAACTTTGTTTTACAAGAAGCACAAACCGGAAAATGTCAACGATGAAGTGCTTGCTGTTCTGTTACAATATTTTGTTGACTCAGGAGAAGATAAACTTAATTATAAACTAAAAACCAAGTATGGAGAAGACCTCACAGATTTCTTCACCAAGCCGGCTATTAACTTGGGCGACTCACATTTGACGATGGATTTGAGAGCAAGTTTAAATAACGCAATGAGAAAAAGTTTGACAGAAAGTATGCAGAGAGAAGGGTTTGGTTCACTTAGTGATGAAGAAACATATGTGAGACCAGATCAAAAGGTGGAGACAAGTTTTGAGCCAGGTAGGCAGTCTGGGGATTTGAGAGCAAGTATGAGTAGCACTGTTGCAGAAGGATTTGGTAGAACTACACGAAAGAAAAAGAAGAAAAAGCTTGATGTCGTGGAGCAATATAAGAAAGAAAAAGAGGAAGAGAAAGAAAAGGCTAATAAAAGAGTGGAAGATGATTTGCACATGGCATTTTTTGGGGATGACAATATGAGCACTTTTACAGAGGAAATTCCAGAGCACATGAGAGTTACCTTTGAGCTTCTAGATAGGGATTATGGGCAACCAGTTCCTAATGAAGCTTATATAGAAGCGTTTTATAGCCAGGTTGAACCGACAAAATTTTTTGACGAGGAATCTTATGAAAAGATACTTAAATTTTGTAATAAAAAAGGTCGCGAGGCTTTGAACAAAAAGTTGATGGCCAAGTATCAGTATGACCTTTATTCATTCAAAGAGGAAGCAAGGCGTAGACATCATGCAAGACTGTTTATCAATAAGTTTTACATGACTTATGATAAAGCAATGTTAAAGCCAGAGAAGAGCGCAACTGTTTTACAAATAGTTAACAAAACTATGAACCAAGGCATCGATGCTGTTAATGAAGCTGCACAAAAAATCTACTCTGACTGTGAATCTATTTTTCCGCAACCATAGTTTATTATTTGTATCTGGTGCAAAACTTTTGTTTTAGATTATTGCATTGCTTTTAAGGCAAAAAATCCAGTCGTTCGTTTTATATTTTCGTTGGTTCCTAAAAAATAAAAGGGATCAGAAGGTTAAAGGCTTGCGTAACAAGGAGGTATAGCCTTGTTATTTCATATAATTCATTTGAATAACTCATCACGTTCAAATAAGAACCAGAAGGTCCTACCACGTAGCAGTCAAAATTACTGCTTTTGGCACACGGCCTGCAAATCGAGATCAAAGTTTGTCACTCGAGGCTGCAAGCGATGCATTACTGTAGCAAAGTACAACACAGTTCCGAAAAAGTCAGAATGTAATAAACCTTTGCGGTTGTTCTTGAAATTGATATACTTTTTCAGGAAATAACCATTGGTTTTCCGCTTTCTTTGGAAGTTGTTTTGTCTTAATTATTATTTGCGGTAACACACCATTATAAAACCAAATATAGAAGAACAAGGTATTACAAGCAGACTAAGTTTTTGGGAAACGGAAAATTTGGAAACAAAGAAACCGTTATGAGTTCCGGCAACACTCAGGCAGTCGAAAGACAGTCACCAGTCAGTGAAGCGCAAGACTCCAGAGCAATTTCAATTGTTTCTGCGAATGTTGACCGTCTCACCTCCTACAAGCTCAGGTCTATCGAGGAATATGCCCTAACTGTCAATACAAACGTCCTTGCAATACAGGAAGTTGGTAGCAAAGGAGCGGAATACCTCGAAAGAGCGAGCTTCTCTAAACTAAGCTGGTTTACAACAGATATCTCTTAGAATAATGACACAGAAAAAAAGAAAATCAATATTTTAGGCAGAGATAGAAACATCTTGAAGCACTTCATTCAATATGCAGAATAACTCTCACAATTGTCTGGCCTAAAGATAAATGCACAGAAAACTCAACTCATGGGAATAGTAAGGAGAAGAAAGCTCAAAGATAAGCTTTCGGATACTAAAATTCAACAACTGGTCAATAAATACACCTGCACCTCTTGTTCCAGAAACTTCTCGTCAAAAGATGCCTTTGTAGGACATAAAGCACAGTGTCCTGGACCGGGAACCGCGTTAGTTCGAAGTAGAAAGGGCACTACAGCAGTTGCTGCCGCTGAACGAAACTTCCTCTGTAACAACTGCCTAATAGAAGAAGAACTGGAAACCAACCTTGGAACCATCAAAGGAGTAAGAGCCTTTAGATACCTTGGAGTGGATGTAACAGCAACAGCTAAAACCCACGTCAGCCTATTTGCTAGAATGCGACCACACAGGAAGCATTTCGTAAACTGCAGTCAGTACTGAGGAATAATATGCTGACTGCCAGAAGGAAAAAACACATAGTGAAAGCACTAGTGGTCTCAAAAATCCAATATGGTAGCGAGTTCTGGAACCTGGAAAACAAAGATACATCCAAAGCCCTGAACAAACTTTCTAGAGACATAAAACACATCCTCCTCCAACCTAATCCAACTCGACCACTTGAACACACGAAGAAGGCTTACATCCTCAAAGCTGGTGATATAAACATTCTAGAAATATTAAAAGAACAACAAAAGAGCTGGCTGGAAACGTGCGCAACTGCAGAAATGGATATAGAACTGACGGAATCTTCAAGGAAACTCGAAACATATCTCTTCCCACAAACTCCTACCCCAGCTGAAAACCTGAACGTGCCTCCGGAGCATATAAGAAAAGAGCTAGAACATCATGAACATTGTCCCCCCTTCACCCGCCACCACCCGGGGAGAACAGCCCAACCCCACCACAAACAACACCTTAGTTCATCACTTGATACAACTCCCACGTGCATTTCAAATAACTTCTGGCCCCAGTTGGTTCTTGGATGGATAACTGGAGAAGACTCAACTGGATCTCTTCATAAACCACATTTATCTTTTAAAACAGAACTATGAGCGACAGTAGAAGTAAAAATCCGGTGCAGGACATCTCGATATGATCAACGAAGAAACTTGAAACAATTTATTTGATATCAGGAACACTGGATATGACACACGACAATATCTCAATCTCTTTCATGATTTCTTGCGTGATTTGTTAATTTCGATTTGGATTATCCACAAGTTTTGGGAAATCGATATTTTGGGAAACCACTATTTTGGGAAACCACTATTTTGGGAAACCACTATTTTGGGAAACCACTATTTTGGGAGATCAAATGCGATAAATGAGTGCAACGGGAAAACTATCGCGAGCACACCAACAGTGTACCAAAATCCCGATATCCAGTTTAGCCTAGTGACAGTAGGAGCACGAGACGGGAAGCTTCCCTAGTGAGCGGCGGACCGGCATCGGACACTAAGATAAACGCATAGGCGGATTTGCAGATGTAGTACCTTACTCCCACCTTAACTATTAACTATTAACTACAAGCAGACTAAAACTAGCCAAGATGGAGTAATACATAAAAAATGGTATCGGTAAGGATTGTCTATAGGAATCTTCAGAATTTTTGAGATACATGGTTTAATGTCTTTTTCTCTGTTTTGAACCTGGTTCAAGGCTGACTGCTTAATCCAAGCCTTATTTTCGTATCGTACGCACAAATTTTTATAGTCTTCCTCTCATATCGTGAATAAAAACTAATGTCACGATAAAATTTTGACCTTCTTTACTCTAATCGAACTTTGTAGTAGAGATCCGAAGCATAAGAATTCCACCATCTCAAGGGGATTAAAGTAGGTGACAGAAGCAACCCATACTCCATTAAAATGGGTAACATTCCTTCTATTCATTTTAAAACCTAAGCATTTATACTTGTTAGTCATTCTTCTACTTCATAGCCTTGAATTAGCTTACCTCGGTTAGTTCTGTTGCTGAGTCAGGTCTAGTAATATTGAAATGAAAAATCTATGCTGGGCGCAATGTTGTCTATAATGTGTAAGATGACACGTTCACACCAAGCCAGCTTAGATCAATATAGCGCTTTTAACTTTTCTTTAGATGTTTAAACTTTTGTCGGGAAATAAATATGGTATTATTGAGGAGACGGACCTTGCCTTGGTGGGTCTGACTTCCCTGTATTTAGAGCTCTTCGAATACAAACTGCTTCGAACTATTACTGGGGGTTACTTGGTCAGCACACGTTAACTAATTATAAAACTTGATGAGGAAGCATATAATCTTCCAGTATTATAGATAAGACCCAAATAGGACTGACAAATTGTTACATGAAATAATTTTACTAATTTTTCTTCCACCTTTCCTCGCCTTAATATGTCTCCTAAGGAGTTGCCAATGCCATGTGCCATGATCAGTAAACATGTTCTTTGTACAGAAGTTCCCCCTTCAAAAGTTCCAATTTCAGAGTCCACACGTAGTTCATAGATCCAAAAAAATAATTAAATCCGTACGTGTACTCTCAGACTAATGTTAGCTGCGGTTGTTGTCCCCGGTATGGAGGTGTCATAATGTAATATATCTATTAGTGAACATACATTTATCAGCTAGCTGAAATACTATCTAGTCGTTAATGACTTAACTCTTGCACCAAAGAACTTGAAAAACCTGTTATAATAATTACAGGAAGACACATCTCCAAAACTTTTTGAGTCTGCAGTTAAGTCATAGCAGCTTTGAAATAGTAAACCATCCTTTCTTTACCGTTAACTTATTTCGGGGAATTTGGATGTTGAACGGCGTTTTGCAACATGCCTTGGAACGATATCTCAGCCCTGAAAGATTAAGCTGGTTGTAAGCCCTATTAACAGGCTCAACGAAGGAAGAAAAATGACCACAAACATTTATCGTGCTGAGAGACTTTGGGTTGCCTTTCATATGCCTCATGTGGCTTTCGCTTAATCTGTTCACCCTATAAAGACTTCGACGGCTAAACCACAATCAAGCGCTTTAATCAGTCCCTAGTTTTTGACGGAGAGCCTGATTATGCACGTTTAGATTGTCTACTAAAAGGTTTTCATTTCTTGGGTGCTCATAAAATATCTAATAATAAAGTTCAAACCGAAAACGCTTCCCCCAAGAGTTCACACCTTGCAAAAGGGTTTTGATTGCCTCTTCTTCCACAATCCTAACATATTTATCATTCAACTGGTAAAATAAGTGTTTATGGCCTGGAAAACATAGAATTCTTGGTTCTACGGCACTCTACTAGACCTGCAAGCTTCCTGGCAAACCTTGATCTTTTAGCAATCTCGTAGTGAGCTTACCATAATTTAATAAAATTAGCCGCACATTTTGCTAAAAAGCTCACTTCAGGTAAATGTTTCCCTTGTTCTGCTTTAGCCGCCATTAGACTCGATGATTCTATCTCACCCACGTTGGTGAACTTCAGATACAGTCTATCATGTTCTTCAACGGGAAGGCTGTTTCCATGACATGGTTCTAGGGAATTTCAGTCTTTTTATTCAAAATGTTAACTTCTTGTTGTCAATTAATTCACTCCTGTCGTGAAAAATAAAAATTTGTTTTTGCCATATTAATCATTCCCTCGGTTGAGAGAGATTTAAAAGTTACTTCTAAGCCAGGTAAGGAGAAAGTTAAGACACAAGTTACAATTGTTTTCTTTACTCCTTTAAATTATATACGCCATCCACACTGACCGATGCATCTACTTCACGATCTTCATCATCCTCATCTTTCTGATCCTCAGGAATTTTTTCTTTAGAAACCGAAGGATTTTCTTGAAGCTTTGGTAAAGCTAATCCCGGAGCTGTTTCTAGGTCATTTGCTTCAGGAACTGTTTGAAACATATTATTTCCTCCTTTCTCTCTCTCCAGTCTTTCTTGCTCTTCAATTCTCGCAAGCTCTTCCTTTTTCAAGAACTTTCCACCAGGACCACGGCGTCTTCTCTTAGCATGTTGATGTCTTGACAAGTATTGATAACCTTTAGTTCCCTCTGAAGCAGGGTTCGGAATAATCCTTAACCTCTTCTGCAACTCTGCTCTCTCCCTTCTCCTAGCCTTAATTCTGTCATATTGCTTAGGATTCACATAGAGAGGTTTTATTGTTGGTTCCTGAGGTTGAATGTTACTCCCAGTGTGTAGTCTTAAATGATCATGGTTTGACTCGTGTCTCGGGGAAGGAGGCTCAGTGCCAAAAGGTGATGGTTGATATGCATCATGAACGTCCGCTTCAGTATGTTCTTGATGATCTAAGAATAAATGTTATTCAAAAAATTACTTGGAAAGTCTTTTTCCTCTTGCGACTTGTGAAGGGTGAGTAGCCAAAGCGACTGAATTTTCAAGAGCATATCAGTTGCAGCCTCCTCCCTTTCCTGATAAAACTTTTGAATTATTGAAAGTTGTTCATCAAAATTTTTATCTAAACTTATCCAGAAAAAGAGCAAATACGTCTTTCCATAACTCTTATCTTAGTTCAAATAGTTTGAGACTCTTTATATAAGTTTTTTCTATTTATTCAATTTGATTGGTTCTTGAATCGGAATTAACGAATTAGTTTTGTCAAATATCTATGAAATGGACGAACCGTTATCAATAGGAATCGAGAACGATTTAAGTAGTGAACCCTTTAGCAGAAAGGAGAAGCTAAAGAAGAATAAACAAATTTCAAGTGATAATTTTAATGCCGATTTGTTCTTGGATTCAATGTTTGAGGGAGTAACTGGAGAGAGAGATTTTGGGGTTGTCTTGGCAAGTTTGAAAAGGGATGCCGACCTTGCTTTTAATGATTTATCGGAAGAGTTCTTGTTTATGGCAAAATCAGCAATGGAAGATATTAAAGAACAAGAGGAGAATATAATTTCTTTTAAGGAAGGATTAAATACGGTTGATGACCTGCTTGTTGATGTTTCGGACAGTATTGCTCAGCAGGTGGGCGGCTCAAAAGAATCAAGCAGGGCTGATAATGTGCAGAAGGTTCTTCAAGGTTTGGTATTGGCAAAGACACAAATTCGAAATGTCATAGATATATTATCAGAGGTTGGTAGCTGGGATACTTTACTCAAACATTTTAGAGCTTTTGAAAGACAGAGAGGGATCGTTTCAACGAATCTTGATGCGGCCATGATACGCCAATACTTTGTATCTCTCCAAACTAGTTTGCACCTTCTTAAAAACATGCCTGGTCATAATGAGCGGGAGCAGCAGTTAACGCAGGTAGAAACTGACTTGAAACGATACATGCTTAATCGATTTTCAACCCATGTGCTCTCTCTTGACAAAGACGATATAAGACTCATTGATTCCCTAAATTTAATTTCTGAGTTTTCAGATAAGCTGGTTGAAAAAAAATTAGATAGCTCAGCTCTTATAAAAAATCTTCAAGAGCAACTGGAACCCGGTTTATCACCTGTTGTTAGATCAGAGGTTGAACAACTATCGAAACTTTTTATAGAACTTAGCGATAATCAGAGTCGTATTTTAGTTGCATTTGTGTGTGCCCTGGTACGTTATATATCAGGTAGAATGCACAAAACGCCTGCTCCAGAAAAGAAAATTTTATCCCAAGGAGTCGCTAGACTAGCCTTTGCCAGAAATCTGGTCTTGTGCTTGTCCGAAGGTATCAGGGGTGTTACAGATGCTGCTGCTTTTGATTTGATTTTTTGTGAAGCTGAGAAACAGATTTTAGCAGAGTTTAATACTTTCTTGAGCCGTTATGTATTCCTAGAAGGTGATAATCTCACTGAAAAGCTAGCAGCTACTTTTTCTCATGGCGAGCTAAGTGTTGAGTTAGTTGTGAAGGCTACCCATATATTTAATCAAGAGGCAACATCTGCCCTGAAACGGCTCAAAAATGTATTTGAGGGCGCGTCTGAAGAAAAAAGGCAAGAAGTGTATCAGATGTTTTTGGAGAGAATTAACAATTTTTCACGAGACTTGGTTAGGCATTACAAGGTTAAAAATACAGCTAAAAGTCTTCGAGCTGAGATGGAACTCTATTTATCATCTCTGGAATTTTATCAGGCTGTACACGAAACACTACACATTCGTACACTGACGTCCATTGACCTTGTATATGTTGATGTTCTCGAGGTCCAAATTGTGGAAACACTTGTTTCCGGAGTTGAGACTGATTGGAAAAGAGTTATTGATATTTTAGAGCATCATGAGGCAAATGATCACTCAAGCATAGACCTCAAGTCTGCATTCGCTCCGGTCATAGCGCATCTATGGTCTATTCCCGAGAAGTTACAAAGATTTGAGAAAGGAGCTTTATTTCCGGTAAGGGCTGCTACAGTGTTTACAAGCAATGTAATTGTAAAAATGCTGTTAGCAAATCCTACGAGTGAGCCCCTGGCAAGTATATACACAGAACGTTTAAATCTCGTGTTTGATACCGCCGAGGGAATTTGGAGACCATGTGACAACATGCGTTTTTGGCTTCTCCGGGTGCTATTCTTCTTTGTGGACTTTTTCGCCACAAAGTTTATTCAAGTAGAAATAGTTTCAGAGGCATTAGCAAGCCTGCGCAGCATACTCCTGTCCTTAAGGGAGCTTTTTAAATCCTTCTTTGATGTTAATGACTCTTTGCTCGAGGAGATGATAGAGTGGCTGTCGAACCCAGGTAGAACGTTTCTGCTAAAGTAGAGCAAGCCCTATTTCCAACAGTTTTCTTTCTTTTTCTAAACGCGATGCTGGTTTTTCCTTTTGGAATGGTGTGAGAAGAGAAGTTATCATGTTTTTATTCTGTATAATGTAGGTTTGAATTTGAATGCAGTTATAACATAAAACCGTTGCTTTGTTGTTGGTACCTTAGCATGGTTTTATCGGACTTTTGGTATCCTTGTATTTCTTAGACACTAAGTGTGTGTCAGTTGCTACTTCTGGATTAACTGATTCAGGGATAGGTATCCCACTGTTGAGATACGAACACCTATATTGCGAGTTAACCTGCAGATCTAACGGTGTGAATATGAAGTTCTACAAAGCTCTCCGATCCACTAGTTACTGTGTTTACATTGGGTAGACTAGATTTTATTCCAAATAACAAAACCTGTTAGCAGGAGCTATCAAAGGACATTCTATTCACAGTAACAACTTCGTCGCGCTATAAAGCTTCTTGTTTGTCATCAACCTTCTACGAGATATATCCTGCTATCTCAAATTGGATGTTGCTCTAGGGCTCAGATGCTTCTATCTATGATTTTCCAGTCAAACAGTGCTCCTAGCCCCTGTTCATTCTTCGTATAAACTTTATATATTTTCCTAGCACTAAACTTCCACCTAGGGGTGCATAGTGAGCAAAACTCCTCTTTGAGTAATTGAGGTTCCTTAAACTTAATCAAGAAATTCAATTTCCTCAGTCAATTCCACAATTAGTTCCTCAGCCATTCATCAACATAAGGCAATTCCTGAATCAGAAATCCTAAATGAATTCCTCTTTCCACAGTCAATGCGGTGTCAAGACTCACTCTTCACCTCTACTCGTGAGCAAATTTCCAAAGAATCGAGGTTGCTTTAATTTTCGTAAAGATACCACCCAGGAAACTATAAACACAGATATTTGCAACATTTCTCAAGGTTTGATTGTAATATATTTATGAGCATGAAGACTATTTTTTTTGCAATAGAGTCGTTGCTACAAAAAATTTTTACGAAAAACTTTTACGATAAATAGATGCTGATAAACCGGAGTTTCCCGAGTAAAGAGAAAATATTCCTCTTCTGTTTGCTTGAGTTAAAAATTGTGTTGTTCATCATTTCTTGGCAGGTTATCAAAATGCTGAAACCGATATATTTGTCGAAGTACCTCTTCACAACTTTATCTAATACTTCGAGCTCCCTAAATATTATTTCGCGCAACAACAACATAAACCAAACAAAAAACGGAGTGGAGATTTTTCAAGACAAAGGCAGGTCATATACAAGAAGGAGATTAGACACTTGGTGAACATAAGGCACATACATGCCACGGAGTTAAGATGAGTTAACTCATTTTCAATAGTTATACTCATAAATAATGGTATAATCATTGGAATGTAAAGTTATACTGTTTTTTTTTGGAGCCTACTTGGAGATTGAAAACCCTTCGGTCTTACAAGGAGGACATCTGGCCCAAGCCCTTTCTTGCGTCGTGTGGGACTTGAACACACTAAAAAAAAACCCGGCACGTTTATACTGTTAATTTAAGTTTATTCATAGCTGAAAACAAGGCAAATTGTCATTAGAAGCGTCTTAAGACTTTACAATGGTTTTAAAGTTAACACGTACTTTTTACTCATGAAATTAATAATTCCAGGTTTGTGATGATGGAGAAACCATAGCTGTCCATAACTAGTGGGACATACAAGGCTTTAAGCAAAAGTCTGAATGAGAGAGTTAACATGACATATATAAGGATGTAGTGCTCAAAGGGAAGTCAAGACCAGAGAAGAGCAAACTCTTAATTTTCATGCTCTGCAGTTTTAAGTAGACAGTTGGTAGGTTTTGTAGCGTAAGAACTGTGAATAATGCCTCTACACTTGTTTTTTGAGAAAAACAAAACCAGCTACTGATCATACACTTTATAATGTTATGTTACTGAAAATGTATTGGGAACTCTAGCAGCAATTGATTCAGCTACTACTTCTTTTTCTTTCATGTTTTCATAAACCTGGAGAGTAGCTTTTGGTTGTAAGTCTTATACGTAGTCTCTTCCCTGCTGTTTGCGGTTTTGGAACTCTTTTACTGTTAACTTCTTTTTTCTAAGTTCATCTTAACTAGCTTTTGTTCCGGATTGGCAACGCGGTTTCAAAACCTAACACTTTCCAGAGTGAGTGCTTCACTCAGTTTTTATTGGAACTTAATAGGTTTCCCTGGTGGCATTTTATCGTTAGAAGAACTTTTTTCTAACCAACTGTCACTGTGTTACTCGCCCAAGCTCACTACTTGATAAAAATTAGCTTTCGAGTAGCTTAACTCATAGGAAACCTGAAAATTTTGGCATGATAAAACTGTTCACAGTCGATACGGTACGAACTCTGAGTCGGCGGTTTCAATAGAACCTAACCCGAAATTAGTCTTTCCTCTTTTTCCCAGTTAAAACTTTTCAAACTTAAGGCTTTAGAACTCTGAAACTAAATCTGGTGCGACCAGGAGCCACGGGTTTAGCCAGATCTGCTTGTGTATCGATGGGGAACCACTGTCTAACACTTTAGAGTAACAATAAACATAAATTATATTCATGGTAACATAACATCGTGATAATGGCTTTGTAACGAGAAGGAAGAATGTTAGAAAACTCTTCAGAGGAAGACACTAACTCTATTTATTCATCACACGACTCCTCTAAAAGTTCAAGCTACAGAAAAATATACGACCATGAAGACTTGACATGTGCTGCTGCCTCGAAGCTTCCTGGTTTCTTCCCATTTCTCTTCTTAGGGGTGTTCAACAACTCTATCTTTGTGATTCTCAACTCTGTCGCGAAGGAAATATCATCTGGAGGTGTTGCCCTAGTTTACTTCTTCAATTCTTTTCCAGTTCTGTTTATCAAAGTTACTGGACCTTACTGGTTTCCATATGTTTCTTACCAAAAGCGTTTTCTCTTGTGTACAGTTTTGTTCTCTTCTTCTCTTTTGCTTGTCGCTTTGTCTTCAACCCTGGAATTTCAGTTGCTTGGAGTTTTTTTTAGCTCAGCCGCAGGTGGAATTGGAGAACCTACAATTTTGGCCTTGTCCTCCCTTGTTTTTACTTCCTCCACGGAGAGATCAAAGAAAAATTATCTCTTAACTGGGTTTTCTTCTGGAACTGGAATCGCAGGAACTTTTGGGTATATCTGGACTCTATTCTTTGTAGTAGCACTCAATTTATCCCCTTCCACAAGTCTGATCTTAGCCAATATTATTCCTTTTTCTCTTTTCTCAACGTTTTTCTTTTTCATCAAACCAATATTAAACGGCCTAAATCAAGAAGAACAGTTTCTTGAAGAAAAGACGCTGACAATTAATGAAAAGCAGGTTTCCTTCTCAGAAAAAAGAACAGCCACGTTTTATCTCATGAAATATATGTTTCCTTTATTTTTGGTGTATGCCGCAGAATATACCCTACAATCAGGAGTTTGGGCTTCGATTGGATTTCCAATAAATTCTATGGAAGCAAGGAACTCGTTTTATCTCCGATCAAACTTCCTTTATCAGCTGGGTGTATTTTTTTCTAGATCCTCTGCTATAATTCTTCCCCTTAGCTTACGGGCAATAACTCTGTTGCCATGGATACAAGTTTTTCTGCTCATTCTGTTCACTGGTGCTACTATGTCTCAAGGTTTTTTTTTCAACCCCTTCATCCTAACATTTTTAAGCTTCTGCAGTGGACTTATTGGAGGCGCTGTCTATGTTAATGCGTTCAACTTGATCTCAGTTGATGAAGAAATCAATCCTTCGTTACGGGAGTTTAGTATTGCTGCTGCAACTGTAGCAGACACTGTTGGAATTATAACTGCAGATGTACTGGGCTTAATTTTCCAGGGTTGTCTTTATGGATGGAATAAGATCTTAGATGAAGGAAAGGAACCAGTGTTCACGTGTGGATATAATTTTAGTTCGTTCGATCAGAGTTGACGACAGGATATCGCTTTTTGTTAATCCTTAAACATAGTATTTAACTTCCAACAATAATGTTGTTAATTGGGATGTGGATCAGTTTAACAAAGAAACCAGTGAAGCCCATGATGAGAAAACCCACACTAGTAGCGAAAGCGACACGTTTGAACTCTAAAAGTATGAAAAGGAGAAAAGAAAAATATACCACGCTGATCAGGTTTGTTACATTTTTGTACAAGGTGGTAGCTTTGGCGCGCAAATTCCGTAAGCGGTTCGATTAGAGCTTCATTTAATGCGGTAGACATTTTGTTTTCTGTTCGTTTTCTCTTTATGGTTGCAGTGATCAGTAATGCAACATCGTGATAAACTATAATCGCCAATTGGCACTCTTATAATGATACTTCTCTATGATTAGGAGTGCCGTTTAAGGAAAAAATATCAAAATTCAATAGATATTATAAAAAATTGATAGTTTTTTTTCTAACTTTGATACTCCTTAAATGATATTTGAGTTCTTGCGATGTGATATAATACCCCAAATGGTATACTGGGCCACCGGGCCCATAGTCCAGGTAGCTCATCTTCCTCAAGAATTCAACTATTAGTTGCACAGAGTCTTAAAGCCTACATGTTTGAAAGAAGCTAAAATAACCAATGGAAGATCATTTTAATCACAGGGTTCTGTTCTTCGGTAGCATTATCGCATTCTATTCGCCCTTGTTGCTTAACAAAGAAGAACTGCAGAGATGGAAGCGTAAAACTGAGCGGGAAGAGCTCGTTTTGTAGGAACCCTAACTTTTGAACTTTGCTTAGTACCTGCCGGTTTACTTTTTAACCTTATGCTGATTCAAGCAAAGTACTAATATTGTAAATGTAACGTTACAGTGCTATTAGACTAAGTATATTTGAACTTCTAACCTGGAAACCACTAAAATCGTTACATACTTCTATCAGACGAGGAACTGGTCTTAGAACTAAGCTGTGCCGCTCGAACTAATTAAAAAATTTAATTCAAACTAGTTAAGCAAGACTACTGAACTCAGACTACTCAAACTAAATACCCCATCTATTCAAATCATTTGCAAGAGGGATAAACACTGTAGACAGAGAACCTTCCGTTTTTCTATGTTTTTATTCAGTACTATATAGAACATCTTTATCCATCACATTTCTATGTGATTCCATATTATTTGCCGGATGTTCACGTGGTGCAAATTAGCAAAGACGTCATATACATGAAATAATTACTCCAAGTACAAAATTTATGTGCTCATGTGATAGGTTTGAGCCATTGCAAGGAGAAAGAAGCACGAACATTTTTTCGAATCCCGTAGAGTAGAAAATGCAATGACGGTATAATAGTACAATGTCAGGACATTTCAACATGCAATGGAAAACTTAGGATTCATGTAACAACTCAAACTATTGAGACAACAAGAAAATGGTCATATGACCAAACCCTCGAGTTTTAGACACGATATTATAAAAAAAGTCTAACAGTAACTCAGAAAATTCTCAGTATGATTCTAAGCAATTTCAAAAGCTTCAAAACTCCGTTGAAACTTTATGATAGTATCGAGTGATACCGTTACCTATGATTGTAGGAGTATAGATCCAAAAGTTGGCTGAAGCTCTCAGTGCTTTTTGAAAAATTAATGAAAAAAGTTCAAATGGTTATGTTATCTACATGATCCTTGTGTGCTAAACTGTGATGTCACACTCATACTTTCACATTCTATGAATTGTATCGTTCTCTAAACAGTTTTGATTTCATTTCCTCTTAGGATTTGGATATAGTCAAGAGATCTAGTACGTTGACTTCCTCCTTCGTTGCGCACCATTGCCCTTTTCAAATCTCGTCCAGCAGATGTTTGATTGCACGTGCCTTGTTCGGAGTCAGGATACATAGCATTATGAATCCATTAGAATAATTTGGCAAAATTTTCACCCTATGGGGTAGATATTGGAAATATCTTCATTTTTAAGTCGATGACAACATAAATATATTGCTCTCAAAGTTGTTTCAAACTTCATTGGGAAAATCTTAGGATGTGGTAGTTATAACTAAGAAAACTCCAAGCTCAAGAACAAATGATTTCTGTTTTTTCATCGTAGTAGTTTTGAATTAATGTGGTGGACCAATATAGTTTAATATTCAATGTAACCAGAAAGACTGAGTGTATTCTGTTTTAAACTTACTTCTCCTGGTTAGGTTTTCTTGATAGTAAAGACTCTGATAGAAACCCTTCATGCCCTTGAGAGCGTCTTACTTATTCCGCTGGTTACAAATCTAAAAAACATACAGTATATAGTGGCTATTAGAATTGTTTATATTTTTCGAGGTTATAGCGACATATTTTCTACTTAAACGGTTTTTGTGTACAATAAAGTTTTTATAGTTCTAGGCGACAAAGGGAGACTTGGTCCTTTCTTAGCGCAAATGAAGTTAGATATATTTTCTAGAGTTGTTCAAATATTTGAATATATAAATACATTTAACACACTTTCTCTGTATAATAACTAGAGAAAGAGTTCAAATCCATCTGACAATCGGATATTCTACTTCCTCCGAAGTTTTTGCTCGAGGCCTTTGACTGTCATCAGGAATTTTTTATAGGTAAAAGAGGTGGTTAAAGACAATAGTAAAATTCATGTTTAATACTTCAATTTTTGGATTGTATGGAGTCATTAAAATAGATATGAGTCAAAAAAATATTTAGTTGACTAATTAATTGTAAAATAGTAGATATATACAACTCAGTTTCAAAGTACTTATATAAATAGCTCTATGCACTAAGTCAGCAAAGATACACCCTTAAGTGATGTTTAATGGGAAACAGCTGCAATATTAAGAGTACTATAATATAGTAGTAGCCTCAGTTTGGATTAATTGACAATGTACTAATATGTTTTTTTTGCTTTTTTTATTGGTTCATTCTGATATTTCCCAAACCATTCTGGTTAGTAATTAACCATGAAATGATATTTAAAAAATAAAGCAACAATTATTTGATACGAATCAAAATTTAAGTTCTCTTATTAAAAAGAAAAATTAATACAATTAATTAATAAGCATATATAAATTTATCGAACTCGATGCCCATATATCAACTGGCAATTTTAAGATTAGAAGACACCACATTTAGGCATGAAATATAATATCTGATAGAAATTATCCGAAGGAACACTCCTATGAATGGAGAAAAAGCTACCACATTTTGCTTCCAGTAAAAAATGAGATTCATATTTGATTTGTTACTCGTTAAAGCTGGAACTACATCCCCTCTTGTTCCGTGGAGTCTAACTGCGTACTTTCTCATAGATTGAAAGCAGTTTGAAATGTCCATCCAAAAAACGGAAGCAAAGAAAATATCAGAATGAAAAACCTAACTAGAGTATTTTCTTCTTGTAAACACGAGTTATCAACTATGTAAATAGGTGTTTTATATGTGGAAAAAGGGACAAGTTTTCATAGCGTGAATTCAACTAATTAGATTACAATGTTACAATACCACAGAACTCATTTTAGTTGCACAGTGCACACAAAGTTGGGCAAAGAAGCTGGTATAAAAAGAACTAGAGAAAATTGACAAGAATTCAAAAAGTCCCGGAAACAAAACAGTTACTAATCAAAGCTAATAAACCAAAGATAATTAATGTTTTATTATAAAAAAATAAGAGTATAAGACCCTAGTATCAAAATATTGCTAGAGTATTGGACTCGGGTCAAATTTTCTTTACCTGAGAAGTTAACCTTTTGCAACGAAAATATTTTATCTAATGGAGCACGGCAATTTAAAGATTTTAGTTGAGCAAAACAAAAATCTAATCACATTCGGTGTAGAAAATGGCGAAGAAGAAACGGATGAGGGGTTCGAAGAACCCTTCTTGTCCCACTTGGACTGCTTACAGATTGTCGATATTCAAAAGAAACTCACAAAAAAAGAACTAAGTATTATTTCCAAGTACTCAATTAAGATCTCACCTACAAAATTAAAAATTTTGAATTTTCCTTATCATCAAGATACGTTTCGACATTTGGTGACTATTATTTTCGACAATAATCCTCAAATTAAATACGTAGAAGTTAGTTCAAAACGTCAAGAATCTCCAAAACACAACTTAAGTGTCTTAATAGACAAACTAGTTTGTCTTTCTGAACTAGAAAAACTTTTAATTACAAACATTAATTTGGACTTTTGCAAATTGCAGTTTTTGAAAGTTGGATCTAAACTCTCTTCTAACTTGAAAACAGTGAAAATTTCAAAGAGCAAGTCACTCTTTTATTTACTTAGAGGATTATCAAGGCAGCCAATATGTTCTATTTCAGAACTAGTTATTGGCCAAAACTCAACTCAAGGTATTTCTATGCCTCTTATTCTTCGAACTCTATATAAATCCAAATGCTTTCAAAGCTTAGCAAGATTAAAGTTTTCTGCAAGCAGCAACCAGCTAGAAAATGCAGCTGTAGTTCATTGTTTGAGTGAATTTCTTTCAAGTGCTGAAAGAAGAGTTGATTTGGTGTATCATGGACTTTCAGCAGAACCCACTCCAGAAATATTATTCGCATGTAAATTATTATTTGAGTTTTCAAGGAAGTTAGAACCATATTCAGAATTACGTTGTTCTGAATCTATTTTTACTTATGGATCTGTGCTTAAACAGAAAATGTACAGAATTAGCAATCTTAGTAAGGGAGATTTTATAGTCTCAGAGGCCAGTTTCTATCTTAGGTAACTATAAAGCGAACAATACATTCAGGCTGCTATATTTAAAAAAAGAAAATACTTTAAAAGAAGTTTTCTATCCTCTTACATCGTTTTCCGATTTTCTATATTGCGACGGAAATGAATATCGGGTTAGTATGTCTGAAACAATCGATACTTCACTGTGAGAAGATAAATGGGGCTATGAGTTCCCCTTACACAGATTCATCTTTCTTCCGAGAAGGTACTAAACCCCTGGATATAAAAAGTTAATATTTAAGCTTCTCTACCGCATTTTTTATCATCTGCATACCGACTGCTGGGCTTGTCATGATGCTCTCCGGATGAAACTGCACAGCGGCAATTGGTAATTTTTTATGTTGCACTGCCATAATTATCTCAGCTGCGTTAGCCCCATCTGAAGAATCAGGAACAGATCTCGCCAGCACAGCAATATCTTTTGGAAACTCTTCATTACTCTCAGCCGCATAAATCGAGTGATACCGGCCAACACCAAACTCCTCTGGCACCCCATTTAAGATCGTATCGCCTAAGAATTAATTAAGACACGGATATACCAATTGTTTTTGATTTCACTTGCTTTACTGAGCTTTTCTTTCCATGCATTGGATAGCTAAGTATTTTCAGTTTACCACCAAAATGCTCTACAATTCCTTGAAGTCCAAGGCAGACTCCAAACATTGGAATTCTTAGTTTGTTGCACAAGTCAATTTTATTACTAATTTTAAAGTCGGAAGGAGTTCCAGGTCCAGGGGATAAAACAACTAGGTCGGGTTGAACATTTTTTAGGACCTCTTCATCAACCGAGCTGTGTCTCATTGTAATAACTTTGTACAGCTCAGAGTCAGACAACTGTTTGAAATAGTTTGATAGAGTGTTCACAAAACTATCTTCGTGATCTATAACTAACACGGTAGTCTGCTTTCGTATGTCTAAAAATTACTCTGAGTAAGGAAATACCCTGCAACATTGGCAGCTCTTCAACTTTTTGTTTTTTCCTTGCGCTTTCTCCATTGCTTATCTTATTAATCCCAGACAGAATTGTTTCTATCATTGCACTTGCTTTTAGCTCAGTTTCAGCTTCTTCGCTTTCTGGATTACTGTCAAATAGTAGAGTAGCTCCTGCTCTCACTTCAGCAACCCCTTGAGCCTTGCCCTAAAAAATAAATTACATCCAAGGTTTACATTAGAGTCGAGATACTTTTTCACACGGATGGTCCTTAAAGTCATGCCAGTGTTAATTGATCCATCAAAACCTAGCACACCCACAGCCCCTGCATACCATCTTCGTGCAGTATCTTCTTGATTTTCAACAAACTGCATGGCCCACAACTTTGGAGCTCCAGTAACTGTAACAGCCCACATGTGCACAAGGAAGGCATCGAGCCCATCCATATCATCGCGAAGTTCCCCAATGACATGATCTACTGTGTGAAATAAGCGACTATATCCCTCAATTTGTCTTCTTCCAATAACCTTTACACTTCCTGGCTTGCAAATTCTATGCATTGAAAAACACGCTGTAAATACCTCGACTTGTCATTCCTATCGACATCTGTACACATAGTTAACTCACTTTCTTCCTTTCTATTAACCAAAATGGATCTTATCTGCTCAGCATCTTCGAGTGCATTCTTACCACGCGAGATTGTACCGCTAATTGGACAGGTTTCAATTAGTCGAGGCTTCCCTTTAACAGGAGCTAGGAATGATTCATCAGAGAAAAAAACATACAGCTAAAACGAACAAACATCTCAGGTGAAGTCCCAATTAGGTATTCGTCTTCTCCAAAGTTGATTAAGAACATATATGGCGAGGGGTTGGTAGTTTTCAAAGTTTGAAACAGATTAGATGCGGTGTCTTCCTTGATATCCACTTTATGAGAAAAAACTTGAGATAGAACTGCTTCAAAAAGTCTTCCAGCTTTAAACTCTTCCTTTGCTCTGTGAACTTTTTTTGCATAGTCTCCTTTTTTAGAAACGTACGTTTCTGGAGAGTATGTTGGTTTACTTAATTCTCTCTGCTCGTAGGAACTAGGCATCGAGCTAGCTAAACCATCTACACTATACACATACTTTAACCAATAGCCAATGTTATTTTCCTTATCTTTAATAAGAATTTTATCTGGCAAGTACAGAACAAGATCCCTTTGATCATCTGCTCTCGTAGTCTTGAACTTGATGGAGTCGAACTGAAAAGCTAAATCATATCCAAAAGCTCCATAGAAGCCAAGTTTTGGATCTGCAGACTTCGTATCAGGCCTAAGCTAAAAGAGAAGAAAAGAAACACCCTTTTGGCCGAAGTGAAAAATAGTCTATTATTTTTCGAATTACTGAAAATACTGACGGCTGTTTCGATCTCTCCTCTTCAGAAAACTTCCGTGTTGGATCCAAAGGCACAACCTTAGATAGTAAAAACACTATAAATTAAATGATAAAAAAAAATACGATTTTTGGATTGTGAATCTCTTATGACTTCAATACTTTTTGACTCTATGATCTGCTCACTCTCCAGTCCTTTTAATATATTATAGAAGACTGGGAATAAATTCTCACCTTTTGAACCAATTGATGATATACAAAACTCTCTTGTCTTACATTTAAACTCAATTTTTAATATAGGGCAGTCAAAACCCATTGTCCAACGTGAATATCTTCCTGGGTATTCATAGGCGCTTTCAAAGAAACAACCTAGGTTCCTGTTCAAAGAAAACAAAAGATCTGAAACTTCAGAGGATAATTTGTCCTCATGAATTTGCTTTGTTAATCGGGTGATCCGAACTCCGCCGTCTGTGATAAACTCGGTAGAAGTTGGAATGAAACTTGTTGCTCCGTTCATCTCTCTTTGTTTTGATTCAGATTGTTATTTTGGCTATGTGGCCCAATAAATATCAAAGAAATTTCTCTTGGTAAGTATTCCAGAATCTGCAAAATAATCTTCCTTCAAAATTATATTTAGCAATAAGGTAATAATAATATATTATAGAGGTAGAAATTAGAAAAACATAAGTTTGCAATTAAGCTTCCTAATTTTTTGCTAACACCATAGAGGAAATTTTCCTTGCTGATATTTTTTGATGAGCTTCTTACTTAAATTTTCTTTTTGACAATAATTATTAATTACTTTCAAATTTTCAAAGAGTATTGATAAATAATTGAAACTTAAAATGAAATCACAACCATATTATATATGACTAATCATTAAATTTGTTATTGATAATCAAAATCACAATAAGGATAATTTGCTTGCAGATAATTGTTATTAGAATGCAAGCCTCATTGAGACTCAGGAGATGCGCACTAAGCAGAAAAGCGGCCAGTGGTGATAGTACACAAGTATAGACAATACTTTGATGCAATATGCTAGTTACTCAGGATTGCACACCCCTTGTTTACTCATTAATTCCTTGTTGACAACTCTAGAGTTTCCTCTTGAGACCAATATGATTTCCGATTAGCTAATCTACAAACCCTCTCTTACACATTGGTTGCACTAAAGCTGCACTCTAATTGGACAATGATTTCCAACAAACCTCTTGCGGGAATGATTGGCAAGCGCCGTAATACTCGAATCGCTTCAGTGCACAATATCACCTGGGATCCATCTTACTAAATGGTCCAAAGCGAAGCTTCGTTGGCAACAACAACAAATAACAGCATTATATACTTTTCAAGTGCTGATATGGCTTTCTATCTTCCATATAGCAGTAAATCGGTGAATCCCTATTCACAAACCAGAAAGTAAATGCTTTTGACGTGAACTCTTTTCTTGTGGCAACAGAGCAAATTAATGAAAGAACAGTCCAAAAGTCTTGGTATGTTTTGAAAGTTCACAGGCCGAATCTTTAATAACTAATCAGGTTTGAAAATGATACTGTGAAATGTTGTTATTTTAAGCAGTCAATACTGAGAAGGCCAAAATTTTCTCAAATTTTGTATTCAGTTATAGCTAGTATCGAATATAATGTATATGGGTGCTTCTATGAAATGCTTACTAGTTATTAAATGTCTGTAGTTTAAGATATTTAATTAACCGCTCTTAACTTGATAAATAAAATTAATACTTAAAACTTAATAGCGCGATGGATGTACACAAGCCCTAGGACAAAATTTTGAAACAGCGCTCACCAGAAATTCACCTAGGTCAGTCCTGGGAAATAATCCATAAATTGTCGTTACTTTGCAGTAGCGTGATAACAATGTACAAATCCCTATGTTTCAGAAAAAAAATAATTGCATTGCTGCGATTTTGAGCTAGAGACTATACCGGACTGCCTTCGATTCCTTTAGAAAATTAAAAAAAAAATAGTACGGACAAACAAATTCTATCAAAAGGCCTGATATTGAGGCACCGATTTGGGACCTCTTGTCATGCTAATGTTCTTATTCTATCTGTTTGTACACGAATGTATGAACTCCGATATTAATAATAGACAGTTCTTGTACTCTTTCAGCTGAGATTCCATAACGGTACAACCATAATTTAACTTAACACTTCCTCAAATGCCTTATTCGGTACTACTCAAGAAGACTATTTTGATAAGGGGTGATAGTTTCGCGATGACAGGGCGTCGAGCTTTTCCCTAGAACTCCGAAGGCGGGTAAAGAAACTAAAATATAAAAATATTTTGTGGTTGAAGTCGGTATAAACCCATCCAGGTTATATTCCTCCTATGTTTAATTTCTGAAGGAAAGTATCTTATGCCATAAACACAGGAAATACCTTTTTTTGTGTAAGGTATTTTTTTCCACAGCAACGCTGTAAGATTAAAATTATAATACATTCAGCGAAGACACTGAATATATCTTTTGTATTTGCTTCTTTGTTAGCATAGAAATTGTAAAAAAGTCTTCTGCTTCTGCCAATTTCTCTATTAACACCATCTTTTCTTTAATGCTCTACCCACTACATTTAATTGTAACCCATTATGCTCCATTCTGATGTTATTATTGGACTGTATTGTCCTGTATTGCATCGTCATTGAGGTAGTTCTCTTTGAGAAATAAAACATCAGTACAGAATGAGCGGCCAGTGGTGCTCATAATTATGATCATTATAGTACCAGCAGTGGTATATAAGATTAGATCTTGCATTATGTCCACTGTTAAATATAACGGATCGGGTCTTCAAAAAGTTCAGGAGAGTTATGATAGCAGAACAGTTGCTTATTAGAGATGTCCCAGAATATGAAATGTAGAATCAATATTCTCTCAAAACGACGAATGTTATTCACTGTTTTCCATAGAGAAGAAATTAAACAATATTGTGACACAAGAATTTTTAAATAATACCCAGATGCCTAAGCTCTTTATAAGTAAATAAAAACGGGATATAGCATTAGACAAAAATATTTGATGCTACGTTAAATACCATATGTGATGTGAGGCAGCAGAGAAGCGAAATTAACCAGCAGCTATAAACTAATATGTTGATACTTACTGAAGAAAAAAATCCGCCAAGGCAGCAAGAGAAAGTATTGCATTAACTGTCTACTTCAAAAAAAGCGCTAAACACCCCTAAGCTGAGAATGGTACAGCTTAGGAATTCTTAAATAAATGATTTTACTAAGTTCATGTATCAGTTTAAGGGATTTAACCATGGCCATGACAATCCTGTCTACCTATAGAAATGTTTTTAGACAGGAACCATACCATCATCTAAAATGTGAAAGTCACTAAGCCCTAGTACCAAGATAATGAAATGCCACAAGCAGTTTAAAATCAAAAAGAAACGAAGAGCTCTTAGTTAAATATCTGGATTAAGGTTTTGCATATTGAAACTTAAGGAAGATTAGGTATAGATAGATGTATAATTAGTTTTCAATTGCACTTATGAGATGAGGTGTATACCTGAGAAGGTTGATCGAAAGCATGGAAAAAAGCCAACACCATCATTCAACTCTTACCTAGTCATACATGCGTGAAAACCATATTTCAATCTTAAATCAATGATAAAACAGGAAGAGAGAGAGCATCTGACCGCTTATATTCTGAGTTGTGCTCAACAAAATATGGGTCGGTCATGATTTAATTCTCTCTTTTTGTTGACATTATTCGTCATACTCTTCATTTTGGTTGGTTCCTATAATTTTCCCACAGTTTTCATTAATAATCAGTAGTGATTATTGTTTACAAGGAATTCATCAAAGTGACTTAAGCTTTTTTAATTTGATTTCCCTAAGGTGCAACAAAATATAACGATTTTCTGTTATTTTTTTCGGGGCCATAGAACCTACTTTAAAATTGATGATGAACTGATAATCAAAATGAAAGGAGATTATTTTCTTGAATCAAAACCTGGAATCTCCTATTTTTTATAAGAATCAAAAAGAAAACAATTGGATTATTGTCTAATTTCATAAAATTTGACACCTGGTGATGGAATCTGTAAAAGCCAAACATACCTGCCCGTTAATGATCTATGTTAATAAAGTTGCCGAAAACTTTAGTTCTTACAGAAAGCAGATGCAGTGCATCATTTCTTTTTCAAGAAGAACCACTAGAAACAAAGTAAGAGCATGGTATCGCTTCTGCCTCTGGAAGCTGTTTGTATTGAAATAAAGAATTGAAAAAGCTTACTGAAGTTGTTATAATGTTAAGGTGCTACCTAGATCAATTATTGTAACATTTTGTATGGATATTCAACACTATGAATAACAGATATGATTTTCATCACATCTAAGTTGGAGCAATGTACAGACGGAGCAAAAATGCACATAGGCAACGAAATTTATGAAAACTGTCAGTAATTATTTGGATTCTGATTGTCAATAAAAGAATTGGTATTTTGATTTTTATCAAGTGATTCTGATGTTATTTTGATTATGAATTGATTACCAGAGTAGAGATCGGTAATGCGACCCTGTTTTAAATTGCCGAAAATTTCTTACATGTTTTCTTCGCCGAATGAAAAACTATATAGACTGGCCACATGATATGGGAGTAATCAGATAAAAGGATGTGATTGGGCCACATGGCGCATTTCTTGAAAGTTTCCGTATGATGCAAAAAATGAACAACTATTCATTTGGTTGTTTGGCTCAGGGCTTTGTGGCGCAGCCCTGTATTGATAGTTAATTGATCATCAATAATCAATCTGAATGGTTTAGGAAATAGCAGAATCAATCAATAAGCAAAATAAAGGAAAATGTTTTACTGATTACTGACCAAAAAATAAATTAGATCCCTAACTGTAGCAAAACCAGAATCGCTGTAAGGGGTTGAGAAAGTGTATTTCTTTTGTTCTAACATAAAATCAAGTTCCTCAGTATGTACCAAGCCGTAACATATTATTGTCTCCGTTGAACCCCTTGCTCAATAGTTTTATAATCCTGTTCTAAATTTTTCTGCAGTATTTTCTTTTGATTCTCGAGAACTGCAGATATTATCGAACTATCCATAAAGAACACTCTAAGAATCCTCTAGTTCCGTAGAATTTACCTACCAAGCTCTTAGCCACAGCAAGTGAGTAAATTAACGCCAGACTAACATTTGAGAAGATTCTATTTTAGGGAGCGAAATAACTGCTAGAATCATCTTGGTTTCTCTATTTTACGAGTATGAAGAAAATTTACAATGGCTCCAACCACTAAGAGCTAGCAGAGTCGAAACTGTTCGTATTGTTTACACACTTTCCTAAGATTAGAGAGTTTATGGACACTAGTTCTATTTTAAAAAGATGTTTCACAATTAATCTGAGAATGCAAGAGGCCATTGACGGGATCCTTATTAATCCAGTAAAATGGACATCTGCCCTCAACTTCTTTTCTCTAGGTTTCCTAAAGTCCCTGCTAATTAGTTAGAGTTTAAACCTTTACACAAATCAATGCACAGAGCTTAGTTTTTATTGGTATCTTGTCCTTTAGAATATTTATTGCAGTTGCAGCTATGGTTTTGGAACAAAACTTTACCCATTTATATTCTATAAACTAGGTTACAACTATATCGTAAACTTAAAAGTCTTCATCTAAACTGAATACTTGTTTGTCCTTATCCACTCCAACACCTGAAATGGCGTAATCTGAATTTCTCTTCTCAAAGAAGTTTGTTTTACCATCTACTGATATGATCTCCATCCAGTTGAAGGGATTAGTTACCTTGTAAATCTTTTGACATCCCAAACTCACCAACAATCTGTCGCTCACAAACTTAATGTATTGACACATCAAAGTTGAGTTCATACCAATCAACTCAACAGGCAGCGAATCTTTAACAAATTCACACTCAATTTCCACCGCTTCGGTGATAATTTCAACAATTCTCTTCTCAGGTAACTTATTAACCAACTGCGAGTAGAGTAGACAAGCAAAGTCAGTGTGCAAGCCTTCATCCCTTGAAATTAGCTCGTTACTAAAAGTCAATCCAGGCATAAGTCCTCGTTTCTTCAGCCAAAATATCGAACAGAAACTTCCTGAGAAGAAAATTCCTTCCACTGCTGCAAACCCAACTATTCTTTCAGCAAATGCGGCGTTTTCTGGGTTTGTGTACTTGAAAGCCCAGTTGGCTTTCTTTCTCACTGATGGTATAGTCTCCAAAGCTTGGAAAAGACGACTCTTTTCCTCCGTATTCTTAATATATGTATCAATCAACAGACTATACACTTCAGAGTGGATGTTCTCAATAGCCATTTGGAAACCATAGAAACATCTCGCTTCAGTACTTTGAATTTCGTTAACAAAGTTCTCTGCCAAGTTCTCATTAACGATTCCATCACTCGCTGCAAAGAAAGCTAAAACGTTCTTGATAAAGTGTTGCTCGTTATCAGTGAGTTTCTCCCAGTGCATGATGTCATCGGCCAAATCTAGTTCTTCGGCAGTCCAGAAAGAAGCTTCTGCTTTTTTGTACATCTTCCATACTTCATCGTTTTGAATAGGGAACATCACGTATCTATTTGGGTTTTCTTCGAGTAGAGGCTCAGGTAATAGTTCACCAGCAATTTCCTTTCGCTTAAAGTCAGACACACTACTTTTTTGCGCACTTAGTTTCATTTCGTCGACCGTTTGTTGTTCCAATGTTTTTTCTGCAACCACCTTAGGGGTGTTCTTAGCTGAGTCAATGATTTTAAGCTCTTGTAAACTTCTATCTACACTTTCCATTCTTTGTTTATGTTTGATTTGTTTTGTTTTTATAAATTGTATAATTTAACGGTTATTTTTAGCAAACTTCGATTGAAAAACGGTTAAATCTCTATGTTTGCCAACACGGGTGAACACACATGGGTCACGCGGCCAATGCCGAATCTCGGCTACTGTTTTTAATGTTAAGTCAAAGATACAAACTGCCAAAGGTTGGAGATTATAACTTATAAGTTATAACTAGCAATCCTGTCCTCTCTGCACGTGTTCATACGCACGACTTTGAACATACTATGTGCTCTCTTCCTTTTGTTTTTGACTCGTATATTAATATCACTCTGTCTCTTTCTTTCCGCCTTGCTCGAAATGGATTTGGGAGCGCAAGAGCTGAAAAAACTACTTCAACATGCATATTCTCTTAGCAAAGCTTGGTATATATTTATATGAAGTAGGACTGAAGTTTTGTTTGAATCTAAATTTAATCCACTGCACCTGCAAAAAAGCATAATGTGAAAACTTATAGATATATCACTGACAATGGCAAAGCTAAAACGAAGGAGTCACTCCTCTTTCACATCGAGTTCCTTCATCATGAGCTCAAACTCTTCAAAAGTTAACAGTTGGTCTCTGTTGATATCTCCTACTTTAAACCGGGCAAGTACTCCTACTCGATTAACATCCCCGTCAACAAATTCCTTTGGGAACTTGTCTCTGTACTTTTCCATTGCGTCTTGCAGCTCGCCAAAGGAAACTTGCCCAGACTCGTTTTTATCACATAAACCAAATAATTCGGAAAAGTGCAAAGCTTCATTAATCTCAGACGCCAGTTTTGTTTCAGCTTCAAACTCTATTAACTCTTCGTCAGCAACATCATATCCAGCTAAGAGTTAAGAGAAACTAAACACATACGTGCAGTAAAACTGTTTTCTCGCAGTTTGGCAAAGTTGAACCCCTTAGGTAACATTCTGGTGTTTGGAAATGGATTCAATGGGTCTCGAATTACATATCTACCATCATGGAAATATTGCACACCAATTTCTCCCATTTCAACTCCGGTTCCCAAGTCTTTAAAAGTACCTATGAAAATTCTTGGCTCATCAGGAAAAGTTTCATCAATCCATTTCCCTTCTATCAATCTACCATTTCTCCAAATTCCAAGTATTTTCTGTGGAATAGGATCAAAATCATAGACTCCTTTTCCCTCTGGGTTTCCATCTATGAAATCCCCAGAGAATATATGGCCGTTGGGGAAGAGCAACGTACCTTTTCCGAATTTCTTGTTCTCTTTCCAGTTTCCAATATACTGTAGTCCACCATTTGAAAAGAGAGAACCCACACCTTCCCTTTTTCCGGAACAATAAGTTCCTCGAAAAACATATGTGAAATAATTAGCAAGCAATTTTTCCTCATGAACTGGATAATATTCATCAAACTTAACCTTCTGATTTTCAGTTAACTGTGATAACAAATGTTTCTCAAAGTACTGAACTGCTTCTTCAAACTTAAAATCTGCAATTTCATCAGGTTCATCTGCTACAGCTTTAAAATGAAGATAAACTCCCTCTCCTTCTTTCTTTTTTTCCTTGTTTACTCTACCCACAAAAATATCCTTATTAGGATACAGAATCACTACGTCTCCACTGCCTTTCAACCAGTCACTCGTTTCTCGCTGCCCATCTAAGTAAAAGCAGGTGTACGGAATTTCTTCATTTTCTTTTTCGTCAGACTCTGACATTCTTCTTAACCGCTATACATTTTTCTCTCTTGTAAACGGACAGAAATTTATCTGCTCACTTTGTAGAAAATCTCATTCCGTTAAGAACAGAGTCTGAACTGAACACAACACTTCACGCCCGAAACTAACTACACCGAATATCAAAAAAAATTGGTCGAAAGAAATAAACATGGATAAATTACCTAAAGCGGTGGTTGTTGTAAAGAAGAATGAGTTTAAGAACCCGTTTAAGTCCAAGAAAAAGAAAGAAGTTGGACTTAATACATGGATCATAACATTTTTATTTTGCTTTGTCATCGGGCCGTTCGCACTACTTATTCCCCTTTGTTGTCCTATTGACTAACTTAACTAATATACAGTACTCAGGCTTCGACAAACATACGCTCAAAATCTGCAGTATCGGTAAACCGTGATAGAGGACCAAAGATTAAGATTCCTTCCACTTCACTTATAGCATCATCAAAAATAGTATCCACTATAAGTTTCTTCACTTCCTGTGAAACATCCCCAGAGCTCAAGTCAGCAACCGACACGACATTATAAACAACTCTTAGCGCCTCAACTTGGTCAGCACGAATATTCACAGTCATATAACTTCCTTTCTCAATAAAGATGTCAAACAAATAACAAAAAGTTGATCTATTGTATTCTACTCTGTCATTTGAGAATTCATCTCTAAATTTTGTTGCCTCTGTCCAAAAGTATAGATTCTCAAGCGCTTGTTCTTCAACACAAAAAGTTTTGAAAGCTTGAGCCCCGATTCTGCTCTCCATTACTTTTGGCAGTGTCACATTTCCTCTTCTTATTTCACTACCAGCTTTGTAATCCTGAAAACAAAGGGCAAGAACATTATAATTCGTCCTTGTTTCGTTTCTGTCAAATGCATAGCTTTTGTGTATTTGAAGTGGAACCATAACAAAAAAAGTGGAAATCCAAACAAGCTGTAAAAAGTAACCAACATATAATACACCTTCGAGATATTCGTCATTAAGAGCATCTTCTAAGCCTGCCCAGATAAATATGCCCACTAATGCAACAATCAACATCCCTCCAAGCTCCCACTTAATATGTAGTGGATCAGGTTCTTTACGAATTTTAAAGAAACTATAAATACAAACAGCGGCAATTAGACAGAAAAATAAAGCACCTTGGAGAAAAGAATCATTTCTATCCTCTGGGTTTTCACAACCTGTGCAATATAAAATATCCTCTACCGATAAATAAGTTACATACCCAAACAATGCAGTTGAAATAACGAAAAGTATCCAACCAAACCTTATGCTGGAGACATGTTGATAGATCCTCAACTTTCTCTTTGAGAACTTAACACTTTTGAAAGAAGGATTCTCAGCATAGCTCTCGTTGTCTACTATACTTCCAGCAATAGTTGTATTTTGTGCATCAATTCCTCGCGAGACATTAAATTTCCCACCTGTTGTTCGAAGAAGATTTGATGAGTCACTATAACCACTTAATACATTTCTTATACCAGTTGTAAAATTCTGAAGAGAACTCATGATCCCCGTATCATTCGGATTAATCTCAAAATTTTTCATAACCATATCTTCATGAGAATGTAAATACCCAGACTTTAACTTCTTCAAGAACTTTTGACTCGAGTAATATTTGTACAACATAATCCTTCGGTAAAAGATGTAGACTCTAATGACAACTGGAGTTGCTATAAAGGCAAAAGCAAAGATTATCACAGGCTCGGTTAGAGCGCAAGGAAAGTCAATTCTACCCATATACTCTCGAGTGTTCCAAATGGCTGTTTCGTAAACAAACCCAAACGTTGTAATGATTACAAAAGGAAGAAGACGCTTTCTCAGGTAAGGCGACTCCTGACGCCGAAGGATGTACAAAAAAAGAAAACCAAAATAGTATAAAAGGGTGATAATTTCGAACACTAAAGCAAAGTAGCGATTGACGTCATTAACTTTGAGATTGGGGTCCCTTCCAATCTTTGTGTCGTTACATTTCTCGTCTTCTTCAAGTTGCAAGAGGACAAGACTAGACATATTTTGAACAGTTTGTTTCAAATATTTCGGAGGTTAAAATTTACTGTAGCGAATTGTGTGGAATCTCGTATATCGAATTTTGCTGATTTCTTCGACTGGTACAACTTGCAAGGATCTTCTTGAATTCAGCAGCGTTATTGAATACAGTTTATTGATATGATTTAAACGATTGAAAAAGAAAATTTACCGAGATATTTCTCTCGATTTTCTCTTCAGAGTTTGGACTTAACTCAACTGTAATATTAATAAATCAGATCCGAGAGTTTATATATTCAATTTAGATCTCAATAACATCTCGGAATGTAATCCATTGACAGTTTTCTACCAGCACAAATGGTTCCCAACAAGAATGAAGGTAAATGCTGTTCTTGCCCTAGTCATGGTTAAAGAATTGAAAACCAAACATGGCTATTCATAGAAGAGGTATAGAAGAAAGGTAGTTGTGAGGATAGATGGGTCTCACTCTTTTTGTTTGATGTAATAGTTGTATGAGCACCCAAGATACTTATACAGAAATTTGTATGAATAGTATGAAATAGGTGGATTGTTAATTAAAACTGGTATCGGTCAATAGGTAATAATCTCTTGATAATATATATTGAATAAACAAGATATAATATTATTAAATGCAAGAACATTACAAAAAAGTTAAAATAATAGAAAAAACATTAAAATTTTATACGACTAACCAAATCAGCAATAGAACACCTAAGAGAGCTTCATTTTGTGGCAGGTTATACAACTCAGAGCTTGTTCAAGTGTTGCGGCCGCTAAATAACAGATATTTCGAAATCGCAAAACTTACTCATGAGAAAACTTTGGTATTATTTACACCAAGTGGTGAGTACAATACGTTTGAATGGCCAAGTAGCCCTAGAAACTTATGCAAGGTAAAATTAATCTAAAGGTCTAGCTGGCATTTACCATAAAGAAACTCTAAGCGAAAGGTGAATCTTAATGTTAATTAAGGTCATTTAATCTTAGCTGGGTCATCGGTAGTTGCTAAGACGTGTAAACTCTCCTGTGACATTAAAAACTCTAATGTTAGTTATCTTCCTTGATGATCTATAGATCTTCAGCATACACTGCCAATGAAACCAAGAGTTACACCCATGTTGTGAGGGAAAGACTTTTAAACATATGTTGGCAAGGGTTGTGCAAATATTTAATACAAGAAAAAATATATATATCCATGCCTGTTGGAATTATTTCTTTGCTCCATTCTGATAGCAGCTAGACACAGTAGTGCTTGTAAGAATATGTTCAACTTCTTGTTTCACAAGGCGAGGCGTTAATTGTCCTCTTCCAGTTTCAGGTTCAATATAAATTCTTTCACTACAACAGATCTACCTGAAATACACCATTATAATGCACCTATTTCGAAGCCGCAATGCTCATTCAGGTGGTGTTAAGACCTAAGGTTTAGGGGGGTTAAAGAAATATTTGTTTCAATGCAGCCCCGGAAACTGGTGTAATTAGAATGTGTAAAAATGTAAAAAAAACGGAGTTAAACAAATGAGACTCACCCACGTTCGAATCAAAATACCAAGGAATGGTACGAACTAAAAGTACTTAAAATTTCAATTTTCTAAACAAAGTTATTCTGAGTTGGTTGATTCGCATCATCATTTCAATATTTTTGGAACATCCAACGAAACTTAGGGTTGGCTTCTTGAAGGACAGTAAACCTGAAAATCTATCTCCATAGCATTAACAAATCGCATATTTATATATAACTTTGGTTCTGGGTAGTTTAATAGATAGAATCAGTCTACCATCAGGATTCCGAATTCTTAGGTCGAGGAACCTTAAGCCAACCAGCTTACGCTCAAAATGAAATTCGTCAATTGCTAAGTTTTCACAAGCAAATTTAAAATCAAAAGAATTATATTCAACGTAACAAAAATATCTAACTTGTAGGACAAGGAAAAAACTGAATATGATTGACTAGCAAAATTTAATGATGAATATTAGAGTAACGTGAAGAACCAATCATCAATCAGAAACATTTTTTGAGGGTGCAATCTCCTGATATAGGTCAAGCGAAAGCTATTAAGTGAAACTTGATCATATCCGCCAATGAAGCTGATTTTTTCATTTATTTCCTAATTTATCAAAATCTTTTTGCTTCCTGTTATTCTCACATAATACCCTCAAAAACAATAAGTTTAAGCACAGTTCTAGTATTAGTCTACAGGTTTAGTTCAGGATATGGTTGAGAACAAGCTAGTAACGAATCCCATTCCCAGTGACATTAACTAGTGGAAAGAAAATGACCGGATTAAAATCATGTTGTCAAGACCAAAAAGCTGCCAATTATAATCATATATTTGTCCTCGTTCTTTTTAGAGCAGTCTGTTATTGAAAATTTTTGAATAAATTGAGTTTTGTATGTTATAGGACGGGTATTATAATTGAGAATAGATGGTTAGTTTTTCTTCACGGTACAGCAGCTTTGTCCAATATGGATTGCCCGAAAGATATGCTAAAAACAATGTTTATCCTCTGAGTATAGATTCCGACTAAGAGAACCATAAATCTTCCACTTAAAAGAAACTATATATACCTGCTGCAGTTATAAATTCTTATTATTTATTCTATGATTTCAGATACGTGACGGTCAACAATGGTAAGAATGTAAACGATAAAAGCTGGATCAAATATTATTTCAATATTGTACTCTCATGATACTTTAAGCAAATATAGATTCATATATTCCGTGTTTTCATCTATTAATGAGTTGCTAGGATGAGGTGAAGGCCATCTTTCCATTATAGATGAAACACATATGGAAAATTTTCTAATCAGTAAGCCGGGTTTGTACATCGCTTCGTAAAAAAGTAATATCTATTCACAAGAAAAGCTTGGAATTTAAGTCCATATTTTAAATACGCTTCATATATAGTGCGTTAAACTGATGGTGACTGTTTATGGCATCGTGTTAAAACTATCTAGATGTGTAGATTTTAGGAGACCTGAGAAAGTATGTCTCCGAAATTAAGAAAATATAATGGCATAGAATTGCAACAAAGTCAATTATAAAGAATCTGAAGGGGCAGCCAAAAAAATTGTGCTACTAATGTACATTCTTGAGTACCCTCAAATTTAGAAAGAGACATTGATTCATGAGTGGGATTAGTAAGAATTAGACTTAATATTAAGGGGTGTTATAGTATTTTTCCTTGATGATATTTCGATCCTTTTCTGTATTCTTTATGAATATCATGCAATTTGCTTCAAATTTATATAGTATTTTCATTTTCAAGAAATTAATCCAAGGGGTTCTAAGGTAAGAATGGTCACGGGAAGTTTACTCCAACCAAGAAAAGTAAAAGTGACGGGTAAATCTATCAAAAAACGTGCACGCAGAAAATATTTGGATAAGGCTCAAATCATACCAGGTTACTAGACTATATACTACCACATTGAAAGTCAATATTTGCTGAGAGAATCTTTAATAGTAAAAGCTTTGACTTCTACATGTTAAGGGAATTGTGTTAACGGACGGATCCAAGAAAAAGCAGTAATAATAAATAGGTAAATGGTTTCGAGACACTTTACTTGTACTTGCGAGTTTCGCCAAAAGAGCACTAGACAAATCTTAACCAAATAATCTACCCAAAATGTGCTTAGTTAAATATTACTGTAGTATAAGTTGGGGGGGTTAAATACCAGTGTTAATCACGATAAAAATCTCTTCCATTGGAACAATAAATTTTACCTGGAATAGGTGTAATATAAAATACGCAAATTTTTGAAACTATCAAATCAGGCATATGTGTGACCGAAGAAAAAAATTATGCTGGGTATATTGCTGTAGAAATCAAGAGCCAATAGGATGTTTGAAACATACCAGTGTTAATCAATATGTGATAAACTCAGCTACCTGTAAAAATATTCGTGTGTAAAGTAATCGTATGATAAGAAGTTCATAGAAAATAGGAAACTTTTAAAAGATAATGAATATACGGCGGTGTGGTGGTAAGATGTTTAATATTCACCCGAGATTGCATGGCATCAAAATCATATATGTAAAACTATGGGATGGGACAGTTTGATTAACTGGTACATCAGTAGCTATGGTTCCTGATAGCACATTCGAAAGACGACGTTATTGGTTTAATGGTTTGTAGTCCCATATGACACATTTTTTGTTCCTTTGTCTTCTGTCTGTAAGCCTATTGCAGATCTCGCCTTCTGGGTTGACGGGTAATAATATACCAGAGAGAGAGAATATAAGTACGTGACTTCTGCTAAGGATATAGGAATTTGAAAGGTTAATATACAGTTGTTGATACAGTTTAATTCGGATATTAACTCTAGTCAGAAAGAATATACATATCCTGTGAATATTCATATGCGATGCCCCAAATATTGTAAACCTAAAACTAAGACGATGAGAAAAATAAACGCTTACGAATTTGATAGATTGGAGTAAAGGTTTATTTTAATTTCTATGGGGAAAGATATAAAAAGTTCATAAATTGGTTGCAAATACCTCGCCATGGCTCGTTTCTTCGCCGGATGCTAGAGAAGCTCCAAAATTTCAATAATAATCATGATTTGGAATTTTCAGCTTCTAGATAATTTGAAAATTTAGAACTAATATAGAATATAAATATATCAGAATGCCAGTTTATACAAAATTTCGAGGAATTTTTTTTGAATCAAGGTACTTGACCAACTATCAACTTATCTCTTGCCTATGAATTGAGTAGATAGACTACAATTCTTGCTCTACCAATGAATCTTATAGTTTGATAATAGTCTTTAAATACAAAAAAAACATATCAGTAACATTAAAAAAACTAAATTTTACCAAAGGCTAGCTAATTAATTCTTATGCTAAGCTATTATGTTTCTAGATTTTGTGTCGAACACAAATAAACTTGAGCCTAATGCGTTGTGTTTCATTGTATCATAAATGTTTACCTTATTTGTTTAAAACCTTACTATTTAATATGGAAGTATTTTTTTCACAGAAAATTTTCAGCAAGATATTTCATGTGCTTTACGCTAACAGTTGACAATATAACTTCGTCAATCTCACCTCAAGACTTTTTTCACCACTTCACTGTAACTACACGGAAGAATACTTCATAGTTCCAGGAAAAGCCTTAGAAAATTTTGGTTATTGTTTTCTTTCCATGATAGAATAAGTCATAGGGTAGATACAGTTATATTTGAACAGAACTTTCTTCGGGATGTAGGTACCCTAGAATAAATTTATGCACTTTCTTATATATTTCATGTTGTGCCAGATATAACAATATATTTCCATTGACGGAACAGAATTAGAAAAATTCAAAATTAAGTAAATTTAATGGGTAGCCTTTTAATGCCGAAACACCATTGCTGAAATTTTGTTATACACTGGTTTGAGAACATAAGCCTAATGTGCAATGATTCTGGTAGATTTACGTGATTTTTGTCAAACTATGCAATTCAAAAACCTAAAATACTACTTTTCATGACCTGGTAAATTTATCTTTAAAATAGTTGATACATTATTCTAGTCAATTATCGAGATTAACGGAGTTTATTCCAGAGCAGCAAAATATATTGGTACAGATGCCAGCATGAATTGATGTCGTATTACGTGCTCATCATAGATATAGTGCTCCTTGTTTAAACATAGTCGTGGGAAATCTCCCAGACTGTCAAATTAAGTACTTCTGGATGTTATTTCCATCTATCCCAATTCTTAAGAGCCTAAAAACACTAATAAATAAATTATGTGGTGCACTAGGATTCGAACCCATATTATAACCCGATATACATGTTTCATTAACTGAAAGACAATTTACCTCTCGAACAAATTTCTATCATTTGAAATGATTTAGATTACTTTATATTATAGTATTACATTATTTCAATAAATTTTGATATGATGGTTGTAAGGTTTTGGTACTATTTGGTCTGATGATTTCTCATTCTCTGCAGTTTTTCTTTCGAAAATGTTTTTTATTTACATGATATTAGTACATTTTTTCAGGCTCAGCTCCAATTTTATTTTCTTTCTAATCATCTATAATATTTTAATTATTGTACTCGAAATGTAAGTTTCATTAATTTATGCTTTTAAGCTGATCAATGGCTTAGTTATTTTCCTTCATTTTCTCTTTGATACTTCGAACAATTTTAATGCGAGTGGGGGGGATGCTCTTGCCACCAGCAGAACGATTCGTGGTCTCAATATATATGATTATTTTCTGACCCACTAACTAATGAAGATCCACTTTAAAGCTCGTCACATTATCGCAATATTCCCAGGTTAAATTATAATATAACCTACATTTAGAATACAATAGGAGTTCTGTTTGTAAATGCATGAAGAAGATTTTTTAGATTGAAACACTACAAGGCAATCGAACTATTTCCCCAGGGGAAATAAATACGCTTATCTTTGACCTTTAAAATACTTTCCTTGTGGTTGTGACATATTTACAGAAGCAATTAATAAATCCATGTTATTTAACCTCATTTGTTATAGAATACGTATAAACCCCAGTGGAACTTTACATTGAGCATTGTAAGTCGAGCAGTTCAGGTAAGTTAACAATTTTTATAGTCAACTCAACAGTGTGTATTTTCTAAAGGTGTCAGTAAACAGAAATAGAATAAGAACCAGCACAGAAATAAGCTTTAGAGCCCAGAATAATAAAGGAAATAACATAGTAACGAAGAAAGGAGTAACTAGATTTCAAAGAACGACTACTGGCTATCATATTGGAAGTCGGTGTTTAGGTTTACATTGATATATAAGAATCTCAAAAATTTGCACAATAACAAGTGGAACATCTAGATAAGAGGTTAGAGGTATTTAGTTATCTCCCAAGTGAATATTACTCATTTCTAAATAATCAAGTAACATAAAAATCAAGGTAGACAAAGTAAATAGAGAAAAACTACCCGCTAGAGTCATAAGTCTACTAATAAAATATGTAGACAAAACATACCATCCCGTTACCATTTAATATGAGGATAAATTCAATGCTTGAAAGCTTGCAAACAAGAGCATAACAGAAATTTTAAGAGAGAAAATGTATGAACTAGAAAAGTGACTGAAAGAACTACGTAATATGTGAGAAATATTTAGAAAATTTTAAGGATCTATGTTCCATATATTTATCACATATTTAAGAGTTCAAAAAAGAAATGGATAAGAAATTGAATAATAGCTTCCAAGCCAAAGAAAATTAAGGAAAATAATATGATAAGCATGGTATATTTAATAAATAGAAAGAATATAGAATAAGGCAGAGAGTGATAAAGCTTGTTCCACAGCTCATCAGTTGAATAAAGCATTCATAAATTCGAAAACAAATTGGTTTGTTTACTCCGTAATCTTATTTGGCTTATTTGCCGGGACTCATTCGGGATTTTGTTATATAATTAAGGGATTGCATAATAATAATAATAATAAAGTGCTTTAGGAACTTTAATGTAACCCATATAATTGTATTTCATGAAACTAAATATCTCGAAATAAAATGACATTCGCTAAGAGGTGTATGTTATTTTAGTATTCTGAAAAACGTACTCCTATTAAGTGACCTACTCAATGTGACTAAACAAAGCATTCAATTAGCTAAATGAAAGAATCAAAAGACAGGATTACATACTTTAATTAAAGATAAGATTGTATTTAAATTATTATCAAAGTTAGGATTTGACATCCTGCAAGTACAGAAGTAGAATGTAGAATGTGCCTAGTTGTAGATCAAACATATAGAGCTCGTGGGCGTATCTCAAATAGAAATAATGAAGGGTTGCTAAATCTGCACGAACAAAGAGGGTGGTAATAGTCTCATGTCAAAAATTTGCAACGAAAATAAAATGAATGGGAGAAAATCAGACAAAGCACCCAAAATATATTTAGTTTTAGAGCATTTAAATATGGAATGAACTCAACGAGTTGTACTATCCGAAATGAAACAGTAGGATTCTTTTTACAAATGGACAATGAATCTTTATTTGGAAAAGTTAAATTATAGACTAAAAAGTAAGCATAACAATGTTTTTGTTAATATGATTAAAGTTTTTAGGCGACAAGTGGTTTGAAAATATAGTATTTATATTCATATAATGGAGGAGAATTCTAACAAAAGTGTTAACATTGTATTTAAAGACTTAGAAAATACGAAGGAGTGGTTAAATCCACGAATTCTATAACAAAAAAATACCGCTGCAATAATAAACCGTACTGAACTTACTAATATGGGGTGTGCATCGAATTCCCATGGTATATCCCACAGGTATTAGGAGCTCCCCGAATTGTATATGGTTCGACATTTATATGAGGTTTCGGGTTCCAGACAATAATCGTCTTCAAACCAGTTAGTAATTAGAAAAAAAACTTTTATAAACCCAACTAATCTAACAACAAATTAACGGTATTGATAATTAGAGGGGTAAGCTAGAGAAAGATTTGTAGCCTCCGTGTACCTTGGATTATGTGATGATATGCCGAGAGCCCATTTGTGTTTTGAAGATCTAATAAGATGAACGAGTTACAATCATTTCTATTGAGCCAAGCCAAATATTGGCTCTACTGTAGGACTTTAAGAGCAATATAGAAACAAAATACGAGACATTCTACCTGAAGTGTAAACTTCAATATAAGTTCAAAATGCAAGATATGCTCTTAGGGCGTTCCACCATAGCATAAAATAAGTCTCAAAGATATAGAGCATATAGATCAACTCAAGAAAGAGTATCTAATAAATTTTTAAATATGCAAAAAAATCCTGACCGCAGTTGATATACCAAAGAACTATAATGACATAGAAAAACACAATATCTACATGCTTTGCACAATGCATATAATAAAGAAGTAATAAGTTTTATTGTCAACAGATAAATTCCTTTTGTAACTAGAAACTCAGTTGAAGAGAAATGTTGCGTCTTAAGATGATATACTTTAAAATGCTTTTTAACATAGCCATGTATTAGAAAAAGATAGTTCGTGCAGAAGTAAGAGGAAATGAAGCTGGGAGTACATATTATGATTTTGCTAAGGGTTATCGAGGGTATAGTAAAGGTAGGTTGTTGACGCCTATCAAAGCTGTCTATTGGCGAGTAACATCTCCTTTTACTTTGCATTAACATTTTGCAATCTTATTGGGAGTCTAGAGTATACTGGGTACTGTGTCGAGAGAACACTGTTTGTAGGCTATAATAAATTTGGCGAGATGGCTTATAGTTTAATTTACGCAGATAATATATTGGTATTGGGTTAATAAATTCCGGCATGAAGACAGTTGTAGAAAGATTCAAGAAGAACTTTAGCTCATGCTTTCCGATTAATACATTATTATATTGGCTGTTAAGAGGTTCATGAAAAAGAGAGCCTATGTCGCACATGAGTTATTATATTGCCAGTTACTTGACTAGAATTGGACTTTAAAACACGAGGGATACAGAAACCTCTTTATGAAAATTTCCGGAAAGCACCATTGAAGTATCTAGACTGTACCGTAAAAGGTTGTTTTAGACAGTATGAAGAAAAATTTTGTTCCCCAATGTAATAGCAAGACTAGATGTCACCAATCTGGCAAATATTTGGTGTTGATTGAAGAACCGAAAATCAAATATTTTATATAAGAGGAACGATAGTATAGCACTTATTCTAAACATAAAAAAGGTACTCCCTTTAACAGAAGGACGTGGACAGAAAATAAGAATTAATACAAATGCGAGTTATCACAACAAGGAAAACGCAAAAAAACTATTGTTTATTTAACCCGTTTAAATTGATCACTGTTTTTTTTAAAGATGAAGTAACTGAAGTGTGTCTTTATATGCATTTGTAAGAGAGATTCATTTAACGTAGCTTATGCAATGAGTTATTTGAAGTGGATGGGCAATATATTGTTTTTTAAGTAAAATTTCAAGCAGTAGACTTTTGTGGCTAATCACGGAGCTATATAGCGTATCCAGGGAATGCGGAAGCAAAAAAACATTGAGCATGCTGTGAAGAAACCGTTTTTTACATGATATTTATTAGACAAAAAGTATAATTTTGATTGAAACTATATTGAGTGTGCGAGAAATATATCAAACTTTATGAATTCAGCTAGTTTAAGGATCAGGTTTTCGGAAGTTCAGGAAATGCTGTTGCAGGATTAACTGCACCTTGGATGAGAGGTTACAGAAGATATATATAAGTTCCAGACAACCTGCTTGGCAAGTATTCGAAGTTAAGGAGTATGAGTAGGTTGATGGTATCTAATAGTAGTTAGAGTTTTTATTGTATTATCTTGAGGCATATATAATTGAAAAGAATCTAAGAGTCTAAAAAAGAGCCTCATTTGCAATTCTCACATGATCTTTTACCATGATGCTGTAACATACAGTAAATGGTTTCATTTATTTCTCCATCCAGTAGGCACAATACTTCCTAACATAGAGACATATCTGCTACAGGTCTTACCTTTTCACTTAAATTTGGGTTGAGCTGAGCCGCACAAGGGTTATGATGCATTCATTTAAAATTTCAAACCCAGAATAAGAGCATTAAGATCTTTATTAAGCCTCTGTGTTTTGTCTAGTCTAGTTTTTCCTATTTTAACGGGCTTGGGCCCTTCCATTTATCTGCACTACTGAACATCCTGCAGTCAACTGGGGCCACGTCTTTCTGCTTTTTTTTCAAAAATCTTCTTACATATTTTGCACCTTATCTCTCCCAGACATTTCCCTTGGATTCTTTCATTTTCTCTATTTTTCACTTTGTGATTTTGTCAATCTTCACTCTACTATAATCTAGGAGTGGCAACAACCTATTTTCATTACAAGTGTATGTCTCATAAAGGCAAAAATTGTGTTTCTCGTTCTACTACCTGCTTTGTAAAAATCTTTATATGACCCAGAATGTTTCAGTGGGGAAGCGGTAGATCAAGAATTCAAAGTTAAAATAATCATGTAAAGAAAATGTGCAATAGCCTATGATGTATAGACAACCTGGATTCTAACTAACTGACAGTTAACCTATTTCTATATATTTTGCTAATTAAAAAGTTTGGAGACACCGGTCCTCCTCTTGCTGCTAAAGTTTGAATCTTACAGTAATTGAGCGTAATTTATTTTTTTTGCAACTTATCTTCTACAAACTATTCTTGAAGGAAGAATCCTACTCAGAACCCTGGTGTCGGAAAATGCTTATTAACCACAAAGTTAGGGAAGTGTTGTAACTTGTAACGTTTTGGTTAAGATTCTGGAAGTGACTCAGCAAGAAATATTCAGTAACACTGTTACAACATAAATCTGAAGATTTTATTGTCGGGACTTAGTTATAGTAATTACTCAAGACTACAAGAACTGAAACAATTACTATTCTTCTTGTAATAATATGTGGCTTTTTAAGGAGAATTGAATACTGAGAGCTCAATTCTTTTGATGAGACAGTCCCATTTACAACGAAATTCTCAATAGTGTATTACTGGTAACGCCGGAAAACAGTAATCGATTAGACGTACAGTTTTTTTGGGTTTCATTAATCTGATCCTGAACGCAGAACAATAGAAAGTGAACTAGATGGAGCAACCCAGAAGGCAAGGTAGTAAACGTCAAAGAAGTAAGCGAAAACGACGCCATCGGAGAAAAAGTCACAACCAAGAACAAGGCAGCCCTAGTGCTAAAGTAATAGATGTAGGAGACGCTCCTCCTAAACTTGGTGCTATGCCAATACAACCCTCTAGAAGAAGTTTGCGCAGAGCAAGTGATAATCATTCCTCTTCTGGAAATACTTTGGATAAAGCGAAAAAACTTAAACCACCAAAACCACATAAAAGACGGTCTCGTTACTCTGAGGACAGTCTTAACAAACAAAGTGATAAGAGTTACGTTGGACCACCGCCAGCAGTAGGACAAGAGAAGAAGCCCACTATGGTCTTTGACGCTTCTAATGGATTTAGAGGCTTATCTATACAGTCAGACAATAGTGAAAAAATGATGGCGTTTCGACCAGCGAGTGGATCAAGAGATACAATTAGTTCAGAAGCGTTTCGTTTACGTACAACTTGTTCTTCAGTTTACCTTTTTTAGTTGATCAACCTTCAAAAAGAGATTTGAGAAAAAAAGCGGTGCAGAAATACTTAAACCGACCAGAAGCGAAACAGATGGTAGAAATTAACACACCACTTCCAAACGCTGAAGAAGCTGGGAGAAAATCAGTTGCTCCTGGTTACGCAAAGTGGAAACATCAACAAGACTTGAAACGAGCAAAGCAAGGTTGTTTTGGTTTCCTTTCACGAATATTTCCATCGCGATCAAAAAAATTGAAAAATAGTAATCCAGTAAAAGTTGAGTAACCCCTTTTAGTTTCTTATAGAAGGAACTTATCTTCAATGAGAGTTTTTTTAGCTAGATTTTGACTACCAATTTGTTTTCTAACTGCTTTCAGACAAATGTCTAAAATATAGGTTAATGCACAAGCTAAACTGCGACACTGTACAATATCTACTTGCTCTTCATCTGATTGAAAAAACATAAAGAAAAATATATATGCATAGACAGAGAGCAACCATAAATCAAGACAATGTCCTAAAAAGATAGTGCTCTCAAAGTTGCACTCGTGATCAGGAATGAATATTGTGTGGTTTACACTGAGTAAACTAGGTAAGAAACTCAAATTAATTCCAGTCCATTTCCATATTTTCTGTAAGAATAAGGATCCATCTGCCACATCTATATTTTCTGAACGCAACTTGCTGAGAGATCGAGTATTGGCTTTAAGTATAATCGTGCGAAAGTGTACACTAAGTTTTTTTCTAGCTTTTAAAGCACAGAGCAGTTCTGGACAAAGAGGACTTGATTTCAAGTGGCTTTGTCTCCTGTTATTCTTTTTAGGAGGTTTCTTAACCATCGACGCAAACTCATATCTTACATTGAGATTAGAGAACAGGTTAGCAGCCACGTTTGAAAAACTTTTACTACCAAATGCATAACAGTGGCCTTTAGATATAATTTCTTCATAAGTGTGAATAAATTTTGAAGAGAATATGATTTCATAAGTTTTGTATTTTGTTCTTCTCTTAAAGTTTTCTTCTAGTTGAAGACCAGAGGAAACTGGAAGTAGACCACTCTCTTGAGCTTTTATTTGAGAACAAATTCCTTCTAGATCGACATCTGCATAATCATGATCAGAATCACAATGCAAGTAAAAACCATGATACTTTTCATCGATAACAATTAAAGAAATTTTGGCTAAAGCACAGAAGTCTAAGAAGGCAATTGGTTTATATTCTTCAAAAAAACGATGATAAATAGCATAGTTAAAGCTAAGATTGACCACAAGAGCAAGAAAAAAAGTCTTTGAAGACCTGTAAAATTCTAATACAGTAGTTTTCTCTTTTTTAAGGTGCTCTAAAGTCGAGTTAAAGTAGTTTTCTTCAGCTGCTGAAGTAACATGCAAACCTAGATTCATCCAGAAAAGGGTAAAAAGAAGAAGAAAAGAGACAGAAAACTTCTTATTTGACTGAAGTTCGTTCCACTCATTCACAGCAAACAGAGTTCTCCATACTGAGATCGAAGCCTTTGAAAGGTCATTTTGTTGCTGGCTTGCTCTTCTCGGCTTTTCCCAATCCAAGAAAAATATTTTGATAGAGACTTGCTTCTTAATTAGTAAGAATATACGTAGCAGTTGAGAAAAAAAGCCTAATGAAAGTACCTGTAGAATACCATCTTCGACATCAAGATCACTTTCAGAGTCAACTTGTGCACCAATAACAAAGAAATAGATAAAAAAACAAAGTCCAAGTAAACTAAAAGCTCCAAGAATAACTTCCAAGAATATGAAACAATCAACATACTGTTCTTTAAACTTCCTTATGTTCCGCTTCTTTCTAGCATACATTTCCAATAAGCTAAGACAAATCCAAAAGATAAGAAGGATTGCCAGCAATCCTTTTAACAACATATCAGCTCAATAGCTTTTTTAAACTTTCGAATCCCAAGAGAATCAAAGGTGTCCAAACGGTTAAATTTCTCACAGCATCAAGCAACTGATTCCAATTTTCAGAAGCTTCCCAGAAACTTCTTTTAAAAATATCTGAACCTGTTAAATTTACTGAGCATTTTGGACACGAATCTGCTTTTCCAATAAGAACCCATCCTTTCAGGCAACTTTCATGAAACCGATCACCACAATGAAGTGCAAGAGTCGGGTCATTTTCGACCAAGAGAACATCACAAAGTGCACAATTATTCAAAGGTTCATCATGAGGTTTAGGTTCATCCGACTTCTTTTGAAGGTTTAGAGCATGAGAGATGTGGTTGGAAAAAACATACGCACAATCTTTGTACAGGACACCAAAATAAATGCCGTAGATGAACACGGTGCTTGCAAGATGGACAAATGGTTCCTTCGTTGTTTTTGTCGAAGGATCGTCTTTTTGATGTAACACAAAGCTGATGGCAAGAAGAATGTATACGAAGAAAGTGGTTTGGTACGAAGTATTGTGAATTGTGTTGTAAAAAGTGTAAACAAATCGAGGGGTATCTTTTGGCAAAGGTTTCTTTGTAGCAATGATTAGAATGTAGATATTTGATAGTAATGCCAAACTCCAGAAAAAAATAAAGCTGTAAGTTTTTAAGTACATTGCAAAACAAGGCGGGAAAATCCATAGACCCAGTAAAGTTACTTCGAAGTAGAGTTTTTTATTGTTTTTCTTGAAGAGATAAAGAAAGAACTGGGACACTGTGAAAAAAGATAAAAGAAGATAGATAAGAAGAGAGTTTTGATGAGGATTCGACCCATTTGTAGACTTGCGCAGGTAGGTTCCCATTAAAGTTATTCTCGAAGTTATTGACTTGATAATGCTTTCGTGAATGGTGATTTATCAATTATCATTTATGTACCGGTTTGTAGGTTGTGGTAATGTGACACTTAATTTAAATTGAGACAACAGAGAATAGGTTCTTAACAGGTTGGTCTGTTATATCCGCCACTCAATAAGATTTTATTATTCAATTTCCCAAAAATTTATTCATCCAAATAGAAAAACAAAACCTACTCAAAGAAGCAATCATTAAGGAAAAACACAATCTGATGAAAAGAAGAGTGAAGAAAGAAAAATACGACTTAATAAAACAAGAAGTATTTATGAAGGTCACTATGTTAATTTCTACAGAACTAGGTACTGGATTTTATTTATTTAGAATTTATCAATGGAATTTCTGCTCATATTTTTATTATTAATTGATTCTAATAATTCCCCAATCATTTTGATTGATTAATAACTTCAGGTAGTGCTGAAGTAACATGTGATATGACACTTTCAACTCTATAACAACTGAATGATTAAAAGTTTTATAGAAACTGCCATAAAAATCTTTTCATTGTAGCCTGCTCTTACCCCATAAATTAAAAAGATAAAAATGAACTGTAAGCAGTGTAACCTTGGTAATGACTATATTACTAATTTGGCTAGAGTCAAAAGAAAAGGAATATCTTACCGGAAAAGGTTTTCTATCTAAAGCAATAGACTTTTTCTAGGTTATATCTGCAAGATTCAGTTATATCTTTAATCTGTGGTTCTAATTTGGTTCCACTTTTGAACAAGAACAAAGTGTACGCAATGTATGGTTTCGTAGTAGTTGAGGGCATATCTACTTGCAGTACTGAAAAATATTAAGCATATTACTGTGTTCAAAATTATTCTTACCACACTTTCTTTAAACTTAGTGCAAATTCATATTAAAAAATTTCAGGAGTCAAGCAGGTAAAATGCCTTTCTTTATTAAGCAAGTAAGAGTTTGATTACTAGCAGCCTCGGAGTAAAGTCTGTATTTTTGAACTGAAACGATTGACATTCAGTCTCTATGAAACCTTATATCAAGGACTCCAAAATTTCTACGAATGTGATAGAAGATGTTAATTTTAATTTTATTTTAGCCCGAAACAAGAAAAAAAATCCACAATACGAGACAGTTCTTGAAATCACGATATTGGGGTATTGTATCCTGTCTTTCTAAACTCATACTCGGCATAGGTTGTTAGTATTATCCAATTGTTTACTCCTATTATCCTATTCGTTCCTACGCAAATTGATCAATATCTTAATGCAAGATGACTGCTATTGAGCCAGCAATTATCTAGTAATCTGCCTTGAGCCTCTTGCTGATTGATCTTAAGCTATAGAAAATCATTGAACTCTCATATGGCTTATGTAAGAAATCTTATTTCACAACGTGCTCTCCAAATTTAAAGTATAAAATCAAAATAAGGGGAAACAACTTCCTATTAAAATGAAAAGTAGATGAAAATAATATCTTTTCTCAACAATGAGTTTTCGATGACTGGACCAATCTAAGGTTAATGTGAATATGGTTAAGGTTTAGAACACTGAATTTCTTAAACATTGGTATTTTGACAAATGTGTTTATAAATGGGTTGAGTCTGTGTATTTAGGTCTTACAAGGAATCATTTCAAATTCATCGAGAATGTTTTGACAACAGCTTAAGATTTCATTTAATATTGAATGCTTACGAGCTTTGTGTTAGAAATTCAGTATCCAAGAGTCCAGTGTAATTAATTTTTTGGTTCGACCCTTGTATAAGCGCTCTATTTTCCTAGAGTCTCCATTTTCAAAGTAGATTTTTTTGCTTATGTTTCTTATTTCCTGCTCCCTCTCTCGCAGAAAACCATAGTTGGATTATTTCAAAATACAATTTAAATCATCATAGTTGCAGCATAAAATTTTCTCTCTCCTTTATAAACGCGGGAGGTGCTGTCGAAAGACAGTCTTCACTCGACCAACAGTACTGCATATTTGCTCTTTTTTTTTGCTTCACGACTTCAAATTTTGAAGACTTAGAATCATTAATGTAGATTACATGGCTGTTGCTTCTACTTTCCAAAAAAAATTTCAATACTGTTATAGGATTTTTGGAAGAAGGCTGATTTTGATATATACATCTAGAAAAAGCTTATATTATAACAGCAGAATCAGACATCAGCTTTATACAAACCCTTGAAAAGTGTATATATAATAGAAGGACATTGGCTCAATTTTAAAATCTGTAAGAGAGAAGTATTACATCATTTTTTCTAATAATTTAGCCATGAAAATTTTCTCCTGATATTTCTCTGAAATTATAAACCCAGCTTTATTTTTTTGAGTTATCATGAAACACGAAACTTTCTAGCTAATTTCATTATTGTAATCCAAAAGCTCAAGTCGGAAGCTTAGCTTGCAGAACACTCTACCTTTTAAGCTTTTCAATATTGGGGCTAACATATTTTTGTAGAAGTGCCTCCTTATAATTTAAAACCACCACCAAGGACCATTTCATGCAGTTTTCATTAAGAAATCATTTCTTGAAGCTAATTTTCATTGGCGCCAAAATCTACAGTACCTCGTTTGAAATACTCCAGCTTGTTCAAGCAGAATTCGAGTATACAATCTGTTTGTCTATTACTAACTTTCTATTAAAGTCTGTTTTGCACTACTGTGATAGTGTTTGAGAAAATATTTACTTTGGACTACGGGTGTGGATGGTAAAGTAAGTGTTTTGCAAAATAGGTTATTTACTTCTCTCTAAAATATGATAAACTTTCGATACAAAAAGATTTACAACACCATCTAGAGTTGGTCAGTAAATATTTAATTCATTGGATATGAGTAGAGTACAATTTTTTGCAGCTTTTGCTTGGGCTTTGGATCCGTTACTAATAGTCACCTTGGCACATGCAAAGTCAATAAATTTCAAACCTTCTATAAATTACACATTAATTTCCAACTCCATGCAAATGCAGCCAAAAAAAATGGATTAAAAAGGTACCAACCCACACTGGCATCATCATCAGCAATGTGTACCCTGATATTTCATGTGTTGTATCTATCTGAATATACTCACTCTTCATGACTGACAGTGGTTTCTGTCTAGACACTTGAAGAGGTGATATAGGAAACTATACATTGTCATTGGAAAACTTATGGAAGCCTTGTCCGAATCTCTTATTTGCAGCTAGATAGCTATGTGCAAATCATTCTAAGCTTTTATATTACTTTCCATAGTATTTTCTTTGCCTTTTTTTCTTTTCAATAGTGACCATTTGATCAGACTTTTGTCATAAAAAATTCCAGAGTATGCTTTTTCAAAAGTCAAATCTGCTTTAGCCATTACTTTTTAGGATCTTCGTAGAGTATGTAAGGAATCTACTTCGTCATTTGGTCGATGTGCTACATAAAATGATATCTCATAGCGCGTAATAGCGTCTTTTTGGAAGTTATTAGTGCGAAGCTGCATGTCATGTCCAGCAGTAGGGTAGGAGAACATTTCAGTTTTCAACAGGCGTAGCTCGAAAAATATCTCGCGAAGATTTTGCATAAGCCTCTTCCGGTAAAAATTTTTGTGAGTTGATGCTGTACTTTTCACGTTACGGTTGTCACCCTATTAGATGGCTGTTATCGGGTTCAGATAATGCATGACAGAAAGAGGAAATATAAACACAGGTAACTAAATAACTAAAGAACCGCCTGGAACAAAAAACTGTGCCTAACTATATGGCTAGGTGCACTTTAATATTTAGAGGTGTATGTCTGTACGATACGTAGCAGACGTAAACGTAATATATACATGAACTCGAAAATGACGCTTTTCATCCGAATCAGCGACAAATAACCAGTACCTTTGAAAAGTTCTATAAGCGATGTCTAAAGCGATCTAGATTATTTAGTTAAAAGATTTAAGGTTATTCTGTGAACTAAGCTTAGTATTTTTTCACCCGAGCACTTTGGAGAGCTACTATAGCTCATTTTCCATCTGCAACCAGCCGTTTCGTTTCCAAGCTTTTCCTTGCATCTGGTTTTGTGAAGTTGTGGGAGGACTTCTCTCTAACTCACATGCTCCCTTCAGCAAAGTCTTTTATTTGTTTATGATTGTTTTAGAGCTAGAGTGTTTTAAGGTCAGATTTTATTCTAACCCGTGTTTTCTTGTCTTGGAAAAGTTTTTTTTTTATTTTCTTAGCGAATGTCTTACTCCAGTTGTTTATTGGTGATGTTGCTATAGGGTTGCGAACCAAAACTTAGCAGTCTACAACTCTTGTGAAAGCATGCAGACTTTACCTCTGCTAAATCGAAATCCAGACTATGATAATCATGGCTTCTATTCACCAAGAATTAGTAGTTCCAACAGAACTCGAATAAGTATAGGTCCCACTAAGTCACATAACACTAGTTTTGAGCTTTCCGTGGACAAAGTTTGGTTTGTTGTTGAACAAAATTTCTCTCCATGTCTATTAATACTATCTTATTTCTTCAAGGAATTTTTGGTTACTTTTTGGTTTTGCTTCTTTAGTTTTGGCTTTAAGTTGGAAGAGAAAATTTAAAGCCCGAGAATATTCCCCAAATACTTTATTGTATCAGTTTTTATCAAACATCACGGTAATATACCATAATTTGACTTAATCTCTGTAGACTTGATGTAGGTGCACAGCAATAGCATTACTATTGATAACATAACCAGAACAACATATACCATGAAACTTTGTTGATAAAGAACTCTACTTGGAAGAGATATATAGCTGAAATGAGTGTTCCAGGCTATCAAATTACGAAAACTATCGGTGAAGGAACATATGGTCTTGTTTATGTTGCTACAAAATCTTCGTCTTCACAAAATCCCGCAGAAGCAAACAACAATACAAAGAAATATGCAATTAAAACAATAAAAAAGACTGCAGATACTTTAAGCGCTAGAACTGCCTTAACAAGCATATCCACTTTACGTGAGATTAAAATTCTTAAGGAAATAAGCCACCCAAATATCATAAAACTTAGAGATCTTATAATAGATACGAAAAAAATTGAAATAGCTTTAGTGATGGACTACGCCAGTCTTACGCTGAAATCGTACTTCAATCTTTCTGTTTACTTTTAGCATCATAGACAAACATTTCAAACAATCTGCTGAAATGATGCTTTTCACTATAAAGTCAATAATCTGGCAATGCCTGAAAGCTTTGGATTATCTCTCTAGTTCTTTTATAGTACATCGGGATATCAAACCTGAAAATATTCTAATCTTTGGAGAAGTTGGTTTAGTTCAACTTGCCGATTTTGGTTTAGCACGAATTATTAGAAACCCAATTAGACCACTTGCAAAGACTGATGCAACTGTAGTAACTCTTTGGTATCGTGCACCTGAACTTTTACTGCACTCAATGCATTACACACCTGCAGTTGATATCTGGAGCTTAGGCTGTATCTTTGTGGAAATGTTGACAATACATAGAAACAAAACAGGAGGGGTATTATTCAGAGGAAAACCAAACGAAGATATCTCAAGTAAGAATCAAAAAGCTCCCTTTGAAGTTGATGAATGTCGAGTTATTTTAAAGTTTCTTGGTACAGAGGTGTTTGCGCAATGGAAAGGTATTGGACAATTTCCTCAATGGGCAAACTTTAAGAATTTATTAAAAACTGAGAAATTCTTAGGACAAAGTAGATTAACACCATACGTTAAAGCATGTAAAAGAATATCCCAATCTGGACTTAAAGTAGCTGAATCTATGTTGAAACCTGATCCAATGGTGCGTATGTCTGCTGAAATGACTTTAAAGGAAGATTTTTTTTCTCGAGAAGATCCTTTGCCAAGTGATAACGCACTAAAACGATCTAGTGCCAATAGATAAGGATCAATAGAACTATTGATACCTTGTTCGAAGAAGAAGGACTCCTGTTGCGAGAGTAAATAGAAGCATGAAGAAGTCAAAACCCGTGGTTTTCTCCCATGAAAGTTCATCTGGGTCAACTTGTGTCCATGGCAAGTTCATTTTTATGCTTGTAGTTAATTGCGGGCTTCCATATCTATCTTTTACCTCAACTTTAACAGAATTTGATACTTCATCAAAGGTCATCTGTCCATAATTTAAGTCCAGAAGATATTTTCCTTCTTCACTAGTGTAATAGTATATAAACTGGCATGCAAGAAACATAATCTTACCAAAAAATGTATTTCTATTTCCACATAAATGTGTTAAACCACTTGAAGTTACTTCAACGACACCTTTGTTCTCAATTATTTGACCAATGTGGACATCACCAGAAACAAACAAAACACTCTTTGGATTTTTTTCGTTTAATATTTCCAGCAAGCGGTTCTTATCCGTTGAATAATGACCCCAAGATTCAACGAAATAATTTCTGGTAAAAATTTGAATTGAAGAAACTATTATGTTGACTGCAAAAGTGTCATCCTTTAGTTGCTGCTGAAGCCAAGTCCACTGCTCTTCACCAAGAACAGATCCAGAAGAAAAAAAGCCAAAAAAAGCAAGGAAAAAACGAGTTAACGATCCAATAAATGTCTGAAAATATGGAGAACGAGGAACAAGATAAGGATCTTTCAGAGAGCGAGTGTCAAGAAGAAGTAGGCGGGCTTTGTTTCCATTCTGAAGATTAAATGAAACTGTGTGATAAAGACATTCTTGATTCATGAAACTGGATTTGTTATAATCTATGAAATCTAAGAATATCCCTTGCCGTTTTGAGATATCAGGAACTGTTCTGTCTCCGTCGTTTACACCCATGTCATGGTCATCCCAAATACCAACAACCTTTGGAGAGTTATAGATGGACTTCAAAAAATTGTCATAATTCTTAGAGTTCTTTGACATATCTCTGTATTTTATCAAGGAATCGATGGATTTATGGTTCTCTTTCGTGTAATATGCATCACCAGTCCATAAAAACAGATCTGTAGGATTTGAAAAGTTTGATATCTTCTGAAAGATCTCATTGTTGAGGTACGGCTTATGACAGCTTCCAAAAGACAAAGTATTCACTGGATTAGAAACTTTGATATGGATTGAAAACGAATATGTAAAATATAATGCAATAAAGCAAAATTGGTGCAGAATAACTTTCATGGGAGAATAGCCTTAGCTATTTGCAATTTGAAAATTAAGTACATCAGTGTTGCATTACTGAGAGAGCTTACGAAAATACCTTTTAAAACAACTACTTCTGGTTCCTGCTATTAAAAAAAAACGCAAATGATAAAAAAACTTAAACCAAAAGACAAATATTATTTATATTTAAGCTCAAGAGAAGGCTAAAGATTTTAATAGGCAAAAAGCATCACGAGCTTTATCAAGAATTTTTAAACTTCTTCGAGAGTCACGGTCTGGACAACGTTATGATGTGGTGCCGCTGTAAGCAATAACAATGTAATAGATGATATAGCTGGATTTGAATTTTTTTCTCATACCTTTTAAACCTTCTGTCAAACATGCCATTTAGTTTTCTGTTATCTCCTTTCTTTTCTCTATTACATATATATGTTGCTTCATTAATTCTTAGCCAATGAATAATATGCTTTTAATTAAAATAGGCGATTATGATATTTCATTCAGTTTTGCTTCCTCTGTTTTCTTTCCATTTATAATGGTGCGTTCAAACTTTTTCTGCGACTCTAACTTCTTACGGAACTATTTCGACCCCCAGTGCTCCCGTTCCATATGGTTAATTATAACCTGGTTAGAATCAACCACAATTAGCTTAGCAACACATTATGCTATATTGCAACTGTTTATAACATAGCGAATAAAATTGTATATCATGAGTTTCATGTTGGGAACTTTGACCGATAGCCGGACCATATGACCTTCTGTAGTAGCACGTGAGAGAAAACAAGTTTCTTGATAATTGCTGGTTTATGGGCCTAGTTCACAATCGATATTTTTAATACAAAGAGGTTATTTCTATGGTTTTATATTTTGCATCGATGTAGTACAATATAACAGACTATACTATGTAACAATTGTACCGAGGTTCTTTACAGTTTTATTGATAGAGTTATTTCACCCCACAGAAGGTTTCTCGTTCCTAGAAAAAAAAGAAATACAGCGCCACAATAAGCCATATTTCGTTTTTTTACTAACAAGTGTTAATGTACAGATATTTTATTCAATAATATTAGTGGAGCATTAGGCAAACATGATCCCTTGATTACTCGTATTCTGTCTTGAATTGCTGGGCTGAGAATATTAGTTTGGAACGTTTCTAGTTAGATTCATATTTTGTCTATATCCAAATATTACTAAGAAACATGAGGTTTTTGTTAACAACAGAATTTTAGTGTTATTTTTTGCAATACTCTATCAAGAATACGGTAGAGTGAAGAATAAAGTCAAACATGCAAATACTGAGAACAATCATTTAACCGAGCCACTCATATGGTAAAAGACATGGTTCGACTCCATGATGCAGAACTTATGAGGGTTTATCTGAGAGGTACTTTTTAAAGGATTTTCTACGCATGAGCGTATGTTTTTCTATGAGAATACTTATTTTTTTCTCTGTTGTGGTAATTTTGAATTAATAATTATTTAAGCCTTATATATAACAAAGGGCTAACATTGTATTAGTTCTGGACGATGAAGAGTCGAATAATAAATATACAGTTATAAAAAACCATTTAGTAACTCAAATTGAAAAAAACCATTAAAAAATACTAAAAGTTTAAATAGAACTCTTTCCACAACATATATCGCTACTAGAAACCTTTTAGCTTTGTTTAAACTCATCCCATCGTTCAACGAAGTGGTTGATGTAAATCCTTACGTGAAAAATAGTTTTTAATTCTAGCGGGGGTGAATTTGTTATATCGGCGAATCTATTACCCTTGGAAAGAATTCGCCCTTGTTTAATGTAATCAAAGCAATCAGCTATGAAATATACTTCGTTCATGGGATAGTGCAGCATGTGATGTTGCCAGGAGCTTACCGATAAATTTAAGTGATACGTCAAATTGTATATCTGCAATGTGTTGGAATTACAGTCCATTGGACATTCTATTGGTGAAAATGTAAGTAATTCTGCCATTGATTCATTTATTATACGTCTATTCTCAGTGTTTGACCGTCACTTTGATCAAGACGGGGAACTGTTTAATTATATGAATTCAGCTTCCCAAACATTGCAAAGAGAAGTAAGATCGTAGCTTAATACTTGCTTAGCTTAGATTATTCTGGTTCTTTAATTAAAAATTTCATCCTACTACATATTCCTGTTCCCAACGAGACATTTAATTTGGGCAGTAAGAGGCAAAATTATTGAGAATAAGGAAATACATTATTTTAACTTTTTTCCAATCTTCATACATTTAGGGTGGATTACCAGATCCTCGCTAGAGCAAGCGGTTAATACAAAAGTGGTTGTAATACACGGTGATTCTACTGTACAATAAATTTGTTACAATTTTCCTAAAATGGAGTAGTTTTGCAGTAGGAGTGCTTATAATACATAGAGACACCCAAAGCTATATTTCAGCAAGCACAGTATATTACAAGACATTAAAATGTCATTAGAATAATAAAACATAATTTTTATTCAACATGAAAGTGAAACTAAATTTATCTTGGAAATTATATTATTAAAACGTAAGGAGAGTAATGCATGTATAGATTCGTTGCACTATTAAGAGAAAAAGTTTATCACCTCTCAAAGGTATCTGAGAAAAATAGCTTGGTGTTTCAAGCTCTAAAATATGGTACAATAAGAAACAAAAGAAGACCAAGAAGCAAAATCAATGAGAAAGCCAAAGCAATGCAAATGATTAGATGTAAGAAACAAATATGTTAGTTAGAACGAAGATTACCAACAACTTGCTCTCGCTAACTATAGATGTCGATAATGAACTTATGTCGCCAATATTTATTTTGAATAGGGGATCAGGCTTTTTCTTTCTTTGTTTATTTATTCATTCGTTGTATCAAAGGTGGATATTCTTAATCATTTTGTTTGTTTGTAGAATACGGAGACAATTTTGACCACGTTGTTTTTTTATCAACTTTAGTTGAGGATTTTGTAAGTAGCTAAGAAAACGGTTGTTATCTCAGCTTAATCATTCGATTTGTTTCGATCCGACCTCACTCATAACTCAACCGATATGCTTGCGCACAAAATTAAATATACCTAAGAAATAGAAGAGAGTAAGCATAGTATCTATGAAAAAAGTTATATTTCATTTATATCCAGTCATATATTCAGTCAGAGCAGTTTCACCCCTCCGCACACATATTACATTCTACTTTGGTTCACCTCATTCTCAATTTTGCTTGTGCAGTTTCAATTCTGTCGCAGAAATCCACACAGTATTCGAAAAACTTCATCGTCACAAGAAAGCCAGAACTCGATCTAACTCTAGTTCCAAATTACCCCTTGATTGGTAAAAACATGGTCCAAGTCTTATGTTCTATAGTTGGTACTCTCTTTTCATTGTAAACTACATCGAAGCACTTTTCATTGATGTTTTTTAAGAGAAATCATACGTGAGACTAGAGATCATACACCAATAGATTCTGTCATGGCGAATACAACGAGTTGTGAAATTGATATACTTTCTTGCAAATTAAACTACTAAGCCCCAGATTAGTTCATCTTATTATAAATTGTGCTGATTTTGACATCCGGCTCAGGAGCAAGAAACATAAGAAATGTAGTTCAAATCCCGCGCAACTGTGATGTCGTCTTGTATTGCCGTTTGATGTACACTCTCTAAGTGCTGCACGAGGTTTTTATTAGCAGAAACTTCAATGTGAAAAATCTCAAAATCGTTGGCATCCGTTGAACCGACTCGATCTTTAACTTTTAATTGGTTTGACTCCATAATTTCTCATTGCGATTCAAGAGATAGATTATGGTACTGATTTTGCAACTTCATCTGCCTTGTTCGTTCTTTCACTGAATCCAATTAGTCCCATGATACTAAAATATTAGGAATTATTCAAAAATATGATGATATTTTTGTTGTTTTGATATTTAGTTTACGAACACGTCGCCTAATCAGCTAAATTTTTGTTCGCACTATCTTTACGGTGTTATCCTCTTCTGGTTCAGATGTCAACCAGAGTAACACCTGGGAGCTATCACTCATACCAAGGTTTTTCACTATTGATACAGCTCCTCTGTAAATTGCGTGATAATTAATCCAGCTTATTCCCCAACTCCTGCTCTAAAAAAGTTGACATTGCCCTCATTCTGTCAACAAACTTCTAAGCGGCCATCACATATAAAAGGCTTGATTTTCTCAGTATAAATTGCTCGTTTCTCTTGTAGACCTTAGAGTTTATGTTTTCAGAGGTGTTCCCCCATTAAATTTAAGCAAATTTTGCCGTTGATTCTCCTGTCGATCGCGGTTGTATTAACTTGAAAATCTATGTCATGGTATTGTCTTTTTAATGTGGCTCAAGGTTTTTGTAGGACCGTCACACATAATTTCTTCCACCTTTAGATCTGCTTCTCTTAATCATTTTCGGGTTTTAAGCCCTTTTTGGAAACGAAAATCTCTCCTGTTGATTCCTCATTGTCAAAATGATGAAAACGGAACCTTCAGATGAATAAAAATATACTTTGCTGCAAATAACTTCAAAGCACGTTCATAAACATTATCCTCCAAAGCATCTTTTTCGCTCTTAGTAGAGAGATCACCATAGGCACCTCTTGTACGTGGTTTGCTTACTTTTGGTGTTTATTCAGTGTCAAGAAGTAGAACAAGGCATTTTGATTATTTTGGCTCAATTCTCAATCAAGGTACTGTTTATTTTCACTAATATTTAAACAGTTTACTAAGTTAGATGTGCAACTATGAAAATCCATGGAAACTATGATAATAATAATACAGATGGAAAACGGAATTGGCAAAATGTTAAAAGTTATTGCAAAATGTGAAACTAGGATGTAAGTGCTATAGTGTGGTTTCTCTTTGCTTACAATAATCTATAAATAATCTCTAAGTTAAAGCTATCATTACATGTATTTGTTTAGGTAATTTTCCATGTTTAGTCAAAGGCTATTGGTAGAGAAAAGAAGAAAAACTTCCTTGGTTGCTGTATGCCAGATATGAGAAGGGAAAATATTGAAAAATAAGAAATATTTATATCTTCACCGATTAATACAGTTTGTGAAAACTCATATATGTTTCTCCTATGTTGAATTGGAAGGTTTTACACTTGCTGTGGCATATAATTTTGACACTTACAACTGGGAAGGGTTTCCTAGAGGCAAATCTTCAGGTAGGAGTAGTAACAGAACCCAAAGCCACAAGGGCCAAAACCCCAAACTTTATGAGAGGAACAAAAAACAAATGACAAGCAAGGAGAAAACTCATATGAGCGCGAAAGTTCCGTAACGAATCTCCAACACGAGGAGCATACGTCTCAGGCTGACGATTCGACCATGTACAGATGATCTACACCAGAAGTAATGCTGTAAGTATTTGACAAATTAGTTTTGAACCGATTTAGATGGAGAAAAGATTTGTACCACCACTTTTAAAGGGAGCTACACAAGATTTTTTTTGAATTTACTCATAGAATGCTACGTAGATGTAATGCAACTTGTGTTTTGTCTAACGGTTTTGCTGTTAGATTAAGTATTAAGTTTCATCTTGATCTTGCAGAATAAATTCTCAAGTTAAGTACTTTGAATACATAAGACATGAAGCAAGAATCAATGAAAATGAAGCAATTATAGTTCTGACGTAAAAACCCGAGAAATTAAGATGATTGGGCTCCTAGGAATCACTGACACTTTGTTAAAGCCATGGAAGTTGTACTTCATCAAGAGTTACCAGGGATTTACTTGAACAAAGCTCATTGAAGTTCATATTAAGAAGTGCTACAAAAGGAAAAAGAGATTATGAGAAAACAAATACTAAAACTTTAATGAAAATTGGGCAAAAATATTTAAGTAAAGGTCGAATATTTAAATTTACTGTTCAACTGAAACAGAAGGAAGACCTAGATTGAAAGGTTTAATCTTTCAAGAACAACTAAAATATAAAGTAGTAGATATTTATGGTATATCGATACAAGTCGATAATACCCTCGGGATTGTTATATATATTTTTGTTGGGAAGTTCCCCGTGCTTATAGACTGTTTTCTTAAGATGATGAATTTTCGCTGCATGTTAATCCATACTAAAAATAACCAGGAAGTGACGAAATGGTTGAAGGATCTATGCCTTCAGCAAACAAAGGTTTTTATGAGCGATGTTCCCTTGCCATTAATGAAAGCAATGAAACTTTTTGGAGCCGCACATGTAAGATTTGTTAAGCATCTTTCAGCATCGTTTAGTTCAGGGGTTAAGAGACTGAAAGGCTCCAACTTCAAAAACTTCATGAACAGGTTGAATAAAGTTGCGACAGAAGATTTTACATCTGAAACTAATTCTGAACAACATCTTGATAATAGAATTATTGGTCTTTGATATAGTGATCTGCAATCCTTCATAAAAACTTAAAGCAAAAATAAAAACACATGTTGGGCATATATAAAGAAACATCTCACGCTTAACCATGTTCCCACAAAATGTGTCGAATGGTTTGATTCTAAGATAAAGGGAAAAGCTCAACTCTAATTGAAACAAAAAAGTTGGAAAATTGCTCAGCTAATAACTTTTCATGAGAAACATGTTTTTGGCTATACAAATTTCACGGTAAAAAAGTTGAAGAAGCTCATTTCCAGAGGTAAGGATATTTCAAAGGTGTTGGATAGTACCTTGGACAACGAAATCAAGAAAATAATTGGAAACTACATAGTTCTAGATCGTAGTAGCAAAATATACATCGTAAGTAAAACCGTAAATAATGTTTGTCGGAACCATTTCTTGAACTAACAGCCATTGATAGCATTCTTCATCGTGGGTGCAACTGTTCCACCTGGATAAACCTCAATGTCCCATGTCCCTATTTTACAAGAATCCATGTCAGGTTGAAATATATTGCATAGATAAAAGTCGTCTCCTGCCAAGATGATGCTATCATAATCATCCTCTTTACGAAACTGTGGTGAAAGAACTTGGTCGTGCAGAAATTCATGAAGATGGAGCTCTAAATTTCAACGTCAAGGTTCCAGGGTTCAAGAATATGAAACTGCCGAAGAAACCAGGTGTAAGATTTCGACGCTCCAGTTAGCTTGTTAACAACTATATGAATAAGTTCAGCATAGTGCGGATGATAGTTGGAGAAAGGGATATGCAACTGTTACACGAATGAAATAATTATTGAAAAAAAATCTGATGGAGACCTTTAAAAAGTGGATATGTTCTTCTAACAACATTCTGGATCAATCATATTGGCTACAGGAAAAAGAAGATGCAAAGGAAAAGAAGTATACTTAGAAGTCAAAGTAGACTAAGCTTATGTAGCTACACCAGATTGTTTAAGAATACTAGTCCGATGTATCTACCTCCGCTTTTCCCACATTTCCTCTGTAAAGTTTTCCGAAAGTACTCATTTCACCGAACTCCCAACCCATAGCATATGGCAATAATTAGAATGAAGCCTTTCAATAAATAAGCATAATATACTATTGCTCATTGTATTGTTTTTGTTTAAGAATAAAAAAGAGAACCTATTTTACGTCATGAAATAAACTCTAAGTAGGGAAAAGTGCTTAGGCATCTGTGTCCACTGTATTTTTTAATGCATCGTAAGATATAGCCTCTCTAAGGCTATTTTCAAAATAGGTGCTCAAATTTCTCATCAAACGGCCATAAACAATACAAACATTCAAATCTTTTCCCTCGCCACGAATCAGGAAACCCAAAATATACCTTTCTTCTTGAACATAAATATCGAACGCTGATCCCTATGACTAATCTCAACCTATAAACATTATAAAAAGAAAACATTTACCTAAACCCCATGCACGGGTTAGGCATCCTGCATTGTAACTTTCTGAGGGTCTATTATTATATTTTTGACAATGCCTAACCCTAACCCCACCTTTCTTTTTTCTTGATTGGTTTAGGTTTCAATATTTAGGGCAAGAACTATTCTGGTCTTTTTCTCTATTTCTACATTTTGGGCACTATACATATTCTCAGCAGAAAAGTTTCACATTCATACTAAAGAAAATCCATTGATCTTGATCCTATTCATCTGGTTCATCCTTACTTTACCAGCTCTTTCATATATATATATGTGTTGAAACTGTGCCCAATCCTGTTCCTCTTTTATCTACATATAATCTTTATTATTTTATTATTTAGCTGGTTTATTCTTGAATTGTTTTCATAAATCGTTTTAATCTTTCATTATTTGAATCATTCATTTATTTCTTTATTGGTTTTTGCGATTTAATTTTGAAAAACTGTGTTAGTAGTAATAATGGAATAATGCCCGCCAAAGGCTAGCCTTAATAAAAACTACTTCCTTACAACTGGTTAAAGAGGTGAATTGCTTTAAAGTTGACAATGGTACTGTTGTCACCAAAAGTTATTTCTTTAAAGTACAATATTCGTGAACTTAATTTCGGAGATTTCTTAGATAGTAGAACACATTTTGAAAGCTAAAATCTAAGAAAGTTGGCGTTGGAGCATTCCCGCAGAATAATTATTAAAGATTCCACGTCCAGCATCATATGGTTCTTTAGATATGTGGTTGTTATCACTTTGCGTTTAGACTGCCGAAAAAGTGTTTTTAGAACTGAATAGCGTAGTATCCTCGATAACACATACTTGCTGGGGTGATTGGGTTGATTCATGAACGTCAAGGGAAGTACCTAAGGGGTACAAAGCATTACAGGAAAATCTAGGGATAGAAAAATTTACACAAAGATATTAGCCTGTCATAAATTATGCAATTGAATTCCCTTATAAAGTGCGAACCTCTTGTTCTTTTATATTATTCTTGGCAGGTATTAAGGAGAATATGCTGGATAAAGAGAAGTATATTAACCCTGTTCAAAAAAAATGAATCAGTGTTTAAACAAAGAATTAAAACACTTTAAAGTTTTTTAGGGGGGAAAGATATTTATTGACATCATTACCATGCTGCTTTGTCATTATTATCCTGTATGATGTATATGAGGATCATCAATCCTTCAAAATGCAGATGATCTACTTTATTCTTGAGCATATTTAAAATATGATGGGTTATCATTATAAGAATATTTGTGCTATTTGGTATCATAGAGTAAAGGTGTTCGTATTTCTTTCCGTGAATCAATAAACCCTTAAGAAAATTCTGAGGAACCATAAACTCATTACTAATTCCTGGAAAATCCCCAAGAGTCATTGAACACTTCATGAAAAGCTCAAAGTGTAAACTAATGCTACCATTATAATATTTAATAACTATGTGCCCGTTGACATGGAATTATTTAAGGACAAGGCTAAATTAATTTACGCCTACAAATTTCTATTATAAACATTCAACGAGGCGGGGGGGTTTCTCCAATGAAAAAAAAACGATTACTCTTGTGAAGAGAAAAAATCATAAAAATCGATGGATATTTTCAAATACTTTATTATTCATTTCATTCTCCTTAATTAGCCTAACTTTATATATGCTCCAAAACTTAACCTCGCCTGTTAAGTTGCTACAGACAGCTTAACAGCCTAAAATTTCAAGAAAAACTGATATTGCATTACTATAACACACCAATTTCTAAAGTCCTGTTTTATAAGCTTCAAGGGTGAACTTGATACCTCAATATGGCGTTGGTGCTAGCCCGTGACCTGGTCCGATCTGTTGCAAGGGCCTTCTATCCTGATGACTATATAGTTGTTTTAGATATTCTAACAATTCGAAAGTACGTGATAGACACTGAAACAAGCGGTAAATCACCTTTGGAGGCTCAGTTCAACTTAACTCCAAAGCAAGTTCGAACAATACTTAAAGATTTGAACCGCGAAGGATTAATCCAGTATAAAGAAACTCAATATATAAACTATCACGCAGCACTTACTGAAGGCAAAGCACTTCGAAAATCTAAGAGAATTCTATACTACATAAACTACAGACACTTCTATCAACTTGTTCTTCTCCGCATTTCTTTGTTAAAGAAACTAATTGAAAAAAATGATACCAAAAAGATTGTCAATGATAACCAAGCTTTTTTATGCCCATCCTGCGGCCGTTTTTATTCTATTTTACAAGCTCAAAAACGACTGGATAAGAAAACCTTTAAGCCACTTTGTGCCAAGTGTTTTGATAATCCCTTAGCAAAAAGAATATCATTTCTAACTGAAAATGTAGAGCAAAAAAAACATAAGGGTAAAACACTTGCTGATAAGCGAAATGAGCAACTAAACTCTGAAGATAAGTTTCTTGAACGGGAAAATATTATGGGGATATTGTTGAAGCTTCAACAACTTTCTCTCCAGGATATTCCAATGAACTTACCTCATATTCATATAGAAGCAGATAGAGATAAGTTCATGAAGTTCTTGGAGAGAAAAAAATTAAATCAAGAGGTGGATGATAAAGAATACGATGAGTTTGTTCGCCAACTACAAGCTATGAAACAAGAGGATGAAAGTGTTGTTCCAACAGCTGCCCTATTTGGAGTTAACTCAAGTAAGAAACAGAATGAAAAGGATCAAGATGTTGTTGATTTAACGGAAGAAAATTCAGAAAGAAATGAACTTAGAAAAGCGCAAACAGAAGTTGTGCACACAAAAACATATGCACTACCTAGTTTTTTAAAAACCAATGCTTTAGGTGAAGTTGCAAGTCATGCAATGGAGGATGCAAAAGAACGTCAAGAAAAGAAACTACTGGAGAATATGCAAACTGAAGAAGATAAACAAAGAGCAGATGCACTACGGGAAAAAACTTCTCATGAAATTTTGGAAGATCTTGATGAAGAACTAGGAGGAGCTGTTGATATGCTCAAATTTAGAAAATCTCTACGGGCGGCTGCTACTTAACATATTTACACCTCAACCTATCTCTATCAGATAAAATACTATACGCAATGCTGCACCATCAAGGTTCACTTTCAGAGGTGTTTGAGAAGCTTTGCTTTTGCTTAGCCTTGATATATTTGTAGTTAATTAAACCAGATCTTTTCATAAAAGCATAAACAATGAAACCTAGAGATGTTGCCATAATATCTAAAACAGCAATCCACCACGACGAAAAGCAGCTTATTAATATAACAACGCCTATGATCAACGGTGCGATCATGAAAAAGAAAACTCCTGCACCTTTAACTGGCACCTTGAATATCCGCTGCTCCTCTAGTAGTTCATCTTCTTCCATAAGCCGCAACTGAATGAAACAAAAGAGTTCTAACAATGCAGAAGACACGCTAAAGAAGTTGCAAATATTGATAATATTCTCAAAACTAAGACATATTGTTGAAGCCATAAAGATTAAAGATGCAAAAACAGCTCTTTGAGGAGCATCATTTTTATTGAGTTTAGAAAAGTAAGGAGGAATCATCCCTGCTTCCGCCATACCAGCTAATTGCCAACTATCTTCAAATAATTCTGCACAATGCATACCTAAATTTGAAAAGAACGCACTGATAAGCAAAACAAAGGCAAAACTTGGGCTTATTGACTCTGCAACTGTAATAAAAGATCCTTCTTCCCAACCCATCCATGAGCCTTTAGGGGTAATAAGAACGCCAGATATTAGAGGAAGAGCATAAGTGAGAATAATCAAACAAAGAGACACAAAAAGTCCCTTTGGATAAGCTGTAGATGGGTTTGCAACATTTCCAGCAAAGGTTGAAGTAGAATCTAAACCAGAGAAGTTCCAGTATAGAATCGCAACCAGAGAGTATAAATTTTCGGCTGTTATTTCTTTTCGTTCAAATATTCGTTCATAACGTGAAGTAACTAAAGGTAAAGCATACAAGAATAAAAAGAAAAAAGGAAGTAGCGTAACGAAACTCAGAAAAGCAAGATATTTTGTCACACTTGAAGAGGTTCTTAGAACAGGAAGAGTGAATAGAAACAAAAGACCAAACTTGAATCCAATCTGTGTTATTACGGAAAGTGATGCAGGATCAATGTGCAAAAATTGGCACACGATTTCAAAGCTCAACACTGGATACACAGCATTATCGATTACACCGGAAATCCAACTCCAGTAACTCTCTTGAAATCCCCAAAACTCTCCAAATGCCTGCGATACCCAAACACTATATCCACCATCTGTAGGAAACTTGCAACTTAACTCGGATGTTACTAAGGATAAAGGAAATGCCCAACATAGCGCTATAAAGGAAATGCCAACAAGTCCATTTAGAGGGCCAAGCGACGAGACAATTTCTTCAGACCCAAACGGACCACCACAAACATTGAAATATCCCAAAAGACATATTGAAATCCAGTTAAGGTTCTTTCTGTGTGTTATTGATGAAGAGAGCGAGTCAGAAGAAGAAAACCCACCTAGCAAACGAGTCTGTTGATTTGCTTCCATGTTTTCATGAACGGTTAAACAGCGATACTACAGGGTAATGCCATATGGTCATTACTATAAGAGAAACTAGCTTCGACTAAATGGATGAAGAGAGTATATCTTCAGACAAGACCGACGACGCATATACCCGCGCTGAAAAGGAAAAAATAAGGTTCGACACCGAACTAGAATTTGTTCAGACACTTGCAAACCCTGATTATTTGAATTGTAAATTTTGAATTTTCCATATTCTTAGTCTTGGCTCAAAACCTATTCTTCGAGGATGAAACCTTTCTGAACTATATAAAATACCTTCAATATTGGAGAGATCCAAAATATTCAAAATATATTATCTATCCACAAAGTCTGTATTTCTTGAATTTATTGAGCGATGAAGAGTTCAGAACAAAGTTAAAAAATCCGGAAGTTTGTAAATTCATTTCTCAACAACAGATATCGCAATGGAAGAAGAACTCTACTATTACAAAAACAGAAGAAGAAAAACTGGAAAGTGCTTAACTCTTAACTGGGACAAAATATTTAAGCAGGCCTTGATCATTTTCCAAAGTCGCAACTATTGACAGGACCTTGTTTCGCAACAACGTCATCTCAAAACTTTGAAAATCTGCTTGCACATTGAAAAAGATGGAACATTGAAATGCAGCTAGAAGCTTTTTTATTCCAGTTTCCACTGTAAGATCATTTGCTTTCAAACTACAACCTGAAACCTCAACTTCTTGAAAGCTAGTTTTTATACATTCGATATCGTTGTAACACCTTAACTCCATTCTTCCTCGTCTTGATAACTTTATTTCAACAGTATTGTTCATGACTAGCATCTTATCCAATATTTGCTTTATCTTTTTTGGTTCGAGTAATTTAACCGTAATATATTGTTCATGTAGCTTCTTTTGACCGTTAGTGTCCGAACTCGACATTTCACAGTTTTCCTTGTTAACGGTTACAAGAGCAATTTTTCGCTTCTTCGGTAGATTCGAAAGAGGGAGTTCAAGTTCCGAGTAGTCAACTTTAGCAGCTGCTGAAAGAAGTTCAGTTATTGGGATGTTTTGCTTTACGTTTAAAGATGAGTTAGGCATCTCTGCAGTAACAGAAAAACACGGGAGGTTGTCAAACTTTACAAGGCGCAAAACTACAGAATGAGAATCAATTGACGTTTTCAGTGCATGGATAAGAGGCTTTATGGCTATGGAAAAATATATTTCATCATTTGCCTTACTTGTAACAAGAGATGAATTAAACTTTGAGATTGAAAGACGAAACACTGAATGGGTTCTTGAGAAAACGTCTAGATATTAAAGATAACTAACATTTATACCTTGTTTAAGAGACATGTCAAATGTTTCTTTGTTTATTGTAATGGCACATTCTTCAGCGAGCTTGCTTAAACAATATGCACCGTTCAGAAGCAGTTTAACGTTATTTCTGTTTAATGTTGCTTTGAACTTCATAGGAACCGTGGTAATGCATCATCGAATTGTACTATGATTACTAGAATTAACACATGTGACTTATTGCACTTTACGTCTTCTTAATGTATGTTCTTAAGACGTCCGCGGAAAGGAATACACAGCTTGACCAATAAACTTTAGAAAATTATAAGTAGAAATATAAATCTTTAACTCTTTATATGTAAAAACTCGCTCACGAATAAAAACTTTCTTCTTTTTCAAAAAACTTCTTCAAAACCCTATTCGTGTTAACGGCTTGTTCTTTTATCTCAAAAACTAGCTATCACAAAAACTAAACATGATATATTTCAAAATATTTCCAATACCGAAATTAATAAACTAAATAGGTAATCATAGTGCATCCCTTTCTATGAATCTCCCTTATAGTATTCCTAGTCAATCGTGACTAACGATATTTCATTACAATTTCATATCACCAAATGTAGATTCATAGCATTGAAACATCGGTAGACAAACCACCCTTAGATCTCATCACGGGCGAGAAATATCACCAAATACGAACCAGAAAAGACGGAAATCAGGGTTCTCAAATCGCATCAACCTCTCCATTTCCTTCAAGAAACACCTCAAGAAGTATCATAAACAACTAGTTATCACAGTAAATACCTCAGGTAACCTTCTTATACAAAAATAAAGTTTTTAGAGTCAAAATTCATACTCCAGACACGAAAATCTTCACAAGCTGAAACAATATAACAGTGGAACACACAACATTGCCCCTTTCAGCGTAACATATCTTAAAGTTCGTTACCCACAGTGAACCGGTTTTTTCTCAAATTATTTTTCCTGCCAAATAATTCCAAGAAACGAGCATTTTTTGCACAATTCTTTTCGAGTAACTCATATAACTCAATTGGTTTTTCAGCATTCCCTGTGCGTCTTCCATATAAAATCTCTTTGCCTAAAGATCTGGTAAGTAACACTGCTGGTAAATTGCCTTTAACACCCAGGATGCATTCTTCCGTGCATCTCATAGTGAGATTCCCTAAAGTTGACAAAATCTTATCATACCCATTTGTCTTAACCCAGATGAACCGACCCATTCTTCGTATACCATTCCTCAAAAATAAAGTCTCCACTACCTTCTCTTTTCCTTTCACCACCCAAACACAACATAACGTATTTTCCAGAACCCTACTTAAATCCAACTCTCCAATTTCCAGATCACTTAGCGTAGTATACGTTACTGCAGGACCTCTGACTGGATCTCCCGAGAATACTCTCCAAGGAGGATCCACAACTACAATATCATATTTTTCCTTTGTATGACAAAGAAAATCTCTTACATCACCAGAGAAAAAACTTCCAATATTTCTTACTCCCCATTTAAATACAATACAATTCAGTTTCTTTAAATCAATTTTCAAGAGGTTCGGAGTCTTACATTGTTCCACACTAAATTCTTCAGTCTCTCTAGGAATATTCTTGCCACTTTCAATCATACATTCCAACCTATTCACAGCAGCTGATATATCTTTTTCCCTTTTCTTTAAATCACTCCATAAAGTTCTCAAAAAACTACAAAATTTTTCCTTTGATCCAGAGTATCTTGGAAAACAAGAAACTAAATCTGTGTCAGTATTACTAATATATTTCAACATCTGTTGTACCCCGTGAGCATAAGTAAGATTAAAAACTTGTAACTTAATCTTCTTCTCTTCCTTACATACTTCCTCATGTTGCTTTGCATATTTCAATTTAAATAGATACTTCATCATCAATGCCTGCTTACTGCTTATAGGCGTCTTATGAATATAATACTGTTCCCCAGTAAAACGTAGATTATCCTGCCTCAAAATATTGACATCCAAATGTAATCCATGATAGGATTTTAAACTCTGTCTTCCTGTCATCTTCTGCAACTTAGTATAAATCTGTTGCTTATTCTTGCCTGGAACAAACTCCTTCAAACCAGCAAAGTCGCCAAAGCCTCTACTTAAAACACCTCGTCTCGAAGCCTCTGTCTCAAAAGTAGACCAATTCAACCTTTGCCACTCTCCTGTAACATTTATTATGATTTTTCCATACACTAACTTTTTATGATAAGAAGATTCTTCAGTAGGGTCCATAGCATATAAAGCTCTCACATCAACATCAACTTCAAACTTGTCAGGATATAAAACCTTCAAATATTGAACAAGCTCTTTCGTCAAAGGCCCAGGGTTCTCTAAAATAAAAGTCTCAACTAGCTGAGGGATATCTTCATACATCGTAGTTACTGGCTCATGTGTATTCTCCGACATACCAAAACCGCGCCAACACACTTCAAAAGTTAAATTTCCCTCACCATCCTTAGCAAGTTTATCTAAACTTATTACTTCAAGTGTTCCTTTATCCATTCGATAAGTTAATTTAGTAGCTGGATTAGGTAAAAACCCCACAGGAGCAAAAGGAATAAGTAAAGTAGAATGCCTTACTTTTATCTTTCCATCTACATCTTGTACCTCATAAATGTGCTCACTAATGACCCTGAGGATTTGATAGGGTCCGCACCAACGTGGTTTAGCTTTGTCTTTATTACCCGACGCTACTTCTTTTTCAGACAACCAAACATATTCTCCCGGATGGAAAAAGATCGGCTTAGTTTTTCCACTTCTTCTTAAATTATTTTTAGCTCTGTATTCTAATCCACAGTCACTCGCTTTCTTCTGTAATATCATCAACTTCGAACGGAGATCTACTGCAGCTTTTTCTAGCTTCTTAAAATCAGATATTTCCATATTCTTGTAGACACTACCTAAAGCACATCGTTTTTCATCCACTCCAATCATAAGTTGTAATGGAGACAGCTTAGATCCCCTACAAGTGAGAGGTGTCTGGTTTACAAACGTCTGAATCATTGGCAAAATATCAGGCCAATCCTCATTTCCAAGACCAAACTCGCTGAGTAAACTTCGTAGATGTTTCAAGATTTGTCTATTTTGGACTTCGACTGCACCCGTAGTATGTGATACATATGTAGCGGTGAATTTGTGCATGCAACCACTATCCTTTAGAAATTTCTCAACTACACCTGCAGTAAAAGGGGAACCCTTGTCAGTCACCAAGGTGAACTGATCCCTTAGCTGGAATACACTGTTCCAATCCCATAATATAGAGACCAACTGATCAGCAGTTGCCTTTTTACAATACCTTAAAATAGTTGTTCTGGTAAGGCTGTCAACCAGAGTTAATATCCAGCCTTTTGAATTAACGTAAAGGAAGTCGGATAAAAGTACTTCCCCAGCTTTTGCACCCCACTCTGTTATATTAAAAGGGCGTCTTACTATTAAGCTCGGCTTTTGACAGTGCATGCACTGTCTTCTAAAAGCACTATGAGCATCATTAAATAAAGTTTTTAGTTCCTTTTCCATGAAGTAACTCTTCTTTATAAAATCGGTTTCTGTCATCTTAGAACCATGGTTATACAAAATATGAGTGTGAAGCAATACAAGTGGTATCATAGATTTAGTGATTACCAGCTTTCCATCCTTTTTAAATAATTCCTGAGCACTTTTTCCAGTGTCTTTAGCTTGCAACTTCAATAAGAGATCGTCATCTATATTCTGCCATCCAGCATCTAAAAGATTCAAACTTCCAGGATGTCGTGGTGAAACGTGTAACAGGTCAATGGATCTCCAGAAATCAAGTTCTGTGCTTCTATCCTCAGTTCTAGATATAGCTTTACAAATAACATCCAAATCCATTCCACTGTCTCTGTATTTCGGATTCAACCATCTTGACAAGCAATCTGCAGGGATGTTCTGATATCCATCTAGATGATAGACTATCAGATTCAGCTCCATAAATTCCATCGCCCATCTGTTAAGTCTCGAAACACGAGACTTGAGCTTCGCTTCCTTCGGGTTCAGCACTTGCACTAAATTTTTATGGTCAGTAAATAGGACCTTTTCTTTAATATTGTATTTTAAATAATATGGAAACTTCTTCACTGACATTAATACGGGGAAAAGTTCCTTGCAGGAAATATGCCATTTTAATGAAGATCCACTGAAACTTCCCGAGCTCATAGCGATAACTCTAAAATTGCTAAGAAACGGTTTCATTCTATCCACTTCTTCCGCAGTCTGAGTAATAAACAAGCTGTAAAATCTGTCACAGGCATCGGTAAAAAGGTAAACATCTTCTTCAGGTTCATAATATCCCAAAGAATGAGTCATGGACTCCTTTATCGCCACAATCATTTCATCATAAGACTTGTTCATCTCTTCAGTCCAATCTACAACTACCTTTCTCCTTTCTAGGTTCTTTAACTTACCTGTAATCTTGTTACTCCCCAACAACAACTTGCGGATTCTTGAAAAACCTGGTATCGATGCTGAAATGAAGTTAGCAGTGTAAATAAGTTGTGCTAGTTCATGGAGATATACGGGTTTCACCCTATCTAGTAAACCTTTTGCATAACAGTTGTCAAATTTCCAGCCGCTTTTATCCACTTCCCTGCCACAGAACGTTAACTTATTCGACACTAATTCGCATTTTTCCAGATTCAGCCTCAAGTTCTTTTTCTTAATCTGCTGTAAGAATTTCGACGTATTATCATAAAGTTCCTGCAATGTATCCCCCATGATAATGGAGTCGTCAATCCATTGCAATCCTTTCTTCGGCCAAAGCTCACAAGGCATCAACACCTCCTCAATTTGCCTCATAGAAAATAAAACTAGGGGTGTTACACCAACCTTGAGGAGCTCCTAAGAACGAGTAGGATACTCCCCAAGGGGTAGTGAACGTAAAATATTCTCCAGCTTGCTTTTCGCAGGCTAAATAATCGAAACCGGAGAGTAAATCAAATCCGGCAAAAAAATTATTCCCCTTCACCCTGTCTAGCTGCACTTCAATTTTTGGTAGAGTATTCGTAACCTTCTTGGTCACCCTGTTCAAAGGCCTAAAATCCACCACTAACCTAAAGCGTTTGGGCCCTTTCTTTGGTACCACTAGAACGCTCATGGCCGTGGTGGGGTTTTTATTGACCTCAATGATTCCTGCGCGTAACATGTGCTCAATCCGCTTAAATAAAAAATCTTCTTGCTCTTGCCCCAATGGCAATTGTTTCTGAACCCCTACATAGGTTCCTTCAAAAATATCACAGCGGATGGGGTGTATATCGGACAATTGAGTGTAGCTTTTTGAGTCTCCGAAAGCTTCAGGATTTCCAGCAAATAAACCTTGAAACTTCTTTTTCCATATTACAGAGCCTCCAAAGCTGTCAAGTGGTAACTCCTCCGCTTTCTTAAAAACCAATTCCTTCATACGCTGATCATCCTTCTTCTTATCTAAAATATCTGCCCCAACTCCTACATCGATATTTTCTATTCCTAAAAACTCATCCTCTTCAGGCCAGTCCCATCCGAAGACTTCTGGAGGTATCCCGTTTTTATTATAGGGGTATCCTTCCTGCAGGCCAATGGATTTCACTTTCACTGACTCCTTTCCTACCACCTCCACGAACCACTGCGCTAAGTTCGTTCTCGGTTCATCTGACTTCCCCTCCCCCATTCTTCTCTCCAAAGCGCTGAGGGGGTCCAACCCATATCGGCTTAAAATGTCGTTTCCTAGAATAATATCGTCCCATTCGGGAACTTCTAAGATCATTAGCTCGACATCCTTCAACTTGAAAGTATTCAGCCCGGGGTTATTACTCTTCAAACTCATTTCCATAACAAAGCCAACCTCATGTACCGGGTATATCACACCTCCGGCTGCTTGCACACGAATGGGCTTATCCAAAGTCTTCAACTTATCACATCGACTTTTTTGCTTCCCATTCATCACGCTTCTAAAAGCTCCTGAATCTAACAACCCTGTGAGGGTTATCCCCGAAAACTCCACTTGAATAACGGAGTTATTTCTCCCTGTTGTCACCTGACTCACTTTCCCATCTTCCCCATCTAATTTCTCCAGTACGCTGCCAAACTTTACAACACTAGCATTGCGTACCTTCTTCTTTTCCTTCTCAGAGAAAAAACCCTTAGGGCATTCATCGAGGGCTAATAACTGGTTTGCCCCAAAACATTCTTCAGCCTTTCTCTCCAAACTACTTTTCTCCGCCTTCATATCAATCTTTCTCGCAGGTATTACATGGCTCTTATTTCTCTTAGCTCTGTATGCTGCCAGTCTTCTTTCCATTTCTCCTCGCCCTGGAAAAGTCTCTGCTGGTTTTTTTGCTTTCAAAGCATAACAGAATTTCCTAGTATGCCCATAAATCCAATCGTGGTCGCATAAGAGCTCATCCACGTCGGGTACATCTGGTCTCTTTGCTGGCGCAGCAGACTTTACTGCATACTTTGGCCTCTTGGTAGCCCCCAGTCCTGGTTTTCCCGCTTTCTTCCAAGCATAAAACTCATTTAACTCTTTTCTGACATGCCTCGGTGGGATATTCTTCAACACATACTTCTTCAACGCTAACCGATTTGCTTCTTTCAAACGCGGCTTCATATTCAAATCATCCTTCTTAACCCAGATATAACTGGGTAATAGATCGAAAATGGTCTCGGCTATCTTTTTTGGCTTCTTTTCTGCCTCTTCAGGGAGCGATTCCAACGTCTCGTCTACTTCCCTGAATAAAATTTCGACAGCTTCCTCCTCATCGATTCCATTCCTGAAAGTTACTTCTTGCTTTAAAAGTGCCTCCGCACTACCAACATCTCGCAGTTTTATCTCTAAAATTTTCTTCTTCAAAGCTTCGATTATCTCTTCATTAGAATTAGTCTTTCCCAAATATTCCAATTGGCTATATACATCAGTTTCCAACTTATCCTTCAGGTTTATGTACTTCCTTGTATCTTTACTTTGCTTCTCATATTGTCTAACAAATTTCTGCATCTTTTTTAAAGAAAAGCTTTCCAATGTATCAATATTCGCGTTCATCCCAGCGAGGGATTGAACGATTGCTTTAATCTTTTTCTGGGAATATTCTTCCTGCTTTAACAAAATTTCTTCAAACATTTTCATTATTTGCTTCATATTAGGAGCCCTATCTGTCGTAGTCATTTCTCTTATCAATAAAGTATCTGGTAACTAAAAAAGCCTTAAAAGTTTTCCTCAAATTCACAATATTGCAATATTGTACTTTACGTCTTCTTAATGTATGTTCTTAAGACGTCCGCGGAAAGGAATACACAGCTTGACCAATAAACTTTAGAAAATTATAAGTAGAAATATAAATCTTTAACTCTTTATATGTAAAAACTCGCTCACGAATAAAAACTTTCTTCTTTTTCAAAAAACTTCTTCAAAACCCTATTCGTGTTAACGGCTTGTTCTTTTATCTCAAAAACTAGCTATCACAAAAACTAAACATGATATATTTCAAAATATTTCCAATACCGAAATTAATAAACTAAATAGGTAATCATAGTGCATCCCTTTCTATGAATCTCCCTTATAGTATTCCTAGTCAATCGTGACTAACGATATTTCATTACAATTTCATATCACCAAATGTAGATTCATAGCATTGAAACATCGGTAGACAAACCACCCTTAGATCTCATCACGGGCGAGAAATATCACCAAATACGAACCAGAAAAGACGGAAATCAGGGTTCTCAAATCGCATCAACCTCTCCATTTCCTTCAAGAAACACCTCAAGAAGTATCATAAACAACTAGTTATCACAGTAAATACCTCAGGTAACCTTCTTATACAAAAATAAAGTTTTTAGAGTCAAAATTCATACTCCAGACACGAAAATCTTCACAAGCTGAAACAATATAACAGTGGAACACACAACAGACTTGAAATATGGAACATGTCAAATACTTTAGTTAGAGCTGGATGAAAACAAGAATTGTTCAGAGAATAATGCTATGTTTTGCTTTGAAATATATTACGTGTCTTGGTCTCTTGGGATATAACTTTAGAATAGGATTTGCCCACTTTCCAAACTAGTCTTGAAATAGGAAACTACGTGTTAAGAAGCCAAATATAACATCCAAAAGAAGTGTGAAGCGAAAATTTAAATAACATGACTGTGCTATTAAAAATTACGTGACTCAGCAAGCAACTATTTAACAGGTTACCTGCTATTAAATGGCGGTCAATATATGCTGACTTAATTACTGTATAGGGTTGGAAATTGATTTATTGATAATTTATCAGTAAAAATTTTGCCTATAATTTTCTTGTTGATTGATTTTGATACTTGCCTAATCATTTTGGTTGATTATTGATAATCAATTGATATGCAATAATAAATTGGGCCAAGCAACTAAATAATCTGTATTTGGTTTTGCCACCACATAAATTCTTCTAAATATTGGTGTATGGCTCTATTGTATCCTATTACCAGATTATCTCCGGACCATATTGCCATTTTATACGAGCTTTCATGCGGTGCATATACAGAAAACATGTTATTGGACAATTTGGCCCAAGGTCATGTGGCCTAACTTATTATTGAAAATCATTTGATAATCGGAATAATATCAGAATCTTTTGATAAGAATCAAAATCCCAATTCTTTTATTGATAATCCGAATCAAAACAATTATCAAATAATTTGAAAAAAAAATTATGAAACATGATGTCTAGCTGCAATAAAGTCAGCAGGATCGGCAACAAGACTAGAAATTTCGCTGCCATGATCTTTGAGCCTATCTGTAAGGAATGCAAAAAGAATCAAGGCTTAACCGCTACTGGCGCTGACATGAATTTAATACGCGTCCATCTGATTCAACCATATCAAATCAGAAAGGAAAAGCCAAGAGTGATAAAAGAGGTTCAGAGGTTTGATGGTGAAAGATAATCCTTGGAAAAAGTTGCTGCAGCGAAAATAATCTCAGTTCAAGAGGCGTATCAATTAGATATCGGAGGTCAGCGACTCTTCTATATCAGTTCACCCGACGTGAAGGAACTAGTTACTGGAGATCGAACATTGAAGTACCATGGAGTTAGGCTTAAGATCAAAGATGCGCCACGCGCTGAAAAACGGGACTAGAAGTTTGGCAAGGAAGCTTGCGAAGCTCTAGGTCCTCTAAGAGAACTGATTAAGGAATCTGCATAAACTAATTCCTACACTACAAGAAAAAAATCTTATCTTTACATCATTGTACACAATTCGGATGTAATTACAGCTCGCGTTAATGGACTTATATGACATTTCCCAACAATGTATTTTGTTTTTATACGTGGGAAAAGACGAAATGGTAGGAAATTATTTAAATCTTACAAGATCATTCTTCTAAATTAAATGACTCTTATAATTCTTACGAGGAGGAAATCAAGGACATGGATGCTTATTCTAACTTTTACAAATAAGAAAACCATCGTAATTTTCTATTCAGGTCGAAAAATAGAAGAAAGCCCCCAATCTGTTACCAGAAGTTTACAGATGTATTTCTCAAGTCTGTAGATCACGAAGATCGCTTAACTTATATTTTGTCTGAATCAGTTAATTCGAGAGTTCATCACATTGAAGCCGGCATTTTTCCTCCTAGTATTTACCCCCACTGAATCTTGCATCAAAGAAGATCATGTTCAAGTTTACTGGATCAACGCTAAAAGGTTGGAAGATCTAAACACGGAAAATTTTAACAATGTGTTGAAACCCCCACTAGATCGCCAAGTACCTCCAGTTTTAGTTTCAAATCTCATAGACAACATGCCCGATGAATTTAATGAAACTGGCATTGGTGAAGGGAACATTGACCACCGGGAAGAAGCCCAAACTCTAGTGGAGATAATCAAAACAAAATGTGAAGGGTCTATTTCAACAACCAAAAAGAAAACATCTATAGAAAGTGTTCTAAAAAAGAATTTATCTTCGTGGTGCATCCGTTAAAGCAACGCTCAAATATCAGAGCTTCATCTAATTGAGGTTACCTTAACCCCAGATCACATCAACCTAAGGTCGGATGGTTACCATCTCACTAGGGAGGAGGACTTCTTGGAACTGAAATTTTCTGCATTAGTGAAGGCCAGCATTGTTAAGAGACAGAAGAATCTATTTTGGTGACATGCGGTCTTTGGAGTACCCAAGAAGATGCCTACACGTACGGATAGGATAAGTTTTCTAAGGATCAGCATGAAGAATAGAAACAGAAAAATATCCTGAATCGCTAAAGAACGGTAGCAAACATGATAAAACTGAACAAGGTTACTGTTCCAACTTCATTGCAGTTGCCGAACTTGGGACGCCAGTTTTTGGATATCGATCATTCAAAGTTTCCATTATGCTGGACATTCCCAGTGGTTTCAACTTTCTCCCACGTAAGAAAGGGGTCAAACAGTCTTTACACTGATTTCTAGAAAAATCAATATGAGAGTTTTTTGGCAGACGAATATGAAGCGGAGAAACAATTCTATGCTATTCTGTGAAGGAGTGGTCACGGGCATTCTCATTGGACAGAATGATCTTTTTTTATTAGACCAAACAATGATTACATCACCCAGCTAATTGACTTCTTGTACTAGGTAGAGACATCCGAAGACTTACTCAATGTTTTTAGAGGCTCTACTGAAACAAGTAGAAGAAAATGAAACTATGCTTTTGTTTACGAATTTTCCACTCTGCTAACTACTCAGGATCTGTTAACATAAACAGATAAAACATGGGCGCTGAAGCTTATACCCAGTGTTCTCTGAGAATATTTCAAATTTATCAAAGTCCTAGTACAGGCATGTGACAGCCCATTTAGCCTATTTGTGTGATATGGTGCTGTCAAATATTGCAAAATTCCCTGCTTTGCACGAACTATTTGCCGAACTTGTAATTCTTCAAGGAATGAAGGCATTTTATCTGGAACATGAGCAAATAGAGGCCTCGTGGACATATGAGCTCATTCAAACGTATAAGCTGTTATTAAAAATGACAGCTCAGCCAAAACAATGACACCGCGCCAGCTAAGAGCATGAATACCCTTTCGTATATCTATTGATAATTATTCAAACAAATGTAGCACAGTTCTATTTCAAGACAAAGAAAAAAAAAACGGTACAAGCAGTGGCCCGTCTTTAGAGCCCACATAATTTATCTTCCTTAGTGAATTCTTTACTACATCTAAGGATATGTGGTGTATTACCCCCGAGGAACTATGCCAAACTTTGTATTCTTTAAAATAATGATTGAGGTCCTTTTTACGTGATTAAGGAGGAAGAACCTGTTTTTACATTGAGCCTCGTGTGCTGTTGACAGTGAATAGTATAAAAAGGAAGGGAAAGGAAAGGAATCCATTGGTACTGGATGTATCGATGGATATTAATGCTATAGTTGGTACACATGATAGTCCGCCATATTTCCTCAAGAGATAACTTTGCAAATGAGACCCTAATTCGATGCCAAAGCAAGAAATGGGGACATTTACTATAACATGATTTCATTTTGTTCAATAATATTTTAGTTTATCAGTGGGTTTTCTAGTTTGAACAGTGATAGAGCTTTCTGTTGTAAAGAAATACTAGATAGATTTGCGGAGGATATTTCCCATGAAGAAAGTATTAAGAATTATATATAGAACATAACGCTTAAAGTTGCTGGAGTGAATATATTATATAACATTGATACATTATCATCTTCGGGAAAAGTTAATGGTCTCTGTAATGATTTATTATGGGCAGCAGAGTATTCAATCAATTAGAGGTTAACCCATTTAAATGATGAGCTCTTGAACATCACATTTTAGTTCCTTCGGACTCATAGACTCACAAAGTGTTATCTACGCGCGAGGAATCTACTACTTTTGAAGGATTATCTCGAGCGTTCGTGACATGGGATGTAACCTTAGGCTTGCAAAAGTTTTTGTTGTCAACACTAACAATGGGTTAGATTTCTTAAAAACAAACTGATAAACCTGATGTACAGGTCAGTAGGGTTGTAGAAAGGCTTTATCATTATTTGCTCTTCATGAAAAAATAATGCCTTGAAATAATTAAAACAATGTTTTTACACTATATCGAGGCATTTATTTCTCAGTTTGATATTCTTGAGTATGGATGGCCGATCATGATTAATGTAATTTCATGCATTATAAACAACTCTTCGAACCCCAGATCCACGAATGGAATTTCAAATTAATAACTTTTGGATAACCAACCCTCACTTCTGATCTTACACAGTCCCCCAAGTTTTGCCCAGCTACTTGCAATGAAGAACTCAACCAGCCTTTGGATGTGGTAGAACTGGCGAATACTTCTAACCAGATCACGGAAGAGCTGGACAGATTAAAGAATCAATTTTTTAATCGTTTAAAGATGCAAAAATCGGGAGAATTAATAAAGAAACGACAACAGGGATAATATATTCCAGTTTTCTGCTAGATATTATACCTTGCCTCAGAACAGAGATCCTTTCATGATACTGAAAATACGTTTGAACTGGATTGAACCCTCCGAGGCATTAGTTTCAGTCAGTTAGAACGTCTAAATAGTAAAGAGTACATTAAAAAGATAAGAGCTGTACATGGTACATGTATGTGGTCTTACCCTAATCTTCTGCTTCTAAACTAGAAACATCTCGGTAAGTTATTTGTACATAATTATTTTAGTTTAGTAATCGAATAAATCCTCTCTCTCTGTGCGATACATACGGGAACAGATCCTAAATACGATGTCAAAGATAAAAGTCTAGGATCTAGTCTAAATGACAATACTTTTTTTATTTGTCATTATTATAATAGAATTTTCCTATTCTTACCAATCAATTTATTACTGAATATTTAGAAGCTTATTTCACAAATGAAGTCATTCTACATTTGCTATGAAGACCCGGTAAGAAGAAATGACAGCTACCAAGTAAGAATGGGAAATAAAAGAAAACAAGCATTCCTCTGATTTCTTAAGAAACCTAATTTTAAGCATCATACTAGCGAAAACTTATGTGAATGTTCGAAGAAAAAAATCATCAATGCTCATTTTTTAGTTTGGTTGTGGAACATTCGAATCTTACACACCCATATCTTACCTCCTGCTCCGAAGCAAACTACAAACATCAACACAGATCCAACGTATGCTCAGCATCCCACCCAAGGATATTTTCCATGGGGTATATTGTTAGCCAAAATTTGCACAGAAGTTCTTAGAATATGTTTTGAGAATCACTCTCTTCCACAAGAATTTAGCTGCAAAATTAAACAAGCTTCCAGGAAAGACTACGATCTTAGAACAGTTTCATGTTTAAATGTGCACTGCCCCCTGGGGATTCAGCCATGGTGTCCTTTTCAAAAGAGCTAGTAGCCTTTGCCATTTAGGAATGATATTTTAGGAACTGAGAAACGAAGGATATCACGGATTTCTATCTCCACAAGGGTTAACTGAAGGTAACTAATCTAATCAGGTATTATTTTATACCACAACCTTTGTAATTAGTTGAACAAATACGATGCTTCTGGACAATCTTCATGAACTCTATTTAAAGATCCTAATTTTTTATGTTAATTTTCTTCCTTCTACTTAATGGAAGAAGGCACGGATGCAAAATCAACATTATTCGATCAAGATGATACATCCCACTCTCAGACAGTCGAGCACTGCTCTTATTCTATTCGTCCAATAGAAAATTTTATCCATATCCAGTCCAATTACCTTCTAAATGAAGCCAAGCGCATATTAGCACACCAGGGTAGAAGCCAAAATATTCTTGCTGGAATGTCGCTTACTATTCTTAATCGACCGCCATGCGCAAAGTCAATGTTTTCTAGCTTATTTGACCTGCCCTACCCTAAGAAGGGCGCTAAATATTTCATCTTCAACCTTATGGTTAGAGAATCATATTGGCCAATTGGATTTTCTAATCCCGCAAGAAATATGAACTTAGATTATTTTTTAGTATCACTAAACCAAATCTTGAAAATTGATTTACCAACAAGAAATTGCCCTTATGGTACTTTATTGTTCATTTGCGTTACTAACTCATCCCATATAACTATATTGAGATGAGTACAGAAGCTAAAGTTTTATTTAGTTGGTGACGTTTAAAGAATTAAAGTTAGTAGTAAAGAAAACTCCATCGTAGCATCGACTCTGCTTTTTAGCACAAACAGGAAACTTGTTTGATCACCATCCACAAAGTGGAGTCACATTTCAAATAATAAGATGTTTTAAATGAAGATTTCGCATATAAGTTTACCAATACCTAACTATTGAAGCTTACTTCCCGTTCCGTTATGTCTATAGAATTTAAGTAGTTTCACGTTCGCAGCTTCCCTTTCGGTCACAAGATCGAATTTCTTGGTTACTCTAAAAATATTCGTGCGGATCGTACCACTACGAGCTGGAACTGGATGCTAGTTGCCATGGAGTTTGCATTCAGTCTACACCAGAGACTTCTTAATTTGAGGGGATATCTCGTTCATACCGAGAGAGTCTGTGCAAAGTATTTTAGCTTTACTCGGTACAACATAACTGTGCACATATACTATAGTAGCACCCAAGATATCATATGGGACTTAAACACTATTGTCATATCAAAAAAAGAACTTGTAATTAACTATTAATTGTCTAATCATTCATTCTACCCAGATTTCACCCAAGATCAGGATTCAAAGTAGTTAACGTGGGTGAGAATATTCGTTGCACCCGAACCTTAACCCTTGTTGTGAAGAAGCGGTCAGTAAGTTATCTAAAGGGCATTCATATTTATAAGTCAGAGCCATTTATATTGTCCAAAATATCGTATTAACCCGAAGATTTGGAATTTAACACTTTCAATTTGTGTTATGGTTTCTTCACGAAACCATCTAACGCGATGGTGGTAGTTATTGTAAAAAGGTAACGATACCATATCTGCTAAGAATTATACGTAAATCCTGTCTCGTTAAATACCTGCGTGGTACCGCTGTACAGATATGAATTGAAATAATTGCACTAAATAAACGTTATACCGTTAAGAAACCATTTATCCGTTATAAGAAAAGCCGCGACTAATGAAACCGAAAGTTTTCTTCCAAACTGAACACCGGGACAAGGCCCTCAGACGTTACATAGCAGGGAATGAACGTATTCCATTATTCCTGGAAACCTGAAGAACGATTAGACATTGTATCATAATACAATACAACACTGAGTTTAAAAGGTCAAGCATGAGTAAAGAAGAAACACTTGAAGAGTTCATTGCTGTACATTTCCATCATTTTCAACAGACCAACCAGTCTTTACTTCTATAGAAGAAAAGAAGCTCAATTGCCCTTACGCACATAGCAGGAGAGTTTCTGCAAAAACATGAACAAAGGATGAAGAAAGTTGCTGTTAAACGGCCAAGTTCCCAAAGACTCAACAGCGCAATCGAGCAGCTAGTTCACTCAGAACAGAGAAACTGGTTTGCAAAAGACACAGATATACAACTCAGAACGAGTGTTCTTTGTCCAGAAGGCATTCCTGAGGATACGTGGCTAGTGGCTGGTGCCTATGATTTTTATAATGAGCTTACCAACATCTGGCTCTTCTGCTCAGGTGGATCCAAGAGGTATATGTCCGTAGGTTCTGGGTTCCCCCCTGGACATATATATCGCTGGAATGAAGAGGGAGGGGATGAATTAGTTTCGGTATTGTGTTCTTCTTTTACTTAGTCTTAGAGCCCGGAGTACATTAAGAAGGCGTTTTCATTCTTAAAGAATCTATTTTCAGACGAAGCAAAATACCCAACATTAGAAGGAAGTGTTCAAGAAGCAAAAGTATATCACTATGATAGAGACGTTTCAGTTGAAGTGAAAGAACTGTTTATTCTTTTTTTTAAGATCTTGTCTATCCTGTATCACAAGTTTCTTTACGATCTGCAGATGAAAGATGCCGATGGGCATCTTCATATGGTGCTGAAGCATTGGGTGTTTTTTGTTTGTGAGCAGGATATTTATCCTGATGACTCTGTTCTTGAACCTTTAAAAGACCTTGTACTTCGACACAAGGATGATTACGAGGTTGCCCTGGAGAAGATGTTGAATAGATTTAAAAAGGGCTCTGAACAATCTGCTTTTTATTAAATTTTTATCCGTACACATAAGTTAATACTATGATAGCATCAATTTTAAAACATGCTAGTTTTTGTACTTCTTGTGAAATAAATGCACCAAAACTTTTCCCAATAATTATTTGCCATCTTTCACCACAGTCTTCTCTTATCTTCTCGCTCAGCGATTTTGAGATGTGACCTAGGGAATAAGTTCCCTCATCCTGCAAATGCAGGTATATCAGTTCAGCTGATAAGTTCAGGATTTGAGTAAACAGCTCCCTTGAGCAGTTTGTCTGAGGACTAATGAATAATGGTCCCACAAATTCACCTTCATAGTAAACACAATCTTCTTTTATTTCTATTTCTGCAGAATACTCCATCCAGTTTTCTATTTATTTTAAACGTTTAAAGTGAATGACTTTGATGAAAAATGAAAATAAAAGTGTTGAAGAGCCTCTTATCTATTGCGGGGACAGTGCTGGTTAATGGGACTGGGGGTTGCGTTCAAAAGGCTCAGCATGGTGTTATAGGTAAGGAGAATACTCCAATGTATCTTAAAGCACAACTTGACCTTGAAGTTAGTCTCGCTGAATGGTTTGAAGAATCGAAAGATCAGAATTTCACCCGCTTCAAAGTAGAAATTCATTCCTGGAACTTTGAAGGAAGTATATATATGGAGAAAATGAAGAAGTTCTTTCCTGTGTCCTATGAAGATGAGCAAATTATTTTCAATTACAGCTCTATTATTAAATTAGAAGAAGAGATGCAAAAGCTCATCCTGTGGCCAAGGCAGTTCTTAAACACCCATCAAAAAGCTCCTGTTGTGGTAAAATTTATGTTTTATATGTCAGATTTCATGGAGGCAACGGCAGATTGCTTTGAAATAGAAATCATTTGTCACTTTGAACCAGTTCCTCAAGCTCCTTACTTTCAATTTGGAGGTACGTTAAGTGAGAAAGCTGCGCTTACGAATAATCATGAAAGTAACCTCTGCTTTGACTCGTACCAGAATATATCTTTTAGTACATCCTTGTTGCACATGGCAAAAGATATGACAATAAATTTCTCGGATATTACCTTACTTTCACAAGATGCCGAAAACAAGGTTATCGTGCTTAGTGTATACTGCACCAACTGCATTGTTGAATATGATAACACAATTGAAGTCTTTCTAGAGCAAAGAAAAACTGAAACTTCATGCTTACACTCAATAACGAAACAACAGGAATGTTTTTACAGTGGATTTATTTTTGCTGGTATTTTGAATGAGATCAATAAATTTTTGCTAACACTCAAGGTTAGGTTTTCTAGAGATCATAATGTCGAAAATTTTGTAATTCTTTTAGAGCTGGAGGTTGGGGGTTCATATCCCGTCTTTGTGAAGTTTCCTATAGAACCAGCGCTTGTACCAAAGGACATAATTTGCATTTCTCCACAGCATTATGTTTTTAACTTAAAAAAGAGTACTCTTGCTTTAGCAACCGAGAGAGTATCTATTTATGAACCCATGCACTATCAGTTACAACGCGAAAGAGTGAAATATACATTTTTCTTGAATACTTCTTTTGGGATGTTCACATATAAGGAAGCAGCGTACGGGGCTGACTCTAGTAAGAATATATCCTACACAGGCTCAGTTGACGATTTTGAACAATGGATGGAATCATTAGTCTTGACATACCCATATGAGAAAAATTATTTAGAACATCCGAAACTGATAGAACTAAACCCTGATTTTCTACTGACTGAAAATATTTTAACCTTCAGCGCAGTGGCACCTGATGGACTGGCCTGTCATAATCATATATTTATTGTGCTAGAGCCCCCGATGAACTCCAAACCCATTTTCACTAAGTTTACAGGTGCCACTATTGTAACAGAGCCTTGTTTCAACCTTGATGCGGAAAAGAATGAAGATTTATATGAATTTTCCCACACTTTATGTCGTAGAATAGAGAGTGTACAGACAAAGCATCTCTTTGAAACTGAATATATTGAGGTGGAATTTGAGGTGAAAGACATTGACTTGGTGTACCCAAGAAATGATCTTTATACATTTGAACTTACCTCTTCTTCGAAAATTTCTTTTACATTATTTGGACGACCCGAAAGTGGGAAACATTTCATATGGACCAAAAACCTTGATGAGATTAACGAAGCAGGAGCAAGCTTCGTTATTGAATCTATTATCTCTAACATAACATTGCTTGATATAGTTTTTTCGGTGATATGTAGCAGAAAACCAGAGCAAATAACAAGCATCGAGCTCCCGGTTATGTTTGAGGCCATCAGCTTTGGACCAAGTCTTCAGATTTCGGTCAACTTGAAAAAAGATATGAACTTTATGAACTCAAGTGCGGAAGTAGTTATACATATACAGAGCTACTCTACTGAGTCGAGCTTGAGTCTTCTAGCCGAAGAATACTCACTAGCTCTTCCTGAAATGACCAACCCATTATTAGCTAACATACGTGTATTTCCAAAAGTTTGCGATAAAAATTTTTGTCAAGAAATTAAGCTTACTGGGTCCGAAGTCGGGTTGTCAGCTGTTTTAAGGATGATACTGGAGCAATCATTTGTAAATGAGGTCTTTGAAACGTTTATACAACTTGATGATAACCAACCATGTACAGAGCTTATAAATTTAAGGAATCGAACCTTATGTTCAGTCCCTGTATATATGCAAAAGGCTGCAGAACAAAAACTTTATAATGCTATTGAATTGGAAAAAGCAAGCCCTGGGCTTCAACACTCCATCGAGTCTGCTACCCTGACCCCGGTTGGGAACATTGTCAATCACTTGATAAGATAAGAAGCTCAAATGGGATAAGTTTATAATTCATGTTCTCCCTTGAGTTTTAAGTCCTATAATTTTGCCACGTTAAGCAGCACTATTTTATTTAAGAGTTAAGAGAATGTTTTATTTGTTACCACTAACACTACTTCTCTTATTAACTCTTTTCTTCCTCTTCTTATTCATTGACAATTGCTTTGCTTTTTCCACCTGCATTTTTGCTTGCCTTCGACGCAAAAAGAACTGAATTTTACGTGCTATCCATAATAACATAAACAGAACATACCCGAAACCTTCTGTTGGACAAGCTCCTTCCTTTTCACTTTTCCTCTTTGAACCGCTTGAAGCCTTGAAATCTGCTTCTCAGTTTTTGTAGTCTAGATAATTAACCAAAAATAAGAAAACTCACCTTATGCACCACTATTTTTGTAACATTCACATCGATGTTTCTCAATTTTTTCTTTTCTCCTTTAAGTGTGTACTTTGTATTCCACTCAATATCCTTTCTGACTCTTTTTCCTCTGATATTCGACTGAAATCCTACTATGGCTTTTTTATTTTTCTTTCTTACCTAAACATTGAAATCTTCATTAAAACACCTTTCTAGCTCTTGTAACTCTATAGGTATTTTGAATATGTACTGCTGCTCTTGTTTTCTTATACTTGCTACGCACAATTTTTCCTCGGAACAGAGTTTGTAAACCTAAGCTTTCTTCTTACAGGAAATTTACCGGTTGCAGCTTCGTTTTGTTTCACTCTTAACCTTTGCTTCTGCATCTGCTCTTCAACAGTCAATCCAGATTTAGATCTTCTTTCAGCTGCTCGTTGAGCCCTTTTAAGCATAGCAATCTCTTTCATCATCCTACACTATCTTATACTGAATATATACCTTTTATGAGAGTCTTTTAGGCGTTTTTCTCTCAACTCGATTCTCTCAGTCTTTCTTTTCTCTGCTGTATCTCGCAGAAAATTCTTCCGAGTTATAGCTGTAATGAACGTATCCTTAAAGAAAAAAGTATTTAGAACATACCTCGAACATCACACCTTGAAACATAGATGTAAATTTGTAATTTCGCCCAAAGAAAAACCTTAACCCATTCTTCTGCCTTTTTATTTTCTGTGTGATTGGTATATCTGTGGGGGTTTGTCTCTTGCACTCAAAGGCATCTTGCTCCTCTACACTGCTCAAGTGCATTTCTTTTATATTGGATTTTGGCTTTATCTCATGATACTTGGGCTGAACATGTGTATATTTTGTCCCTCTGTTCATTTTTTTCGATGGTTTTCTCCCTACATTTAACCCTTCAATCTCTCTTTGCTGCTGCCTCAGGAACGAGTTAGCAGAACCTAAGGAGCTGTGTGAATGGCCGGATGAAGCCCGCCGTATAATCCGCATTCTGGGTGAGCACTGGGACTCTCCAATAAGATTCTTTGGTGGAGCTATTGGTCGCTTTTGTCTAGATAAACTGCTTCTCGACATTTTACATTTTTTCTATGAAGAAGAAGGAAGTTGTATGATATCCGTTAAAGCAGTTAAATATTGGTTTGAAACCACAAATAAAACAACAGTAGATACGTTACTTTGAAAATTACTGAAAGCGAGGTTTTATTGCCTTTGGTAGAAGTACATGTAACCTAACTTCAACGGAGGCTGCTCACTAATCAAAACTTTGTCATCATTAAAAAGCACCCATCTCGAATTTTCCTTTTCATACACATGGCACACATAGTGTCCTCCTCCAGTCGACTTACCTAAGTGACTTACTATTGCCTTTAGCTCATAGACACCTTTTCCATCTGATACTGGTTTTCCACCTACTGCAGGTTTTTTTCCCTTCTGCCAGCCTCCTTCAGGTGGGATCATATAAGTTGGATCAGCCATATTTGCAAATAGCCATTCAGTCGCTTGGGCTGCTTTTGAAGGATCGCCACCCACACTTTGTGCAGCATATCTACATAGATTTTCTTCAAAACCCATTCCCATGAGCTGTTGCACAAGGGAGTCGGAACCAGATGGTGTGTCACTCTTGGGGAGCTCAACTTCACCTTCCTGAAGTCCTTTAGCTCTATAATTCTCCAGATCTAGTGTTTGGGGAACTGTAACTTCTACTTCTAACTTCTTAGGTGAGTAATCAAGCTCAGATATATAATATCTTTTAAGCTGCACAACTAAAACATCGGGCATGGTTTTTACCAAAGTAGTTACTTCCGCAATTCCATTTTTATTCGATAGAGGACTAAAATAATCTGTTATGATATCTTTAGAAGAATCCCCAAGAGTTTCTTTTAAACAAGCCTCAAAATCCACTGTCGGTAAACCTTCTGTTTCATCTGTTTTCATGTTTTTAGGTCGCGGAATATTTAGAGAGAGCATCGTGTGGTACTCATCAGTATAACTAACCGCACCACTAGATCTGTCTAATAGTCTTTTCTCAAGATTTAATCCAAAAGTTCCTTGAAGAAATTCTAACTTATCCAATATATAAGAAAAATACTCGGCTGAATCTTGTTGCTGAGTAGTACCAAAATCTACATGGTTCCTTCCAAAGAGATCTTTCAAGACTCGCAAACGCACAGATCTCTCTTGAGGTTTATTAATCTCATGTACCAACCTGGCAAACTGAACTTGGGAATTTTGATAAGGATCAGTGCCCTCATAATTAAGAAATACTTCATCTTGGGCATACGAAGGATCTACAAGCATTTTAGTGACTCGCAAAAGAACCTGAAGAACCGAGCTCATATAACATGAATTACCTAGGTTTGTGAAACCCAAGTATCCCTCACCTTCAAGTGGAACAAGTTTCTTTCCTTTCTCTACGATGCTATCAAAAACATACTGAGAGTTCAAGTCAACCTGCATTTCAGCTAGAGTTTTGTCTGTTTTCTTCATAGATCTGACGTCAAGTCCAAAATGACTCAGATGCTCCGCCAAAAGAGGATCTTTGACCATATCATTCTCCTCCGGATGATAACTAAACACGTCGGCTCGCACCTCTTTCAAAGCCTCTACCCATTCTATTGTACCCAGCTTAACGCACAGAGGATAATTCTTTCCGTGCTTTTGCATCTCTTCATAGTGCTTTAAGGCAGCCCCTGTGCCCCCAGTGCCGTCCCAGTTTTGCCTTCCTGACCCTATGTACCCATCAGATAAATTAAGCCACAGATTTTCTTTCATCCCTGAATCCGCACATTCCCAATCTGAAGAGGTAGAGCTTATCTTTAAACCAGGTTCCTGAAATAAACCCCGAGCAAATTTTGATTCTTTGACGTCTTTGTTCTCGTCAGAGAGAGACCATGCATTTATTTCTTGCTGCTTTATAGAATCCTTGGCAAGCAGAAGGTGATTCAGCAGCTCTTTCACATTTTCTGGAAAAAAATCAGGAAAGCCTTCAAGGTCAAAGTTAAGTAGGTTGGAGTCAATGTCGGGATATCTGCACAGAGAATAAAGATTCTTTACTCTTGGTTGAGTTTTACCAGTAGTAATGATTATATCGTCCTTTTTCGTTTGCACATCATCCATTTGAGCATCTTGCTCAGGTTCTAAATTTTCTTGCAATGTGCGAAGATAAAGGACGTTTCCGTTTCTCTTATGATCCAAATAAATGTGCTCTTGACAGAAGGAGTGAAAGCTGTTGAGGTTCAGATAAAGAACACTGGAATCAACATTTCTAAAGCAAAACGCACATTCCTCCTTATAAACTGGAGTGTTGGGAGTTAGACTTTTCGTTTGAGGGAGTGTGGCAAGAAGAGGTTCAAGTTCTATCTTTAACTCGTTTGCTGTCATTTGATGTTTATTATTATATTTTGGGTAATTTAATGTCTTTCTCGTAGATGTGCGTTAAGACAATTTTAAGGAGTTTAGTTCATGGGGAAGAATTTTCGTATTCTTTATCGTTAGGGCTTTAACATATATCCCTTCACCTTTCTAATACTAGGGTAGTAAAAGATATGAATAGTATATTGAGGAGTTTTGGGTAATATGTATAGAAACATATATCTAGAGCTGTACGAAAATTTTAGGTTTTATATTGGCTTTGTCAGATGATACTCAGGCTTTGGGAGGGTATGGTCATATTAAGAATAATGGTACTCAATAGTATATAGGCAGTTTGTTCTCTGCGTCTATTTGCAGTTATCGTGATATAATAAATGCATAACAAACAAACTACTAAGCCGAAGTCGGCATTCGAATGAGAGGCTTTGTTTTATATTTCGAACACCAACATCACTTAGAGCTTGAAATGTTAAACTGCATTAAAGTTTTAATATTAATTTTCTAACACCATTTAAATAAATTGAAGTCAAACAATATCAAATAAAGTAACATGAGCATATAATTAGCTGCCTGAACTTTAAATGAACGCGGGAAGAAGAGCCATTCTACGCATATAACCACGTTCACTAATGAACTACAGAATTGAACCCAAATGCTCCGTCCATAGTTTATCCTGCTAAATTCTTTCTTTCAAATAGGCTCAATTTAATAAAATTGTCACTCCTGCTTGCATAAACTGTGGTTTTAGAGAAATAGTATTGATGTGGTCAGGATTCTCATCATAAATATAAAACCACTGAACTTATTCCTGAAAAGTTGAAAGACAAAAACCATGTATATACTATCTATTTTCAAAGTATTATTGAATTTTTAACTTCTACTAGTTAATCTCAGATTCAAACAGCTAATAATCTTGAAATTGTAGTTAATCGTCCTAAATATTCTGATTAAACTTTTCACAAATATATACCCCCCTGGTACTGAACATCTCCAACATCTCATCTTACTGCTATTTCTTCTTTTAGAAATTATCATACATCCCAGGAAGAAAATTAACAACGACACCGATTAGGGTTCTTTAAATGTAAGGTGAACTATGGTAGCAAGTGACAGTAGCAAAACGTGAGTTTCAAAGGATTTCAGCCACTGCAATTTCTTCTTGTTATAGCAAGTCTCTGTGCATTAAATACGTAGTATCGGTATCGTGTTTTAGAAACTTAATCTTTCTAGACACTCCTAAATCAGTTGGTGATATTGACCATGCAACGATGGATGACCTGGATGTGAATTGCTTAGACTTGTAACAGCCAGGGCACCTTAGAATTATCAAAGGTAAGTTGATTTTCTACACCATTGCATGGTGAGCAATTTTTTGATTAGTTGAATTTACGCAGAGGATCACAAATTCAAAATTTGTACTTAAAAAACTAAGTCACATAAACAAGAAAACTTAAGAAAGGAAAACCCAACAGAATAAATCAGTCAATTTGAGTTCAAAAAGAAATAGTAACCTGAGTTATAGACACCATATTAAGTCAAATGAGATAACAATTATACTCTATACCTTTTGTAGCTAATTGACTTAACTACAGAAAACAGGGTTCTAGTCAGTTTAAAATAGTTGAAAATCTGAAGATTTTCAGAAGTTAAGCCGTAATACCCGGAATGTGTAACTTCTGGTATACATCTAGTAAGGAATGTTCACTTGATGTTAACATTATGTTTTACCTTAATATTTTTCAGCATATTCGTGCTTTTAACTGCGAAAATCGTGTTAGACATGAGTCAAAAGGTTAAAAATAGGTAGGGGAGGGTTGAAAGGTTTACCTGAAGAAGTTTTACAATTGATTTCACTTAGATGAGTAACAAATACTTCATTGGTTGGAGCAAACTATGTACTTCATCAAAGATTCCTTGAAGTTTTTTCTGAGAAAGTGTAAATTAGGCTTGCTAAGAGAAGAAAATTAGATCATAAGGGAAAAGTAGCAAACATAAATGGAAGCTCTTTACAGATCCTATATCCGAAAAGTAATATCACTCTCCTATAGATCCTGTCAGCGTGAAGGGTCGTCCTACGCTTTGATAAAAAGGGTGATGTTTAAAAAAAATCCGAGAGCCAGAACTCTGAATCAATTCTTTCTGTATCACTACCAAACTATAAAAATATTTGAAAATGTGAAGTTAAACCAGATAGAGAATGTGAATCCCCAGATTGAGAAGGTAACCAAAGAGGTAAGGGACACGAAAAACGAAGAACTTCTTCTCACGTTTAGATGTCATATCACTCATCATCTTGAAAACAATCACATATTGCAAAAAAAGTAAACAGATTAACTGAAAATTTTGGGTTTAATTTTGCTGGAGTAACTTGAAGTTTCATGCCAACATGAATCTCTCGATTTTTATAATACTTTAATTCTCCCTGTAGACTTTAAGGACGTCTGGGTGCAAATTTTAACTAAGTATATTTCAGTAGAATTACTACTTCCAGGATGGGATTAAAAATATAATTAATTGTAGGGAGTTGTAGTGAAACAGGTGAGGAATATAAGGAAAAAATCCCGGCTGGTCTACAGTTATGAAAAACAGTATCATCCTCCAAAGTACTAATGGTTCCAAAAGCCTTCAACTTGAAAGTATACTCAAATAAGGTATATAGTCTATAAAGTAGCAGACGTAGCAAAGAGAAGGAATGAAGTAAAGGGAACAGTTTTTGAAATCATTGTACACATGACGGATTCGTTGGAACATAATTCAAATGCGAACTTTTCTGATTTCGACAAAACTGTATAACAAAAACTTAATCAACGATCTATTTTCTATGAAAGGGGATCGGTAAAATAAGCAATGAAAATCAAACTGTCTCGGCATATCAGAGAAAATTTTAATAGCTTTTTCCTTTTGACTCAGTTATCTTCTTACATATGCAAGTGACATGTCTGTGTGTCTTCGGAGCATAATCCGACATTATCATTGTCAACAATCATCTTTAAGAACCTAATTCTCTTAGCACATCTAGACGCAAATAAACTGGATTTTGCGTTAGGCTTTAACCCAATGTCTTAATATAAAATGTAATTGAGGTTTGAATCCCTATTCCTTGATAAAAGTTATCGATGAACAAACCCTATCTCAGGATGAAAACATATAAAACATTCAAGTGATAAATCTCAGCGAGTCAAATTTAACACCCATGTCTTCAAATTAAGCAAGACTTGATACCTGAATCACTCTCGTCTCTGTCAAGAAACCTTGTTCTACCTCTATCATCTTAAGCTATGTCCCTTGATAACTAACAATGTTTAGCTGAGAACTCGGAAGACTTGCTCCATTTCTTAATCCCTTTTCTGAATTTACGAATCCATACTTCAGTATATAAGCCTAGCTTGACTAATTTTAACATATCAAATCATCTAGTAAAAGGACTAGATATCATCACATCCATAAAAATTGTTTATAAGGGAGTCTCGTTACTTTATGAAATCTTTTCAAAGTAAGCTACCGAAGATAGCAATTGAATCTATCTTATTGTGACCATAAGTATGATTTTATATTGCCTGTTGAGCATAGATTTTAATGCCTCCATATAGATACTTTTATTTTTAATAGTACTTTACTGGTTTAAATTCGGCGTTTATCGTCTTCTTCCAAAAATTTCGTAGTAGTGTAATTCAGCAGGTTTATTAGTATTTCTTTTAGACTAGTTCCAACATATTTAATGTCTTGTAACAGGTTTGTATAAATCATTTTATTCTTTTTTAATCGTTCCATGCTTGTTCTATCTTCACCACTGATTCTCATATTTTAAATTTTGTAAAATATCTTATCTGAGTTTATAAATGAATAATGTTTTTTAGATAGTACGGTTTTACACAAAATTCTTCAGAGTTGCGTATAAATGTTCTCCAATTCTCTAGCGTTTTCCTTTCGGAGTTTATCTTGGTCGCTGGTCTTTTACATCTGTATTATGTAGCTTGAGATAGATACAACTTTAGGCTAAGTCTGATAAACCGGTTTCTTTGTACTAGTGTTTGGATGATGTCTTCTGGTATTCTCAAAAACTTTACTTAAATATATTCCATGCCTCCATAATAAATTTATCTGTGTAAATTGTATACAATTTTCTCTTTTTTCAGATGTTATTTTAAAATTTTACAATTTATTTATAAAATTTCAGACTAGTTTTTCGTAATCTGGTTAACCAATAAGATTACAATGCCTTAGATATGTTGTTGTATAAAGAACATATGTCTGCGTCAAAGATTTTAAAATTCTACAATTAAAAAAACAAAAAAAAAAATCACTATTTCATATATTTTAGCATAACCAATATTTTATTGTTGTGTAATTATCCTTTAAAATTTGGAAGGACCAAAACCACTTAAAATATTTTAGTTTATCTCTTGCTTAGTTGTAGATCACTACTTTGAGATTGTCTTCATCATTAGATATTTTGAGAGACCAGTTGGTAAACAAGGCCTTAAGCTAGTTTATAAACAATACAGATATTATAGAATAAACTCTGATAAATACGAGGATCTACTTTTCCGCGCATGTGGTGCCAGTCTGTTCTTGAGCGAGTACGATAAGAATTACTCAAACAAACAAACATGTTTACATTAAAACTAGTACTCAAGACAAAAAATGATATGGTGATAAGAGCATTTGCAGCAGATGTAGTTAAATGAGGACACTGTTAACCTTTGAAAGCTTGTTCCCTTCTCATATATAATTAGATTTTTTTCACACATTATTTTATTCAATATCAATAAAAAATATTGGGCAATTAAACGTCACATAAAAATACGAAAGCTTTCAGAGTATTTAAACCAGGAAGAGTGGTATATGTGGAACGACCGACACAACACAAAATCATATTTTAATTATTGGAAAATACTTGTGTCTCTATATGGGCCACTTAGAAGATATAAAAAATAAAGAAAATTTTAATTTGTACTCTACATTCATTCGTCGCACTGAGGTTTGTTCGAGTTATCTAGTTCCATATGTAATTTCTAAGCTGTCTTTAAGAACTTGTTCTTTAGACCTCGTTTCAGTATTATCAACTAATTCAAGGCTTTGGTGAAATATTGTGCAATTGTTTCACTGGTTTATTGATCTAAATACCTTTCCCGGTACATCTTATAATTTCAAGTAGGTCCCTGAAGCGCAATATTCTATCTCAAAATAATTCAAAAGCTCGCGATGACATTGGTGCAAACTTGTGAAATCAGAAGCAGATTAACCAGGTGATTTTACCAAGACTGACAAGTCCTAAATAAAAATAAAACATGTTTACATTATGCATAGTAAGTTGTTGAAAATCCAAATAATTAGCTTAAAATATTCTTTTGTAGGAGAAAGTCCGATTAATGAGATTTTCCTTATCTACCCTAGAGAGTGTGTCGATCACGGGTTTTGTTGAAGATGCTTATGAGAACACTGTTGCAGTCTCCTATATGAATGAAGAAAACACGTAATATCGATACTATATAATTATGTGTTCTTGGTTATCCATTTTGTGAAAATTTAGTTAAATTAGCAATTAATCATTTCTATTAAAATGATATTCTACACAACATAATATTGTACGCTGTACAGAGAACTCCTGGTCCGAGTCTATCTACACCCTAGAGCACTCTCAAGACCCTTGGACTGGATGTGGCTTTTCACTGGTGGTTCGTAACTATGTTGAACGGGTACCGACGTAGAAAATTAAAAGAATCAGATATTTTACAGGGTTAGACAAATAGTTAAATAACAATGATATGAGCTACTGCAATGATTTTGGAACCCCTCCCAGTTTCTTTACTCCGGAGTATCATAATACACTTTTTTGATTTGTTGAATCATCAATCGCGTCACATGGCAAAAATTGAGACTTAGAAGAGACCAAAACCCTCCATAAAGCCAAATTCGTCAAGTACAACATTAAAACAAAAGAAAAATTGATTAAAATGAATAAAATAATACCCAAAAGATTCAATGACACGAAACTTGATATAAAACCTATACTGACATGTTTCAAACGTTCACAAAGTTTGTTACTGTTAGGTTTAGGTGAAGAAAAAAACATACACTATTTCACAGTTTATGAAAACGAGCAAAATGTGGTACAACAAATAAAATAATAGAAAGATGTAACACTCAATGTATTGAAAGTGGTAATTGTACTTTTGATGTTAATATTGGGTTTGATCCTAAGCCTTCTAAGTATATTTCCCACGTTAACAGCGCCAGACATCAAGAAAATCACACAGAATTTAACTCAAAACTAAGAAAATACCAAGATGAGTTAACTTATGATCAACTTAAGTTTAATGCAACACTTGGTCTGGCTGGTGAATCGACAAGTAATTCCATTTTAGCACTTCATGAAAGATTTCTTAAAATTTATTTTGAGATGGAGCTTGTTAGAAGAGTAATGAGAAAAGTCAGAGATGAAAGAGAGTTATCTAAAGATACCAATATGAGTAGATTGGTAAAATATGAAACATATTGCCTCAATGGAGGGGTAAATTTGAACTATATTTAAACAAGCCAACAATAAACAAAGCTACAGTAGAAGGCCTAAATTTTCAAGAAAATCTACAGGCAGAGTGAATAAAATCTATCAAGACTTAATTCAGATAGATAAAAACACGGTCTTTCAAGATAGAACTTGCCGGTGATGTTTCCTATCGGCGATAACTATGTCCCATGTACCGTTAATTTTGACTTTAACTTTATGGAAGCAGAGATTTTATAAGTCACTCATGGTCTCAAAGATTTTGAGCTAATTCCTTATTTTGTAGTTATGTGTGATCAAAGTATAGCACTAGCCGAAGCTACTGCAGAGATAGGAACCAATAATGCGAGATGTATTAAAGATATTGCAATCACACTGAGCTCAGGATTAAATGGTTGCTTAGGTGAGGGGTTGTTACGGTTTAAGATCAGCTTGTAAAAGTTTTTTTATTACTTCGATTTGAAAGCAGTTCATGAAACCAGTTTACAAAACTCGCTACATAACCACCAGTAGAAGCATCAGCAGAACTACTAAAAAACTTAATAAAAAAAAGAGCGCTATGATGGGTCCATAATAACATAATTTTGAAGCTTTCTCATAGATCGAGTCAAAGGATTGAGTCGTTCCATTCAAACTTAGAAGGAGTAAGGGATATCAAGACAGTCACTGAAGCCTAAAGTTGTTGACCAACTTGTGGAATATCATTATTAAACTGTGGAGAGATACCAGTATGAAATCGTGTTCAAAACCAAGAAACTCACCAGGAAAGGAGTCAGCGCAGCCAAAGAACTAAAAGCTATAATTACAAGGGAATTAAACAAAGTACTTAGGTACTTCATAGCCTTGGGCTAAGGAAACTCAAATTACATCTTTGCAAAAACTGTAAATGGGAAGACGGTTCATTTTTATCTTGATGTTCGTGTACTGGGTTGAACTATGTTTACACCATGTTGCTGTTCCTTCTGGTTAAATTTGAACTTTCCTTGCAGGCACTATGTTCACGTTTGTGATCATCAAAAGAGAAAATACGTTTCCCAAGCTAATAATCTTCTTAGATGGGATTTTCATTGTCATCCGCTGTATATTCTAGTTATAAGAGAGTTGGGGAAAATAGAAACTTCAAAGACCGATGGGCTATAGTTTAAGGTTTAGGTTCCATTACTGAACATGTTAAAAGCACCAACAGAGCAATCATCTAAATATTCTCAACTACTTTCTGTGTACAGGGAACTATACACAGAAGCAAAGACGAGTGACGTTGGATGGAAGGATATGTTGGCGACTGTTATGAAGATGTGTGATGCTCTGGCAAATAATACATCCGGGTTGTTTTCAGATGTTGACTCATCCCTATCACACGAACCATAAACAAGTTTCAACTTCCCTCAGAAAATAAAACCGAGAACGAAACTAGAAAAAGGAAGGTCACAGAGTAAACTGAGTTTAAGTTCAATGTAAATATACGAGTTTTTCTTTTCTAGTCACTCATAGAATTGAAGCTTATAGCCTATGCTCCAATCCCTAAACAAAATCACATTAAACTTTCCAAACGTACTCGTTCAAGTTAGAATCTAGGGCTTGGTCTTGCTAACAAAAAATTCTAATTCTTACCAACATCGTGACATCTAACATAACTGCAAAGCCAAACCTCACCCTAAATCTCTTGGAAAACAAAGCAATCTTTAGTTCGAGAAATCACCGTGTTTGAAAAAGAACTCAACTCCCAATCCGTCATACGAAATATAAATGTTAAACCTTATCCGTAATATAAGTGCAAAACCTCATCTTATATATGAAAGCGAAAATCCATCGTATACATAAAAGCTAAACTCCATCGGAAATATAAATATGAAACATCATCCTAAATATGAACGTAGAGTCCTACACGATGTATAAAAGTGAAACCCTCTTGAATTATAATTCAATCTACAAAACAAGAGCTATGAAGCACTTAAATCTAAAAAACAAAAACACCTTATTTCCATGCCCACCCACCAATCAGGAGACCTTTATATAACTGTGACATCAAACAAATTTCCGAAACACAACCCTTACCCTGATCCCCATACCCAATGCGAAGAACAAGATGTGCTTCCAAAAAAACCTTGCCCGAGCTTATACCCTGACTTGTTTTTTTCTTCAACATACTCATTCTACCTCCATAATTTTAACCAGCACATCTGCATAATACCCCATTCCATACTAGCAATGTTGTTAGAGAAAACGCCATAGTTGTCATACCGTGCCCCCTTTCTTTTTTGCAAGTAGGTTGCCGAAGCTGTAGGAAATTTACCTTTTTGAGTTTGAGTTCCAAAGTTTTTTTTCCACTGTTTTTTTTATACCATTTTTAATTTGAACCGTATTTCGGAGGAAATCTTAGAATGAGACGTTATTGTCAACAGCCTAAGGTTCAGGGTTATATCTTTTAGAGTGTTTTTTGTAACGAGCATGTAGCCTACATATATCATGGACCCCTGAATAACATATTCACTAGCAGATACATCTTGTTGACATATGCTCTTTTTTTCTTGAATTTAGATATGCAAAAAGTTCTTCCATCGTTTCTAATGAACCTTCTTTGACTTCGACCTCGCAGCTTTCACTAAACTTTCTTTTTCCTTTCACAATGTCTTCCTTTCTTCAATCTTTCGAAATATTGTGATTTGTAATTAGTTTTGTTTTGAATTATTTTTTTGATTTAGATTTTGGGGAATTAATTTCTCTAATCATAAATGTGAAGTACGATACTCTGTAGTACGAAAGCCATAAACCGTGATTTTGCGTTCAGATGAGCTAAATCAGGGTGCACCCCTACAAGACAATAATACTCTAAAATATTTTCAATGAGAGTCGTCACAGGCCACGGGAAAAAATGTGTTGGACAGAGAACACCAACACCAAGAGAATTGGTTTCAAAGGTAAAACCTAAATGGGCAGCTAAAAACACTTAGAGAATGAAGGTTATAAAGAACAAAATCTTGAACTGAAGCATATTAACGTTGATTGGTTGCCATCAGTGTTAACTCTACAAAAGAGCCCTGTAAGGATACCAAGAAGAGAAGTACAGACAAACCGCACCTCAATGCAATATCGGAAGTTACATTCGTTGTGGAGCTATAGTTGAAACTTCGGGGAATGTATCCCGAGAAAGTATTTTGAAAGCGACAAAGGCTAAATTCTTTATTTTCCTAGGGTTTTAGTATTTTAGTTTCTCATGCAACTGAGAATAAGAAAGAAACAGTTAGCCACCAAACCTTATTCAGGAAAGGCACCAACCACCTCGAAACCTTGGTCAATACAACTTGAAAAGAAGGGTAATATTCTCTTGCATCAATTGAGACCCGGTGATAGTACTGATACCCTTAAAGCAGCCGCTTCATCTTGAAGTAGAACACAGTATCACAAACGGGGGAAAATACCAACGACAGCCCATATACTAGGAAATTATATGGCAAAAATGGCATAGACAGGACAGAGTACGTAGAAACAGCAACTTGAATTATGAAAAACTAGAATGTAAGTTACCTCTCATCATTTTTCCTTTTTCCCATTTCTCTACAGCTTCTATTCTGTCCACCAAATAAGATTTATGGACTACCGATTCACTTAATAGGTTGAAAATAGGTTCAAATATAATGGATATATGAAGAGATAGTAGGAACTAGGCAAGCTTAGAGGCAAAAACCCTGTCTGTACTTAGTTTTAAGGTTATAGTTAAACTAGAAAACAATATGCTCAATTCCACTGTTAACACCCAGGAACTTTTTATTTTAGCTTAAGCTATTTCTGGGGGGGGGGAATGTTTATTAATTCTCCTAGTAAACAAACTAAGTTTGTGAAGGGGATTGTATTTCGAATGACATTTGAGTTTCTGTTGGATAAAGCTAAGATTAATAGCAACAGAGCACAGTTGCTGCCTTAACAGCTACTATTGCTACTACTGGATGTTAATTCTAAATCCTTAAGTCAATTTTACCAGTTTGAATACTGCCCTCGGTGAAACGTTTGTCGGAGCTAGGTGTCCAGTTTGGTTTTTTCAATATGTATCAATTTTTACATGTATTTTCTTCCGATTAATTGATTCCGATTACTCTCCAACTATTTTGCTTAATTGTTCATTTTCTGTACAAGACAAGCTTGGGTCAATCGACCTAATAAATATTACTTCATTCTTACACAGTACGAGAACCTGAGAAAAATCAAATAATATTTCATTTATCAGTTGACTCGACCATGTTATGATAATCAATTAATAATTTTAAACAACACATTTGTCAAATAACAACTGATAAATCTTAGCAAATCTGATGCTAAGGCAAACTACCGCAACGATTTTCCCCCTCCTCAGTAGTATGTATTGAGAAGAGTCTAGTGTCTGAATCCAATAGTTTTTCCCTAGCAAGCAAAGTGTCGGCAGGTACCAAATTATGTAGACTGCTGCCAACTTGGATCCTTGAATCTTAGGTTTTCCTTTGGCGTGTTATTTATTAGAAACCTTATAAAAGGAGTGGCAATTTTACGGATAACCAAACTTAGTAGAACAAATAGTTACCATGACTCTTGTCTTCAATAAATGCAAAAGAGTTAGAACCCAGGTTTATGGCAATGAATTGACATCAAAGTAAAAGGCAATCCTGATAATCTAGAAAATTAAGACGGGTGATGGTAACTGGTAGCTACTTTATTGTCCCAAGGACAGGTTGCGTCCTATCTCGTTATATTTATTGATAGTCCATCCAGCTCACCCCCTGTGGGGAAGTTACTAGGTAGTTGCCCACTGGGAACTGGAAAGCAACAATCGGGATGAGACGTAGGCAACTTCTTGACAAGATTGGCCATCTAATCGAGCCCCCATAGATTTAATGTAGTTAGAGCTTCAATGTTTTACTCTCGTACTAGATGCTCATTACATATTGCGATCTTTAAGAATCTTGTTGGGGATTGAAACCCCATTGAACATCATTCTCAATTTCATTTAACCTTCAACTGGGTTGGGCAGAAATATTTATAAAGTTAGTTTGTTTCTGTGCTATTTTACTCGCCACAACGGACTCTAATAGGGATCTGGAATAAATTGTTCCACAAGAATGCAGAAGCGCATGTAAGTACCTTTGAAACGTTGATGGAATATAAAAACGGAATAACTAAGTGTAAAGGTCCAGCTTAGAACTTTAAGTTCCTTTTTATAAAACACTAGTTCAGTGAAAAAAGAGTTTCTAACTGTCTCTTGATATCACATCGAAATAGACTTAAGAGAGCTCCTAAGTTTTCTTCTACTGTTCGCGTTATAGATAGATTATAAAAGTAAATACCAAACTCTGATTTATCTCACATTTAGTCATTTGTAAAACTTTTCTATGACTTGGAATATAATTGTTTTAAAATTCAATTGTCAAGCAAAGTAACTAAACAATCTTCTCGAGACAAAAGGGATACGAGTTTGATTAAATCTATGCATTCTTGGTTCTCAAATCTAGTTAGTTCATTATAAAAAACAAATCCAATAATATGTTCTTGAATTATTATACCTTATCTTTCACAAGAATAAACCACCCATAATTATACAATAGTAGATAAGTGTAATTATTTTCGTCAATATGTATTGATAATCCGATTATTTAGATGTAACAATCATTCTGATATCTGGTTATCTTAGTGGCCACCTGAGAACTTCAATTCGCTGTGAACTTGCAATCTTGTTTTTATAATCAGAAAGTTTAAATATATACTTGATCTCCTAATCCCTGCTGAATATTTAAAAAATCTCGTAAACACAGATAATAGGCTTAGCTTTAGCTAATAATACATAACAATGCAATAACCGATTTCGGTAGGTTAATTTTTACGATCAATGTCTATATCAACTGCTTTACAATATAATCAGAATTGAAATACTGTTATGTTATGGAATATTTTTATATGAATATAAATATTTGTATATAATGGTTTGAAGAGTTTGAAATCTTAGAAGAAGATTTTTGTATTTATTGTATGAATTTTTAAATTATTTATATCATTTAAAATATATAAGAGAATGATTAATTAATAAATGGATGAGAAACAATTATTTTACTTATATTATTTCTTTAACATATATGATACTAGATATATAAGTAATTCCATTAAATCTAATTCTTTATAGTCTTATTGCTTTTAGTAGAAGAAATAATTCCAAACACACATTTCAATACCTACCAGTTTCAGATAGGGTTATTTGAGTTTATTCGTTTCAATATGCTGGACATCTGCCTGAAATTTGACAAAAAATATACCGAGTTTTTCTTATCTCCTAACAAAATGAGAACACTGCAGTAAGATGGTTGTTAAATGAAGTGATAACTCCTGCTGGGTTTAATATTACTGACACTCCAGTCTCTAGTTACTTAAGCTGTGAACTTGCGTGTACAGTTTTGAAGCCAGAATAGTTTTCTATGGCCGGGTTACTAATTTATATTTTAACACAACCCAAGATAATACACTTTTGTTGGCCAAACTAAATTAAATCTAAGGTTTCTTTTTTAGAACAAGTCACTAGTGTAATAAAAACTGTATAAGTAAAACAAGGACAGGAGAAAAAAAAATACAAAATATATAAACAAAAATATTTAAAACAAAAATGTTCACAACACATAAAGAAACAACACTACTAGGGCTTCTCGGACAAGAAGCTGTTGTGCTGGGAAGTTTAGATGTAGTACAAGATAAACAAACATACATAGAAGCAAGTCAGTTTAACTCATACTTGGAAAGTTCTTTGATCAACTGCTTAAACAACAGTGCAAATCTTGAAAAGGAGATTCAATTCCTTCAAACACAATTATTAGCTATAGAAGCACTTCAAGGGTTGAAAGCAAGTACACAAGGAAATAAGGAGTATTACACACCTCTTAACTTAGTCTATCCTCTTCAAGATAACTCAGCAAAAAGAAAGTCCACAGAAGACGTGCGAATGAAATCTGCGAAACGAAAAAAGAAGAGTCCTTGCCAATATTGTGCTGAGCTTGGAGTTGAAAGTTGTGGACTTTTTGCTAATAAATGTCCAAATCGACCTTGTTCAAAGTGCACAAGACGCCATAGGTATAATAGATGCCGAAAAGTGTACCAGAAACAGTTTGAAGTGCGAAAAGACCAATTTGTTAAAAGTGGTGCAATGTAGATGTTTAGAACTCTTCTTTCAAAATATGTAAAACAATAAATACAGATTGACAAAAAGATTTGGAATTATGTATTTGAAGAAAGTATTGTTTAGATGGATGTGAAAATACAAAAAAGCAGTGAAAGATAGATAGCTTGTTTTTCTATGTATCGTAATTGAAAAATCTTAAAGTTAGTTTTAACTCATAAACCAAAGTGTGAACTTTTTTTCCAATCTCTTTTATACCTACATTTTCCGAGATCACCATCAATAAAACTCCGTGTTTACGCTTCAAACCATACGAGACTAAATCTATCTCATTAGAAAACTTGCACTCTATTAGTTTACAAAGCCTAACCAACTTCTTTATATATCCCAACTGCAGAAGCCTTTCCTTAATTTCTTGCTAATTAATGCTGTTGTGATTGGGTGGGTCTCCTTTAATTAGCCATCAAAGTCATAAAGTAAAGATTGAACTTTTTTTTCTATACGTTATTTCTTTGCCAATATTACGGGAGCAGGTTTAAATATTTTTACTTAATATGTTTGCAAATTCTAGATGTAGAAACTAGCCTGAAACTCTATCTGAAGTCATGATAAATGAAATCCCGTTTCTCGAGTGGTTTTGATACAATGAAGGAAGTTGTGACTGAAAATTTTATCTCCTATCATTACCAAGTATGAAGCGGCTTGATTTTGAGAAACAGCATGAAAGTGATAATATTGTAATTAACGTCTATTAACTTTCCTCCAAAGGGGATTAACTACCTTCAACTAGAACCGTGAACTGTCAGGAACAAAGCACATTTCTTAAGCAGAACAGTCAAGGGAATATGCAAGAAGTAAAATATAGCCTAGTTAGGATGCAAAGACCATGTACAGAGACCTTCACTAAGATGAACAGAGCTTCAACTAAACATTTTTAAATATAAAACAGATTCCTCCAAGACGAGTAACTATCAGAAATGCAGACCCCATGGCCTTTAACCATTGGTGAACTGACTTAAAGGACATTTCCAACACCAAGGGATTCTGGGAAAATTCTCCAAAGAAGTCTGAGCTATCCCTGTCATCATATTTTCAATACATTAAGATTTCACGTGTTGCTTTAAGATTTTCTCAAGGGTACAATTCTGCTGTGAAACTAAACACATGTGCTCTATTAGTATCCTTTTGGTATGAAAAACTATTTTGTGCCACTTTCTGTGCTCAAATTGCTTCCAGATACTACTGTTTATAAAAAAAAACTCTCCCTGTAACGAATAACCATAACTTGCTTGTGGGCTGTTAATAGATGAGAAAAGTAGTAGGATGTAACCTGGTTCCTAATCCAAAAGATGAGCCATGATTTCTACTTATGTGAATAACTAGAAAACTGTATGTTCGGAAGAGTATTAATCGCCCATGCCTTATAACCATTACTTAAAACCATTTTTGATGTTCTTCATTGCAATTGTCTTAACAGTAATATTTCACTACGATATGAGGAATAATGACGTGGCAAGGCTAAAGTATGTATTAATATGACACACTTAAACATAGGAACCTAAGTTAAAGTAATGAGGATTTTGAAGGGAAACCAAAAACTCGGATACAAAGAAACCATTATGACAATAGACAATTATCAGAGACCCAATAGGTACTTTGCAGTCCTTGAGACGTAATATTCCTGTACAATTAAAGTTGCAACAGTGAACGTTGACCGCGTTCAAATCTGTAAGCTTAGGCTAGTTCAGAACCATTCCTTTAACCTGTCTGTAAATGACCCCACCCGGCAGGATTTTTTAATAAAATAAAAAAAAATAAAAAAAAGCTACTCTACACCAACAAGTTTTGCTAAACCATAGTTACAAGATAGCATATCGCTTAAAACGTATGAGCAATTATCTTTTCTTTAGCAACAACATGACGGCTAAAGACACTCTTCCCCAAGCCAGTTAGAGTTATTTTATATGCAAAAATAATTTAAGTAAAGTAAAATGTCTTCAAGACTATTTAACACCACCAAAATCATGTCGTAGAGCAACTAGATGAATGAAAAAACCTCTCCTGTCCATCCTCCACTCACATCGTCCCCCTTTTACAAAGTTGTCACGTCCGAAGATCTTTCAGAAACCAGCAAAAACTGCACCATCTACCTTTCACAGTTCACAGCAGGAATTATTGAAACAAGTACCACAACTCTTAAATGAACCTCAACAACACACGCCTCCATAGTCTCCACAGGAAAAACGGCTTCTAGCAAGGGGCGCCGAGTTCAACTGAAAATGCTCAGAGAAGTTGTTCCCAATATCTCGGCGGAGACATCTCTGATATACCATACCAAAGGTCCAATACAACTGATGCATTCAAAATAACCTTTTGTTCATCTCTATTATAAGCTCTATTCAAGGTCAAAGCCGGCCAAGTCTCTTTATTATTCTTATCACCATTTATGTCTTTGCACGTTTGGTCTTTCTTCTAAAACCAAATACTTTTAAAGATGTCAGTTCTATTAAATCTCATTGGCAGAACAGACTGTGGTTCAAAAGACGGGAGGCCTCAATCCAAAGGCAGAGAGATATCAGGGTTTCTCTACTAAGCGCGGGCAAGTCAATTTCAGTTTTACATCACTTTCACCTTAAAACCTCACTTAACTAATCTGTGAGAGCTAGTTCGAAATGCATTTATTCTTAAAAGTAACTTGTGAAAATGGGACCCAGCTACATGTTGCGCGAAAATACATACCAGCTTTTCCGTGCTCTATATCGGTCACACAGTCATGAAATATATCAGAAGAGTCTTTATACTTGCTTTAGGTAAGGCTATGTTTTAAAACTATAAGTCACCAATAAACTTAATTGAACAATTGAAATTTTCCATCGGTTTTTCTAGAAACAACAAAAACTCTAAAAAACATAAGCGTGTGTTAGGGGGGGGGGGTGCTGGCTTGTTCTTAAAATTTCTTGAACTAGCGCATATTGCCATATTGCTAATTTTGACACGAATATATCTTCCCTATTATTTCGAAACTTTACAACCTATTCTCCGGGTTCTATAAAAATCACAGTAGAAATATTAAGTGTGAAATGTGGTGCAATATTACAAAGCAGCAATGCGAGGCTGCATTGAATTTAAGTTGAAGCAAGGGGCCACAGGAATGTAGTAAAGGTGTTATTTAGTTCATGCTGACGGCTATCGTAGCATCAACGTTTTTCAGATAGGAAAGAAACCTAGGCTACATTTGCAAGAAAATTGTTAAGCACTTTGGTAGCTTCTATATCACCTCCATTAGCCGTCAATGATGTCCGTGAAGAGATATTATAGCCATTGTATTTATGAAGCGAGTGGGGAAATGTTTATATATCTACACGCATATGTATGTTGCGTAAACCTAAGGCATAAATAAATAGACAAATTCTAATATACTATGCCATACCCCGAATTGACTTAGATTGTCGGATTTTGATATATTAGCCAAGCCAAACTATGCTTAAAAGTATTAACAAACGTTGTCCCGTAGGTTCATTTAGAGAGGGGTATGTGATTCCATGACTAGATTACATGGGTTTCATGTAGTGTCCATAGCCAACCTCCTTTTAAGACATTTCTGCTGTGAACTCACCGACATAGAGCTGAACTAGTAAACTAGCTTTAACATGAGAAGGCTTCATTTATATTAAGAATGCTACTTCGGTGCAGATGCAAATTTTCAGAAGTAGTTGAAATGAAATTATATCTGCATAATATAGAGCTCCGGGTAAGTACCTAGAGTGAGTAGGATCGTAAAGATGGCTTAAGGTTGTGATAGTTTAATTTTCTGTGATAATGGGCCTGTGTCTGTTGCTTAAACTAAGTTAATAATGCTTAATGTATGAACTTAGTTTTATATTATTAGAATAACTAGGCTTTATCACTAACAACTGTAAGAATGATATAAAAGGTTTCTGCAAATAAGATATCTTATCTATAAAAGCCCGTTTAGTACGTGGATACATTGTAATAATAACAGGTAAAGATTATTCCCGGAAAGTTCAATTGCAAAAGCGAATTATTGCCAGTGGACAATAAAAGAACTTGTATTTTCCATCTTAATAAACAAGTTTAAATAATAACTACAACTCTTTTTATTGAGAGTTATCGAATATGATATCAATAAACCTTTGTGATAGCAGCAAGCTTATAATGTTGGCTTGTATCTTTTGACCCGGTGGTTCAATTTTTGTTTTCAAGCTTCGATTGTTGCAATCTATAAAAGAGAAAGCACCGTCACTAGTCTCCATCTTTACAGTCTATTCCAGTTAACTGTATCGCTTTTGAAAGTTTTGTTTCACCCGTAAACTACTGACTCCATCCAAAGAATTTAGAATTTATGACTCTATCTTTCCCATTGTTCATGTACTTTTATGAACCCTCCCCCAGTTATCTTTCTGCAAATAAACTTATTAGAAACCAATAAGTTTAAGCTAATCTACTAAATTCAACTCACACTGTGCGAAGAAGTAGAGGTTCGAAACCAAGTTTACGAGATACCAAAAATATGTTGATTCTCGGTTTAATGTATTTCTTAGGTTGATTCAACTCCAATCAATACTTGTTAACAGATCCGTTTTAAACCCTGAAATATAATAATCACGCATTAACATTCGCTCCAGAAGTTTTGTTATCGGTCTATGTGAAAACTTGTATTAACTATCTCATCACAACAACTAGTACCACAATTGGCTCCATGGTATTCTTGTTAACTATGCACGTTGCGTTGTTGAGAGAGAAGTAATGTAATTATAGGAAATTGGATTTGTAATAGCTTATTTGTTTACTATGCTTAGTTGTGTTGTAGAGGAGCTCTTTCACTCAACACATTTGAATTTACCCCGCATAGTCAAAAGGCTATCAAGAATCCTAGGGCAAATCTAGTAATCAATATTGTTAGCAACCTTAGTGAGGTTTCCGAAATTAAAGATATATTCTTACTCTTCATGATGTACATTTCTTAAGCATAAAACACTATAGAGGAAGGAATAGAAACACAATAATATTTATGAATTTGCTTACACTCCGTTATTATCTAATAAAAGCAGTTGGGACCAGTAATAGATTCATCTTGGGGAAGGTTGTCAACAAGAAAACCATTGAGGTTACTCACTTTCTTCTTCAGTAATATTAGTTTCATCTAAATCTTTCAGTGTCTGTAACTTCTTATAGTACAGGCAGTTTTCTGGAAATAGTAAAGATGTTATTCTCTTATTCACATATTCCATGAACCAGCCTTAGTTCTACTTAAAACTTTGACTAAAAGATTTCAAATTTAGTAAGTCTCTACGTTTTAATGCTATATCTACTATCAGATTTGTTAGAACAGCTTTATTTCAACAAATTTTTAATCCTTGAGGTGCCATACAATCATATATTAATTGAATAATATTGAGACGGCCCAACTGTTGAAGACTTATACTGTCTTAGGTACTTTTCTAGGAAGCTTTATTTGTTGTACTCCCTTTCAATTGCATCCATGGCATCATACCTCAACCACAGCAATAGGAGTATTAGAGGGAACATTGAATTCTGACCATCTGCGACACTCCTAGATTATGTACTAACAATGAAGTTTACGAAAATTCTGCCATTGAGCAAGCAACTAAGGAGAGTAACAGAAGAAAAAATGCGGGCGTGTAAAAGTAATGGTGCAGGGAGACTTGATAATAGATCACCAAAAAAAGAAATATTCGTTCTAAGTCAGTAAGACCTAATCTTTGTCTAAACCTCTCTGCTTTTTTAAGTTTATTTCAGATCTTTGTCAAGTTTTCTTCGAAAACAAAACCCCATTCCCCCAGTGATATGGTTTTCTTTGTCTATCCCTAAAGTGTAAGTCGGTGTTCTAGTTTTCATTACATTCGTTCCTATATGTTGGTTTAGATTTTCAGCTTTTACTTTCTGTTGGATTTATGCTCATCTTTGTCCATGCAACCACTTGTAGCTTCACCTTTTCTTTTGTTCTAAGGCATTTTCTTATAGCACCAGTTGCTGAAATCTCTATATGCAGGTGTCTTCAGGCATCTTAAATTCATATTAACACTCCCTTTGCATATTTTCCAGTGTTCTGTATCCGTATCTACCCACTCTTATTTCTATACTTCAGACTAATATCTTTTGTGATAACCTTTTTTCTTCGTGATCTTTTCTTACAGGTTTTGAACTTGAGTTAGTATTAGATCTAAATTTTGAGAAAGTAGCATTTTGCGTAATTCAAGTGAGACAACTTTTGCAGTACCCGAGGTTCAAAATATAGTTATTTCAGGAACAATAAAATAAACTGCCTGGCAATTTAACATATGTTTACCTCAGCAGCACGTACAATTCAACAACTTCAACAATACGGGTTGTACCTCTATAATTATTGCAGATTTACCATATAATAGGCCTTAGAAATCTGGTATAGAAGCCCGAATTCAATTTGACGATGTAAAATACTACAAAAATACTGTATATTATTTTAAGGATCGCATTCCAAGGATTTGCGAAATGAAACATATACCTGGTCTGCTATCAATGTTTACGATCATGACGTTAGTCAAACTTAACCAAAAATATTGCTTTCCGCCGTTAATGGAATACAGCATTTTTAAACTCTCAACAGAGGTAAAGTTATTCACAATTATAAAGATTCCTATGCCTGTTGTTTCGGAGACGATAATAGAGATCCCGGAAATGTAATATGACGTATGTAGCTTCCTAATTCCTTTAGTCTGACCTCAATAGTGTGGAACACTGGTAGTATGAACATAGAGTTATGAGAGCATTTAACTCACTTCCTCGTTGGTAGAAAACAATTTAAATAATGTTGCTCACAGTATCTTTAATGCTGAAGAGTTTATGGTCGTAATTACGAAGATAACCAGAGTTTTTGCTTAGTTACTTGGTGCTATGAAGTTTACTGACTTCTGACAATAATAGGAAATTCTAAACCTTCGATGTTTCTATATTTATTACACATGTTTCGTAGACATAAAATTGCTGATAAAAATTTCACACGAAATAGAGCTTACAGACATAATTTGCAGGAGTTTTTTTGGGTGGCTTCTAATTAAATTTACGTAATAATATCATGTACACATCACGAGGGAGTCAAGCAAGTCCCTTGTCTCTATTAGGTATAGATCAAGGCTTGAGCGAGTGATAATCTATGGATATCAGTTAAAAGTACTTATTCTAGACCAGGCATTTGGCATTATGATATCAAAAGAAATGTTATGAACTTCTTGAAGGATGATATGCACCCTCCTCTCTTCTGTTTGTATATGAAATCTCAGTTTTTATCGAAGTCTCAACTTGAAGCCCGTGTACTATTGCTTCGGGGAACACTAACACTCTGCTTACCGAGTTTTGAGTCCCGTAAACATCCAAACTGGAATCATTTTAGCTATAGCGAGAAGTTTTTTTAGCAATCTACTATTCTGTTTCACATGCTTCTGTTTTCTACGTGTTTTGCATTGTTATTTTCCCTGTGAAATTTGTATTAGATAACTAGGTTTACTGAGGCTAAGTATTATCTATTTTTCAAAATTCATCCAAGCCTTAGAACAGGAAATATTTGATAAAACTTGTTTTACTCAACACCTTTTATTCGTTTCCATTTTAAACTTCACACTAAATGTGTCCAAGACCCACAATTCAAATCCTCAACAACTGAATTCCCCAACTTCTTGATATTGCTTCAACCATTTCATCACTTTAGATAGAACAGCCAATAAGAAGAACGTACACTCAATGGATAGTTACTTATCAACAACGTTGTATTACGGATATGTAAAGTGGAAAGAAAAAAAGGGTATGCACCATAATTTGAGTTATTTTAGTATCAAGTATCAAAAAGATTTATTCTTGCTTTTAAGGAGCTTTAACATGGGTTTTGTTTTCTTTGATCTGAAGTGTCTGCATCAAATAGTCAAACTTAACCGTTTAGAAAGATGGAAAGAGAAGAAAAGTTTGATTTCGTGGACTCAAAGCAGAGCCTAGGTGCAAGTATATGTGAAGATATAGAACAAGAGGAGTTTTATCCAGTTGATTTCTCGCTTCTATGGAACGTAAGTGCTATTGAGGAACACGAACGAGGCAAAATTCTTGTAAGAGAAAGTCCTCAGCAAGAAAACGTTTCTAAGCTGAACACAACTTTTTCGAAGCCAAAGACACCACCGTATTCGAATAACCCATTATCAAATATTTCGCTTGCTCCGAAAACCTTTGAAAGAGCAAACTTTTGGAAGAATGGAATGAGGCAAAGGCTGCCTTCAAAACGAAGAAAAAAACCAATATCATTAAAAACACAAAATAAGATAATATATTTCAAGAAAATTAAACACTCGCTGGAAAGTCCCAAGAACATTGTCAAACACTCCAAGAAAAAGGCGTTTCAGGCCGCTAATAATATGTTTTATGATAAGAAATTACCGATGAATACTGCAACGGACGAAAGCTCTGAAGAAAGCTTAGTTGACGCCGAATATGTGAGAGTGAAATCTAAAAATGAACAATTATCGCAAGAACACATATCTACCTCTGAGCTTTGGGATCCATCTGGGGAAATTGCGACATTTTTTGAGTTTTTCGTTATAGCCCTAGACTTCTTGGTACTTTTTATACTACTGTTGAATGGGTACTATGTGACCTTTTTTATTGTGCTCTTCATGTTAATTATATCAACAAGTTACATTACAACCAAGTTTCGAATCATAATGTGGCGAAGAAAAAGTGGGTTGCAGAGAGATGAGTTTAATGCACTTTATGAAACTATAGAGGATACTTGTTTCAAGATAATGGTAACTCCACAAGGCAGTCAAGTGCTACGAAGTATATGTGGAGCTGAACTTTCTAGCACAATCGTGCTTATGGGAATTTTCCTTGAGAAAGAAAGAGCCAAACAAACACGAAAGAAGCATAAGAATAAGCACACACTGGACCGAGCATTGTATGTTTTCTTTTTGGAAGCAATAGTTCACTTTCGACTTATGCTTCGGTTGAAGTGCAACTACTTAGCAGGAGTTAGTGGACACAACTTGACTACTTTTGATGTGCTTGACTCTCTTCCGACAGATTATATTCAAGGATGCAGTTTTCGATTCCCTAAAGCAATATGCGCGTTTTGTTTGCAGATTCAAAGGAAAGAGAGAAAATGTATTAACAAGGTCAAGTGAGTTATTTCGGCCTTTTAAATATTAGAGGAAGTATCTTTAACTAGAAAGATGGCTTCAACTTCCACTGCAATATTCAATGGAAGGACATTAACTCCAACTGCAGATCTTGCATGCTAAGATTTAAATAAAACACAGAGGTAATACCGTTCCACGATCACCCAAAACTTCGGCAAATAGGTCACTTACTCCATTAATAACCTGTGGTTGCTCATAGAAGGTAGATTCAGAGCTTACAAAGCCATTAACCTTTACAACTTTTTCAACCAGATCCAAATCACCAAGCTCCTTTTTAAGTGTTGCAAGAAGGGAAAGACCACATCGCTTTGCAGCAGCATATCCTTGCTCAGTACTCAAGTCTGAACCAAGTTTTCCTTTAATGAACTCTCCACTTTCATCTATTGAGATATGACCAGATGCATAGATGTGGTTTCCAACTCGGTTTGCTAAAAACGGTGAGCCCAAAGACAGAAAATTCACCAAGAATGTAGTTTGCAGCAGGCGTTGAAACTGGAGGAAGGGTCAGACCCATATCTTCAAGTTTTTTTTCAGTGTGGACCATTCTTGAGAGAGGAAATAATGGATCTTGTTTTAGTATCCTTTTGGTTTTGATCAACAAGTTCTTAGATAGATTCATTGGGAAATTTCTTCGGATATTTCCAGGATAAATAGATCGTAAATACACCTCGGATTTAATTTATTGAAAATTTATCAATAAGAAATTTCCCATATTTTTCTTATTGGTTGATTCTGATAGTTGCCCAATAATTTTGATTAGTTGTTGATATTTATTTGATAGTCAGAATAAAATTAGAATCATTTGATAAGATTAAGAATCCTAATTCTATTATTGAGAATTAGAATTAAAGTTATTATCAAATAATTAATGATAGTTTTTATCAAATCCCACCTTCATCGAAACAAGAATACTTATCAATATCAAGATAACATTACTTGCAATAACAGAAACAATATTTGAACAAAGAATGTGTAATGTTTACAAGTAATTGGTGACACCCAACTTGAGGGTAAGGACTAAGGAGTAAAGACTAAGAAGTGGGAAAAAAATAAAACATTTAACTATTTCGGAGTTCCACGTTTCTCTTGTTTATTATTGTAGCCTACACAGTAGCAGCCAAGATAATCAGCAGTGGAGTTGAAACAATTGCAGAAAAAAGAAATTTCCTCGTATCAAGCTGTTTTCAGCAAGATCACCAGAACAGGCAAAAAAGTGTACTCTCTACTTAGCAACTGAAGCATACATCAATTTAATAGCTTGAAAATTTAGTGTTTATTCGGAGACTTTAAGAAAGCTATTAACTCAGTAACCCTTTGTTTCCTCAAAACAGCTCTTGAAAGAAGAAAAGTGCCACCCAACTTTATCTAAAATATCTTGGATCTTCATCTATGCACCAACGTTTAACTAAGAAAAAGAAATGAAACAGATAATGAGGTTATCGCCAACATAGCTGTCTCGCAGGGTAACTCATTTTGTCTAAATTAATTTAACATTTTTTCAGACCTAATGTTAACAAGAACTGCTGCAAACCTGGATGAAGAGGTTCCAGCCTCTAACTTCAGGTTTAATAAAATTTTGGAATTTGCCTTGGATCTTTGCATAATTTATGAAGGTAGTAATATACTCAGGTTCTTTGTCTCACAGCTGAATGAAGTTTCAGAATATTCGCACCTAAGAGTAAACATAGAGAAAGTAAAATAAATGGCTTTTAGACGTAGGAGGAAACCGGTTCCCAATATATCTAGTTGAAAAATACTGAAACTGATAAATAATTCTTCCTGAAAGATCTGTTCCAGATGCTTTTCAACTTAGGACGGCCTAAACCGTCACAGTGATTGGTGTCTTTGCCCGGACATAGCTTCGGTAAATGGTAGCAGTAAAACCTTAGCCATGAAATTTTCAATAAGGAAATTAGTTTTGCAACCCATGGAACCATCCCCTCATCTAAGAACACTTATCGATAGGACAATGAGTGTAAAGACTTGTAAAGGTCCTACAACGGAGCCTTCTCCAGTCGTATGTACGGACTCCGATTCCTTTCCACGCATTCGTGAAACACGAAGCATTTTAAGAAGGCTGAACCCATTTTGAAGTGTACAAGAATATTCTTGGGGAAAATAATCCCATCTTTAAAGCTCTCACTAGCTCTAAGACAATAGTTTGTAGAGAGTTCTGGAACCTAAAAGGTAAGGACTTAAGAAAGCATATAGAGTAACTATCCAGAAACGCCAAGCTCAATCCTAGTGTCCTTAACCCAGCTGACCGCATAAGCTCGTTCAAAGTAATACAAAATGCCACTAAAAGTTGGATAAATTCTCCCAAAATAATAGAAGGCCAACAGAAAACTCGACCTAGAAACTTTCAAAACGCAAACAAGATAAGGGATAAGAACTGCGTTCAACCTTTTGGCAACTGAGCAAATACCTCTCAACCTCAAATCCAACTCCGACGGAGGCATCAGCAATAGCCCAAGGGGCTTCATCCATGTTCAAATCCCATCATCCATCAGCAGATAATGGTTTCTGAACTACTTGCATGCCGCAAAGAACTGAAATAAGCGCAATTCGCTAACTCCTTGATCATATCCCTCGCCTTCTTCCACACCTGAATAAGATCTTCAGCACCAAAACTAGAACCCTTAATAAAATCTCCATCTAACTTAGTAAACCATGAATATCAGATCAAAATACCTTCCAGTTTTATCTGATTTGCCTTCCAACAGTCTTGCAGCTCACTCTAGCTTCTTAACTTCTCTTTCTCTAGATTCTAATTCCTGTACACAAAGAGCTGGATAACAACTTAGCCTCATCTCTCAAGGAAGAAGTATGGAGCAAAAGATATCAATGCAAGGACACCCTCAATCTTCATGTCTAAAATAATTTCCTTAATTATTTTTTTCACAAGCTATCCATGAGTTTCCAGCTGAACTCAAGGCAGATTATCAGCTCATTCTTACCTTTGGTGTCAATCTTAAATCTATCTAATTAGTATTTTCGTAAATTTGACGTACAAAGATTTTCTGGAGGACCTTGTCTCTAAGTCAATTCATCCAATTAGTCCTTACCAAGAATCGATACCGGCCAGTTAAGTTGGATGCAGTGAATTCATGGTCATAAGGCGGCAGTTCCAATCGAGAGAGCTAAAGCTTCCAGGACTCCTCTACCAAGCGCGGAAAATTTAAAACTCTTAGTACCTACCTCACAACTTAAACTTTAACTAAAGAGGTGAGCACAGTTAACTCTCCAGGAAAATTTTTCAAAAAACAATTATTTGATCTAAATGTAACACGCAACCTTACCTTAATCTCCTAAGGAAACTTTTTTGTCCCTTTTGAAAGTTTTCTAGTACACTTTTGACTTGCTTCCCAGCAAGTGAATTTCTGCATTTTCTACCTCGAAATGTTTTTTGAATTATAGCCGCAGATTTAACCTCCAAATGAGCCTGCTTTCTCTTTTTTCTAGCAATGTCAAGTTTTAACTTGGCTTCTACAATGATTTTTTGTTCCAGTTTCTCTGAAACCTGTTGCATTAGCTTGCTCACAAAGCGTACTCTTTCTAAATGATTGTGCAAGGGGGAGCAGAAAGAACAGAAACTTAAGCGATCTGTCTCTTTGCTTATGAAAATTATTGCCCTCCACTGACATAATGAACATATTTTTGTGGCAAGAGAAATGTAGTTGTCTGGATTTCTAAGATGGTTCCGAAAAGAGTAGAATCTTTTGTGAACGCCATCAAAACAGTCAGCACAGTAGTAAGTTCCAGAACATTGGAAGCATTGGTAAGTTGCCAGTTGTTCATCACAGTACGCGCACCAACTTAGTCTAACTAGTTCATGATTCCGTCTTGATTCTCGATGATGTACTTTGTTACTGCACAACCTACAAAAGTATTCTTCGCATTTGCAACAAAAAAATTTCGCTTTCAGTTGAGAACACCGATCGCAGGTTTCTTTCACTCTTAAAGAATCCTTAGGCACTTGTACTTGTTTGAGAGGAAAGAGATGGTGCCGAGAAACCATCTGAGGAACTTTTTGAAAAGTTGACTCAAGCCTAAACTGCTTGTAGTATTGAAAAGAGTTTCCTCTATCATCGTAAGTACTTATGAGAATTATATTCCTTAGCAAGAAACTACAAATAGACATCTGAGTTTTTTGCCTTCTGAACCACCGCTGTAGAATTTTTGCACTCGTAAGAAGTTTCTTCTTAATAATGGTGTTAAATGTTGAAAGAAAAATCTTTTCGATGTACTTTTTACTATAGCTTTTAATTAAAAGTTCCTTAAAGAAGTCTGGGTATTTAATCAGACTTTTTTTTTCTTTCCAATTTTGAAACATCTTTGCATTAGTCAGTCCATCATCGATTGCCTTCCTCAAAATATTCTGGAAATTATTACCTCTAAGCAGCTGAAGGTTTCTACAGATCTTCCAACAAGCGGCTTCTTTAGCTAGCACTGGGGTTACGCTGAACATATTTTTCAAGACATCCCTCTTCTTTTTTAGTTTTCGGAAACAACTCCTGTACAAAACCATCCGATAGAGTGCTTGAATTCTAATAGCAGCCAGTGACTCTTTAATTCTAGAAGCCTTTAAGTCTAGAATAATTGTTTTAGCCTTTTTTTGTCTGAAAAGAATCTGAATTTTTTTAACTTTTTCAAAGTAGACTAGCTTTATGTTAAACTTTCTGCGAAAAATCAGCGATCTTATGAATTTGACAATCCTTCTAGAGGCTAAGTTAACCAACATGATATGTTCGATTCCGTACTCAACAGCATGGAGTATAATTAGCTTAGTAATTTCAAAGGATGACACAATTAGCTTCACCTGGTTATCCAGGTGGACCTTAACTGCAGTCACTCGTAAAAACCGTGTTATGCTCGCAGAGGCAACAGCCTCTTGCCTCATTTTTTTTCTCTTTGCAAAATCTTTCCACATAAAGAAAGGCACACTCTGGAAATAGTAAGCAATCTTTTTAAGACGCTGAACAAGTTTCATAATTGCCTCCTTTTGTAATCTCGATTTAGTTCTGTACTTAAAGAAAAATGAGAGAGCAAGCTTTTCCACTGTTTCGGTCACCATGGTGTTCGAAATACGATGAAAAGCTTTTATCTTATCCTCTTGTCGCAGTCTTAATACTTGAATCTTGTGGTTAAGGGGATTCAACCTTTTCTGTGCTCTCACCATAGCTTTGGCTTCGGTGATCTCAAAATGGTATTCTGTTTTTTTTCTCTTCACTAAATTGCTTGGAGATACTTTTCGTTTCGGGTGGAACAGAAACATTCTATCAGCCCTACGTTTTTCAAAAACACGCTCTTTGCTTACAGACTTTTTTATCTTTTTTGAATATGGTTTCATTGGAGAAAGTACCCTGCGAAATTTCTTGTATGATTTATTCTGTGCTTGATGCAAAACAGTCGATGACATGAATGCAAAATGTGGTCTAGTTGAACTATTCTTTTCTACTGGAGGCAAGGTCGAGTATAGGTTTGTTTTCATCATATGCTGAAAAATTTCTTCCCTCGTTTGCATATTTTTCTTTTTGTTTTCGTTTTAATCGTTCAAACTATGTTCATGAACAAATGTACGCACAAAGTTAAGAACCATAAACTAGACACTATTTAAGCTTTATACAACGTTGAAACTGAAACATTATTCAAGAACCAACTTTACTCAAAATGGGCTTCAAGAAACCCTACCAAATTAAAATACTTCTCTATACTTAATGAAGACGGGCATGAGCGGGAAGGTCTCGCTCTGGTAAGAATTTAACCTTTTGCCCAGTCGTTCCAAACAGTAAAACATCCTCTTTTAGATCAATGCTACATTGGTATTTCTTTAACATATCTAATCCAATCAACATATCCATGTTTTTAATGCTGCTAAGCACAGAAAAGCTACAATTATAAAAGGTATTTTCCACTTTTACCGGTGCTAAATGGATCTTCCCCATAATCCTGGCACTTCCGACACCGACAGCTACTCCAGCAAACCTTGGATCTACAAGATCCATTATTTCTGTTCTTTCTGCACAATCTTTGCTCATTACTGAGCTCTGTGCACCTGAATCAATAAATGCTTTAACAGGATGCCCATTTATTTCCACATCTATGTAGAGCATATAAACCGAAGCAAATGACTCTGGAGCTTCTTGCATTGCTAGTGCATAGTTTTCATCAATCATTCTTTGTCTTCTTTGCTGTTCCGGGGTGATTCTGTGGTTAGGTAGCACTTGCTGAAGAATGTCTGAAACGTTGCGGATGTTAGATAGTGGGTTTGCTCCCCCTGGGGAACTGGAGTTGCGTTCTAGAATGAGAAATATATCATGATTTTCAACTCCTTGAGCTTTCAACGTTTCTGAATCTGGGATCGTCGTATCGCCTTTGTAGGAAAGTAACACCTTTTCAACTGGCATGTTAAATCTTGAGTGGATTTTCTGTTTTACCTGGGCAAAAGTTGTATCATCTTTAAGAAGAAGCACTTCGGTTCTTTCAGCAGGTTGAGGTTTATAAAATGTGATTTCTAATTGATCCATTTGTATTTAATTGTACTGCAGTAGGTCAGACGAAGGTTCCAGAATAAGGTATTGTTTTTATCCGAATTTCAGTTTTGGTTTACTAATGGCTGTTGTGGGCATGTGCAGAGTCGGGTTTTTTGGCCCGGTTCATGTTTAGATTTTCCCGACATTTTTTCTGAACGCGTCTAATTCTAATCTTCTTGTGGTTCATTTTCTTTCTTCAAAATACCACCAAACTGATTTTAGAGAACCTTGATATAAAATTTAACTCGGACATTGTAGCCTCAAAAAAGTTTAAGTGCACTGTTGCGCTGTTGTTTTAACCCTTTGCAAAGGTAGAGAGCAGATGCAAAAAGTTAGAAGTTCTTTGAAGCAATGAAGTGAAGAGTAATGCCTACATGACGCTTTAGAAACCTTTTCATACTATCTCGATACTATCCTTATACTTGCAATAAATAACTAAAATTACACTAAACGCCACAAGCACCCCTTGTAATAGGAAAGAAAGAAGACCAGGTTATAAACGGCAGTCACAGCACGGCAACTTTGGCGTTGGAGAATTTAGTTCGTAAACAGTTGAAGCTCTACTATCTTGATTTAGGGATATCTGAACAGAAACATGTCTTTATGGGAGAAATCCCGGGGTAAAGATCAGGTGCAGTATTAAGAGTAACCACTGAAGAATTCAAGTGTGCTAAAAAATAGTGCTGTTTGTGTGGCAGTTAAAGTGTGGGTTTGAATAATGGACAAGTTACTGGTCCTGTTTCTCTGACGCAGTGATAATAAACTCCTTGAAGTCATTATGATTGAATAAAATATTAATATTGGAACCTACTCATTGTTTCCCGGACTCTTCAAAGAGTTTACTGCAATAGTCTTTCTCATGAGTTATTAAACAAACCAGTTTACTTAGTATTATTCTTACGATATAAAAAGGTATTTGGAAAAGATTTATGAATTCCTACTGAGCACTAAATTCACATGATCCTTAACTTCTTTTATTTGTTTAATGTTTGATTTAATAGACTATCTTTTAGGACAGGAGATACATAGCTTATAAAAGAGCTTCGATTTCCAACAGTTTCCACATAGATTAGTTTCCTTGTACCAAAATGCAAGTGTTTTAACATGCCTAAAACGAAAATTATACTAAGTGACCCTTGAAAAAAAGTATGCTTGTCTACGTGCGTTTTGTGGTTTCCTGAATTTTTAAATCTCTGTGACCATAGTAGAACACGAATTCCTACTGACTGAAATTTTCCATGCTATTTCATTACTATCTTCTTTTTGTGAGTTTCCAAGTTTTACTTACAGTAACTCCTTGTAGATTTATACATTCTTTGTCATATCAAATGCAGGAATACTATAAAACGCAGTAATTGTAGTGACCCTCCTTTGGTTATATCCTATTTTCTTTTGTGGCCGCTTCAACTAGAAGCATTGAACAAGTCACGATACATGTGAGACCCGGAGGTATAAAATAATGCTTTGCATCCCGGATTTAGTGATCTTCTGCTTATTAACAACATAATTTTATGTTGTAAAAATCTTATACGGCATGGCTCCAAACATTTTGTATTGCCAAAAGCTGATATTGATTAAATGGAAATAAACTCACCATACAATAAGCTACCTAAACTGGATATATTCTATTAATTTCGAATTCGATAAGTTTGTTGTAACATAATAGCATCTATGCCCTAATTAAATTTATTCCTTGAAATCAGTACAAAATAATGCTTTCATATTTGTGCTGTAAATTGTTTTCATAGAAAAAAGGTTAGTGCATCGAAGGAGAATATGATAGCTACAATGTATGAAGAAATTGATGATGTGCAGTCATGATTTAGGAGCATTATCTCATTCAACTAAATGGTAATTCATGCAATAACTCAACACCAGGCCGGTAAGAAAGTATTTTAAGTGAAATATCAATGCACGTCATCAGCAGGATGGATCGTATAAACTTTTACCTAAAAGTACAAAGAAGTATTTCACAGAATGATCTTATGAACAAAGACAATATTCTTAGCGACACAAAGGTACAAGTTATATTTAACATAGATATTGTAATTTATTTTTTTTGAGTAATCCGAACTAATAGATATTAGATTAGAAAATGTTCTCCTCTCTAAGCTAGCCAAATTCACTACATATAGGGATAAGGATGTGAAATAGTGTTAATCAATGTACTCTGAAGTTGTTTGAACGTTTTTTTAGTTGTAGACAGGGGTACGATGAACTAAAAACAAAAAGAAATAACAGTAAGAAATGGCTGTAGGAAGTAAATGTAAATTAAAGATACACTAATCGACTTAGCCTCAAAAATCTTATTAAACGACAGAAAAATAATTCTCTATAAAGTAAGACTAGTTAAACATTTACTAAAAATACTGATAATAAGAGAATCAAAACCATAACCAAAGTGGTTCCAAATAGGAAAATATGAGGAGTTGAATAAGGTGGTTTAAGGAAAACAGAAATTTTAGTACAAAATAACCTTTGGATACGGAAGATTAACAAGAAAAGTAGTTGCTTACCTTGAAGTACTTACTTCAACTGTATTAACAAAGCCAGCAAGAGGATAGTATTCAAAGCTAATTATTTCAACGTAATATAATTTCAAGTTCCAGAGTGGCAAACTATATAACTTAAGCAGACTACAGACAAATTCCTTTCAGTTCTACATTCAAACAATAACTTCTCTCTTGATACTTAAACAAAAAAGGATAATATTTATACCCTTACTCATAAACTCCAAAACAAATGGAAACCTGGCAACTTCGATCCTTAATTTCATATTATACATAGGTATTAGTCTTTCGTCGTTAAAGCTTACAAGTTTAGGCCAAATTCACTGGAGAAATGATTCTTTGCTTTCAGCATAAACTGGGGATGGGATGTAAATAGCTCATTAATGACCAAAATATAGAAATTTAAATTCTGCATATAGATAGGGAAAAAGGAACTTAAAGGATTAAGTACTACGTTCATGTTGACGAAGCAACAGCTCTAGCCATACGTTACTAAATTCGTACTTTTCACTTTGCAGCACTTTGATTTTACTGACGTAAAGCCATCTAAGGTTTCTAATAGGACTAAGACAAACACATCTGCAAAACTGTACTCAAATACTTTCATGTGGTTGCAATAGTCTAAAGTAACTAAGAAGATTGTGAAACCTTTCGTTATTCTAATAGCAACTAGGGAATGGAAGAATGTACAGGGACAGCATATTTATAATTAACTTGAGCAACTGCTACTAACTTTTAAATCAATTGTTTCAAGATAAACAATTTTTGTAAATCAAATTACTGTTGGCAAACTCTAAATTACACCTGTTTGACAACATTGTTTTCTTGTTCACAGATATCAAGATGGTAAGCTTACAGGGGAAGCATTGTTTCAACGGCAGCAATGCTTATCAGTATTTAGTTGGTTGAACCTTATCTCAAGGTAACTGTATGTAATGCTGTATATTTTAAAATTAAAACGTTATTTTAAAGGAAGGAACTTAATACATTTGAGTGGAGCAAAATTCCTTTAAAGCTCAAAATAAGTGCTAAATACTATGCATGAGCCTAAACAACAAATCAAAGAAAGCCATTATACTCCTTTACCCCATAAATACGGCTAGTGGTCAAACATTCCAAACCAAAAGCTTGGGTTAGTAAGATGAAAATTTTGAAAAGAAGATGCATTTGAATAGGTTAGGACTAGGAGATTCTCTATTGGTTTTGCAAGGTTTTGGCAGTACATTGCAAATATCTATACTGAGACTGCCAGTATGAAAACTGATATGCCTCAAAATGTTTTTTATAGCACTAATAAAAACAAGTTAGGAGTCTAGGGATTGTAGTAGACTATATCTCAATTTTGACTTAAAATCGGGGCGAGTTCGAGGAATGCGAACCAAGTAGCATAATTATTTTGAAGACTTAAGAATAGGTAGTTCTATCCGTAGCCTTTGTGAAGAAAGTAAACAAAAATAACCCTCTAGCAGGAATGAGCTATTCAAATAAAGATATATAGTAACTGGTTCAACTTGACGCTCTCAACTCTTGAAAATAAATAAGTTTGTTTCTGCCCTCCTCATCCTAATCTTATTATCTTGAAGTGAACTTCAAACTAACTTAAGAGAACTTAACTTGTATAAGCTGTCTCCATAACAGTATATTATTTATAATATTTCCTCTTAGCATCTTTAATAAACATGCTTTTAAAGGGCAGCTGAAGATAACTATTTGTAATCCATAATCAAGAATAATGTTCAGTAAAGAACTTGTGTTGTTTTTTTAAAGGTACAATATAATGTTTAATTTTACTGTAACCATTCAGAAGAATGGATTGTCCAAAAAGGCCGTGTGAAAAATTGTACATTCGACGATAGTGAAAGCTGACTCTTTTTTGTGTTATCTTCTCCTGATTAGCTAGAAAAGAACTACCAAGCATCTCACAGAATTCAATCCACAACCATTTTTTTTCATTTTAATCTAAATTGAACTTGATGGCTGACAATAATAGCACAAATAATAATAACAAGTTTCCTCAAATCATCAAGAAGAAACTTTTGAAGACGAAGTCATTCATATTTCCTCCAAATCGCACACCAAGGGGAAACTCAGAACTTGAGGTTGAAGATGAAAGTAAACATTATTCAGCAATTAACCCATTAGTCAGTGTTCTTACTTCAATCCAAGGTGAAGAACCAAAAAACCAAGCTTACATGAGCGTATTTTTTCTTAATACCATTACTGTCTTTATAGGGAAGAAGTACTGTAGTTTTGTGTTGTTAACTGTTTAGAGAAATCAAGAATAACTCGACTGAAAAATGTTAAGAACTTTACGTAAAATATTTTGTTTTGATAAAGTTGATAGGAACGTCAAGAAAAAGAAACCTAAAGCTCCCCCAAAGCCCATAGCTATGGGACACGAGCGCGCTAAGGCGTTTGTAGAGATCGTGAAGAAGACATTCGCACCGATAACGGATCGACTGCCTAGGTTTTATGATGCACCACCTGCGCTTGATAAAGTTGAAGCTGTTTACCCGCCTTTATTTCCCCAGTTAAGAGAAAGTTGGATACAGGTTACAGCTAATTATGTGTCTCAGGATCTGCACAGGTTAATAAATCGAGTCACGGTTAAGACATCTGGAGTCAGAAACATTTTGTTGGAGCCATTGAGTCCGGAAGAAAGAGCTGAAGGTATTATTGATATCTTGTTTTATTTATTAGGAGGAGTTATGCATTTAGCTAAAGTTGTTTGTGACTTAATAAAGTTGCTAGCTCGCTGTTTGGAAACTGAAGAATACTCGAATGAAATAAATGAGATAGTGGATAACTTATATTCAGAAGTAGACGAAAAAACTGATATGATCGGATTTAATAAGCAACTCTTTTCCACTATCCCTAATTTTGAAAATAGCTGTGTAATGAAAGTTCTTAAGTGCGTTCACCAAAGTTTAGTACTTAAGCCGTATGGAATTCTAAGAACAGTAGTCTTAAAGGATAAACTTACGAAGGATGTCAGAAGTGAAGATGGTTGGCAGATTTCTATTACTCTGGCTCAAGAAGGTTTTATTCAAGTAAAGCATATTCGAAAGGAACAAAGTATTGATTTCCCGACGGCAAAGCAGCCTGATAAGACAAAGAATCATTGGGAGTATGCTTGGGAAGTAAGTATGACTTTCGATTATGGTATGGAAGAAATGACCGCTTCACGTTTGACAATAACTAATTTGGTTTTGTCTGAAGGTATGGATGAGGACCTTGAAAAAGATCTGCGTACTATAATGAATAACGGAGAGCTTATTGTATTCAGTTAGGTCAATTTTTATCCGAGTATAGAAGTGGTACATTTATGAACTTAAGCGAAATAAACAAGCGTGTTATATTTATACATTTATTATCTGACTATTATTTTTTATGACTTTCCAAGCTTTTTTACGTACTCTATAAATATTCTAAAATTGTCATAACCTGTGTCTGTAAGGTAACTCTTTGAATCTATAGTTTCTTTAGGACATCCAAGCATAAAAAAACTCACAACCTTAGATATTGGGTCAATGATGATAGAACTCATATTCTTCAAGCCTAGAATATCACATGAATAGTTCTCAACTTTCGTAATCTTAGGACAAACAATTAACATCATAACAGACATGTTTTCTTGCGCCGGATTTGAAACAGTAGACTTAAGGCCCCGAGAAAGGAAAGGATCTGAGCTAATGTATGTGTTGTTGGATAGCGCAGACGACCATATTTCCGTCTCTGCTCGGATAACCTCTTTAGATAATCCTGTTTGTTTGCCGGTGCAATGATTTTCCCGTAGGTAACGCTGCAAAATATCACTCACCATTGGTGCATCCAGATCGGTTTTGAAGCTGAAATCAAATCTTAAGTCAGTATTTTCCTTCTTTTTCCTATATCTAAGTTTTAAATTTGGAATACCACTTACAGCAGCGTTAATCCAATTTCTTGACTTGAGGCTTTGAAAGCCGACGAAGCGAGACCGTAGCTCTAGAGCTTCAACAAATTTTTCATTTAGCTGCTGAGGTTTTCCATCTCCAAGAAATGAAGAGTTATAGCAGAGCTCAAGAGAAAGTTTTTGTTTTCTTAACTTTCGTTTTAACTCAATAAACTGGTTGTACCCTTCTTGGTGGTGCCTTAAATTCTCCAAACCCTCTACATGCTGAGCCTTTGCCAACTTTAAGGAAAGTATCTCCTCCCTAATCTCATTCTCCTGGTGCTTCTTACGCATTCTGTACCTACTACTAGCCAAAGCTTGTCTTTTTCGTCGCTTTTCAATTTTCTGCCTCTCTTCATCGTGCACAGCGGGATCTGCGTCGCGTTTAGTTCCCTTTGGGTGTACTTTTTTAACAAAAGTAGATTTAACCGTACTCTTTTTAAGGCTTAGTTCTTCGTCTTTCACTCCTGAGAAGTCAACATCTGGCATTGAACTGGCCAAAGCAAAATCGTTTCCCCCGATGCCCTCATAGAGCGACTCGAAGTTCACTAATCCTTGGAATGAATCTTCCATGAACAACTCAGAAAAACTCTTGTCACTATTAGTATCACTTAAATCACTCATTCAACTCTATTTTCTATATACAGCTTTGCGTCACAGCAACTTTTAACCTTTTTGCGGCTTTTGCGTACCTTTATATTGAGTTTGGAAGATGGTTGGTTGTCTTTTATGGCCAGTGACAACTGCAGAAGTAACAGACACATGAGAGTGTCCGTATAAGTCAGTTTGGGTTTGCTATTCCCGGAATTGCACCGAAGACCCAACGGACAAAAGTAAGAAATGTATCGTGGCATTCAAAGAAATTGGCCTGCAGTTGTGAGACAAATTAATTCATATAAAATAAAGCACAAAGGTTTAGAGACCAAGTCCGACACAAACTGGGTGAATAATAGAAAAAGTCACTGACGGAAAATGCTAGATAAGATAAAACCTGAACCAGGAAAAAAAACATATAATTCGTTTAAGAATACTATGTTCAGGTTGAATGAAGAGAAAACTAGGGTTTTGAAAGAGACCAGGGAAATCCAACAGGAGATTTTACAGCTTAAGAAACAACATAGCAGCCTTGATTGGTCTTCTGACATTGAAACTGACGACGAAAAAGAAGTTGCGGATATTAAAGCAGAGATCCTAAAACAGCGTGGTAGGATAATAGAAAAATTGACGCGTGCTAGAAATTGACGTTCTTCAAACCCCTGTTACTTCTGTATTTGGATCGTGTGAATTGGTATAAGCACCGTAATAAAAATATCTGTCTTTTCTTGTGCTTTTGTTTTCCATACCACAATGAGCCAAAAACCCATCAAAGAGCAAACAGTCCCCTACGTTCAACAGAGGAGAAATGCAATCAAGGAACCCTTTTTCTTCATCTATATTTTGCTCTCTCCAATTTAAATGACTTCTTGGCCAAACACGTGTTCCTCCTGTCATAGTTGTTTGTTTTGTTAGCGGAATTAGAACCGTTAAATATCCAGAAGGAATAAGTTTTTGTTTTAACCGTTTGGCACAATTTAATTTAGAAAACCTTATTTTATCCTCAGGGAAAAAGTCGATATGAATTTTTTGTCTCTTGGCGCCAGATTTCGAAAGGATGATATTTTGAGCAGTGAAGTTTCCATGTGGAATAAATGTATTAAGAAATTCGAGAATGTGCATTTCTGAAAGTTTTGATTTAGTTGCTGCAGAGATTGACTGTGGGAGCGGAAGATCATATCGACCAACTCCACGGGAAGTGACAGGGGCTATTATCTGGCTTTGTTTGGTAGTGGGGTTGATCTTAATGTGGGAGGCTATAGTTTCGACCACTCCACACCAAGTTTGGTTTGCTTTTCGTTTTCTAAGATTGTGAAAGTTTTTTGCAGAAATGTTTTCCGTTTCGTGTTGATAAAGGAGAAATTGTATGAAAGCATGTGAGAAAACATTTCTCACAATTGTGTATCCATGTTCAACAATATTTCTGTGATGGGACTTGGCATTCTTAAGCGCTAAATTCTGAAATACATCTAAATTATTAATTGAGATTTTAGACTTTGTCTTAGTGGTATGTTCAGAATTTATAAACTTCTGTTGCAGCTTTCTCTTCTTTTTAACCATTTGTAACGCTTTTTTTGCGTAGGTTGGTTATTTCAATATCTAGTCCTTTTGGGCAAATTCTCGCTTCTGAGGATTGCTCTCGTATAAACACACGAGTCAGTCGTCCATATCTTGCTATATTACAGCCAAAGCTGTAAAGAAAAAAGAGAAAGAACTTGTCAAATTAGTTAAGGCGCTAATCGTATTAGAAAAGAAATATAGGACCTTCCTTTGCACTGGGCAAAATTTTATGATGTCTCAAGCCATTCTTGTTTTATAGCATCACCAGTTGCTGGACAAAGAACACTTCAAACACCCAAGCACACCAGTTCAGTATCAACTGCTTAAGAAACCATAGAACCAAAGTTAAAAGTATGATTGTAAACATGGCAATCCTTTTTTTTTCATTTTCTAAAGCCCGCACCTATGTCCGAGAAATATCTCTCGAGAAACCTCACTGAGTCCAAAACCAAGAAAAGCGTCCGCCAGCTACTTCACTTGGTGAGTGTCCTGGTCTGTATAATTTATTGATATTTTGAGAAATAAATAAACTTATTTCTAAATTACACGCTGACAGAATCACTTGATTTCTGCTATTCGTTATTATGTTTTTATTGGAACCCCACTCGAACAGTCTAAATGAAAACTAAATGGCCACAGAAGTTTTCCAAATATGGTTCCTTAGAATATATGCTTAGTGGAAATTCACTGAATCTGACTTAACAAAAATATGTTGTAGCACCTTCAATGATGAGTATGCATAGATTCCAAGGAGCTAGTATCACAAAATTTCTTGTGCTCTGTGCATTCTTTTTAGAAGATTAGTAGTTGACAAGAAACACAGGAAAGAAGTTGTTTTGGAAGCCTAACGGTAGTGAAGAAAAAAGTCCTGAACCAAAATATGTGCTAAGTTGTGTCAATTTCTTTTATCATTTTAAATTTTTAACTTTATTTTTGAATTGGCACAATATTTCACTATTGGGTAAAAGGAGTGTAATACCTTGGAGAGGACATGCTTATAAAGAGATTTCGATCTGTGTGAAGGTAATCATTTTTTCATCTTCACAGGGGCTTATAGATTACTACTGTTATTTTTTTACAAGAGTTTTTTTTTAAATAGCTAGTTCGTCCAGTTAATATACATCCTTATATGGAAAGTAAAAACCATTATAGTAGTAGTTGGAACATCTTAATATTGAACTTGACCTGATTTGAATCACTTGCAACAAAGCATATGCAATAAGCAAAAAACAATGAAGATAAACTCATGCTAATATTGCAAATGAGGTTAATGGATATACCCTCAACTTGAAGGTTAAGACAATGATTTCCTAAGAAAAACAAAATACGTATATACGAAGGTTCGCCACTCAAGAATGAGAAGCACAATTTTCGAATACACATAACTTGCATACAAAAGTATTTGTCTTATTTGGAATGAATAGATTCTTTTCAATTTGAACAGATCTCCGTTATTTCAATCAATCCTAAGCTTGAGAGAGCTAGATAAGAAGCAACCAACATGGCGATAAGGCAGCGTTGCAATATGCATAGCTAAATTTGAAAAGTAATTCATCAGAAATATCACTGTGCACTATATCATACCCAACAAACTATGAAAAAGCATAATATTAGGAACTTTCTACCCATTTTATGCTCATTTACTATACTTCTAGTTTTACTTTGACACCAAGTTATCTAATATATGAATAGATCATGAAAATATATATAACACTTTATGTGGCTCAGAGAGATACTAGGAGAATGACTTAATGATAACTCTAAATAGAGAGTTTCTACAGTTGATTCCTTTTAAGTTAGCTGCTGAAAAAAAGAAATTGATGAAGATTAGGTTGTTGACTGTTACTAAAGTTGAAAGATGTTGTCTATATCCCTGCTTTGTCTTTCAAATATGAATGCTGTTTGCTATAAGTTCCCCGCCAATTGTTATTGATTGTACCTTTAATGTATTAATTATTTGCACAGCATACTAAACACAGAGTTTGAAAAACACTTTGTCAAAGTTTGGCACGTTGCCTTGGTTTTTCTGAAAATGAGGAGCACTTTACCCAAAACTTGGAGAACTTTTTGTTTTCTTCAAGAAGCTTTTATGTGTTTACTAGACATTAGCTAGATAAGATTATATTTGAACGTTGGTTTTTAGCAGAATGTGGAATATCTTAGTTGATATATTAAATTCTATATTTATGTTTATCATAGAACGATAACTAACTTCAGTATTAACGAGCTTAATATTAGATCCTTTATTAATTAAAGAAAATAGGTGGTTCTAAGTTGCACTCTGAAAAACATAATGATTTATTGAATATGATCATGAGGAACCGAAGCATAGGAATCCCACACTAATCTCTAGAGATGTTTACAACGCATTCAAATTAAAGATTCAAAGAAATAAGTTATTCTATAGATTGATAATATTTGAAAAGATACTTTATATAAATTTAACATAAACCCTTCGTACAATTGGAGATTCTATGATAATCAAGATCTGTTTCAGTAAATAAAAAAGGATCCAGTAAAATCATAAAATGGAGCGGGTGATAAAATTTTGTTATAGCCATGTCTATCTATCCGATTTTAGTTAACAGAAACACATGTACTTTCCACTTTAATTTGTCCTTATTCTTAGTCTTAATTTGATGCTTACTCGTTTTTCAACTCCAAACAAAATTTTGCTAAAAGCCGATTTTTCAGTTCGAAACATATTAACATGGGTCAGGTACAGAGAAGGTATAGATAAGAGCATCAAAGATTTATTGCACTTATTCTTACATCATTTGGATTTATATTGGTCAATCGAATTCCAATACCACACACTGAGTTGAATAATAGGCTTAAATCTACCCATCTCATGAGTGCGATACTACTCATCACAGAACTGACCTAGATCCTTTACATAGAGAAATATTGAAGTGGTAGTAGTTAATAGCAAATATAATGTAAAATTGACTTCTTTAAAAACTAAGAACCTTAGTTCCAAGTTTAAATAATTGTATATGCTCACTACTCTGCACTAGAAGCAATGAATATGTGCAAGTATTAAATAATCTTTAGACGATGACAAAATTGTTTCCAGCTCAAGATAGAAATTTGTAAAGGGGGAGAACATTATTTGAAATTTAAATCTAAGCTAAGGAGGTTGGTTGTTCTTAAGAAAAAAATAATGTACTGCCGATACAATTCAGAACATCCTACATAATACAAAGCATGTTTAAACACGAACTAGATCAATAACATAAATCAAGTAAACATACGTATGCTTTGTTATCCTACAAAGTTGTTCAGTTTGGCTTAGTATACTTTTGATCATAGAATACTCATTCAAATCAAATTGCTAGAACATAATTTCTGTATTTTCTTCTTCGACGCTAAAAAGCATATCCAACAGAAGATATGTCAAGATCAAGCTTAAACCAAATCTTTCATTGCCTCTTAAAGGGTTACAACTTCAAATAGCAAAGCTCGATGATATGACAATATATTTACCCATTTAATTCTTAACTTAGATAAACCAAAACCCCTGGTGACAGCCTCTGTTTCATCGACTCTCTTACCTGGGTGTAAAAAATTCCAAAGTTCTCATCAGATCTCTACAAATTGCTCGAAAACAGAATCATAAATCAGAATACTAAAAAATGATTTGGAAATAAAGTCTGCTTAAAGATAACAGAGCTGAAAAATATGTAAGAATATCTCAAAAAATTGTTTATACAAGCTACGATAGTTCCTTTAAACCATCTAACTTCTTAATGCAGATATTAATCTATTTGTGTCCCTTTAGAAAGCGGGAAGTACAATTCACAAATAGAAGGACCGGGGTCTTAAAGATGCATATTTTTATTAAATAGTTGATATGGTTTGAATAGGATGAATAGATACAGAAGGTTGGGAGGCCTTCAGTTTCATATACTTAATCATTTGCAAGATCGTAAGAAAACTATTGAAAAAAGCATAGGTGATCATCTTGTAGTATATGATGTAGAGCAAAAAGATTCTCTTGTTAAAGTAAAATCATTGGAGTGATGATATTTCTAATGGCACCAAAGTCTTTTATGTTACCCAAGAAGCTGTTAAACTAAAGAATTCTATTTACTTTAAAAAATCTAGGTTTCTATGAATTTGAAATTCAAAACTCATTTTTTTGAAACTATCATTGCCTTGCACGTAATTTTTTCTGGAAATTTATTGGAGACTTAAGCTTTTCCAAGGTTATGTCATGTAAGGGATAGGTTTTTATCCCCATCTTCATTGAAAGCCGGGGGTGGGGGTATTTGTGAAAATCTACGCTATCCCAGCCTTGCACGATAATCCCCCCCAGAATTCTTAACTACTATAAATTCTATTTCTTTACAATATTTTATTCAAAATTAACTATGTCTCAGAAAACATGCTAGAGAAGAATTATTGTAGCTTGTGCTGCAGCAAGGCTAAAAACAATTATCCTATAGCGTGAAGAGTATCCCTAGTAGCTTCTCTATTTTGTAGACAGGTCATAAAAACCTTGGCGTGTTAGTGTTTAGAGTATTATACCTGCAATGATCAGGATATGCTCCCAGATAGGGTCAGATTCTGACTGGGAAGTGCTTGCAGTCTTGAGTCTAGCTTTGACATATTTATATAGTGAAACAAGAAAAAGTTGTAAACATACTTCAGGATATGAGAAACTTAGGAATAACTTCTAGAGATTTTTCTGTTCTTCTTTTCTTGATAAGATCACCTTGATACCCCTTTTCCTGCTTTCAAGTATGCGAAGAACAACTCTTCATGCTTTACTCAGGTACTGAAAACCGGAGATGGTCATGAATATTCTCGTTCAAAACAAAAGTACCATTTCCCGAATTCCGATCCCTTTGCCCAAAAATGTATCCGTTTTCCTCGATTTTCACATTGTGATTTCTGAAATCAAAGAATAAAATTCATCAATAATCTATCTTAGGGTAAAGTTGAATTAACCATGTTTAAAGCATTCCAATCCCAACTCAATCGCTCAAGAAACTTAGCTCGGGTATCTACAAGCCTTAATAAATCAAACCATGCGACTTCAACAGCATTTCCACGAAGTTTTAGCACAAATTCATACCAAGTTGTGGACCATGACTTTGACGTAGTCGTTGTTGGAGCAGGAGGTGCTGGTCTACGCGCTGCTATGGGAGCAGCCGAGCATGGCTTCAAAACTGCGTGTATCACAAAGCTTTTCCCAACGAGGTCTCACACTGTTGCCGCCCAAGGAGGGATCAATGCTGCACTGGGAAACATGACTGAAGATGATTGGAGATGGCACATGTACGACACTGTGAAAGGAGCAGATTGGCTCGGAGATCAGGATTCGATTCACTATATGTGTAGAGAAGCTCCTGAAGCTGTGCTAGAACTTGAAAGTTTTGGGTTGCCATTTTCACGTACAGAAGAAGGTAAAATTTATCAACGAGCTTTTGGGGGACAAAGCCTAGAGTTTGGAAAAGGTGGACAAGCATACAGATGTGCCTGTGCGGCAGATAGAACAGGACACGCATTGTTACATACCCTTTACGGGCGATCTTTAGCTTTTGATACTTCTTATTTTGTGGAGTACTTTGCTCTTGACCTTATCATGAAAGATGGAGAATGTATTGGTGTTATTGCTATGAACCAGGAAGATGGGTCCATTCACAGATTTAATGCAAAAAACACTGTCTTAGCGACTGGAGGATATGGAAGAGCGTATTTTTCCGCCACGAGTGCGCATACTTGTACAGGTGATGGAAACGCTATGGCCTTGCGAGCTGGAATTCCATCTCAAGATCCTGAATTCGTTCAATTTCATCCTACTGGAATTTATGGTGCTGGATGTCTTATTACAGAAGGCTCCAGAGGTGAGGGTGGATTCTTGAAAAACTCTGAAGGTGAAAGGTTTATGGAGAGATATGCTCCTTCAGCGAAGGATTTAGCTTCACGAGATGTTGTTTCCAGAGCTATGACCATTGAGATTAGAGAAGGAAGAGGTGTAGGACCAAACTCAGACCATATACACTTGCATTTAGATCACTTACCAGCTGATCTGTTGGCTGAACGCTTGCCTGGTATTTCAGAAACCGCGAAGATTTTTGCTGGTGTAGATGTGAATCAAGAGCCTATTCCAGTAATTCCTACGGTGCACTACAATATGGGTGGAATCCCTACAAACCATTTAGGAGAGGTTCTAATGCCTGAAGAAGGAAACCCGGACAAAGTTGTACCAGGCTTGTTCGCCGCTGGAGAAGCTGGCTGTGCTTCAGTTCATGGTGCAAACAGATTGGGTGCTAATAGTTTATTGGATATTGTTGTGTTTGGAAGAGCTTGCGCTAACAGAATTGCAGATATTGCGAAACCGGGGGATTCTAAACCTTCTTTGAGCGAAAATGACGGACAGCAAAGTATTGACGACCTGGATAAGTTAAGGTTTGCAAAAGGTGATATTAAGACTGCTGAGCTCAGGTTAACCATGCAAAAGTGCATGCAGGATCACGCAGCAGTGTATAGAACAGAGGAAAGTTTGCAGGAAGGATGTGGAAAGATAGATAATATCGTAAAAGATATTGAGAACGTTGGAGTGAGTGACCGGGGAATTGTTTGGAACACTGATCTTATCGAGACGCTTGAGCTGAGGAATCTTCTGGAAAATGCTGCTTGCACTATTCATGCAGCGCACCTTAGGAAGGAAAGTAGAGGTGCTCATGCTAGAGAAGATTTTGACAGCCGTGATGATGAGAACTGGATGAAGCACACTCTGGCTTACTTTGATGAAAATACAAAGAAAACTACTATCGACTACAGACCTACCCATCAATACACCCTTGATGATAGTGAACAGACCTCATTCCCCCCTCAAGCTCGTGTATACTAGTTCAGCAGCTTACTAAACTTTAATACATGAAATAATGGAATGCGTTGATAAACACTAGTGATCATAGATAGATTACTATTTTGGTGGAACAGAGCGTATGAACCAGGCACCTGTTTCCGTAGAATTCAAGGGCAAAAGCTAATGCAACAAGTTTACCACTTAGAATGTATAAGCATTTAGAAAGTAAATTGAGGAGGAACCGCTGAGCAAATTCACAGAACATGTGAGAGGCATTAAAGTCGCATCAAGTATTTCCGCCTAAAGGCGACATAAGGTGTTTTCATAGCCTAGTAAGTAGCAGCAGAGCTTTGAGGGTAAACCTTAGACGGCAAGCTCTCCGACCAAAACTTGAACAACATGTTATTTGGAAGCAGCTTCCTTTCAAGCTTCTTTGCTGAAGAATAAACAGGGGGAGCTTGAAACATGAGTCAAGGCAGAGTATCAGAGCTATGCTTTTACATAGAGTCATAAAATATTCTTCCCTTTTTCCAAAGTGCCCTGTAACTGCCCAGCACTGGTACCACTTTGACTACATATTCATATACTCAGAATGAACTAGCGAACAGTCAGCTATTCTTAAGTGAGGTGGAGATACTAACAAGAATTCTAGGCTTAAAAACTGAGTTAAATCAGACTTCTTCTAGAGACTGGTAGGTCGTTTTAAAGTCACATCTCACAAGAGTCTTTAAATAAGAGCCAACAAGTTCTTGTGCAGTTTATAGAAAGTCTCTATATACTTAGGCTGTTATTCCTAAGTCGATATACTCGTAACAGTTTTTCAATTTTTATATCTTATTGCTTGCTACTAGGTTTCCTCTTTTGTTGCTGCTTGTTATCAATGATTCTGTCGTAAGATTGGTTATACTTTAGTTTCCCAAAATACTGCCTTACTAATTCTATCCTGTTAGTTAATAATAATATGATAATCGATGACTGAAAACTAATTAACATGTACACATGATAACAGTTTCGTTTAGTCGATGCTTAACAGCACTGTTGTGAAAAGCTGTACATCGTCTGAAATGTATTATTCATCATGTATAAAGGTGCAAATATCGAGTAGAATTTTGATTTCAAGCTTGACACAGGTTGCGGTTATTCATTTTGTTTGAAATTATATTTAAAATGGAGAAGAAGTCTGTAGGGTTCGGCAAAACTGCTTTATGAGAAGGCACTCGAACACCCTGCAAGTTTGTGGTATGTAACATGCAAAGTCTAAACTATTAGTTAAGTACTTAGGAAACCCCTTGAATATTTTGGGCAATAAAGTAATTGTTAAATAAGTCATCCAAGAGAAACCAGAATTTGAACAAGCAAAACCAAATCAAAACTAAGAGTTCTATATAGGAGAGCAGCAATCCACCTGAGACCTAAGTAAATACACAAAATAAAAAAAATATTCAAAAGGTAATTAAAATCCAGTTCTACGTAAAGCAGAGGAATAAAGCTTCCATGTGAATGGATAGTATTAATTTTAGCCGATTTAACACATAATTAAAAAACTAATCAACCATGTAGTCAATATCTACTCAGTCTAATATGTTAACTTTACTCTGAAGCTTAATTCCTTACTTTGGTAAGGTTCAATCGATCTAAGTATCTGTTTGATCCACAGTGGATTTCATCTAAGCAAGGAATCCGGGATTTTCCAACTAAGCAGAAACTGATATACTATAACGGTGAAAATTTCCTTTGTCCAGATTTACTAACAAAGTGACGGGAAGCAGTAGCACACATGCCTTTATAAATGGAATTATTATTAGGTTAAAATGAAATTCTTTGAACATTGGTGCTGTATGAAAACATAGAATGCCGTATAAAGTAGCCTATTCTGTGATTATTAATCCAACAGGAGTGACAGTTGTCGCTTTGCACTCGAATAGTTTCAAGTGCAAGTTGCAGCGCGACCTGGCAAGAGCTATGTAACTGCAAATAAAAATTTTGCATTAATTTATTTCAATAGTTCGGAACATGCTAATGGTTTCAAGATATAGACAACATTATATAAGACTTGGAAAAGAATAGATGTGTTTTCTTTGAGAAGAAAATGGTATTCTTGGCTTCCGGTAAAACATTAAGATACTTCAAGTAAGTTGGCGAATAAATTGATTGTGTATGTAAGATATTCCGTTGAACTAGTATCTTGGAGTGTGTTAAGATGTAAAATATATTTGGCGATGAAGAAAGCAACCATGGTAGCTTAGAAATTGCTTAAACCATAGTCAAAGATGCATAGGTTGCAAAAGATGAGCTGCATCCAACTGTGACCCTTCTCTTTCCTGGAAGTCTTCTTAAGGATCAATTCTTTCTGTTTCTTGTTTCAAGCTGTTGGTCAGCATCCTAACTTGATTTTTTCATTCTGAGTTGCAGTTGGGTAACTTCGGCGCTGATAAGTGGCTTTTTATGGATTTAGGGTGATAGACTCCGGGAAATTTATTTGAGATCTTTAACTGTCCCCAAGAGCTCTCAAAAACGCGTAATCAATTTAAAAGACTGTTTGCTATGGGAATCTTGTGAAGATGGCACCGTCGGCAAGGCTTGACCTTGGTCTCAAGTTGATGACTTCCTTTTATTTCAATTTTCGTGAAGTATGAAAAAACTTTGTGCCCATTTGCCCCAGTATAAATATGAAACTAACATCCAGTATATTGTAAGAAGCGTATAGATTCAATTATAGGAAATGAAAAATGTTTTATTGTGTTGGGCGAAAAAACTCTGAACTGTGGGATAACTCCACTTTTAAAATATGAAAGGTTTGAATAGGGATATTTCTCAAAACATTGTTTTAGATGAGTGTAGGAATCTTTATTTGCTCCTTGACTCTATAACGAATGAGTTACGACCTTTATTAGGCTTCAAGGCAAAGAGGAATATAACTTCTCAATATTTCTTACCGGATAGGAAGATTGATTTAATGTTTTGGCTATGAAAAAACAAAGAGTTTTAGAGGTACTGTTCTTTGAGACCATACATTAATATTTTGATTTATTGATACGGCAGCCAGATTAGTCATCAGTATTTTTAACTTCTTCTTAATAGCTTCATGTTTCCATGGATGTGTCATATCAAAAATTAAAAAGATCAAAACAATCGTATTACCTCATCTGTATGGTTCAAGGTGCAGCTATATGACTATATAGCAAGAAACACATCGAGAAAACAACACCTGGTCTATATCTCTTCTTTTGAAGGACAGTTAATTCTAGTTGCACGGATTACCGGACATGTTTTTGCGCAAGAAAAGCAGAAGGTGTTTGCAACAGCCAATAGCAACTGATATTTAACTAGCAATGATATATACCAGGATATTCACAAAGACATTGTTCTTTTTAATGGTTACTGTTGGGCCATTGGATATTTTTTTCAACTTGAAAATATATACTGGAAATTGGATTCTGTGGAGTAGTTACTGGGAGTAGATGGTAGTAAAAAACACCACGTTTGTCATTCTTTTGAAACTGGATTCAGTTGGAGTAATGTACAGGAAAATATCTTAGGGCCAAACTATGAGAGAACGATTAAATGCAAGAGACCAAGCCATGGAAGCTAATAAAATTTCTCGCAATTGCAAAACTTTCATTTTATTTTTTTCTCATCCCTGGACCTTCAAATTAGGAATACCTTATTTAAACAGTATATCTGCTTCCAAGATACTTGCAGTGGATCTCATACAGCGTTAACTCCATTTTTTTTGTATTGGTAGGTCTCTTCGTGTGCTCTTAAACAAACCTATTTTCCCTTCCCATAATGTAGCTAGCAATCACTTAACATTCAAATATAATGTATTTTATGCATTTTTAGAACAATAACTAATTCAAGTAAACCAACTTTGCCCTTGCGTAGACGTTCCCTGGAACCTGGGTTTTCCACATGTTGCAATTTCCAAACCACTAGTTTCAACATCACGTCCTTCAGTTGCACCGCTGAAGACAACAGAATCCCTCCCCCTATAGCATTACTATTGATCAAAGATTTAATTATTACAAAATATGTATATGTATATATATATATATTTGGATTAGTTAAAGGTCTCAAAATGAGAGTTCAACTCTATATGCTCATATCTTTCCATAAGCTATAGAAGCCACATTTTATTCCTCAAATCTGGAGTTATAACTCCGTCATTCATCATACCCTTTCTTGTAGTTATCCCTATTATATGTATTAATTTAAATTCCAACTTGAACTAATTATAAAGCACAATCAGAGTTTCTATTCTTGCGAAGTAGTTCTTTGGTGAGTTTTAACGCGTTTTGAAGATGTCTAATACTCTGTTTACACGGTGGCAAACTAGTTGGTAATATATCCACTTTAGATTAATTCTATTAAACTTCTACGTATCATTGACGCTTAAAGAGAAAATTTGACTAAGTGATTTGCAATGTTTAGAAAGTTAATGTTTTCTTGGACTAAAGAAAATCAGTTTTTTCTTAGCAATATTCTTACCATTTGTAGCTCGGCGTATAGCAATTCTAGGTTGCTCTCTGACTGAGAAAAGTATTAGACTATCTTAAATCCTTAATCTTTGTATATCTCTGTAAGGCGGGTTTTAGAGGAAGTCGTATTTCTTGGTTACCTAATTAATCAGACATAAGAAACCTCTCATAGACTGCTGTAAGGTTTGTTGGCAGCTAAGCGAAAATTATTGCCAGAGTTCTTTAGCGCCTTTTCCCTTTTGTAGTTACTACTGCTACAGATATATGGTTTTTGTGAATATCTCTGGTAATATATATATATCTTTGTATATCTGTCTAAATTTCCATCTATTTATAGGTGATGACACGATTGAAAACCCACTGCAGTTCAGCTATTGCAAACGGCTTGTATCCAACAATATAACTAAGTTTCAGTTTCCATCTTAACCTGATAAACTATTTAGCTGGGCTGCTCGCTTATTTCATATATCAAAATTTTCAATAATGATTCCAAAGTGTCAGTTTTTGTCAGACCCCCCTCCGAGATTTCACTCACCGCCACTTGTTAATATTCTAATGTTTTCACTAACAAAGTCTAATTTTATATTTATAGACTGAACCATCCCATACACGATCATCTTTCCTTTCTAAATATTTGAATAAATTTAGTGAATTGTGATACTCGATAGTGTAAACTTATCGCGGATTTTCTGGAACCTAAGTGAATCTTAATTCTTCTGTCTTTAGCTCCTGAATATATATATATTTGTAATGCAATAGGTTGAACATTATGTAGGAAATTACTTGCCCATTTATCACAAGAAACAGTTAAGGCCAAGATAATTTAGTTTGATATCCAGAGGATTATTTATTTGGGGGGTTGTAATTGCTCTATGTCTTTATCGTTTTAATGTTTTTCTCGCCATTATCCACTTTGCTAAATACCCTAAAGCGCATTGCGACATGTTCAATGCCCACTGAAATCTCCACTGCTGAACCTCCAAATTATTTCACACATTATTCTTTAAAATAACACCCTTATCTACCTTTTTTCTGCACTTTCATGTGTGTGTATTGATTTTTCAGATGGTGTGCTTTTAAGTTAACGTATGTATTTACATTTGGAGTTTCTACTCAATTATATACTTAAACATGGTATCCCGGTTTACCCATACTAATGTTTTGCCAATCAAACCTGTTAGATAAGTTGGTTTTAGATTATAGATTGGCATTTGGTTGACTAAATCACTTAGCATGGAAACAAAACTAAATATTTATTGTACATTTATTTGCTCAGGTATCACACAAAACTAACGCTTTCATCTCGTTTGTATACTTTCCTTGTTGAAGAGCGATGGAACAGGTCAGTCGGTAGTTTGGTAAGAGGCCCATTTAACTCAATGATATGCTTGGATATTTTATTTTTTCAATCAAATAATTTAGGGTATCTCATTCGTAAAGGTGATATGATAATAGAATGAGCTGTTTGACAAATAATTAAGAAATGTATGCAACATATTGAGCAAAATGAATTACATCGAAAAATAATCACATTGCGCACTACTATATGTACTGTGTTATTTAGAGTTTATGTGGATAAACTCACGGTGTTAATTGGTTTTAAGGTATTCTTACTAAAATATACTAACATAGTACATTTATTTTATGAGTAATTTAAAACTTAAAGGAAGGTGCAAATTAAAAAAAACACAAGTATAGTAGAACGATATAAACCGCTAAAGCGTCTGCAAAAGCAGAAACGAGAATTGAACAAGACCAATTATTAAAAAAAATTTCTGCTGTAATCTCTAAATATTAGTATTGGTCTGAAAGTAGGAAGCAGGATAACTTGATATGAATAGAATATAAAGATTGTAAAATTGAGCTGGTTGTAGTTTAGTACATACAAATTGAGAAGTTTACCAAGTTTTTCTTTTCCAATCGTGTACCATACTTCAAGAAGCACTACATATCTTAGTAATTCATCAAATTTCCTCTGCAATTACTTGATTTTTATAGAAAAACATTCTAAATACTTTTTATGTGATCTTCACCCAATTCGCCAAGAGCAGTTTCAAATTTTATAGGGAATTATTCCGCCATCACAATGACCATACCTTTATCTAGAGTAGTTTTCTCTTATTAGCATTTTAATTAATTTATGTATAGTTGATAATTAAAGAATATGAGGTTAGGCAGCTAATCATATTATTATAATCAGAATACTGTTTTCTTCTAAGTTGGTTTTCGTGTATGCCGCTTTATATTGAAACTGGTGTAACCTGCGTATGAATTCAAACTGAAAATTAAAGTGACATTGTTCAATTCTTTTCATCTTATCAGACTGGCATTTCCAGTTTTTTTACCGCAAAAAAACTGCGTGGCTGTGCCAGAACCGGTAAATAACATTATTCCTACTCTTAAACCTGAAGCTTAATAGCAAACACACATGAACGATTATTTAGTTTGTAGAAATTATCCCTTTCTTGTCGTTGAAAGTAGGGAGATTATATTGATATTGCACTGTTAGTCATTTACAAGGTTTTCCATAGTAAAAAATGGATTTCTTCTTTTAACCAAGAGAAGAATCCAAAATAGGCAGATTATACTTTTACTAGTCCACTCATGGTCAGATACAGATCATGTCTTCCATGAACCGACCAACAAACCTTCAAATTACACATTTCTGGAGCAGTGTAGCAAAAAATGTGATTTCATATTTTAATCACTTTTAATCTCTGATTATTGTTAATTTTGTTGGGATAATTACATGTGATGAATCGGTTGGGCGACCGCTTAGTACATGCACGAAACTCGTTTCTCACATCGGTACCTTATATTACCATATTACAGATAAATAAAATAGTAGTAGGTAACAATAAGAACTAAAACCTTTATAGAAAGCAAATGAATCCATCCTAGAGCAGTATTTGCGTGGAGAACCATCAGTAGGCTATCGATATTCCATTGGCGAAGCAATTCTATAGTTCCTGCTGCGTTAATACTTTACCTGTTTATTAATCTTTATCTTTTAGCTTAAAATTACACTTTTCCAAAAAACTAAACTAACACTCATAATCTCTTACATGCCTATGAAACTGGTATTGGTCTGGTATCTATTCCAAGTTCAACTGGGCCGGCTTCTACCATGTGCTAATTGGACGCAACATGTTTATACTAAAAATAAAGAAACTCCTTCATTATATCCTAATTTTATAAAAAAAATATACTGCGACAAAAAGAGACTTGAGTTTATTGGCTTTACTTTGAATACCTCATCATTAAATCTTACTTCGTTTGGATTTTCAAGTAGATGGGCCAAGACATAAATTAATAACATTCAATAGAGCATTACTGAATCTTATCAACAAATCGAACGGAACTCAGTCCGCCCAAATACCTCAATACTAAGTTAGAGTACTTCCCACCCATCGCATAATATAGATATCCTGAAAAAGCGATACCTATCTTCAAATTTTCTTATTCTTAACGAATATTTAAGTTTTTTCCACAGCTTACAAGAACATTCACGTTTCAGTAACTTAACTTTCAGAGACTTAACCAATCGCAACTTGAAGAAATGTCGGAACTTTACCAAAAGTATGATGTTTTATATGAAATAGCGAAGGGAGGTTTTAGTAGAGTATATAAAGCATCTCCCCTGAATAATCCGTCAAATTTTGTCGCTGTGAAAGTTGTTCGAACAAGTCTTAAATCTAGCTCTGAGCTTTTCGTGTCAACAGAGAATGAAATTGAAATCATGAACGAAATCGCAGAGAACCCAATTATGTCAAAGTTTACAGATAATTTTGTTCAAATCGTTACCGTTTTTCGTGAACCACGTCGTTTAATGATTGTAATGGAATATCTAGATGGAGGTGAACTTTTTGATCGAATAATAGAGAGAGAAAGTTATTCCGAGATTGATGCCGCAAGGGTCTTAAAAGATATGACTAAAGCACTTCAGGCGTTGCATAACGTAGGGATTGTTCATAGGGACATCAAACCTGAAAATTTATGCTACAAGTATAAGCATACTGACAAATGCCTAAAGATTATGGACTTTGGATTAAGTAAGTATATCGCGAGAGAAGAAATAATGAAAACTGCTATTTATGTAGGGACTCCAGGTTATTTAAGTCCAGAAATTCTCTCGATAGGTGAATATTCGCCAAAATCTGATATTTTTTCACTTGGCGTTATTTTGTATATTTTGCTATCAGGTAAGATGCCATTTGATGGAAACAACTCTGAGATTATTACCAAAAACGTACTTAAAGGAAAGTATAGACCGCTTGAAGGAGATGATTGGGATCATATATCCAATCGTGCAAAGAAAACTATTAAAGGTATGCTTCATGTTGATCCTAATAAAAGATATGATCATAACAGAATTTTATGGTGTTCTTGGTTAACGGAAACTTTGGTAAAAAAGAACTTGGTATTACTTAATTCGACCGTTGAAAATTTAAAGAAGTTGAGAAAAACAGACGAAAGAAAGAAAGTTGTAGATAAGTTTCGAGTTTTATTGGAGGAGAATTATGGAAGTGTGAATAGAAAGTTGATTAGTATTGTGGAGGAGAATAATAAGATTAGAAAGCGCAAGATTTTGTTGAAGGATTTATCTCGTATAAAGCAAAGCTTTAAGGAATATTTGGAGGATGGAGAGGAAATGGTTGACAAGGAATTATTTGTGCTTGTTATGAACGAACATGGATTGAATGATATGAACTTATCTGAATTTTTTGACACGTTGGTTGAAAAGCAAAGAGACTCTGCAGATTTTGACACTCTTTTCAAAGAAATTGCGCAGCTTAAAGTTGACGACATTTTGTCGGCATTAACTAATCTAGCTTCGAGAGACGAATCTGAGGAAGAGTTTCTGCCTTTAATCTTTGATTTGTTCACAACTAAAGATAAAAATGGGACAAAAAAACTCTCTTTTCAAGGATTTAAGAAGGTAGCTGCAATACTAAAGTTTGATGCCGAGAGGAAAGGTAGAGACGGAGAAGAAGTAGTTGAGAAAATGGCAAAGGTTTATACACAAAGTAAAGAATTTCAAGAAAAAGGAACCACTCAGGCGAACGTTAGTCTAAGTGAGGTGGATATGGAAGATGTATCTAGTGTTGGAAGCACTTCTGCAGCAGCTCAGATGGTTTCTTATGTAGCTGACGTATTTGATGAGTTCAAAGATAGATACAAAGAAGCAGAAGGGAAGACCAAGAAAGAGAAGGTTTTCAACATGTTTCGCTCCAGTTTTGTTTCTGTTCAAACAAATACAAAACGGAAAAAGAATGAAATAGGACCTGACGAAGAAGAATAATTACTTGTACAACACTTTCTATTAACCTGTCTGTATTTGACTTGTTTTTCCCACAACCCAAAATTCAAAAACCAACCTCCTGCACAGAGGGCATTGGGGATTTGCTTGCTTCTGTAGCTGAATTGAACAACTTGAACATAAACACTTATGCAGACATGGATTCAGAACTACATCTTTACTATTTTCTAAACAAATAACACAATTCTTGTTCTCTAAATCATCGCCTTCTTCTCTGTTTCTATTCTCAATTTTTTCCTCATCTCCGAACCATTTCTTATACACGTATTGTTTTCCATTAAACTAAGATAATAAAGTAAAAAAATTGTACAGTGACGCTTTGTTTAATCTGTTTGAGAAGAATCTTACTCGCGTCGTCTTCCGGTTCAACGAACGAGAAAAACAGAGTTTGGGCTTCAGCGTATTGGACCTCTTCGGAATGATTAGAGTCAGATAGGTTTTGAATGATCACAATTAATGGATAAAAATTAGTTTCAAAACTTCTTGTAAACATTTCGTTTGTAGTGCACAGAGACAAAAAATCAATGTCATGAAACACAGCGGAATGATTTTCCTTTGACAAAGTGATGCTGTGAGCAGGCTTTGAAGACGGTAATAAATCTGGATTTTCAGCCAAATAGAGAGATACTGCAATATCCAGTTTAGTATCAAATGAGAACGACAAAGAGAACGTTGTATTTTTCTCATCTTTTTGAAGTTTGAAGGAGTTAATGTTTACTTTAGCAGGAGCCATAATTTTGAGAGGTTTTGTAATCTTAGGTACTTGGCCACGACCTTGTCTATTTTCATTCATATTTGTAGTTGCTGCGTGTGAAGCATCAGCCCAGGAACGAAATCTGCCTTGTGGGTTATTTCCCATACGTGTTTCTATTTTTCGCTTGTTTTACACTAATAATATTTTGGGCAATTGTAGACCACATGTAGTTTAGATGATGCCAAAGACTTCCAGTTTAGAGACGGATTGATTCATGCATAATTCTTCAATGAATTTCTGGCCCATATATTTCTTATTGATTATCATTAATATTGATAGACTATTCTGATTGATTATTGATAATCATTTGAATATCAATACAAGACTGGGCTATATGGCCATGTTCTAAATTGCTGCAATTTTATTATTTCATTTTTGTGCTGTATGAAAACATATATGGAATGGCACAATGATCAAGGGGTAGGATGTATTTGGGCTATGTGTCCATTTTTGAAAGCTTTTCCAACGGTGCGGAAAATAAGTAACATTTGATTAGCCATTTGAACCATGGTCATGTGCCCAACCCTGGAATGATAATCAATTGATAGTCAGAATCATTTGATGCGAATCCAAATCCCAATTTTCTTATTGAAACTCAAAATCAATTCAATCATCCAATTAATATTGATAAACTTTATCAAATTCATTGAGTACCCCTGTAACAACTATTTATGCACTAAAATTTAACAGTACCAGCTATATTTGCAACATGAACAGGGAACAAGCCCTCTAACATAATAAAGAATAACCTCAGGACACAGGAGGAGTTAATAGAGCCCTGAGAAGTTGAATACAAAGTTGGATTGACTAGACAAAAAAATCATGATTAAGTTGGGCTCCTTAAAATGAAGTATACTGGTAAGATTTAATCAACATCGAAAATCTTCTTGAGTCCTGCCTTTTTCGGAAAATGATCTACTTCCATGGTCTAGTAACTTAACCCTAAGTTTTACAAGCACTTGCTTTGATCAATATATCGATTGCCTGCTAGTGAAAACTAAGGTATTGTATTGAGATAAACATCATAGCAAAGATTACAGATTAAATGGCTTTATATTAAAACCAATAAATTTGCAAATTACAATGAATAATTACAATCAATAACTACAGTATTTAGTAACATACCTAAAGAATATTCTAATATATAGTTTCCGTCATTATAGTTCCATACTAGATTATTCAATCAGATAACAATAGTTTCTATCTTAATATATTAATTGAGAGTAACAAAATCAACACTCAGATATGTTATATGACGAAGGATACTTATAATGGAATCCATTTTTTTGTACATTCCGTACCTTCCCCGCCAATAACTGGAATATTTTAGGCTTAGAAAATAACTCCATAAATTAAAAAAGCTATACATGTTGCTAAATTAGATAAAGAATCCATGCTCTACATTCTTAAAACAGTTGAAATAGATTGCAACGCGCAGAATAAGGATCTCACAAGCAGGGGTTTTCTAGAAGCAACAAACCAATTTTGATTTAACGTTGAACTGAAAACTGATGTAGAAATAAATATTCATGTACCTTTTTCTCCCATCCAATGTCCACAATGCCACGGTCAACTCCTGTTTATAAAACTAAACAAAAAATATGTCATATTAGACATAGACTGATCAAGGCAGCAAAATTGTTTGTTGCTTGTTGGGAAATACAGTATAACATGTCCGTATAGAGTCAACTCATCAGAATATATGGAAGAATTACGTGGACTTTCTGGATCTAAATGCGCGACTGGAACCCATTTAACCTGAAGTACAACCTAAGAACGAGACATTTCAGAGACGGAATAGTTCAAGAACCTTTCTTCTAGTATACAACGAGTTGAAAGATCAACCCACATCCCGTTCAAAGCTAATAATAAACCCAAACTCGTAGAATTCTTAGAACAACGTAATATAATTCTTGATCTCAAGTAAATACTTTTCATGTACTCCTACGATATGCCTTCAACCTAATAACAACGGAAGCATCTTGTCAAGACCTGCATAGAGATTGTGATGTGCTTATTGTTTGTTGGTTCATAGTTTAGGTACACAGTGTCTATATTTTGCTGAAAGCCGTATCTCCGGTTAGAGTTAGTGAAAAAAATTATTTATGATATAGCTGTAAAATACCATTCCAGTCTAAGTTTTGATCGATCAAAAACACCAATGTTCTCCAGTAGATACATATCCGACCAAAATCTGACCAAACGATTCCAAAATTAAAAGAAGATACATCACCACGTTAATTCTTTTTAATCCACAGCCATTTGCTTCATCTAGAAAGCTCAGGACCATGCGGTTAGATATCTTTCCATATTAATTTAACCTTTTTGAATTGATAACAGCTTTGTGATTGAAATTTAGGTAAGACAACACTTCACGCACAGGTTCGAGTGTTCGAAAATCTGACCCTTAAAATCTGGTTCCTTTGATGACAAGAATAACCGAGCCAAGACACGGTGGTGTTTATACTAATATTTGGTATATTTCAAAGCAAGTATTCTTTTCAACTCTCTAAGAACGTAAAGTCATAACTAAATTCATGGAAAGTTGGGTCGGCTGGTCCCGATAAGACTTTAAATATCAATAAATGTCTAAACTAAATAAAAATCTAACTATTGTTCAAGTATATTATAATCTGGGGTCTTGCAATAACTTGAAAAATTAGATACTTGTAATAAATTTATTACACCTCTACACAGTGTATTCAACCACTTCGATTTTACGAAACATAGATAGAATATGGCGTCTAGTCCTAAATAGCATGGAACAGTAACAACTAGGCAATGGAAAAAAAGTGTCAAATAAAACTAAAAGGCTCGCACATATAGTTAAACAGACAATCACAAAAAAAGAAAGTGTTCAACTCAATTAAACAAACTGTCTATATTCCAGAAAACATTAGAGGGGCAAACAAATGACAAAGGATTCTATTTTTGCAATTCTCATAATAACATTTATTTGCGCATGAGCTCTCTATGAAATATTCTCACAACTCAAATATTGTTACTATAGTCCCTATGTTTTTGTTTGTACAATAACACAGAAAAATGTTTAGATTTAACCAACATGACTCATTTAACTATTCAATTGGCACTCAATGATCTAGCCTGTATTTTGGGAATCTAAGTTAGTAAAACAGGTGAAAGGAACTGGAATATACCTACATATTTTTAACCTCAGTATTGTTTCTATGTGGATGAAACATGTTGAGTATCATATATGTATTTCAGTAGCTTTCTCTCGTAATGTTGCTATCAATAAAGATTTTATTTGACTTACTGATACATAGGCTAGATTAATATTCGGGACGTCAATACTTCTAACCCAAATTTGGTTATCAGTAATTGGACTGAGTTATATTGAGGTTGTTTTTTGAGATGCTGGAAGTTATTAGAGTAACCTCTATATTCTAGTATGCTTGGATTTCAAAGAACAGTTCTGAGAATCTATAGACTATAGGTGTATAGATGTGAAAACATTAAGTCTAAACAAAATACACCTTCGATAAGTGACATTAAACTCTACCACATGTTTAATACGCCTATCCCATGTAAACCCAAGGTATCAAGCTCATTTGGGCTATAACGAAAATAATACATATATGCATACATAGGTTTAGCTGTAGAGATTTGGATACCAGGTTGGTCACAAGCAAAAATAAGTTGCTATTGGATGCAGAGGCATCTTGCGTATCTAATTGTTCAACTCATATTATAACTGTGCAAATGTTAATTTCCTTTTATTTACGTTTCTTTGAAAAATGTTTTCCTTTATAAGGCAATCGCTTAAATAGTAAGGTTGTTTACCGCTGGGACAACATAAACTCATTGACTAGTATTAGTTTTAATATACTATTCGGTAAACTAGGATCACCAAATGTATCTTGCGCAGGTAGTTATTAAGACAGTTGCCTTGAAATTACCTATTATTTAAAACCAAGGCACATCTCTCTATTGATGGAAAATAAAACATTTAAATAAAGTTTTATGCGGCCAATGAAATTGGGAAAGAAAACACCAAGTATTTAACTCGAAGAGTATATATAGAGGGAGTCAGCTTTATATCTGTAGATGCATTATGGTATCAAGTGTTGCATTTATTTTGGGATTTATTTGGGGATTTATCTATCTAACTGGTTCATTCTAGCAAAATGAATACATTGGTATTGTGGAATACTGACAGTTAGTTTTCTAAAATTAACCAAGTAAAAAGCAGTCTTACTTAACGATACATCACATTTCAGAAACAGGTTTCCTAATTGCCTTGAGCTATTTTCTAGAAAGATGCCCTTTTAGCTCGTAAATAAAGGAGTAAAAGGTAACATAACCTAGAAATCTAATCTGAATAAAAACAGTTGTGGATCAAACTTATAAAAGCATGTGCAACTGATTTTTTTTCTGGATGCAAAAACATTTTCTTATGATGGAATAGTAAAATTTAACTTTGGGAATTGCCTTAAGGCTTAGAAATTTAAGAGTAGTAGGTTAATCCTACTTGTTAAAGTGTACGTTACTTTCGTACGGGACTATATATAGACCAAATTTTAAGAAACTGTTAATTTTTATATATTTGTAAAGCTTAATTATCTCATGTAACTACTTTTTGATTGGTGCCAAATGTTTGTACTAATCATGGGTTTACCACCTAATTGACGACCCCATAATGGCAACAAATGACAGTCTCTGGTGAACTGTGTTTGAGAGTAAATATCAAAAGAGAGATTCTAAATATCCATTTAATTATTATTGTTCAATTTTTTATTGCTGGCCCTCACGTAAATTAAATAAAGTAATATATTTTAATGTTTATTATTATTCTCAAGGGAACCTTACCGGGGACTAGAAATCTTATTTGACCCTAAGTTTGATGACGGTAATAAATACCTCGCATGTGGAAAACTTTTGAACTACTTAAAAAGGTACCTTGGTTTGATTTCGGCGCTATGTTTTGTTCTTGAACGCTAAGTTGGGAATATACACTAAGCAATGCTGACTCCGAGTCTTGACTTGGAGACCAATGACTCATTCTTGCTCTTACAGCTTAAAAGAAGATTATATAGTTTAAAAAAATATAGTACTAACCTTATCACTAGATATATTTGGTTTAACTTAGGTATTTGTTTATAGTGTCAGAATTAACTGGATAGCTTTCTATGTTCAGCATTAGTGAATGGGGCCAGGGTTAAGAGCAAGATGGCATTACCACAGAGTTGATTAAGTAACGTCTGTCGTTTGATAAGAATATTCTGAATGAAAGAAGACAAATCAATCCATGAAATTTTAACTCAAATAAAGAACGTTACACCTAAAGTTCCAGAAAAAATCATTGAGCAATACATCCAAAGAGCTGGTTGCGACATTTCACCACCGCCCGAATATCAAATGCAAAATATGATAGACAAGGAAATTGACCTCTTGCGGTTGCTGTCTCTGTTCATGGAAAAGAAGATTGAACAGGTTCTTCAAACATCTAAGGAGAGAAATGACTTAAATAATTCAGATAGTAAACGTTCAAATGCAACGCTAACTTGCTCAGATCTAAACTACTCTCTCAACGAGCATTTTCACAACTTCATTCCCCCAAACATTTAATCAGAAAAGAATTTAAACCTTAACCTCCTTTAAGAGCTCATTAGTGGTTGGTTGATATGCATTAGCTCTGTGCTTTGGAACAAACTTAAACTTTTTGGGAACTTTTCCTAGTATCCGTTCGGTTACTGTAATCCAGTCTTCAACTGCTGGTGAACCTAGAATCGTTTCGAGATCGTTTCTCCCAATAAATCTTTGGGGTCTATCATTAATCATCTGAGGAAGATAATTTTGCTCAATAACACCTACAGGTATATACCTCCATAAAAAACTCATCCACTCTAACAAGAACCTGCGTGTTGTGTCTACTCCTTTTCTATCACTTCCCCAGTGCTCCAATCCAAATCTACAAAAGTCTGTCAACAAGTCAAATCTTTCTTGAGCCGAGATGTCAAAATATTGTTCTTCCTTTATTTCCTTACTTATCCATGGTTTTATTAGTGCACCTCTTGCTATCATTCCAGTTGTAACACTCGGGTTCGACCTTACTTTGTTACTCCAATCTATATGGGACATAATGTCACCATTCCCAATCAAATTTATATTCAAAGGTTCTAATATTGTTTCTTCATTTCCGTTTTCTTTTTCAATAGCAATACTTTCTCTGCAGCTATAAATATACTTCCAATCTGACAATTTTGTGTATCTTTGCTGTCTGGATCGTCCATGAACAGCAAAGTACGCCAACTTCATTGGGGTGAAATTTGACACTTTTCTTATTAATTTATGGGCTGTGTGTTTTGAAGAATTCCATCCAGTTCTCATCTTAATCCCATATGAAAATGAAAGCCTTTTAACTTTCTCTAAACTTTGGACCAGTGTTGTTATTTTCCCTTCTCTATTCATAAGAGCACTTCCAGCTCCATATCCTGTGATTAAATCAATCGGACAACCAAGATTAAAATCAACAAAATCAAGCTTTAAATTCTCATTCTGCCCTGAGTTAAACAAGTTCACAGTCTTGAGTAATATCTTAGGGTCAGAATCTGTAATTTGCACACCAAATACATCTTCTGAACTATGCCGCCGAGTTAAAGCCCACTCAGATGCCTTTCCAGTTAGTAACTCTCTTGCCAAGCACATCTCGCCACATGTCACATCTGCCCCAAACTTTTTACAAATTCTTCTAAACGGGAGATTTCCTACAGTTGTTAAAGGCGCAATGTAAATTTTATCTGTTAAATCTAGTTTTCTCGATGTCTTCTCGGCGGAAAAATCTATGTCCGCTCCAAAGTCATATTGTTTTCTTCTTAAGCTAAATAGAAAATCAGACTGCGGCTTTATTTCTTCGTAAACTTCCTTCTCGGTTATTTTCTCCTTGTATTTTTCATTTACTTCGTTGTTGATAGAATTCTTAGCTCTGTTAGTTGCATCCAATATTGTGTGGCTTTGGGAGAAAAGACACCTATGCCCAAATGAACAGACACCGGTTTTGAGAAATTGTGGACAGGATTTGATTGGAAGGTCTGCTACAAACGTTGGATCTGCTTGCTTTGTTTGAAGAAAGGTTAGGAGATCATGAGAAAAAGGACAATCTTCCACGTGTTTAGAGCAGGGTTTATCTTTTGCAATGCTCTGGCACAAGATGTCTTTTTTGTTTGGCCTTTTGTTTAATCCTAGCTCTTCAAGTGACCTAGTCTTGTTCTGTCCTCTGTTTTTATGACGAAATTTACGTTTTCTTGGGGTTTTATTATTTTCTTCATTTGTACTTGTTGATTCTATTGGATCTGCGACGAAGTTTCTCAAAGCATATTCTTTCTTGACCAGACAAACCCCTGGAGCTCTCATACTGGTGTAATAAATTAATATTGATTCAAAGTGGTAATGTACCATTGTGTTTTCTTCTCTATTGCTAACATTGCAGTAAGTTAATAGTTAGGTCCATTTACAAGGTTTTTGGTATTAATAACTTAAACCATACGAATAAACTTTAGGAATTAAATAGATTTATAGAAGGAAAATTATATCTCTCTAGGATATGAATAAGAATATAAGATATACTAATAACAACTTACAGCTAACTAATGCCTCTTGGTGAAAGCTGTTTTGTCTCTTTATTTATGTTGTCACCTAAGCTCATTATATAAAACTAGAAATATAGAAAACTATTTAATAAATATATATGTATTCTTCTTTTTCATTTTCTGATACAATCATTACCCTATTATATGTAATACACTGCGTATCACTTGGGTTAGTAAGGAAACCTACTCCAAGAAAGTTACGATTCAGTGAAAATAGTTAGCGAATGTGTATAATAGTGTGAACATATTAAAATATTATATTAAATAGTAATATTAAATAACTCATAGTAGATTTATCGGTTATTGCCTGTCGATATTAATTAACAGTGTCAAGAGTCGTATAATACTTGGGGAAATTAAGATAGAACTAACTATCGACAGAAAATCTAATTATAAAATAACATAAGCACAAAATACCTAACTTATTTGGGTAATAGCAAAACTAAAAGACTCATACGATTAGCATGAGATGGGGTATAGCCTAAATTGTTTATAACGGACTATAATAAGTACCTTGTGACCTTTATTGGTATCCAATATTGCCTCTTGCGAGTTATTGGTATTCGATAAGCATTATCCAGCACAACAGAGCCTGAGTTATATCAGTACTTCATCCCAATGCTTCTATTGGTTCCTCCAACTCATAGTTGAGTGTCTGACTACTCCAAGGTATCTCCCAGATAGATAAACGCATAACATTGCATATCTTACTAAATATGCTTAGAGAGGATATATTAATTAAATTGCGCTTTGAATTTATTGATAGCTGCATTTTTAAAGAAAAATATTAGGTTTCATCTGTATTCCTCACTGAAGTGATTCTTCATAAACTCTTAGTTTCTATGGGTGAGTTAGGTTACCCTAGCTATGAATAGAACATATAAAATTTGAATTTAAAATTAACATAAAAATTATTTATAGGAGAAGTTTCAGGAATCTGGATTTTAATTATTCAGCATAACGGCATTTAGGAAACTATATTGTCTTTTCTGCTTTCTTGAGAAGTATCCAGAATCTTCCAAGGGTGAGCATCCAATTTTTGACGCAGCTTCGGAACCTCATATGAAATTTATTTTTTTATTTTACTTACATAACAAATACAGCACCGGGAACATTTTCATCCAGACTTCACTTGCTCCAGTTCTGAAATTGGTATCACCCATCAAGAAAGCATCTTAATGAATCCTCGTATCCTCAATTATGATTTTCATTTGTAACTCAAAGCTTCTTCTTGTCATTTACAGCTAAAGTATGAGCGTATTACCCACCATAGAATATCAAAATTATTTATTTCAATAAACTGCATTTGGATGAGGTAAAAAGTTTGCCTTTATTTCTTCGGTTCGTGAAAAAAAATATTTGGAAAAATCAAGAAAAATTAAATCAACCACATTTCCTCTGAGCCCAGCATTTGGTTCGTAGCAATAAAAATAAACGCTATCATTTTCTATCAAGACATTTACCTAATTAATGTAGTTTCCTTGACGAAAGTGATTTGTGTATCAATTCATAAATTGAAGTGTAGTTTTCTGGCATCATTCATCTTGTTTATTAAAGCGATGAAACCTTACGGTGAAATTATATTCCGAAAAGATATAAGATATTTTTCACTATCTATTATCTCCATCTTAAAAAGGCTTCCACTGAGTGCATACACAACCAGCGCTTGCTTTTTAGTTATATAGGAATGTACTTTGTCGAGTAATAAATACATGTTAGTCATGATTCACTGCTTTCTGAAGATATATATGTTTAATTTCCTTGCTAGGTGGACTCTGTATACTTGCTTTTAATATAAATGTCACTATTGAATAGGTAGTAATATAGATATGATACCTAAAAATCAATGTTTATGACATTTACCCGTTGTAATATTTTGAGATATTCGACATTTCAGGCTACTCCCATAGTATTTTGAATATATTCGGCTACAATGGCAGGTTTATGAAAGATAATCGGTATAGAATACGACACTATTTACATACCAAGTAAATAATTGCTTGTTAATGGTGCTTTCGGTTGCTGGAGTTAGCTTTGAACTCAATGTAATACTCTGATCAAAAGCCGTAGTTTAAATACATAAGCCTTAGCAGCACAACATTTCCTCGAAGTAGCAGCTTAAGAACGTCGATACAGATTTGGAGAAGAAAAAACATATTCATCAAGTTATCACTGTATTAGACCTGTTTTATATGTTAGGTATGGAGTTGTAAACTTTCATACTAAAATTAATTCACTCCAATATGATCTATATAACTCTAAGGATTTGCATCTGCTAAATGATCCCGTACTTCCAGTTAGGGACAGCTTTTTTTTTCATGCATAGGTAGTACAGTTTCTTGATTATGATAAAATGTATAAAATCATAGCTAGTTGTACTAATAGAAGTTGGAATTCATTTAGGTAAAATAATAAAGGCGCTAAGCACAAAAGCGTTGGCTTGGTAAAATTTCACGGACATGATAACATTAGTTTTATGTACTTAAAATAAAAAGTTAAACTTCAGTAATTATTTCTTGAGTCTCAGATATAGCTATCTCGTTTTTCTTAAAGTGGAAGGGTAACCTCATTGTAGGTATTATACTGGCAGGGTTTCTTAATAATACGTAGGTTTATAATGTATTATTTTAAAGCTCTGGGTAGCTTTACATCATTAACTATGTCATCCCAATTCAGATTGTCTAGGAAAATTAGACATATTTTTCCGAATAGGGATTGCATGAAGCTTAAGCCTTAAAAACTCATTGCAAACAAAATAATTTTTTGAGATCGTCTTACTACTTACCTTCCAGTATTTTCTAAGTCTTTTGCATTCGTACTCCGTTATGATATCCCCATCCGGGTAGACCCAAAGATAAAACTATGGGGACACCATTGTTTTTGAAAATAAAAATTTTATTTCTCTTTGTTAATTAACCATTATGATCTTAGACCATGGAACCAAATTCCATTTTCAAATGATTGGTTTTTCTTGGTTTTTTCATCCCCCAAAATGAAATGCGAATGCCACAAAAGCAAATTAATTATATTTTTCAAAGAACTATCGCTGTAATAGTAAGATGTGAAAAGTTGATTTTTTTTGTTGAAAGTACTGCATATAACTAGAACTGATCGAGAATATAGATATAGTAGTGACCTTTCTTATAAAAAAATTATCCATTACACCCATTAAACTTTAGCTTTTTTCAAAAGGGGTCTGTGATAAGTATACATCCTCGTGTAAAATTTACCTGGTTAACCTTCTAATCTATATCTTTCGCTTTTCTAGTAAAATGAACAAATTTTCCATTTCAAGATTATTCCAAGAACCGGAAGATGTTATTTCCTATTATCACTGAGTAAGCTTACCTAGTTACATTAGAATAAATAATATGGCAAAGTGCTTTTTACTAATGGCAAATTCAACTTACTATCTCCATATTCCAGCTATTCTTGCCCCCTGTGTTATTGTTGTAACTTATTTTAACATGCTATATCATAGTTTGTTTAATTCAGTCATTACTCAATCTATAAAAGAATCACGGAAAACTTTTGAAGACCATGTTGTTGTTGTACACAAATATTATAGCCTTTGATGCTTTTGTTATTTTAGCTTGGTCCATACACCGATTGCTACATGAAACGCTTACAAGACTAAATTGTTTCGAATTGCATAAGGAGTGTTCCCTAAATGAAAGTTAAAGAGACATTTTTGATTGCTATGAGAATGTGTGGATCTTTTTCATACCCTGTGAAGTATTCCTTTCTGTTTTTATTTATCATCCCAACCCTAGTGGTTGCTGAACCGAGGTTTTGTGGGTAATTTATTTTTTATCTGGATTGATTTGTGCTTAAAAAGTAAATATATTCTGCAACTCCATATTGTTATATTTCTACCCGTTGAAGCAGTATATGCTAAGACAGAGACAGATTTTAAAGTAGAAATTACAAAGGAGTTGCCTGTTGAAGCTAGGTCATGTATTATTAGAAATCAGGAGAGAGGGTTTTCTATAACAATTATCTCGCTAGACACTTTGTCATGGGTACTGCGAATAATATAATATTAGAAACCCTAACTAACACATAAAACTGTAAGTGAAATAGTTGCAGAAAAATACTAACTTTTATGAAACCATACGCTGAAACCTCACTTCTGGAAATATTTATATAAAGCTGGTTTCTATAGAATGTCCATGAGAACAAAATTAGTTAATTAGGGTTCGCGAAGAAAATGTCATTCCATTGTCTTATTTATTATCTTGTGTATCTTTTATTCTGATTAGTTTTGTTATATATGTGTTGCCATTTGAAACAGTAATCATAGACTCCTCAGCAAAAATATAATACAAGAGCTAATTGGGGATTGTTACCATGTAATGAATAATCTACATGGTTTGGGTTGCGCTATTAGGATTGAGCAACATTTAGTGAACAATATTTCTTTCTGTTTAAGACAACTGAAGTATATTCAGTTTATTTTGAACGTTCAGTTCTCTACCTTGGAAAATAATTGGAAAGAAAATAAATAGCTGTTTGACATGCGTTACTTGTACTCTGCCTCCTTTTTCCTCGAAAATTTAAGTATGATCTATTTCCTGCTCCTATATACCACACTGGTGAGACGTCTAATCACCACTTTATCTGGGCAAAGAAAATGGATATATCGAGTATTACATCTATACCAGGTTTGCAGTGTCATGGCAAGAAAATGTGCCGGGGGGTTGGTTAAGTGGGTTCGAGTCCCAGACGACGCAGGAAAGGGCTTTGGGTTAGTTATGTCCTCCTTGTAAGACCGAAGGGTTTCCAACCTCCAAATAGCCCCCCCCCAAGAAAACTATACCAGCTACACTAATCAGTTTGAATTCTACCGCTTTGCTGAGACATTTCTCTCCCACTACCTCTAAACTATCATTTCACAGAGATATTCTGATTCCACACTCTAACCCTTCCTTTATTGCTTCTTCTTCTTTTTCTTCTGATCTTTTTCTTATTTTAGTCCGTGGGGTTCTAGGATTATCACTTCGCTCAGAGGCCTAACAATAGAGTTAACTCTAATTGGTAAAATATCAGCCACAGCAAGGCGTTAACTTTACTACATGTTAACACCCAATCCCAATTTACTCTCGCTTTATCATCTCTATTAAGATGTCTACTTTGAACAGACTACAAAATAGACATTAGAATCTAATAAATTTCTGAACTAGAAAACTAAAGCCCTGAAAAAACGATATCCTTCAATATTACAGTGTAAAACCCAGATAAAATGGATTTGTTTATAAAAACCCTAACTTGTAGGAGCTACACAGTGCACGTGGGAAATGATGCAACTGTTTTAGATTTAAAACTTTGTATACAGAATGCTATTTCCATGTATAGCTATGAGCAGACAATATGCGTACATAGACAGAGGATACTGGAAAATAATGAAAGTTTAACTAACTATAATATTCAAGCGGGAGACACAATACATGCAGTACTAGGAAACCGTAAGGCTAAGAATTTGATAGTCTTTGTGCAGATCACAGGACAGAAGATGTATTCAGAAGTTTATTATTCGCATTGGCAGCTTAGATCTATTTTAAGGAGAGCTTTATTACCGAAAAAATATAAAATTTATTTCAAAGGGAAGGAAGTACATGAAGACCTGACACTGTTTGATATCGGTATCTGCGATTGTTCTGTTGTTGAAGTTGTTCCTCAACAAAGTAGAAGATGGATGTGAATTTTATTGAAGGCAACATGAAACAAGAGTCAATCAGTTTATGCTCAGTATCTTTATTTTTCTATATGGCTAAGTCTTCAATTCTTATAAGGCACTTTTTCAACTGCACGACCTCTAGTTTTCCAATTTATTTTAAAACAGTCGATCTCAATTTGCCAAATTCAATGAACACGAAATTCGAGAACACAACACCACATTTCCGAAAAATACCTAATATACATGCTAAGTTTAAGATTAAAGCATACATTCAGGCTTTGGAAAAATACACCTAATGTATCGTTTAATCTACTACGTTTCCTTGCGAGTAGATAAAAACAAATTTATAGCTCCAATTATTTCTATCTAAGTACTTAGTAAAATTTCTCATGGGTTTAAATTTCTTCAAAGCTGAGCTTCTGCTTGTTTAATATGGGATAGTTTCAAGAGTATAATTATTTTCTTTGTGTGTGTAACGTGTAAACCTCCTATCCAAAAGAAAACACTCTAAATATGTCCAAACAAGAGTAGAACTATGTTTTCTGCTTTTTCTGTAGATAGAAGCTACAAATTTCAAATACCGTAAGCAAAGTTAAAACTGTTGTGGCAGCAAAGTTGATGAAATATGTATGGATGAACTTTTAATTATTTCTCGAGCGCCTGCAAACCTGTACTCAACTTCGAAGTGTTGAGGTAGCAACCTAGAAAGTAGTGCTCTTCTTTAACCTATTATTGGCAGCTGCCTTGACGCAGCAAAATTAAAAGTACGTCAAGCTCTCGATATGCATTGTGGCGAGAAAGTTAATGCAGTTCTTAAAGATTGAAAGATATAAAACCTCAACTAAACAAGGCTCAGAACAGCCTCATCCCTAATTGCTGTACGATCTCTTAACTCCTGCAAAGTCTCGCCATTTCTAAGAGCCTTGCTAGATACTCTTACTTCCTGGAGCTCATTCATTACGGCGAAGGCATCATCTGGTATGCTCTGAATAAATGGGATATTTAATTCAAAAAGTCTTAAAAGTTCAGATATTTTCCGTGGAAAGTTAGTAACTTTTTCCATATTTACTAGGCTAAGTTTCAGCGGTCGAATTTCAAATCCAACCAAAAAATCTTCAGGTAGTTCCTTAACTTCTTTCCCATACACAGCTACATCTCGAACAATAGGTCAAAAATCTGTCTTAAGCAGTCCCTCAGGGAAACTCTTTGTAAAATCATTTCCTATTTTCAATATCTGCAATGACTCAAACTTTAGATTACGTTCGTTAGACTTACTCAACTCTGCTGTAGTTTCCTTCAAATTAATGTTTCTAATATCTAAGACCCCAATTCCACTCAAGCTTTGGGAGTCTAATTTAAGTACCAAATCAAGGTTTTCACTAAGATCTAATGCTCTCAAATTTTCTAGCTCTGCTTCAACTGAGCTTGAAAAAAATTCTTTCATAGAATTGTTACGTAGACTGATTTTGCTTAAATCACGGAAGGAATCGCCTAAGAATAAACCTGATGGAACCTGCTGAATAAGGTTATCCTCAATAGCCAGTTGGTCAACCGAGTAAAATCTATTTTCAAATCCAGGAATAGTCCCAAATACATTGGGATTAATGGAATTCATTCTGTTCCTTTTGAAAATAATTGTTCTAAGTGTCTCATCCACATCCTTAGTCGAAGAGAAAGCTAAACTTGGCAACTCTGGTATATACAAGCCTTCGTACGTCAGCAATACCTGAACTCGTTCTCCTTGACCAAGCATATTCTCAATCATTCTCCTTATGAAACCTCTGGCTTCATTATCTACATTAATCAGATCAAACCCACTCCTCGAAATTCTCACCTCCGGATCGTGGGACGCTGAAGTCTTGCCAGCGGATTGTCCAACAAAAAAAGCTACAATTGAAACTACAACACCTAAGGTAAATATAATGCAAACATTTTTGGCAGTATTTTTCTGTGTATTACTAACCAAAAAGCTTGACCCCAAGCTAACTAGTCTTTCATTTAGGTTGCAAGGTTGCTAACTTAGCATATCGGAATTCACAAGCGCTCTTCTTGCAGGCGCAAAAGTGGGAACAGAAGTCCTCTCCTGAAAATCATGTTCATCACTTAACCTATCGCCAGTCGTACTATACATATTTGTATTATTTGGCTTTATTTCAGTTTGATTTGGATACTTCTTCCATATTCTTTCTAGCTTTGCTTAACCGTCAAATATTGCAGTGTGAAATATCTAAATGATGCTGCATTAAAGGGAATATGGAGTTAAGTAGTTTGGTAAACTATACTGCACCTTATAATAGATAAATCTTAGGTAGTAAGGTCATGTTAACATGTATTTCTTGTTAAATGCTAGGTCCTGTTAGAAACTATTCTAAAACACTGCAGTCAATACACAACCATGTGACAACTGCCATACTTCCCGGATTCCCTTATTGATTAACTGCAGTTATTTTGATTTAGTTTTCCTTGACTTCATGGCTAGCTATGGTTTTCGATGTATTACACTGCTGGGCATCGTTTTGTTAGAAAGACGAATTGAACATAAAGACATCCGGAAATGGAAATCGTGTAACAACAAGGTAAAATTTGACGGATTGCTCAGAAAGCCACACGAATATATCGCAGAAAATTGTTTTCAAACATTTCACCCCGTTTGACATACCACCAACTGCAACTTTGTATCTTAGCCAGAGACAAAACGCAAAGAGAAATTATGAGACAACCACAAGCAAGTTACTTTCAAACAGAAGGGCAACAGACACAATACTTCGAAGATGTAAGAGGCATTAGCCTAGCTTGATTTCTTGCAGAAACTGCTCCTTCAAACTCACTTATATTTAGTGGATCTAATTTTCCACTACCAAATCTTACGAACCAAAGACCTATCACACAAGAAAAAAGTCCAGTGATTGCTGCACCCAGTAAATACGAGGGTAGAATACCATTTTTTCTATCTATTACTATGTTCTGTTTGTTATTTCTAGTTTGTTTCCTTCTTGGGGTGATAAATGGGGAAATAATTGCAGAAAAGGAAATTCAAGTAGTTTTTGAATTCATTGAGCAGGAAATTGCAATTAGAGAGATATTAGCAACCAACTGTCATGGCTGCCAGCGTGACTTCAGTGGCATAAACTTGCAGTTTAGTAGGCTTTTCATTCCTGTGCTTCCTCCTCATGCTTTCCAACTAGTTGATCTTCAAGGAACGACTAATGAACAAGCTATTTTTATACGCGAGAATAGTCTTAGATTTATTCATCCAAGAACCTTTGAAAATGCTGCTCTTTTAAATTCTCAACCTGTGTTTGAAAATGTCGAGTTCTTATCTATAGCTCAAAACCCTTTTGTCTCCGTGCCAGATAATTTAATTAGAAGAAAAGATTTTCCCAACCTGCACTTCTTAAGCATTACTGAGAGCTTAATAAAAAATTTCAGCGCACAGATATTGGAGCCTGGATTTTGTTTGGATACGTTGGATTTGAACAATAACCCCAATCTAGAGTTTGATCCTAATCCTATCTTAACAGAGCCGATTTCATCTTTGTTTCTAAGAAAGGTAAATGTAGCCGCATGGCAGAACTTCGCTCTTGAAATGATTAAGGGCCATGGCATCAGAGTGTTTAGAAGGCTAAGACAATTTGTATTTGGAGATGAAGTGTTTGAAAAGATTAGTCCAGACCTATTTACTACTGCCAACTTTCCTCAACTTGAACAAATAACAATCTTTGGACCAAACCTAGAACCCCTTCCTAATGATTTCTTTACTGGCTTGGCGAGTACTCTTGAAGTAGTCAGACTAGAAAAAACAAGTAAGATTACGGCCTTTCCAGAAGCGCTAAAGGTATTGGATGATCTTGTTAAACTATCAATAATGAGTGTAAATTCATTTGGTGGAAAGGATTTCTTGGACATGCAAAACTTAAGTATTTTAAGAATGAATAGGCAGACTTATGATGACTTCTCTGATGAAGAAAGTTTTAGAAGTTTTACAAGTCTAAGTGAAAACTGCACAATACTTTTCACTGAAAGTTGATCGTGCAAGCATGGAATAATTGTTAAAATTTAATTTTCATATGACTTAGTAGCAACCATTTGAACTGCACTTGAGTTTGATTTATACAACAAGAAAACTATGTGGTAATATTAAACTATTGTTATCAAATTAAACAAGTAAAATCACGTTTTAGAAAAGATGGAGTGAATACAGCTTGAATGTTTAAGAATGTTGTTTCCTGTAGTTTACATACCTGTACTATCTTATCAGTTTCTTTTCTTCATGCATAATCATCAACTTTGTTCAACTTATTTCCAAGAATATCTTTTCTAGGTAGAAGTTTCTGTGTAGCTATGGTAAGACAAGATGGCACCCCTCTCCTTAAAAAACAATAGTAGTGAAACGACATTACTTTGCTAATATAAGGCTTTAACGAATTCATTTCTGGCTTGATCTTTTTAGTACGGTCGGTGACTTGTCCTTAAGACCTTTCTTAGATTTTGAATTGCGATGTAAGGTATTTCCTTTTGTTTCTTGCGATGACAAATCATCCGTGCCTTCACTCGAAACATTATAGCAAATTTTTTGGAGAAAACTCTAAGAGATGTACCAAACTTTAATTTTTTTTTCACTATCAGATGGAATTATTTTAAAAACTGTTGATAGAAAGGCCTCCTGGAAAAGTATTTCTGTAACATATCTCATATTGGTATTGTTGATAAGTACATTAAGAGATACAACATTGTAATCTAAACTCTACAAACTTAGACCACATTTTGACTTTTATAAGATCTTTTGAGAACACTGGTTGCTATTATTTAAAGGTAAATTTAGCTAGGCTCTTTGTTGGCCTGCCTAATGTCGGTGTATGTGTCATTGTTGTTTATCCTATTGTGACGAGACAAGAGTTTTAGAATTAGGCTTTTCAACCATTAATCCTGTTTATTCTCTTCTTACACTAAATCATATGCTCAAACTAGAGTTCTTACTAACTTTAATGAATATTTCTATCGTGATTCTTAGAATAATCACCTTAAAGAATGCGTATATATGTAGTTTACAAAGTGTAAGTACTTCTTATTTGTGTCATAAACTAGAAAAAAAATAAACAAACAATACCAGAGATCTGATATTTTTGTCAAAATGGATTTAATTTAAGAATAATCTAGAACGACACTGTAAGAATGACTTTGGCGAAAACTGGAGAGATCATGTTTTCGTCATTGAACTAAGAGTATCCACGGAGGCAAGAGCTAATTTCTTCTTTTTCTCCTTGGCTCTGGTAAATAAGGCTCAACTTCTTCTCCAACCTTAATATTATCTTCTACACTAGGTGATACATGTTCCTGTAGTACACCAATATATTCTATGAATTCTTCTTCTCTCTTTCTTCGTTCTTGACTTCGTGCTACGTCATCATCTTCACCACTATTCAAAGAGAAATAATCAGTAGAGTTAAAATCCTTGACATCGAAAAAATTACCATCTCGACCGACTAGATAAGCCATCGATCTCTTCTTGCCTACAAATCTTAAGACTTCACGATCTTTGTTCTCTTCAAAGGGCTCAAAGACAATGTCAAATTTTTCGAATATTTCAGTTTTCCTGGATGGAAGTCCAAATAAGTTATGTGTTTTAATTTCAAACTTTTTAGGATAGCTGTCGTCAATAAGTGAAATGCTTGAAACAGTTCTTTTAGAGAAGAAGTAAAGCATCGTCCACAGAGCTCCTGTCATACCAACTCCACTAAAGGTCCAAAAGGGATGCATCTAAGATGAGAAAAAAAACATATATACGACAAAATTATAGATGTCATTATCCATGGCTTGTGTGTTTAGTTGGTCCACGGAAAATATCAGCTTCTCTGTGGAGATGTATCCCCAATAGGCTGACTGGATAGTTGTAAATATAGAAAGGACACGAATTTTACGCGGTGTTTGGGCCTCAAAAAGGAGTATCTTTTCTAATTCCTGTGTTTCATTTGTAGTTGAGAAAAAAGCATTTGATAGTACTGGTGGATAGATCAACCTAACTAGTCTTGGTGAGGTTGGACTGGTGAATTTTCGAAATAGCATTGATACCTTATTTTAGGGTAATGTCACACTGCTTTTTTTATTCTTTCGAGCTTATAGCATTGGCATAGGGTACCGTTTGGGGCGAAAATATCAAAACTAAAATGCTATTTTCAAGAACTTTGAGCTTTGATATCTTTTTTGGAATTTAATTTTTCTAAAATTTTATTTTGGTTTTTCATATGTCATACTGCCTCAAATGATACTTGGGCCGCATGACCAAGCGCCAAATCTCGCAGATGTTTTCCTCTTAGCTTTTTTGTGCACTATAATAACCTTGGCACATGGACCATATGACCTATATATACTCCAACAATAGATGGGGCAGGGATACATACTTCCAGAGAAGGGACGATGTCTCAGATGGTCTTATTGAAACAAAGTATTGAGGCTGACCACCTGGTGGGACATATGAATAGAACCTCAAATAGTACCTAGGATAATATCGAGACTCACTAAAAGTAGCTGAAAGAAAACTAAATATTACTCAAACTAAAATTGAGATCCTCAAAACTCGTTTATTATATCATGATTATATCAAACAGTACCCCTGTATGGGCATATATAGGTGAGTAACAAATATTGTATTCATAAATAGTTGAACGAGTAAGCTTTCATTGTTATATTTTGGTACTATATATTTTTATTGAGATCCGAATTACGTTTCTGTACTTTCTCCTGCTTTTAGCGGAGCCAAGTGCAAGCTTGGTTTCAGACAGCATAAAATAACCTTAGCACGATCAATAGCCACATTTACAACCACAAAGAAAACGAACATAAACTATCAAACAGTTTTGATTCAATTTAGCTTGCAAACATAAGCGACAACTATTTATCGCCTTGCTTCTATTTGTATTGCACAATACTTTGTGGTACACTTAGCTATGATGATTAATTACTCTCTAGCTTTGATGTCACTAGTAACATAAACTTAGAACAAAATGTATTAAGTTGAAGCAAAGAAATATCTATATTCTACTACGCATAATAACAATTATATTGTTCCACAGAAACAATACCAAAACACGATCTGTAGATCATGATTAGGGTATCAATCAAGCAGTAGGTATGCATAATTTAGTTTCATTAGTTTATTCTAGGACCAATCATGTTTTTCTTATACATTACAATTATTTTTTAGAAGAGAACTCAACCAATTCTGAGGTTTCCATGGTGCAGTTTTCTATATGAAATCTCACTGCTATTCAATAGGTATCATGCCTTAGTTTAAGAGATGTGGTAGACACCTATCATGAAGCGTTGTTTTTCAGAGAATCCAATGTCTTCTTTCTATATTAGCGGCACTTAGATTCTATATTCCATTTTATAACTTTCATTTCTGTGTAGCAACTTTTATTATAACTTTAGCCTAATGTGTAAAGATTCTGCTCCTTCTTTTATATTAAAACAATACTGATTAGAGTATTATTGAATCCTGAAAGACCTAAAATTTTAAAATAACTAGGAAGAGGTACCTCACACATTCTACATAAAATTTTTCGAATATGAAATATTTCTTTCATGTTCAATAAATAGTTAGTGTTTGTAACATTATCACAGTATTCTTCATTGATGTTTATTATTCTTTATATAGAATTTTCTCAAAAACTAGATGTCCAAAGGAGTCAACAGTAATGTTTCCAAGAAATCCAATAAAAAATTTATATTTGAGAAATTTATAAATAATTAAATCTACCAACTCAATAATCTGAAATTTAAAGAGAATCTGGCTGCGATTGAAAAATTTATGTACCAGCATTTTTATGCAGTGTACTATAGGTTTCAACTTACAAACACGTGTAATATTAACCAGTAAGGAGAATTAAAAAAAGTCAAATCACGGATATAACCAAGAACATGGTATACAGCAATTAAAATTGGAACCAAAATTTAGTCAAGTAGAAAAACTCAATTCAAAACTGTGACTTTATTTTACTGATAACTTTGCCCAACTTGCTATATTATTACAAAAATGGTGCTTTAAAAAATCATGCAGAGCTTACTATAATGAAAGGACTATTTGTATCAAACCAGTCAGGAAATGAAAAGCAAAGCTTTAGCATTTCCATTTTCATTTGTGCACACTCTGTGAAGAGTTAATCACCTCTCTGATTGAAATAAATCTATTATAATAAAGAATAAGTCAAAATATGTCGCAGACTTATTAATCTCATGTCACTTCAGATATTGATTTTTGTTATCATATACACTCAAGAGTTCTTAGAGCTAAGGTATTACTTAGTAAGTCTTATACTCGCTACGTTCCTGAAAATTTTAATAAATGACATTTATTGAATTTTTGAAAATATTCTAAATCTAAATGGAGATGTTTATCTCCTCTAAGAAACTGTGATATACATTTATCCCTTAAACAATTTCTCCATTGCTCGAAGGTAAGACTATCAACTTTTTATTATATTAGCGATTTGGAATGGAGTTAATCAAAGTCTATAAATTTCTCTAAAAAATATATTTTTTTGATTAAAATATAACAATGCACTAGCATTAAAAAATAATATATTTACTAACTAAAGGTATTTATCAAGAAAAAATGTTAAACATAAATTATCTCCGCGGTATCAAAGGGTAATCAAGTCACATTTTTAATGTTATAAAGAGATTATTTAAAATGTAAGCTCTGCCAGGTGAGACATTAGTGATATTAAGATTTGATATCGAGGAGGCACCCCTCGTCACTATTGGAATTTTGCCAAGGAAAAAACATAGAAATAAGTATGCAATTACGTGCCATATATTTTTTTTCAAAAATAACCGTAGTTCGTAAAATTTTTCTAAAAATGAAATAATGGGATTTAAATATTGTAAATAGAGTATGTATTAGAGAATAATTATTAATAATAAAGTCATTTTTATTTCATTCTTATCATCAATATAAAATCAAAGTAACTGGGGAAATGTCAAAACACACCAACAGGAATAATATGATTAAGAAATTAATATTAGATCAAACCATGCCAAAAACAATGACATATTCACCACAAGGCATTTTAACCTCATCAATTTTCTATGGTTATTCTGCATTTAAGGTAAAAGGAGGGCAAGTTCACTTTGGTTGAGTAAGAGTCACCGAGTCTTTCACCTGTTAAACACTTATAGGGAATTTGCTTAAAATTGTAACAAAACGAAACCCGTTCATATTTTACAAAGAATACATATCAATACAAGTGATGAATTTTTTAAATATCTTTCTTACGTTATTCGCTCCATTAATTAACTACATTGCATTTAATCACCGCTCTCTCGCAATGGTTATGTTTGTTCTTCCTCTCTCTTTTTTACTTCGAAACTTCATTGCCTTACGTGATGCCATTCTCTTTCCCCTTGAAGAACCAAAGAAAGCCATGGAAACACATAAAAAAAAGGTGGAGCGAGTTCAACAAGCAGTCAAGAAACGACCACCTAACTCAAAATTATGCACAGCACGAGCTCCATGGCAGAATTTGTCAACTCGGTTCGCTACTTACAAAAATGCCTCAACCACCTGCTTAATCGATGTGTCCGACTTTCGCCAAGTGCTTGATTTCGACCCTGTAAATTTGACCGTTACAGTTGAGCCGTTAGTTGAAGTTTCTAAGATAACGGATTATTTATTGAAGAGAGGATTTATGCTGGCGACAACTCTGGAAATAAAAGAAGCGACTATTGGTGGATTAGCAATGGCTGTTGGAATGACTACGGCAAGTCATAAGTATGGGCTGTTATCTGAAACTGTATTGAACTATGAAGTTATTTTGTCCTCTGGTGAAGTTGTGAATGTATCAGAGAAAAATAATGAAGATTTGTTTTGGGCATTGCCTTGGTCACACGGGTCTCTTTGTTTGCTACTTAGTTTGAAGTTGAAGATAATTCCTGTTACGAAGTTTGTTAAGGTGGAATATTTTTATTTTGAAACTCAGAAAGAATATTGTGAAAAAATTAGAGATGTTAGTAAATCAGATGCTGATTTTGTGGAAGCAACTATCTGGAGTAAAGACACAGCTTGTGTAATGATAGGAAACTTCGTGAACGAAATCGACCTGACAAAAGTATATAATCCAAATCTGTGGTTTCAAAAGTGGTTTTACCTTCATGTAAAAGATAAGAAAGAGTATAATATAGAATATATTCCTACTAAAGAATATATCTTTAGACACGATAGAGGAATCTTTTGGACGCTACGAGATCAATTAGACGAGAGCTTGGCTAATACTTTATGGTTTCGGGTTCTTTTTGGATGGCTTTTCCCTCCTAAGGTAACTTTTTTGAAACTCCCTGCCACAAAAGAAATTAAGAAGGAAATGATGACTGAAAGAGTCTACCAGGATATTGTGCTGCCGATCCACACGTTAGAGGAAGCCATTACTAAAGCAGCTGATTTATTTAAGATATTTCCAATTCTTGTGTATCCAAGCTTAATCCACAAAAGAAAAGGACAATTTCAAACCAAAGGAAAAGAAGGGATGTTTTATGATTTGGGAGTGTATGGAATTCCAAAAGTAAGTAGAAAAGAAACAGTGCAGGGATTGCGACAAATGGAAGAATACACGAGAAAACACGGTGGGGCTCCATTCTTGTACGCAGACACGTTTATGTCGAGAGAGGAGTTTGAAGATATGTTTGACTTAACTTTATATGAAGAAGTTAGAAAAAAATACAATGCGGAAGGAAGTTTTCCTCATTTGTACGATAAAACAAGCGGTTGTCAGAGTTTTGATTGGAAAAAGATTATTGAAGAGTAGACAGAAGAAGAGAATAAGAATTAACCTGATTGGTCAATTTTTCCTCCAAGTCTTTTATTTCTTGCTTTAATTCCTCTAAATTTGTTTTGTCAGACGGTGAATGAGTGTTGACCTCAGGAAGCGTGGACAAAAGCGTTAAGTTCTTTTGAAGTTTCGATATACGGGTTTGCTCTGATTCTATCTCCATTTCGATCTGTTTGGTATTTTTCTTCAGTTCTTGCTGTTGCTTTTCAAAGGTATGCTTTAAGGCTTTATAATTTTCAATATCTGTCATAATATGAGACTCCGTTCGAAGAGCTGTAGAAAGATAAGTCTTTAAACGCAAGCATTCTTGATAAAAATCATCTGGTTCACCAACAAGATACGAGTTATATATATTCTTTGGATTTATCTCATGCTTGAGAAGTGTATCAACGTTGGCTGCTATTCTGTCATTTATTGTTGCTTCATCCATTTTTACCTGCCGTACTATTCCAATTAACCAATCAGTTTTTTATAGGCTAAATTATGGTATGACACTCTTAATGGAAATTCCAATAACAGGACCTGAGGTTAAAAGGCCAAGAAACCTTAACCCAACCCATACTCTGTCTGAATCAACGATGCGCAGAATTCTCATTCCCCATGGATTAAATCTAGAGGAGGCTGAGAACAAAGTGAAGTGCACTAGAACGTAGCAAGCAAATAGTAAGAGTTAAAACTTAATGCTAGAGTTTCTTCTTTTGTTTTCTCTATGGAATTGCATCAAGATCTGTTTTTAATCAAATTTAATCCATGAAATTTGTGTTGACGTAAGATTTTAAAAAAGACCTCCCATGATCCGACCTTAGATGAAGGTGAAGATTGATTTAAATGTTTTTCCATATCTTGAACATAGATATAATGAAAAACATATACAATTTACGAATAAGGGGCTACGAGAAAGGTAATGAGAGTTTTAAGAACCTGAGGTTAAATACCAAATTTCAAAAAAGCCCGTTTTTTAAAAAACGTAGAAATTTTAAGTTTAATATGCCTAAGTTAAAATACGAAATATTTTTTGTATTTTAGGAAATTCTAAGTCCATGGACCTTAATCTAGAAAAATCATCTATCCAATCTTCATTCCATCTCCACGATCCTTCACGGTATTACTTTATGCGTCGTGAGGTATAGGTTCTTTATCTGCATGAAAAGTTGGTTCACTAGTTTTCCATTTGATATATATAAGGCTCTTCTTACTTACGTTTTTTTTCTACATCGGATTATTAGGTTTTTCAGAATGCTTGACTAACGGCATTATTTTGTGCATTGTGAGGTACATCTTCGTCTTTATCAAAAGGGTGTTAAGTAGCTTTCCCTTGAACGTTAATCAACATATTATTAATCTTTTTGCTTGCTTTCTTCATTTTTTCTTCGTGTCTCTGACTTCTTTCTTCCTGTTGTCATTTTACTGATTGATTTGTTTCTTTGTTGGTTTTAAGAATGTAATTTAAGGAAAATGTCTTATCGGTAGTACCCATAAGACTGCTCTTCCATAGACTAGCCTCCAAAAACTAATGCTCCAGATAAATGTGGTTGTTAAAGTCAAGGTGGTGATTCATAAAACCGGGCCTTACATTGCAACCTCTATTGGCTCATTCATGCCAACAAATATTTCGAGAAATGATACACTAATGAATCCAACTAAGAACAAACAATATAAAGACATCTTTTTGTCACAAACTGATCCATAATAGAGAAGAAAAGGGAAACTCTTGAAGTCACTGCTTTAAGCATATAACCCCTAATATGGCTGAAGCCTCTAAGAGGCAAGCTTTATTTTTTTGTTAGCCGGGTGACTTGAGTTAAACTCAACAGTGAGCTGCCTAAAACTGCAGGAACACATGTTCATATATATCTGTGGGAGTTCAATGTTGCTTCTAACAACTTAGTAATAGTCAGGCATTCGCACCTGAATGTAGTAAAAAATTCTATTCCCAGAAACGGTTAGAGCTTTTACTCTCTATTGAAACAAGAAATTTTTTTTCTATACCTAGAATCTATATGGTGACACTACTCTAAAAGTTCTACATTTGCTTCAGTTTTCAGTATTGTAAGATATCAAAGTTTTTAGTCTTCGGGCCTAATTGAAATGATTAACAACATCCAGGGTACTGAAACTTTCCAGCACAGAACAATTTTTATGCCTAAGATCATACATCCGATTAATAATTATTGAGTTTTGATCAGATATCCGGCAGATAATTAGAGATGGAAGGTGGATGAAAAATTTGAGACAACTATCTTCTTCAATTTTTAGATGCGAAATACTGCAAAGAAAAATATCTAGATAGCATCTGTCCATAGACGACAATAACAAACCTATGGCAAAGGTAGAGCAGATCTCCCTTGACTGCAACCGATGCATCCCGGTAACCTACAAAAAGTATAAGTTGATAGCTTCATAATTTAAACCAACCTTTAGACTTCTTGTTGTTGATGTAAGTTCTCAATCCTTTTTACAGTGTTGAAATATTTTTTCATTAAGAATACTGGAGCATAATAACACAGAGGAAATATCCTTTAAGAAATAGGGATGCTGATGCTGGATTTTACTTATATCGATACGCTCTCTCTGTCAAATTAGAGAGAAAAATCAATTTTAATAACTCAATAAAGTTCTTAGTAGAAAGAAACATGTTTAATATTCTATAGCTCCAACAAAGTAGCTTCAAGAGAATATAACCTTAATGATATGCTTGATCCACCTTTCCACACATAGGATGATCAGTTAGTTGCTTTTTGAGAATTCTATTCAACATCTTAGTAGTGTGTTAAAGAAGATTTACCAACTTGTAGAAAGTCGATCCCTGCGACAAGAAAGGTTGTGAGTGCAACTTCCAGTAATATGATTTCCCTTTTTCTAAGATGGAGTGCTCGATTTATACAATTGACCGAAATTTGTATCAAAGTTAAAATTACTGGTACTATTATGCTACTTTCAAGTGTGGTGTTCAAATTAAGCAACGATTCTTAAAAGCTCGGTTAAGGGCAAGTTTCGAAGAAAAGGTAAAATGTTGCAGCTGTTTGTCCAGGCCCCAACTGATGCTCCGCAAATAGTACATTTGCTAAAACCTTCTATTAGAGTCTTTTAAATTTTGTAAACCCTAGGTTGCACCAAGCTTCCATGCACAAATAAAATTGAATATAATCTCCAAAAAACGTAGCTTTTTATTATGGATAATAAGGAGACAGCTGAAAACTTTGCGATGTCAGTATTCATAATTTTTGCTCATAGCTGAGAAGAATCTGCCACTATCACAGAGAAAAAAATTGTTGTTGAGCTGGCTAAATCTGTAACATGTGAGTCCGTGTCTATTGTTGAAAGCTCAGCTTCTGCTTTCTAACCCAATGTTTCTCGAAGCATGATAGGCTTAATCCTAATTATGTGCTTAATTTGATGATTTTTATTCGTAAATGCTCGGCACCTGTAGTGATTCTGATAACCAATCAGAAAACTGGGATCTTCATACATTTAAACTGAGTATGGTCTTGTTATAGCTACCAGTAATCAATGAAAACTGTTTTGTCAATAATAAGGGTTGTCAATCATAGAAATTATAGCAAAAAAAGTTTTGATAATTTCTGTATAAACCAAATCCGGTGCCTAATCATAGCACAGGAGAGGAATAAATCATCTCAATGGCATTGAAAATTCATTCTTAGTATTTTGTAAGCACGCTCCTAATGTCAGACTTTTCACGCAAAATATTTGTTAGAGTTCGGAACTCTCTCCAAGTAGAGTCAAACCAAGCAAATAGTTTCTACCAAGTTGTCAGGATGCTCGGTAAATTAAAAAAAAAATGGAATGAGTTAAGAAATGATTATTCATATGCTGTGGTAACTCATACTTCAGAGACACTTTTCTTGTGCGCATTTCATTATAGCCACAACTTGATTTTTTTGTTCCTTCTCTGTACAGCTTCTAAAGAGAAATTTCATCTCATACCCCTCAGGTCTAGTATTAGGTTGAGACTGTTATTTCTTTTCAGTAAGGGTTCAAGACTAAGGCATCAGATATTATTTTTATCTGTCCATTAGGTAAAAGGCTCTTCTTTCTTTGCAGTTGCCTTTTTGGGATAGTGCAACTGCACCTGGTTGACTTGCGTCGTTAGAAGAGGGAGAGCTTCTTGCGATAACTGGCTATTTTTGCTCCTCCTGCAACATTTGAAAAGAAGAAAATGGGAAATAATCCTAGTCGAAAAAAATCGAAGAAAAAAGGACAAGCCCTAGAAACGCCCCAGGTCGCGGATACACAACCAGCTGCCGCAAACTCAGTACTCTCAGCCGCACAGAAAGTAAAATCGACGATTCGTCGACTGGAGAAACGAAAAGCCTTTGTAGAGAAGAGAATAGAACGTGAAACCGAAGCAGCAAAGAAAGAAGTAAAAGCCAAGAATAAAAAAAGGGCATTGCTTCATTTAAAGAAAAAAAAGGCTTTTGAAAATGATGTTATGAAACTTGATGGAATGATACTTAATCTAGAGCAACAATCCCTTGCTATCGAGTCCGGATCTGTTACTTACGACGTTGTAGATGCAATGAAAACGGGATTAAATGCACAAAAGAAGATAAACAAAGAAATGTATATACTTCTTATGTTTCTTAGTATTTAGCGATGTTGAAAAAACGGATGATCTAATGGCTGATATTAAAGATATGCAAGATGAAGCAAATGAAGTGAGTGAATTACTTGCTGAACCTGTTGAAGATTTGGAACTTGATGACGAACTAATGAACGAATTAGCGGAGATGGAATCTGATGGAGTTAAAACCGAAGCTCAACCAGTTCAACAACCAGTTGCGGCGCCTGCAGCAGCCGCTCCGGAAGTACAACTTCCAGATGCACCGCAGCATGAAATTAAAGTATCGAAGCCTGTTAATGAGGACGAAGCTGCATTAAATGCACTTATGGCAGAGATGCAATAGAAATATTACATAAATTAATACTCTCGAGAGGGAGTACTGAAGTTTCTTGCTAGTGACAGACCGCGCAGTGGGAGAACCTGTTCTTAGGTAGCTCTAAGAGTCAACCTTGTATTTTTGTAGCAAGTTATTTTTATTCCACCTATAAGTTTTGCCATAAATACGGTAGACTCAAAAGTTACACTTTAGAATAATTTTATTGTTACTCCGTATTCTAAGATTGAAGAATTCAACTGCTACACAGCCAAGATAGAACGAGAACCAGGTAAGGTCTACTCGAAGAGAACATTTACTGTGAAAATTATTGAAATGAGGTTATAAGCAGAAGATAATTTTTCAATAATGTTATTACTATGCTGCTTCTGCTTGAGACCTGGTGTTAACTGTTTTAGGTTTTGACAACGGATTAGAAAAAGATCTGGTTTATAAGAATGTATCTCATATTAAATTCACTACGAAGCTTTTGCAGGAACAAATATATTGAGGACAGCACAAGCATGGATGAATGGGATACTAGTTTCATTTTATTAATAAGAAATTTGGGGAGCATCTGAAGAACCTGTTCTAGAACTGAAGAAATAGTTTTATCCTGCTTGTTTAGGAGATAAACCGCATAAGCACCTTAATGGTTATATGCATCTTAACAGAAATGTGTTAACTCAATTGTTTTCTAGTTAAAGTGCGATTAGTCTCGTAGGGGGGGAGGGAGTTTTCCTACAGAGTTCCTATTAGGCAACTAAGTTTAAGCTAATATTAAGAATGGAAAAGGTAAAAGAACAAGAAAATCCAAAAAGCAAAGCTCATCGACGTTGATCACAAAAAGTCTTAAAACATCTACTAAATGCACTTGCAGGATATTAGTTGTGGAATATAAACACACTAGAGCCAACTCATACATAAAAATCGCTGAGTTCAGTATATGATTTAAATCAATATATTTCGACTATTGAATAGGTATATTTAACCGGTGGCAGCCCATCATAAAGACACTAACTCCAATAGATTATCAAGTAACTATCAGTGATATATGTTAATTATCCAAAACTTTAATCACCTCAGAAAGTCTTGCATTTGTTTCCAGAGAGAAAATCTATATTCACGAATAGAGCTTTAGTCCGTCCTGAGTGTAAGCCTCAGATCACTTAGTCTTTGTCAACTTCGTGCCAGTTGGTAAGTTTTCGCAAGATGCTAAGAAGCTCTAAGATGAAAAGAGCCTCCAAAGCAACAAGTACTGGGGCCTAGGCTGATCTACAAGAGCAACGGGAAGAGTTGCATGTGTGAAGCTAGATTCTTTAGATCAAGCGAAGGGGATAAATAAGACAAAAACTAGTTTATTTGATCGGGGTCTTCATGCTAGAAGAGGAGTCTGTGGTTCATTTGAGTCCTTGAAAGAAAATAACAGTTAGACTTCTTACCAAAATGAAAAACCCCGAAGAAGATCGTGTTAAGTCTTTTATGTTAAAAACGAGTTAAGTCATGCAGGAGACAAGCTCTGGAGAGGTAAGTAGGGTTTTGCTACCATAGACTCAATGGAAAATAAACCAAGATAAATTGGTAACCCCCCACACCTAGCTGTTCAAAATGAGACCTCTTCATGAGAGATAGGCGAGGAAGCTCAGCTGAAGCCGTATAAGGAGTTCTTGGCTCACTGTCTGCCGAGATTCCCCGTTAGTGCAATGAAGATCTTACACCCTTGTGGGGGAGACGGAAAATATCAAAATTCCTAGTTTCAAGGTATAGAAAAGTCTTAGTGGAAATGATAGGCTCTGGGGTTTAGCCATAAATGAGGAGCACATTGAGGAAAGACTTGATTCTATTCATAGAAGTGCATTGATATCTACGTCTTGGACACAACTGAGAAATCGGCTACCATGGAAATATTCAGCCCCAAAATCTTAAATACTGTGTAAGAAATGGCAGCTAGAATTCAAGAAAGGGAGAGTCACAAGAAACCAACTTCAAGGAAAATAAGCATTAAAAAGAGGGTTTGGAGGTCCTTATTTGATCCTTTACCGCGATATCCTGAACCAGATCACTATACTATCATGAGGATAAGCAGAGAATCAAGGGGAATTAGTGAAATGAAAAGGGTATGCACAGATAACCAATAGGAAAAGGTATTAGTAAATTTGGATTCCTAGCCATGGTACAGAATAAAGTCTGGTAACCTTCATGAAAGGTGCGCTTTCGAAAATCCCAAGAGGTACTATACAGAACTGAACATTGAAAAGGGGGTATAATATATTGTTATCCCAGCAGCTTAGACTCTTAGAGAAAAGAAAAAGCACGATCATTTACTTGTGAAATATAGAACCCCCTATATATTTCTTTATAGAGCCTTGTATGAATCGGTAAAGATCCCAGGCGTGGGGATGGACTTACTTAGGATAGTTGCAGCTAATCTTATAAACCTGGTGGTTTAACAATTTTATATTCTAGAACTCAGAGCTTCAGCAACCTGTTGATTTACATAGTCGTCAATTATATGAACTCTTAAGCGGTATTACAGAACCTATTGACAATAGCTGCAAGAGTGTACACAACGTGGGAGAACTTAACAAATGAGATAGGAAAAGGATGTCTATACATCAGAATATAAAGACTCATTTGTCAACTTTGAGAACTTACCTTAAGGCTCTTGAGCAGATTGGGTATCACATAGGGAAAAACACTACTCATATCTCTACCCACAGATGGATGATCGCCAAAATACCTCGCGACCAAAACATTGAAGATCTTGGGTAAGGTCGAGCTTAATAGCTGATTACATCTACTAAAGGATTGTCAGCTCTTGAATCCCAACTTCTACCCCACTACGTATATAGGCTAAGAGTTGTTGAACATGATTGCTTCGCATTAGTTCATGTGACATAGACTTGGGTAGACTGTAAAGGATAAATATCACGAGTAGAAAAAACAAGAATAAGACCTCCTAGAAATCCCATAAAAGGTGGTTTATCTTATGAGGGTTCTAGTAAAAAATATGAAGACATCTTCGTGGAGAACGTTAATGCTATCAAATCTAAATAGGTATCTTTCCTTCTTAAGGGCATACTAGTATACTTGTTCATGGTCATTTTGAGTAGGGTTCATATACGAAGAAGACCTTTCGAGACGAAAAATTAGGATTACTTAAACGCAAAACCAATCAATTGAAGGCAGTTGAGAAGCCTCAACAATAGCTTGGGCTTAAGCTTAATGCTGTGAGCCTTAGAGAGGACAAGAAATAACATCACAGGGATAGATAGTGCTATGCTCACACCGTGACTGATGCGAGACGAAAAATTTTACAATAACAATGTTATTTTTGGCAAGAATGTTGATATTAACAAATAGGAGTACCCTAGTTTTGGATCTAACACTAAACACCAATGATGCTATTATAAAAGCAATGGTGGGAAATAATTCCTTCGCAATATATTTATACGTAGGCAAATGAAATCATGTGCTGTGAAAGCTCTAGCTTTTGCGTCAGATAATAGTGATAAAAGTTTTTCTTTCAATAATCTTTTTTATTTTATAGAAAGAATTAAATGAGATAAACTGAGAAAACCTAAGGCAGTACATAGAATGGGCTCATCAAGTAGCTAGAATAGTGTTACAATAGTTAGGAATATTGACTGGATAAGTAATTAACATTTCCTCTCAGGTCCATATAAGGGTTTAGGGGTTTAAAGCGAGTGAACTCTGCGGTACCCACCCAATAAAGTAGAACTCGCAGAGTTCCATGTGGAAGGTATCGGGGCAGCTACTCTGTAGTCTGGAAATACATGAAAGGAGTTGTATCAGGACAAATTAGCCCAGTCTACTGACATTACCGTGACTGGAGTTATCGATGATAACAATATGGACTAGGAATGCCTATCTGCAATCAGAACAATAACATCATAGAAGATGCCTGTCTAGATAGTCCCGCATATGCTTCCTTCATGAAGATATCGATACCATGATAGTGAACTAAAGGGAGTTGAAACTTAAAATTTATGTTCAGGAAATGAGATTCGAATTCTTGACGTTCTAGACTCGGATATACGGATGATAGTAGCGGATATAAATGGCTGCGAATAACGACAGTCAGTAGTAACTACCAAGAGAGACAGCAACGGAGACATTAGGGGTGCTCGGAATTGAAATAGAGTTATATATAGCCTACCTCCGTCTGTAAGAGAGGGAGATAGAATTTTTGTTCAAATTCCAGAAAGAATAGATAATCTTCAAATTAATTCAGGGTCTAGCTAGGGTTTAATTATTTAGACATAGTCCCTACTAGAAAGGAGTATGAGAAGGTATGTCTGACCACAAAATTTTGAACATCAAGAAGAGTGAGAACCTTGCAGATTACCCAACCCTAGTACAGACTAAGGCAGGGGTCATAAATAATGTGGTTCTCTGTTAGAAAAAGACCGCTCATATACATTTAGCTGACTTCAGGATACTTGAGAATTGGAGGTAGAGGATATAAATGGTATCAGTGGATGATGCCCCATGGATACAGGATTAAGAAAAAAGTCAATTACCTTATAGATATCTCTGCGCTAAACCGAATTATTTATAAGTAAATGGCTAAAGTATTGAATAAAAAATTCACACAATTTGAAGACTCACCCGGAAACTCAAGAAAGGTGTGTCAGTAGGTTACTTATATGCAAATTTCAAGGAAGGCACAATAATAGTAGCAAATGTGTTCCTCAGGATCTCGAAGTAAGATCAGATTTAGACTGTTGATTCGGAAACCGTGATCAAAACACTTACAGAATCTTAAAAAAACCATAGCTTGTTAAGAAATTACACTGTTGACATATTGGGGATCACAATTTGTAAGCGATAAGATTCGGAGCTTGCCTGAAGAAAAAATCTTAATCCATAACTTCTAAATATCCCATGGGAGTTGAAAATGGGGAAGTGATACACTGCAATATTCAAAGTCTTTAACATATCCTCCCTACATAGTATGGACTCCAATGGGAATAAGAGAAGAAGTTGGTATTAACAATTTTGAGGAGTAACAGCAAATTATTTTATCGGAACTGGTAACTGCATAAGCTAAAACACACTCTAAGTATTTTCTTATTATTTAATAGTGAAAACCCTCACAAGAAATGTGTGGAGATAATTCGGTTACCCGGTGTTAGCTTTATGAATAGATGATGAGAAAATTCTATATAGACTCATAGAATTGTTTTGCGAAAAACAAAATATTGTTGATTCTGTACTCTTTATGAGGAATAAACTTGAAGTTTCAATGAATAGGAGGTAGCGATGAGCGGATAAGATTTGCATCCAATGCGTATAGGGAAATCCTTGTTGAACATGCACCAAGAAGTCATCCCTGGGAAAGAATTGGATAAAGTTCTTTTAGTGAGAATCGGGCATGACTATAGATTTATTATTCACCAGTGTCTATGAGGTATACTTCTTGAATGATGATTGCAAAAAGTGAAATGTTAGCTACTTATAGTTCCTTAGGTAAGATACTATTGTATCAGATGATGCCTTAAGAAAATATTTCTACACAGCAAGGTGAACCTGAAAGCCCAAAATTTTTGTGAGTTTGAGGTAGTTTAATAGGGGATATTTGGCCAAGGTATGCTGGCGAGGTTAGAACCTCAATATGAAGGCTGGAAGCCTGTTCTATTTGTGTATAATAATGTCAAGTAGTCACTGTTTCCCTTGATAGAATCCAAAACCACCCCTGACTTCGGTAAGCTTCAAATCGCCATATGGGGAATGGCTCAATTGGAAATACATTGTTAAATCATCAGCGTAATGGGTCGGAAGATTAAGCCCCCTTGGTCCACTATCTGAGAAGCTTGGGAAAGTATGCACTAAACTCAAAAATTGGATTCAAATTTATTAAACTTTGAATGAAGCTGCTCAATAATCTCCTACGGTATATGGTACCATGCTTTGGTATAGCGAACTTTAAGCAATTCTCAACATACATGCCTTGAAAATCAGAGGTCATGATCGATATATATCTACAACCGAACCTGCTTATAAAACAACACTTTTCTTGCTGCCTGAGAAATTGGTTTTTATAAGTTTAGGGGATGGTTACCCCATGCGGGTAATGTTTATGAAGCTACGTTGCGACTGAAGATGTGATGTATATATATATTTATATATGGATCTGCTACAGCATTGGGTAAGCAAAACCCACCACAAAGTAGGATTGGAGTTTATCAGCGACAGTTGAAAGTCGTTTAGCCGAAGCAAACAAAAACCAGAAATACCAAGGAAAAATTATTACCTAAGTTAAGAAAAAAATAAGGAGTGTCTTTATGAGTTTCAAGAAAGCTAGTGTTCGTGCCAATATCTGTTCCTGCTTAATCAGCTACAAGATCACAAACAAAAATTATAAATAGAATTCAAGAATTTTCTTTTTCACACTTTTAAGATGAGAGTTTTCTCGCGTTTTTTCTCCTATTCTATCAAAGGCAGAGTAAATACAATCCTTTTGGAAACATCTTTGATCCCCTCAATAAACTTAAGACCAGAGAAATTTCAATGGTCTTATGAACACCTTTGGCACCTATACAAGAGCACTAACTATAGTAAATTTAAGCTACAGTGGAGTATTATTCATGTGACCTAGTTGCCTGATGATGTGACTCAGTTATCTGTGTTGAATCCGTCATGGATCATAGGCCAGATTAATCCAACGAGAGGCATAATACTACTTTAGGGACATATGTCATCAAGAAGATATATAGACGTTAAATTTGCTACTTTGCAGTCAAGCACAGTTTTTTTCAGTAGTAAGTAGTTAACTCAGAGCTACGGTACGCAATATTGATAATTGAGGTATGGTTAATTCTGAATCTGGGTCTGGATGAAGAGCAAAACAGCAGGAAAGTTGGAAACCTAGTACGATATTACTATCAGCCATTCGCTGAGGCGCCTTTGATTCTTGAAAATCCTGCAACTGGGTAAGATAATGGGTTTTTGATTACTTGCAGCTATTAAAGGATAGAGATATCGTTTTCATGATCGCTCACAAGGGGGGTTAAGCCCCGAGTGCTATATAAATACCTTGAGGGAAATTCTAAAGGTAAATGTTGAAGGTGGAACTGTTTGCATATTTCTTACATCTTTTCATAGGAAAGACTTTTTCTGAACAACAAATAAACCTTAAATTGAACCTTTGGTATTTGGATGTATAATATTGAGGATGAAGGAAAGATGTAGGCCTATTTTGCAGATGAGTAAGGTTTGTAGATCTATCTTCTTGGCTATGTGGCCATTAATATTTAGGTTTTACTAAACCGGTTAAGGATTTAAGCAACCAGAATGCCTTTAGGCGGAGGAAAATTCGTATAGTATGTTATTATGGAAATTAAGCATTTTCTAATAGTAATAACAAAGAAAACAGTTGGACAAATGATTTAAGAGATTAAAACAATAAAATAAGGTTATAAAAGGCGTCAGGTTATCCCATAAAACAACTAAAACCAAAGAAAGCATCACATGGTAGATATAACCATAAGACTTAACCCATTGTTAGACCTGTCACGAAATTTATACGCTGGTTGGAAGGGGGTGACATCTAGCCAATCGAGTTTAGATTTATTTTTTTAAATATCTAGAAAGACTCGAGCAGCTCTAGAAAGATGTTGAAAGAAGGAATTCGACATTTTTTAACTTGATTGCATGAATAATGATATTCTCATAATTTAATACGAACTCCAAGAGGGAGTCTAAACCAAAGGCAGCAAGCTAAAATTTTATCGGTACCTCCGTCAACCAGAGGAGAGCATATATTCTAAGTTTACTTAGAATTTACATGAAGAAGATATTCGTAACAACAAGCATTATTTTTCATACTAGTCTAATAAAATATATGACATAATTGGGAGCGCTTGCAGTTATGCAAGGTATGTAGAATCTTAAAACTCTAGTTTTAGGTAATGAATGTAAAGGGTATTGTGCCTATTTTCCGGTGTAGATGATATTTTTGTACCCGAAAAAACCAATTCTTCAGGTGTCTATTCTAAAGGGGTTAAACCTTTAATAATGTTTAATCATTTCCTATAGCCGTTGAAGGCTTTATATATATAATACTGTATGCTGCTGATGCAGCGTTTTCGTGGGAGACAAGATTTAAATTCTTGAAAACAATAGTTGACTATCTAAGCACAAATATTAGTATAATCTCTGTTGCAGTCTTGATACTTCAATTTAGAAATGTACCAATTTTAGCATTTATAATATTTACTTAGTCTTGGGAACATTATCTCTTTGTTTAAATTCTCTATAACCAAGTATTTCCCGCAGGGTTTATGTCTTTAATAATGTCCATGGAAAAATAGAGAGGTTTGATGAATATAGTACGAAGCAATGCAAGGGCAAAATGCAGTTAAGACAATACAGTTGAGAATGAGTCCCTGAAAAAAATTACCACAGTTTAGCAATTGATATGAAACCACTATTGAGAAGAAAGGAATAAATAAAATAGATAGTAAGTGTAATTATTGACTACAATTACATGCATCTGCAGACGAAGAATACATACAGCCAATATCAAGAACACTTTAACCCAGAGTAACTTCCCGGCGCTAGTTCTAGACTCCGGCTATCATCAGCTTAGTAAAATTAAATTTTCTAATTCTTGGGACTATACAAACAAATAAATCCAACAGTAGGATGCCCGACAAAGCTCTATGTGCTTGAAATTTTTCTCCCCTAGTTTAATCATTGATAGATACGCAAAACACAAAAGTAAGAAATATATAATCTGTTAGCTATGATACTAAGAACTGTTTTCGTCATAAGATTTATTTAAACAGTTTTTTTGACAACTATAGTATCATTTCCGTTTTAGAAGTCAAGAATTCTTTGTTGAATTGCAGTCTCATCTTCCAAGATAGGGCTATTTCAATTAAGAATTATTGTACACAATCAAGATATAAAACCTTGAGTTTCAGGTTTGAGCTCCACAAACCAAAAGAAGTAGTGTGTAGAAATATACAGCAGTATTCAAAATTCAAGTGTGGTTACCCTGCTGTGTCAACTTCTAAGAAACTTTGCTCTCGCACACTCGTATTGAAAACTGGACCCTTTCGCAGGGTTTATCAAGTAAAAGGTTCCAACTACTGGAATTGGAGGTAATCTGGGGGGAAAGTAATTTTTAATACTAAATTCAAGGAATATAGAGTCCATTCCGTGTGAACTACTTTTGGAGAAAATGTCAAAATCAAGTTCTAATGACTTTTGACAGTTGTTCCTTAAGCTTCAAGTTTCCTATTACTGAATCTCATCTTCGAGAAGCTAAACAACCTGTGAACTTGATCTTGGAGCCTTGTTTTAGCTTTGGTTTTCATGATCCTCCTTCCCTTTCAACAATAAGCCTAGCTATAGTCGTAGTAAATTAGTAGACCCCAAATATTGATGCTACACGAAAGTACACGATTCTTCAACTTCCTTTTATGTGTCTTAAAAGATCTTAAAACATGACACTTAACAGCAAGGGTTTTGATTAATTTATGTTAATTTCTTATTCACAGTGTCATAAAAACTGAAGAAACCGTCACAGTTACTTTATCATGACAATTGGTGCGAGTAAATATCAGCGCGAGGCAATCTCAGAACTAGACATTTAATGAATCTTGTTTATTTCCAAGCCTAGGAAATTAGGCACGGGCGAGCGCAGGGGCATGTAATGACTAACAACGAATCATAAACGTATGAAAGCAGAACTTTGAGTTTTTGTGAAATTTGAGCAATTTTCCATCTTCTAACTCTGGTGTAAACTGATCCAAGTAAAAGATGAAGGGGAACGCTTAATACTACTGGGAAATGGAGGAGATCTTGATACATGGTTTTAAGTTTTCTTAAGGTAATCAATCCGGGATGTAATAATGACAGGATAAAAGGTATAATGAAAAACTTCTTCGTTTAGTCTTAAGTACCCAGCAAAACATTCTTGGTCTAATTGGATCGCCCGGTAATCTTCTTTAAACACTTCCCTCATCTCGCCCGTGTCAGTATCTTCTTCTAGACTTTCTTGTAGGTAAAAGATTAATTGCCCGCAAAGTCAATCAGGGTCCACCCTTTGTATACAAATCTTCCTGGCACTGTTACTTGGTCCTTTTGGATCATTAAATCGTACTTAAGTAAGTAAAAAACATCTGCCTGGTGTCTGTTCAAACTTACAGTCATCTTGAGACGGGTTTCAGGTCATAGATCTCTCACATGCGAGGTTTAGAATGCTTTGAAAGGTAGGTTACTGCATAAGAGAGATTGATGTTCAATAGCAAAAGGCATTACGAATGAAAAACATGATCATTAATCACTGGGTTTAAGAAAATTATTGAATATCTGTGAAAATTCCATCATGGACCAAATAGTGTCATAAATCAGACACCATATTCTTGTTCAAAGCTTAAGCATGATGCGGAGTAAACCTCAAACTAACAATTTTAGGACAATTTTTCTAAGTATGTGTCCCAGAGACTAACTTTAGCGGAATTGTTCTCTTCAAACTAATTTATCTGAGGATTCACTACTGAATTCTTCTAAATTGGTTTACATGATTTCATACTCTAGTTAAAAGCTCGGCTGATACATGATAAGAGAACAAGTATAGAGCGATGTTTTAGACTAATATCGTGTTATGTGCCCAAACTTTTAGTTAACTACTCTGGCAAGGTTAAAACCCAACGCAGTTCCTAATAATTCAATTATAGAAACCCAAATAAAGCTTCATGTTCAATGTCCACATCACCAGGCAAACATTTATTAATTTATCTTGAGAGTAGAAGCCCAAAAAATGTGAAACTGAGTTAAATGAACGACATTCATTGTTTATCTTACTTTGATTGAAGCAACAATAAAAATATCCTTAAACACAATTTTCTTCAAATTTGAGAACCCAATCAATATCGAGATAAAAAAAAATCTCAATAAACTCTCGTAACTCGGATTTAAAAGGTCCAGCAATGCGAATACTATTTATAAGAGCAATTAGCAGGGAGAATATTCCGGTAACATCGTTAGCACTACTACTGCCGTATAGCTGTGTTAGTACAGCTACGAGTGTATTCTAATTCGCTGTTCGCTAAAAACAAACCAGCAACAAAAAGAAAAGCTTAGACTGAGAACCGGCTCATATTCCCATACCAAAAATAGAAAGATAAGATGTCAAGTGAAAGAGAAAAGGCTAGTAGCTTCGAACTACGTAAAAATTACAGTATCCGTAGCTCAAATTCCACCGTGAAGTTTGCCAGGGGTTTCGAGGCTGTTGGGATTAGAAAGACCACGTCTCGGGGTAATTTCAAGAAAAAGACGTACGAGACTGTCAAAGGTAAGCCTTGGGGAACTAAATTCGAGCGTCGTGGCAAGGGAAGCAAAAAAGGCTTAGCCTTGCGGTTCCTTGGGGGTAGCCAACAACAGAAGGAGAAAGATTCGGAAGCCAGTTGCATTTGTACTCGGTGTTCTAAGTTCATCTATTTCAACGAGAGACTAGAGTATAACGAAGTCTTTTACCATGAAAATTGTTTTCGCTGCGCCGAGTGTAATGATTTGCTCATCAAAGGTCAATCCATGCCAGTTAGGAAGGGCCAACTTATCTGTAAAAACTGTTCCCAAAGACCAAAACTACGCAAACATCGAGGGCTTTCCTTCCAAGCATCCAACTTTAACATAACTAGAACCTTTAGCAAATTCGGTTTGCCTGAAATAATTGAATCTGGAGGAACTGTTTCTTCTCTTGAAGAAATCGAAGATGAACTGTTAACGGATATCAGAAGTCTACAAATGGAATATCCGTTTAATACAGCTCTTTGCGTCGTTGATGGAAAATTAATCCAAAAGTTGAAAAATGAGAGTGAGTTGAAGAATTTAAGTGGCGAAAAGGCTGAAGAAAAAGTAAATAGGTTGAGGAACACCTTACAAAGAGCTTTTACTTGCCCGTCACATCCGGTAGGGGCTTTTGTAAATGGAATTAAAGATTTGGACATGCTAAGACCTTTCTTCTTAAGGTTGGTGAAGACATTGTGCTCAGTTGACCAAAATTTGCAACTTCCATCACAGCCTGAGAAGTATGCGAAGGCTCATGGGCACGTAGCGGATCTAAAGAAAGATTTTGATCTTGTAGACCAAAGCATTGGGTACACCGCCGACATGAAGTTTCAAATCCGTTGTTTAAAGATGACTTTTACAAGAAACTTTGCCGGATATGATTTAATAGGTTCTTTAAATGTCAGGGAGAGATTGAGACTTGAGAGGAAGATTCTTGCAGTAATCAGTGCCTTCCGAGCAGAATATCCTGGTGATGTGCACTCTTGTTCTAGAGACGCAAGAGCTGTTTCTGAGAGATATATTAAACTTAGCAAAAGCTTCGAGGAGCATTTGCTAGATGTGAACCGAACTCAAGATGCCAAAAAGACGCAGTTGGCAGCTGCTTTTCCATCAGGCGCTGGTATATATGTTAGTCAAGATAAATCAATCAGAATTTTGTATAATCACGTTGATCATTTTAAAATTTCTGTTGTAAACAAATCAACAACAAGCTTGAAGGAAATGTATCAAAAATTGTCTCAGTGCATGTCTACTTTTGAAAATATATATGAAAGAGTGTTACAAAAAGAAATATCTTACCACTTTGATAATGAATTTGGTATTATTACATCTGATCCCACTCAGTTTGGTATTGGATTTAGTGCCTCAGCTAAAGTTGATTTGCCAAATTTAATAGAAGATAGCACATTAAACTTATTTTCAAAGAAGTTTAATCTAACCGCTAGAAGGGTTAATAGAAGAAGCCACCAAGTTGACGTCTATCCAAATAAAAAAGTTTTTGACTTAGAGGAAAGTATATTGAAAAATTTCCATGATAATTTAATTAAGTTGTTGCTAGAAGAAGAAAAAGCTGATTTTGTTTAATTAGTTAGATTTATATTAATATTATGTTGAGAAAGTTAAACAAGAAATAGATAACTGTATTTGTACTCCGTCTGAGTCTATAACCAAAAGTATATAGCTATTACAAGTGACAAGTAAAAGCCTAAAATTTCACACACACATTTTCGGTCTTAAAATAATTATTATTAACTTCTTTTTCGCTTTTTTCTTGGATTTTTTCTTGTCATAGTCCACTTATTCCAAACATCAGCAACTGATTGGGAAAAGTCAACCTTTATTCTTCTGTCGTCTATCATAACATTATTCATTTTAACATAAGCTTCAACACATTGCTCCTCTGTTCCAAACTCAATAAAAGCATATTGCAAACTTTCACCTGTGTCTCTATCTTTCAATATATCACAAGATATAATCTCACCAAACCTGGAAAATATCAACTCTAAATCTTCGTCTGTTGTGATAGCATTTAATTTACACACAAAGAGAGTTTTCTTATCAGGAGAAACATCAGCTTCAGGTAAGTCTCCCACCATTTCTAAGACTTCAGCTCGACTCTTTGCTTCTTTTTTTCTCTCAAGCTTTTCTTTTTCCTCTTCGGTTAGACCTTCAAACTCTTTATTATCCAAAGTTTCTCCATATGGAACCCTTTCTTCAACCTCTTCTTCTAAAGGTACGCTAAAATCTTGAGGAGATTTTAGTTTCACTTTCTCTTCATTTTTTAATGCAGGAAACGGATCGTCAAGAACAAAACTATGTAGAATTCTAATGTCTTGTAGTGGTCGAAAGCTCTTGTCTACGAAAACAGACTCGGTAAAGTTATAAAGCTCATCAAATCCTTCAGCAATTTCTCCTATAACAGTGTGAAGGCCATCTAAGTGATCCAAGTCCTCATCTCTCAAAGTGATGAAGAAACAAGAAGTGTTAGTGTCTTTTCCGCTTGTACTTATCATGCAGACTAAGCCCTTTTTATTAACCTTATCTTTGAAGGAAACTTCATCTTTTATATACTGGCTTTGGTTGAGAGTCTCTTCATTTGTCAAAGAAGCAAGGTACCTCTCAGCCGTTGTCCCTTTCTTTCCAGTGGCGGTTCTGTCTCCTGTTTGAAGCATATAGTTTTTTTCAATACTGTAAATTAGACAATTATTAAAATATTTGTACTTACAAAGCTTTATGATGTTTTGACAGTTTTTCGGAGCGGATTCTGTGTAGAAATCAACAACAAACGTGCCTGCGCTATACTGAAATAAGACGCTCATTCAAGCTTTGATGTTCTTCGTATTTACAGAAATGCACCATTGACATTATTAGCAATCTCAAGAGTTTTACTTCATCTAATTGAGGAAAATACGATTAGGATATATACCAATTAGAACTATCCTTTTTAATTAGCTATAGATACATTACTTAAGTCATAAAACTTTTGAATGAGATATACTTCTATGACCATGCTATAATCCATGGGAATTCTTTATGGAACTATTTGCAACATTTGGATGCTTATGGTAAGGGAAAAGCACGCACATTAAAGTAGAACATGCCTAGTTTTCTCGTACATATCCGCCTATATTTAAATCTTATGTGTTTTTCTGATTTAATAAGGGATTCTAATTTATAAATATAATCGCGTTGAACTTGCTGTACATTCTCAGTACAAGGTATAGTACTCTTTGAAAGTTCTCAACGTGACACCAATAAAAGACATCTCTAGGTATTTTATTCATAGAGATAATTACAACAAGTTGTACTCTTTTTGAATACCTTAATTTTAGATTTTCTTACCTTTTAGTTCTTAAGTCACTTGACCAGTATATCTAACTCTTTGCTCAACAAATAAAGCAGACCATTATCATCCTCAAATTGATCTTGTCATGATTGCGTAAATCAAAGTGGGGTTCTATATTATTTTCTTGTTTAAAGATTCTTATCATCAGATAATTAATCTGGTGTGGAGATTTTAATATATTCTCCTAGCAATTCATAAGATGTGGTACATCATCTATTCGAAGTTATAGGAACTACCCTACCTTTGTGACTACAAAATTTAACCAAAATCTATACATATCTACGATTCTCAATATATATTATTATTTTGGTACTTTGATAGCATTTATTCTGTGAAAAAATCATGTTCAGAGTTAACTTTTCCTACCTTAGCAAGTCAAACTATTGGGTAACAGAAGGTTTATTATAAACATCCAGGAAAATTATTAAAGAAGGTAACTTTGTTGAATTCAAGATGAAAAATATTTCATTAATGTAAAACTTTTTCTTTAACAAAACAATTTCCGTAGCATGTGTTGCAATATTTTTAACAGCTAAGACAAGAAGCACAAGGTCAAATAGAGGTGAACTCTCCGTCAAGTTCCAGCTGTCCTAAAAGTACGACCCAAGCTCATCCGCTGAGCGAAATTTAAGTAACCTTTGCTTAATATAGAAAAATTATGATTATGTCTGTTTAATCTAAGAAACTGAAAACAAAGTACTTCACTATATGGGACTATGTTCTTGAGATAATCTAGGCATGGATCCAGACGATGACTGATGAATGTTTCACTAGGAAAATTGCTGAAATAAGACTAATATGATACTATATTGCTTGAAGCAAAACAGGTAATATGATGCTTCATTACATGTAGGTTAAGGATTACTAGTTTGGTCTCTTTGCAGTTCAAAAAACTCATATATAATACTCGAGTGATAATCTTATTCTGAGGTCATAAACGTTGAGACTTTCTAGAAAGCATAAGAAGCAAAATAAGCTCTTCTCAATATTTCTATTACAATTTGAATGATAAAAGTAAATATTCAGGTCTGCGTCATCATTAATTATTTTACTTATTTGGATAAATAGCGTATCCGTTTCCAAGTTCCTCTCTATCCCAGCTTAAAAGCTATTCTCATCAGGTATATACCCTAACCATCCAATGATGCGAATCCCCTCTCCGTCCATCCAGGGTCAATGATGAAAAGTAGACAACTACTGGGAACAACACTCCGATTCTCAAAAAATTGTTCGTTTCTTGGGCATAATATAGTGGAACAAGTACCCTTTTTTATTTTGTAACAAGGTTGAATTAACATGAGTATAAACTTCAGTTTTAGCTTTATCCATGATTAAGACAAATTATGCTCATGAATTTTATCGGACATGTCATCGTAACAGTGGTACAGTTCTTATGTCGAAACCTTGAACTTAAGTAAAAAGTGGCCATTGCATCGTTATTAGAGAAGGTGAGGACCTCATTAGTTTCATAATTAACAATGAAACTACTTCAAAATTTTCTCTAGGACGAGATATAGCTTTAAGCAAACTAGTTGAATTTAGCGTCTCAACATATATATATTTTATTCATAGAACAACCTGATCTTACATGTCCTTATGATTTAGCAAACTGTCTCCTCAATCATTCAGGTATTCATTAAAAGCATAGAAATATTTTGGCATATGTTGATTTGTTTTTTATCATCATCAAAACCAATTATTTATAATCTAGATTTCTTGTTTCATTTCAAGTAGGCATCAGATATATTAGAATCTATCAATTATTATTTTATAAATGTTTTGATTCTGATTATCAAAAGGAAAAGTGGTATCTTAATTCTTGCCGAGTGATTCCGCTTATATTATAATTGTCAATTGAGTATCAATACAAAATTGTTTTGCATGACCTTGGCTTAAACAATTAGAGCATATTCTCTTAAACTCTTGCACCTCACCATTCGCCCATTATAATATCCTTTTCACCTTGAAAAAAATAGGGAGAAAGACATGGAAGGATCATATGGTTGTTTTCTGTGTGCTTTCATATAATGAAAATAGATGTTACCTTTTTACTATTCTTCCCAAGGCTATGTGACCAAGCCTCAGAATGCTTTTCAATTGAATAGCAATAATCAGTTAAAATAGCTTTGTCTGGATGAAAGAATATTAAGAAAAAGGCTATGTGCAAAAAACAAATTGATAAATTATCAATAAAAGATATTCGACCTCTAATCCTAACGCCTTAAATTTCATTATTTGAAACCCGAATTATTAAGAATACATTATTCTTATTTGAGAATTGCAGGAAGATTTTACATAGATATAGTAGCAGTTACTTCTTTGATTAAGAAATTTAATATTATCAAAGGTTGGTAGATTGCCCTAGTACTGTTCTTAATTGTTCCAGTTAAATCTCAAGAGGGGAGATTCTGAAGAAATTGATCGATTACTCAAAATTAAGTTGATTCTTAGTTCTACTGCTTACTGATGAATGCGTTAGAGTTATTACTGCTTATAACTTCAAAGTCCTCGATGCAACAGTTGCAAAATAACTTTAAGATACACAAAACTGGCTAAGTTGTGAACTTATAGGATCGGGTTTTCCAGGTCAGTTTGTTTCAGGTTATCATTTATATTTTTTTACTTTACTCTATAGAATATGAACCATGTAAACCTAAAACCCAAAAACAGAAAGTACAACTAATAATAAGGGCAAAAACCTTGAAGTAATTTTAACCAGAGGTGAAACTATCTGAAAAATATCAGACAATTGCGAATTTAGATTAGAAGTCATTGCCCCAACAAACGATACCAGAAGCTATGGTTGAGATTGTCAACAATATTTTTGGCAAGTGTTTCAGGTAGAATAGAGCTTAGCCTCGCCGCTTTGCAGAGCAAGAAACATATAGAATTTTTGATATCAGAGAAAAAAAAATAGGAGAATGTATCGTAGTTTGTACTTTTCTAAATATTATCATTATGGCTACACATTAAGATTAACCTAAAGATTGGTAAATATGTCTCCACGTTAAGTAATTTAAACATGATGCACAAAATTTTAAGACAAACAGGGCTCAGAGAAGAGGAACTAAGAATAATTGTGTATTTAAATCAAGCATATACAACTATCAGTCCTGTTAAAATTGTCTTACAATATAAGTTTCCTAGTGTTCCTGCACAGGACTCTACTTAAACATAATTTAAAAACAAAGATAAAACGGGAAACTTAGAAGATGTTAAAGCCAAAATTATAGTTAAACTGGAGAAAGCAATTTAAAAAAGAAGGTTTATTCTAACCACACTCTCACAATATTACAAAAAGTAAGTCAATGCCCAAAGGATTAGATTTTAGAAACCAATACAAGCTAAGTTAAGAAACCTGAAATCTGATTTGACATAAATTGATACAACACATGGTTTCTCAAAAAATATTTTTATACTCGTGTCTTCCACTGGATTCATTTGTTGTATGTATGCTAGAACTCTCCGCTATATAATAATGATAATGGAATATAATATGAAGTTGCTCCGATGTGTGAGAAATTTTGACCTGGACTTACCTAGAGTTTACATGGCAGATGCTTTACTTAGTCTCACCAGAGCTATGCAGGTACCTTTACCGACATATGGAAGATGTCTGAAGCATACAACAATATATTCCTATAGTAGAGTAAAAGGTATAGGTGGTAAATTGTCGTAATAGACCATGTTTAAGTTAGAACTATGGAGCATCAATCCATATACAATTTAAGGTGCCATCGATGTTCACCCGGAGAAGGTTCTTGAAGATTTCTGAAATATAGAACTGTAAATTTACCAAAAAAACATAAATGGTATTACTTCGTCACATTAGAGTCAACAACTTGTATTTCGTCATACATCATCCAAGCGTGTTGAAACATCTCACTCTGGGCTAGAAGGCCGGGATTTACTTTCACGGAAACTAAAATTATGGAAATTGAAACAACTAGTTGCCACTATCACCTAAAGCTAGAAGAATATATCCTATCTGAGTTAACATAGATCAAGAAGCTTATGGTCTAAGGTAGCGATTTTTGTAAATAAGTTAAGATGTGATAAAATAGAAGATTGAATGTGTTCATGCCTGTTTCCTCAGTTTTAACGGAGAAAACGGAAGTTTCATTATTGTAGAAAAGCAAATAAAGTGTCCATATATTTTGCTTGACAGAAAAAAAAAGACCAGTTGCTACAGGAATCAATTTGCAAAACATAGTTAACATCATTGCCCAATGTCGCCCTTTTGCAGGTGTAGACATCAATTAAGGAATGAAACAGCTTCAAAAGACATATTTGCTTCATAGAGCATGTTTCCAGAAACATCTATTTCATAGAACATCAATGAAGAATCTCCAAAGAGTAAAAACTATGGAACAGTTCCTTTAGAGTTAAGACTGAGAGTTTCATGCTTCGACCAGGTAAAGTTCCAATAAAGCCTAGGGCGAGATGTTCCATGTTATTCATTACTTGTAAAAGTCCTGTAGTAAGGGCAGCATCAGGCATAGATTCAAGTTGTCACAAAGCATATGTCACAATCTTGGAACCACATATGCACTTAAGGATAAATTGATGGAAATATCCCGAGTTTAAAATCTAGTTATCGCAGCATTGTGCATCGACCATGATGCCACCAAGCAAAACGCAAACCCGGGCAAAAGGTGAACCATAAACTAGACAAGCATCTCAGACTTGAGAAGTAGTTTGGACTTTCCGTATGTCCTAAGATCTAAAAACTATGCTTAAACAACCATGAAGAAATATATTTGAAATATTGCTGCAGAAATTACTCTTGTTTTGTTCCCTATCAAACGAAGCAAAACTAACTCTACATAAGTTGGTTGCACATTATTAGAATACGAATCGTTCCTGAATTATATTAATATATAAAACTAATTACATCCACTTGCCATTTACATTTGAAAGTAGTTATCAGTGTAGATTTCTTTATTTCTGCCTAGGGACTCTGTACATTGATTTTTCTTTTGTATATGCTTTTAACTATTATACGTTTTGGTTTTTTTCAGTTTTTTCTTAACTAAGATATGTGAAACATAATATGATATTCTAAGTTTATTGACTTTTACTGTTCATCTTCTGGTCGCCGTCTGCCATATGTTATGCATCGACTTCCCTTCAGCATCCTAAAGAATAACAGAAATAAAATCGCAATACAGTTCCTCTAATCAGCAACCCTTCTCCTACCTTCTAAGACCTTATTTAAATCAATGGTTCATATTTTCTGGCTCCTACCAAGACATTTTAGCACTCTTCGTTTGAATTTTCCGTCCTCACTTTTGATCTTCTGCTGTTTCTTAGTTTCATATTGTGTGTAACAGCTGGTCCATCAGTAAAGTGTATTCGTTTCATAGAGTAAATGATTTTTGATCCTTCGTCCGGCTCTATCAGGAATTAATATGCTCTACGTAATGAAAAGTTAAGCTTCGTGTATATAAAAAATAGGTTTTCTGTATCCTTGTTTAAGTAAAACATGACATATATACGTTTTACTCTCATAAGGGGTGTTGGTTTCAGTGAATAAAATTGTTTAATCTAAACATATTTTAATATCTCGTCAATATGGTAAGAGTGACGAGTAAATAAGCTCAATTCATAAAATAGTTATCATGTGTAAGAACTGTCATCTGCAGGTTAATAAATATCAACTTCTTACTTCACTCGGTTGTGTTTTTCCTTCTTCAATCGTTCTTTCATCAGACTGCGATTCTGTTTCAATATTTTGGAAATTACTCAGTTTTGTTTTCTTTATTTTGGTAAACTAATTCGTCCAATCAAACAACTGGCCTGAAACTGATCAGCCTGTGAAAACCTATCCCTGAAAATTTATGTGGTAAAGAGCAACCACGAGATTACATTACCCTGTACAACAAGAAATTGATTTGAATGGAATGCCAAAGTGAGAGACCATCTGTTGGTGAGGTGTTTCTAGTACGCGTTGGAGACGAATCCGATTCAGAAGAATCCGCAATTCCTGCAGAAATCCTAGATATTCAGTTTTCTAACAATCTATGCTACGTGCACTTTCTGGGTACTGATTCCAGGCTCGACCAGTGGGTTCAGTTCTCGCGTTTCATTAGCAGTGTTTCTTCGCACGAGCTGAGGTAAGTTTTATTCCACTTCATCATTCTTAGAACAAAATATGCGCATTTAAAACAATCTTCAAATCAAAAACTTTCCTTAAATCACATAGAAAAAGTGTCAAACCAAGTTAACAAACAAAAAAGGAAACTTTCGAAAATATATACAGCAAACGAGATTCCTCATCAAGAACAAAACTCAAGAGTTCGTTCAGTGAATAAAGTTCAAATGGGCGACTACTTTTTGCGATGCTGGTATCAGTCAGTTTATCATCCTGAACACTCCTTTGACTCCAAATACGCAACATATTTCAAGGCTGACATCTGCGGTACTGACATCAATATAATAGACTGTGTTTATGTTTGTGAACGATCATTTAAATTTTTTTTCAGCCCTGATGCTTACGAAGAGTATAGACGGAATTCGGACTTTGTCAACTTCGAAATAAAAAACTCAAAGCAGATTTACCTCGAAGAGAAATCTTCTGTTCTTGAAAAGTTTGATGATCTAAAGTCAGAGAAGAAGTTTTTGGAGGTCTCCCAAATAGCTGGAAAGAATAATCAGGAGTTTTGTGGACTGCTTTGTCGCTTCAGTAAACTTTTTATTGAGCACAAGAGCGTAAACTGTGATCCCAACCCGTTTATGTTCTACGTTTTAAGTGTAAAATCAGAAACGAAAAGAGTAATTGTGGGATATTTTAGCAAGGAGATAGGAAGCAAAAACAACTTAAGTTGTATTCTAATATTTCCTCAGTTTCAAAAGTTTGGTTTTGGAAGGTTCATGATTTCACTTTCTTATGAAATTAGTAAGAAGCAGAAGTTCATTGGTAGCCCAGAAAAACCACTTTCAGACTTGGGAAAGAAAGGATACAGATCCTACTGGTCTTTTGTTCTCTTGAAATTGCTTTCTTCTGGAGTCATGCTTAACTTGGATCAGATATCTCAAAGAACTTCTATGAAAAAGGAAGATATATTGAGTACTTTGGATATGCTTAATTTTGTGAAGAAAGCAAAAAATGGAATTGTTTTGTATGTGAGCAGGCCTTTAGTTATAGAAAAACTGAAAAAGTATCAAGAAAAGAAATATGAACTCATGTGTTGTAGAGAGGAACTGTTACACATTTAACATATGTAAGTAATAAATTTCTAGCTGCTTTGTACTAAAAAGTATTCTCTCAATGTATACTGTTTTGAAAAATATACTGTTCTTCACGTACAGGTTTGTATGGCGGTATAACTAAGAATCTTGGTAACATTCACTTCAATTGCCCAAAATTTTCTTAACAGATAAGAAACAAAAAAGATATGATTGAACTTAAGACCCCGCAAAGACGTGAAGGGTTACAAACGCTGTCTCGTAGAGACTTGCAGAGATTAGCCAAACAGCATGGTGTTAAAGCAAATCAGAAATCAAAGGATTTGGTGGAAGAGCTATTGTATAATCCCAGTATTAAGAGTGAGGCTGTGAACGTCCTTGAACGAGCGAGGAACCTACCAAAGATTTCATCACCAAGAATAGAGGAGGAGAATAAAAAGAATTCTGTTAACGTTAATAATCCAAGACCGCCAGACTCTTCACGTTCTTATTTGAAACCAGCAAGATTTTTGCCCAGAAAGTCTATCAAACATGAGAAGTATGCACAGGAAAAAATGGAGGAAGAAATTAATGAATTGAAAATTGAAGGAGCTTTATTATCACCATTGATAGATCTTTTATCAGTATTAAAAATTCATGGAGGCAGTGAGGGACTTTATTATGGGCAGGTTCATAGTTTCTTCGAAAGAGGAAGAAACAATTCATCTTTAATTAGTTCTGGAGGAATAAATCGAGTAATATGCTTGGCAACTGAGAAAAGGATTATCCAAATTATGAGGACACGCAATAATTCTTCTATTGGAGATGACAAGGATATCAAGTTAAAGATTTCACAAATGGGTGAGGCATTCTTAAAAAAGGAGGTAAACGAGAGGAAAAAGAAGAAGAAGCTGTCTGTTGATACGTTGCGAAAATTGATGACGGAGGAAAGGAGAAGAAGATACGAAGCTGGAGAAAGGAAGCTTCGGGTTGAAGACTTGAAGCCGTGTGAAACTTGTATCACTAAGTTCGTTAATAGCGATCTGTCGTTTTCAAAGATAGAGGTTGAAGAAGGATGGAAAAGAATAGAAAGTAGGTCTAAGAAAGGAAGATTCTATTTGTATAATGCAGCAAGGAGAGAATCACGCTGGGAAGACGACTTTGAATAGATCCAAACAGGAGTTGTTAAAGATTAGATTCTGTAAATTAGAGACGAATAAAGTTGCAACTTATTTCTTAGCTCTGCGAAGCTTTCTCTTAACGTACATTTTAAAAAAGAACCATTTCATTTTCCAAGAAGTTTTCATATTTTGTTTTTGGTTTGCTGCTCTTGGTTTATTTATTCGGGAACTCTATCTTCTGGTTGCTGGTACAAGATAGAGTTAAAATGGGTGCCATTCTAGATTAACAATTAACTGTAAAAAATCTTAACTCTATCTATAATATATGGTTATAATATATAGTTAACATGGTATTTATTTTTCAATTATATCTGGGCAAAGCTATCGGATATTTCCCGGAAGCCAAATCGTAGAGAAAATGACATCACATTTGATTTTCGACTTTTCTGAAGATGAATAGTAAGAGAATATTCTAATTTTAAGTTATTAGTAGATATGCTTTCATTTTAATAAACTCTTATATGTCAACTAAAGATCATTAATTTATATAACTTTGTTATGTATATGAATTGTGATACTAATACAATAAAACTCTTCTTCTACGAAGGACTAATATCAAAGGTGCATACATGGAACATAAATAATTAGCAATATCGCAGATTACACATTTGATGGTTTTGTGCATTTAGATAAGATTATCGTTTGGAACCACCTAAATTTCATAATAGCAACCATGGCGGTTGTAATTCAAACATAAAAGTTGCAAGTTATTTTACATATTTGGTTGTCAAGGTTCCAAATTTCCAAAGAAAGAAACTTTCTCTAAGAATTAAAAACTTTCACTTACTCCTTAGACTAGGTTCCTATCTGACTTGTCAGCATATTCAAACACTGCTACAGCTCGTTAAAATTTTCCAGCTCAGTGCCACTCTAACTCAAGTAGTCCTGTCATCAAGGAACTAATAGTTTTGAGGAACCAGAATGTAAGCCCAAAGCCAACAATCTTTATGTTATACAAAATTTACAGACACATTTTAAATTTTTTAAGGAGATTTGTCGAAGAAATACCAACTATGTACAGCCCTTCCGACATTTGCCAGTTATATTGCTGCTATAACTTTGGTTTGAAAGGTATTAAAACGGTAAGTCAATTGCAGCACCTCTTTGTTTCATTCCCAGGACCAAGACCTCATTTCTAGAATTAAAATGCACTTCATAACTTAAAAAAATTACTCTTAATTTGATCACTGAAATGAGAGAATGCATGTGATTTTCCTTAACTACAATGGCTACTTGTCTAACAAGTTTATCAGTGGTTTCCACACTTCGTCTGCAACTAAGATGATGTCTTGGAGACAGGATAGTGTTGTCACTGGGTCAAAAAATGGCTAAAGGTGGCTTAAACGACGTGTAAGCGCTCGCATTCAACTATTTGTGAGCATAAAGAAAACTTTGGAACCTTAGAACCTTAAATTATGGAGTTCAAAAACATAAACATTTAAACAACGTGGATATACAGTCTTTTACAAGTCTGATAACAAAAACTCGCCAGAAATGTTGGTCCCAGAATAGGCAAGATCTGGCAAGAAGTTGTAAATTTCCATAAATATGACTAAAAATCCCATAAGCAAATTTTGAATGTTGTTAATGAGTTAGAATAACAGCCTCTGCCGTTTTTCAAACAGTTATTAAGTGATGAGCTAAGTAAGCCCTTTAAATAAGTTGCGCTAGTAACAGCAATGAAGGCGCTACTAGAATAGAGCCGAATGCGATGTACACCATCTGCACCAACAAAACAAGAGAAGATCTCCGTATTAGCCTAATAATTGAATAGAGTTTCAAATGACATGTTGAAAATGTGGTTCATGCACCATGACTGTACCATATGTTTCAAGGATCTATTTATCTTCCACGTTAAAACAAAATTTGATGGCAGAAAGACTCTTAAATAAGATCGGCATTTGTTATAGAAAAATATTGCCAAAAGTAAAAATAGGGATCTCAAAAACTTAAATATCAATAAACTGAAGGAATATTTATCACAAACTGGATAATACGCTCATTTTTCCAAGAAAAAGAAATCTTATCTTTTGATGAACTGCCCCAAATCTGGACATTAAAATATCTTTCTCAAGATTTCAATTGATACATTACAGAAGAGCCGATAATGTACACCAGCTTTTCGAAAATATTTTCTTGATCCTGTTATTAAGTATTTGACACCTAAGTCATATCAACAGAACATAAATCTCAAAACAAGCTCGCTTTTCAGGGGTTATTAACTTCCAAGCCTTAGTATGTACTAGAGCCTACTCCTTTTAAACTATGTTCCAGTAAGGCCTATAAAGAAACTGATCCTGATAACTACATCAAACACCTCATTGTGAATTCTGAAGAACAGATTCAAATCGTTTGTATGAAAAAAAGAACTCATTAAGCAATGGGTCCAAACCCTTTATACAAGCCTAGCCACTTCATCATCAATGAAACTATTATCTTAGTTCATTGATGTAATAATGAATTGACAGAGGGGAGTTATGTGCAACTTTACAATGGATAGATCTCTTGTAGCTGGTCATTCAAGTGACGAAGTATCCTATTGCAGTGTGGCCTAAATGAAAAGTACGATATTAGTGTAGGACTGAATAGAACACTATACACGAGCTTCCATGAATGAGCTATCGCTTAGTTTCTTACGATTGCATTGAGCATAAGCACCTTTTTTTATTATATTGTTTGGATTGACTGCCATATTTTATTACAATCTGTAATAATATATTTGCAATGTGAAGTAAGCAGCATTGAATAACTCTGTGTTTTTTTCGAAAATATCCCATTAAAGCAAAAAATATGTTGTACCTAAAAACATATTTTATGGCTGGAAATTACTCGCCAGCTTTTCAAGCAGTCTTTCAATATGCACCCTAGGGACACTATAATATTACATTGGGTGCACATCATCAGCAAATACTAAATTATTTTCTAAACACCTTAGCCGATATCTTAAGATCTAGTATTCATTGAATATATTCGTTAAAAAATAGATTGTGTATTTTAGCGTCAAATGCAAAGGTGGAATCTAAGTAAATTTATGTGCGAACAATTAAGCTTGAGTCTTGAGAAACCATGGATTGTTAATTGTTAATTCTTCCTGGTGAAATCTCCACTACTTTATTGGCTTATGAGTCATTCTAGTCCGAAACTTGTGTAGAACAAATAGCCTGGTCCTAATGGCGTGTTCATGATATGAGATTAAGAAAGTCCTTGACCTCCTTATGACTTTATCAACGATCTTGATGAAAGGGAACAGATCATAACTAACAAAGTCGGAGTACTTCTCTCTTTCTAGAGATCACATGACTATTAAATATCACCTAGGTGAATTTGAAGATGGACAGAACGAGCTGCAATGCTGATGCTAAGTTAGTACCGCTTTGGCACGGTTAAATTGGATTCGATTCTAGGAAAATTGATGTACAGCTGTGATCATGACCTGTGAAAAAGTTGGCGCAGCTCGTTATACATGATTTCAGTATTGTTTGTGCCCTTGCTATATATTGTACTTTGAGGTAAAAACCTTTGACTTCAACTTGGTCTTCTGCAAATGTAAATAGTTGTCTTGTTCTACTTACTTTAGAAGCTGTTTAATTTTTATTAATTAAAAGTGATGTAATGATATTACAATAGTCAGGTACTCCCAACATAAGAACAGGAGACATTGGGTGATTCTCATGCTGTGTTCAATAGATATTGCTATGAAACTCAGAATGTTTTCAAGCTAAAGTAACTGACGACTTATTAGCTACCTACAGAAGCTAGCACAATCGAGCCTTGGTTTCCGAGCGAGAAGATAGGTATGTTTAAAGAAGACTGATATCTTCAATGCTATATTGAGTAGGAGTTCAATTCTATGCTCTTATAGTTCATTTCCTAGACACGCTTACTTTTACAAGACAGTTGTTGATGAAATGTTTCCCCTAACTCATGTAAAGATGTATCACTTAATTTTAGCTCTTGAACCAATTTCTCTATCCTGTTTCTCTGTCCTGTTTTTCGTCATCAGTTCGTACATGTTTTTTTTTAATCTTGAGGTTTCCTTGTCCATGTACAAGAAGCAGATAGCGTGAATATTCCTAGTAAAGCTAGTCCCACTGCACACCATTTTTCACTGCCTCAAAATTACGTTTTTTCCTGAGCTTTATAAATTCATCTGGTCGATCTAAGCTCGCTTGCGTTTGTTACAAGTTAAGAATGTTATTCGCACCTTGTCTCGCCTAATTATAGCTCTGTAGTGAACCTTATGAGGACGACAAATGAAGAGTTAAATATGTTAATATTAAGTACAATAAAACTATGGATGAGAAGGCCTATGTGTGATGCTAAGCTTTAGGAACATTTTTTTCTACGGAAAGTTACCTGCGAATGCAGTACAATTGTTCAGAGTAAATTATGAAAACACAAACTACATCATCACTGAAGTTAGTATAAGCTCCAGTTTTTATCTATTATTAGAACATACGGCTACAACGTTTTGGAAGCTCTAAGTTAGAGAGTTGACTTTGTGTTTGTTTTCCTCTAGAAGGCTGTTTTAAGATTTATTTGCAGAAAAGTTCATTAAGTAAGTTTTTCAAAAAGAATAGTCTAACAACTGAACGATACATCAAAAGTAACTCATAGTACTTAGATTATAATTTTCTTTAAAAGAAATTTCCGATGTTGACTCTACACAAACTTCTTCCCAGTGTACTTAGCTTAGAGGGCTGTAAGCATTAAACATGTCTATGTTGTAGGCTTCTTCTTCTAAAAGCTTGGTTAAAATGAGGTTTCATTTTAGGTGTATATTGAATCTAAAGACCCACACAAACGTACCTAAACGAAACGTATAAACCGAATATATTTTCACTCTTCTTGCCGAAATGCTGGGACGAACATATCCGTTAAGCAACGACTGCCCAAAATTATACATCAAAAAGTGAAATAAAGAAAAAACAACTTCAGGGTAAATGCAGTCGCTGAGAATTTCATTATCCAGCAAATTCTACTCGAAAGTTTTTCTGAATCACCAAATTAACATTCGATATAAGTCTTTAGGACCACCTGCGGTAGTTTCTTTTGACTTTTATGTTTTTCTAGGCTGTTGAGGCTCTTGACAAAACATTGCGCGAAGTTCATCATGAGGACATAATTAACAAGGGACTTACTACTCGTAAAAGACAGAGATCAAATATTCAGGAGGAGATATTAAAAACTCCAAAAGCGTCTGAGGGTGTCACACAATCTGAAGCCTCAGAAATTCAAGTAGTAAGTGCCGATTGGAAAAACACAGCCTTGCCAAAGTTTGCATTTTCTATATTCGATCTGCAGGAATTTTCTGATGAGGAAATTGAAAGAGCCTTTAGCTCATTGGTCATGACTGAGCAGCAGTTTCTCATAAAAGACGAGGTTCAGAGTCGAGTTCTTTCCTTTTTGGTAGATCTGAATGCCAAAGTGTATGAAGGAAAAGCATCGTTTCATCAAGTGTCTAAGAAATCTGAAGAATTAACCTCAGCTATATTCCAAAAGCATGAAACTTTAAATAAAGAGGAGTTTAAACAATCCATACTGGAACTTGCAAATAGAATAGATCCCTCAGTTCAAACTCTTACAGCAACATTTTTAGCGATGGGAACCTCCGTTGGGTTGGTTGTACCCATTTTGCCTGAACTGGCACATCAACTAAATTTTAGTTCGGTGGAATACGGCTCAATAATAGGAGCGTTTGCCTTGGCAAAAATGTTAAGTAATGTACCCTCAGCTCGGCTGGTTGATAGATTTGGTAGAAAGAAAGTTATTGTTTCTGGGATTGGAATCCTCTCTTTGACAAACCTTGGTTTGGGTTATCTGCTACACGTGGCTCCATCTTATGAAGTTATGCTGGCCTCAAGAATATTCACAGGGGTAGCTGTATCTTTCTTTTCTTCAGCTGCTACGATTTATCTTTCTGATATAAGTACAAATAAGAACCGAGCCCGAACCATTTCGCCTCCAATTACAGCTTTCAACTTGGGAGCTTCTTTTGGACCTGCAATAGGGGGCTTAATGATATCCAGCTTTTCAATTCCATTAACTTTCGCTTTAGCTGGTGGTTGTTTTGGTGGCATTTGGGCTACTGCCAGTGTGAAACTTAAAGAGCCTTTCTTACCGGAATATAAGAAAAGGTTAATTGATCATAAGGATGATGAAGATGAGCATCCAGAAGAACCATTTTACAAGAATAAAGATGTGATTAGTATTATTGCAATAAACGGACTATATTGGTATGTTTTATCTGGCAACCAAATGACAATTTTGCCACTGGTGCTTTCTGATCCTGATGGAATGAACCTGTCTCCGGATAAGATGGGTCTTGTTTTTGCGGCAATGTCGTTTGTGGGTGTTCTAGGAACACCAATTGCAGGGAAGTTAATTGACAGGTACAAACCAGAACGCACCATCGTTCCAGCTAGTATGTTAGTAGCTGCTGGAATGACTGTGGCAGCCATGGAAACTCAAATTGAGTATTTCGTACCAGCAGTTTTATTTTGGGTTTTATCAGGAACAGTTCTTGGATCTGGTCCTACCTCTTTTATTTCGGAAAGAGTACCTCTTAGACAAAAGAGTAAAGGCCTTGCTTGGTTAAGAATCGCGGGAGATCTAGGTATGCTGACCGGGTCCTTAAGTGCCGGAATGTTAGCAGATGTGTTTGGTAAGAATGAAGCCATATTAGGAAACGGGGTAGGGTTAATGATGATATCTCTGTATACCGGTTATAGACTTAGAAGTAGTTATTTACGTTAGAAGATGGTTTCCATATTTATTTTTTTGTACTCTGTAAATAATTTTAGAAAAGAACATAGAAATAGAACTACCATTTTTGGATTCCAGACTAGGCCTACACAAACAATTTATATTTAAGCTTTCTTACTATGACCTAGACTAAATAAAGACAAACCTACTGTCAACTATTTCTCCCACCTAAACCTGAGCACTATAGCTATTTTCAATCGGTGTTGTAGACAGGTCTACTGGATTTGCCTCCTTAAAATTTGGAAGCTGTTTCTGAAGCTTTACAACCTCATCTCTTACAAAATCCCTTAGCTCCTCAGCTGATGCAAAGTCATTTGCTTGAACAGGTTTGCCGTATATTAAGTGCATTTTTCCCGCTCCAGCAGCTGCATATTGAGTTCCAGGTGGAAACAATTTATGGTTCCCAAAAGTGGCCACAGGAATTACTGTGGACTCTGCTTCTTTTGCAACTTTAAAGAAACCAATCTTAAAAGGTTTCACTTCACCTGAAAACGAAAGACTACCTTCTGGAAAAACAACTATTTTTCCACCGTTTGATAATTTTCTAACAGCTCTTTTTTCAAGCTCTTCTCTGCCTCTAACCTTTGATTTCCCGTCCGTCTTGTCTGTGTAGAACCAAACCGGCAAGTGTCCAGAAAGATGAAGAACCTGACCAAGGACAGGCATTTTGAAAAGTATGCCTAATTTTAAGTTCAAGCCAAAATCTTACCCATTGCAACAAAATTAACTGTCTCTCTAATGAACGCGTAATGAACTACCCAGGCATCTACGTAACAAAGATGATTGGAAAAACTACAAGTTAGAAGTAGAAATGGTATACATTATTGAATTTTTGGGTACTTTAGGTCGCTTTCCATGAATTGAAACGTACCAGAAGGGATTAAACCAAATAAAAAAGTAAGTCGTGATTGCGTGCAACTTTGTTAACCCAAACTTGAATAATGTTTGGTTACAAGGAAATAACCAGAAGAACGCAAGGCAGTACACGACCTGAAGTAGTAAAACGACAGTGTGTAATCCCCAGAAAACTGCCCATAGGTAAATGGTCGAAAGTGTGGATATGAGACATGGTGTTGTATTCTTTGTTTGTGTTTGTGTCATTTCCGTTTTTTTTGTGCGTTGAGTTTTGCTCTTTTTGTTGGGACTTCGCAAGAACTTCAATAGCGAATTACTGGATATATTCTACGTCTAAGCTTGACATAAGTAACCTTTCAGTAGAGCCGCTGGTGTAAATTCTGCGTAACAAAAGTCTAGATGACTACAGTGAGAAGATACTTGGATCTTCCTTCTAGATATGGCACTCTAAATCGAGAGAAGCATGCATAAGACGTCGAATGACAAGAAAGGGTTTTCAAACTTCAAATGAACGATGAACTCAGTGAACTCCGAGGCTCTCGTTGATTTGTTTACAGTAGGTAAGCATATCAAGGGAAGTCAAAATCATTGTGCCTTAGCTGGTTTTCTAGAAGACCCATTTCGGGAAAGGTTAACATGCTTAGAGCCAGCTGAATCGAGAATGCCACTAAGTGCGAAAAATTGCCAGCAATAGTGTCTACAGGAAAAATAAAGATTTTCGGGCTATAGCTTCAGTTTTACTATTCTAAATTTGGTAGACATTTATTAGAGAGGCTAGTTATGATGCGAAAAGTAAAAGTAAGTTTATTAGCTAAAAGTTCCTGTGACAAGGTACAGTGAACCATTGATTTTACTTCTCATTTGCTCTAACATACTCCAATAAGCTGCTAGGGATTGGATTTGATTTCTTCATAGTTTATCAATAAAAAATATCCTCATATTGTTCTTGCTGATTGATTCTGATAATTCCACAACCATGTTGATTGATTATTGTTAATTAATTGATTATCAATATTGAATTGGGCGACATGGCGTTGGGCCAAATAATCAGAAAACACTTGTTTCATTTTTGCACCGTACAATAAAGCCCAAAGAATAGATCACACGGCACAAATGCCTCAAATTCCTGGATTATTCCCGGTCTATGTGGCCTTTTCATATGGTTTTTCATTAGGTTCAATGACGAGATAAGAAATTTGTCGCCATTTGGCTCGACGACGTGTAGCTGAGTCTTGTTTTACTAACCTATTGATAACCATAATAAAGTCAGAATAATTTGATAAGAATCAAAGTCCCACATCTTTTACCGATAAGCAGAATCTGAACTATTATCAAATTATTGTTCACAATTATTATCAAATTCTATGTCTATTTGGTGCAACTAGGTACCTTTATAGCAGATAAATAAACGTGGCTACTTGAACAGTCATACGACATTACGCAAAATCTTACACCAAAGCTTCTGTCAAAGAGGTGTAGAACCATATCCCGAGAAAATCTTGCAGGGCTTGCGGTGAGTATAATCTAAGTAAGGAACGCATTTTTAACCTAGAACACAAACATGGGTAAGCACATAAACACGTATGAATAGATGCGTCATTTAAAAAAAACTATGGGGCTCTAGAACACCAAAAGTATCAGGGCTTACAACAAAGTTAGGTATTAAAAAACCTATGTTGTTTGGAATTATTAAAACCACATGCTGTGTTCTTGAACCATATCTATTGAAATTAAACAGGTAGGGTTATGGGCCATTTAAGTGCTCATTGTAAGATCGAAGGATTATTAATCTCTGAGTAGGCTCCAACCAAAGAAAACCAAATATGTATCTTTCACATGCATGGGTGTTGATAAAAGTTGTCAATAAATAAAAAACATTTATATTAATACTGATAAGTGATGATAAATTTTTGACTTTGATTTTCATCAAATGTTTCGTTTTCTATTTTGATTATCAGTTGTTAATCAATATTCGTGGCGAAATATCGAAAAAAACAATTAGAAAAATTTTGCGTAAAAATTATTAACGATTTAATTATAAACATAATGCATCCATTATCGTACGGTACCTTTTTAGTTGAGCTTAACTGTCTGGTTTCTTTTCTGGGGTAATGGTATTCGGCCCTAATCAAGTACAGTGCTCCTCCAATACTCTTAGGTTGACGAGAATGAACTGCATCTTAACCTAGTTACCTTTTTCATTCTAATCTTTCACCTTTAGGTCGCATACTTTTTGAAGAAGAATTTCTTCAAAGCAGTAAGATTTCTCATTTATTCAAATTTTCTAAATAAGTTTAAGCGGGATAAAAACTACTTATACACAAATTTATATAATTAAGTTAGATTAACAGAGTACTTCGTTCAAGCAATATAATTAAGAGTTTATGTTTAGTGCTTATCTGCTAGGAAAATGTAGTCCTGGTCCCTTTGAGACACATATAGATTAGTTTATTTCGACAATCCACATTAGAATATACAAAGTATTATAAGTTGAACAGGGATTGAAGTTCTATCTTACGCTTCAAAATGTAGTACAATATGTTTCACATAAGTATCAAAGCTGGCATTGTGACCTTGATAAGAAATTTCTTGAAAGCAATGCAGTGATTATATCTGTTTATGGGTGTGAACCCGCCGAAAACAAACTGGATTATTTTAAGTTGATACATGTGACAATTTTTAAATGTCTTGGGATAAATGTGGTTTCCCTGAATATTTTATTGTTAAGAAAACTGGTAATTAACAGAGACACCTGCAATGTTGCTGCTAGGATAGAAACATTTCATAGCACTATTCCAAGTGAAGAGAAAAAAGAACTTATGATATATTAGAATTAAGTGTTGGGTTGTGTGGGAGGTGTCTCTGTTATATAAAGATTACCTATTCAGCCTAAATGTGTATTCTTAACACATTTACCAGATTATGTGGTGCTAGATTTAGCGAGGGAAAATATTGCTTGATTCTCTTATGTACCGATATAACAAATTATATTGCAAGCTAGACTATTAGAAACAACTTGATTCTACCCCCATATATTTTTCAATAATAAAGTTTAACACCGGAGGTTGGCTAAAAATGAATATCACACAGAAAGGTAGTGTCTGATGGTCATACATAATCTTAAAGAAGTGGATGCTCACCTCCCTGAAGGTGCGATAAAAACAGTTAAACAAGTAATACAATTTATGCTATTTCATCTTACTATACTCTTTTGAACTTGTAATTATTATAATATGACAGTTAGGAATAAGGAATCATCTTTTTGTCACTACACAAACTTTGCATTTTGAAAGAAAAAGAGCAGTAGGTGGTCGTACAGTCTCTCTGGGATAAAAAACCAGATAGTCACAAGAATTTGGTGTAACAGAAAAGCGAAACTGTTCCAACAGTATGCAGTTAGTATCCACCCTATTTTGCGGTGATGATAAAGATGACATTATCTACAGATATACATTCCGCATTAAGATGTTTGGTTAAGCTAAACTTAATTTATCTATATAAGATACTCGAGACAACAGAACTGAAGGGAGTTAGAACATAAATGAATAATTTAATAACTATTCAGATTTTTCTGAAAATAAACATGAACTAGTTTCTTCGGTTCTATCATCCCTTACTATCAGCTTCAAATAAATCTTTCATTCCTCGGGCCTAAGGTCATCTTATGCACGTGACCTTTCTATTCATGGCTGGTGGGTAGTCTTTGAGCAGCAACAAAAAAATAAATCCTCTTGAAGAACATGAACTATGAAGAAACCTCTACCAGAACACGAAGGGGTCCCAAGATTAATCATTATTAAGTTGAAAAACATGCATGACAAGCCATCCCAGTCCTTGTATTTCAACTTCAAAATACTCAATCAAGCGTGCACTACTAACTTTACACTAGGTTCATTCAATCCTACCTCAATATTACTCTGCGACTCTTGAAGTCTTTGGTTTGTTCACCAAAATGACATATATTCCAATTTTGTGCTCGATGCAGGTAGGTCTCTGACACCTGGTTCCTCAGCCCAAACGTCCCATACATGTGTCCCTCAAAAACGTTTTTATGTACCTAAGCTCTTGCAATAATGAAAAGGTTCATAGCTAGCTCCATAACCCTAGAACACCAAACTCCAGTAGTATCGAGGTGCAGAACTAGTTCTAGCTATTTACAAAAGGAGCGAAGAGACAATCATATGAGCTGTTTGCCCGAGTTTGGGCATTCTACTAATAAGGCCATGACTGTGCTATGCTTTATGCCCATTGCCTCCATTCAACAATGAAGATTTAATACCTTGGAGTTATACCCTGCAGGGCCGAACCCAGCGAGCCTCTAGTAAGTACAATGCCTTCTACAGCAAACTGGAAGTGTAGTACAACTCTATTCAGGGATCTTTGATAGGCCATAATTAACAGAATTTTTTGGGAAACCATAGAAAAGTATACAACTGTTTCTAAGGAGGTGGCATCGTACGCGCAACTTACAATCTCTGAGAAGGTACTACGGATTTTCTAAAATAAATTTTGCTTAAGTTGATTCTGGAGTATTCTTATTTTCTGAAAAAACATTAAGATAAAAGATTTTGTACATGTTGTTTTGTATTCGGGCTTTTTAGAGCAAGGTCACGTTTCTTTCTGGCGAGAACAGTTATTCAGATTTGATATATATTCCCAGAAAAAAAAGTTTCTTAATTTCATTTGACTATCAAAAAGAGGTTTGGAGTTTTGATTCGTGTCACTTTACTGTGATTTTATTTTAGCTGTCAATTGCTTGCCAAAATTCAACCACTATATTTGAGGAATTATTAGAATGAATTATTATAAAAAATTAGTTACAAGTTTTATCAGCAAAATATTAATAAATCGAGCTCGACCCGTACCATGAACACAGAGCTTTGCAACTAAGTTGCATGATACAGTTTATGGTGCGACCCTCCTCCGCACCAAGAACGAATTGATACAGTCGATTAAGGTTCTCCACCACCATATTCTCCTTGATGCCATCCCCACTGCTTGTGGTGCTCTGGCAATGCTGGAAAAATCCGTTTAAGGTGGCAGGTTTCTTCCAGTAACCAAATCCCAATAATCAAAGAGTAGAAAGTTGGTTGTTCGAGCAAAGGTTGCTCCTTTGAAAGAATATAAAAAAATAAGATATTCGAAACCACCTTTTTCCTATTTTATCTTTATATCCAGGGAGACCTACCTTATCGACAGTTTTTTCTCAGAGTTGCATCTACCTTGTTGGGACCTACAACTATATATATGTTCTTGCTTGCTCTGAGAACCTTTAAAGGGAGGATTAGGGAATTTTTGCGCGGATAGTTCTCTTTTTGGTAGTCTGTAATAAAATCTCAAAACTCGTTAAATTGTCATTTCCCCGTTTTGATACAAAGATACTTAAAATAATTACACTATACATTGTTGCGATAGCACTTTAGTCAACTGTATTCCTCATAGACTGTTCCCACTTCCAGATTGACCGTAAAAGTAATATGTCCAACAATAGACAACTGGAACATTGAAACATTTTAAAATAATTTAAACCATGCAAGAAAAATATCCCGAAAGTTTCTGTTCTACTGTCGCATCTATTTACCTAAATAGTGTAAACTTATGCATTGGCGTAGTTTCTCTGATACTTTTTTCCTTCACGCTGGTACAAACTCTCGTTCAAGGGAGCGCGTTAGAAGCCCTGGGTGAAGCAGGTATTGTTGGGCCCGTAGTTCTAAGTGGTGTGCTGTTTGTAACAGCAATTGTTGGTGAAGTTGGACTTAGAAAGAGGAAAGGAAAGTTTTTCCTGATCGTGTATGCCATGGTTATCTTTGCACTCTCTTCAACCTTTGTTGTGCTTGGCATTCTATTTACTCTGACTGTACGTAATTTAAACAACACAGATGGTCAAGCTTCTGATACGATAAATGGTAGAATTGAATCAAGGTTGAACGACTTTTTTATCGCAGTGTTTAATGAATGCTGCGCGTTTCAGTTTGACTCTGTAGAAGAACTCTTAGGGTGCTCTGATCCACAAGCCAATGAGGAAGCTTGCTTTACATTTGAAGGTACCTACACAGACGCTTTAAAGCGAGTGCAGAATTCGGGTCTTTGCAACTTTTTGGAGAACCGCAATATTGCTTTTGAGGGAGACCAGGTTCCTGTTGTTGGAGATCCTGAGATATCACCAGGATCGTGTGCAAACGGAGATGGGGTTGAGTTCAAAGAATATGTAACCGAAGAGTTTGAGCAAATACTTGTTCCAATAGGTATAACCTTGCTTGTTCTCGGGGTTTACTTAAACATGGTCCTGATTTGTACTATTGTTATTCTGTGCACGGAACGAAGGTTTTATGATCATCTGATTGTTGTGAACGTCGTGGAGGACCCAAAACTAATGCAAGAGCTAGCAAGGCGCACTGGAACTCGATACTCACCTCAATATCCCATACCAACTATCCGCCAACCGTCTTCTTCATCTCCCAATCCTACGTTTCGTTCGGAGTACGACGATGGTTCCTCTGACACTGAGAAACGAAAGAATTCAGCAGTTTCTCCTCGCCGGTCTTCCTCAGCTAATCAACAAAACCTACATAAGTCACACGGAACTCAAGAAGATGATCCAAATTACATTAGCTTTTAATTCTTAACTTTTTGTTTAATCTCTTCTTAGTTAATAGTTACTACTACCAGTAGAGAAACGTTAAAGGCACAGTTGAACTGAAACTAAACGCAAAGAAAAAAAAGGAGAAAAAATGTCTTATTCTGTGTCTCCTGAAATTCAAACTGAGTACACCTCTTTAAAAATAAAAAGGGCTTACCGTATGCTAACATTTAAAATTGAGAATGAGGAAATTATTGTTGACCAAAAGATTGCAAGAGGCCAAGACATTAACTTCGCTTTAGGGCAGTTTCCTGAATTTGATCCTAGATATGTTATCTGGGATGTACCAGAACCAACAACAGAGAACTCAAAGGTACAGAAACGTTTTCTTTAACCTTAGTTATATTTTATCACTTGGTGTCCAGATACGATTCCGACAGAACGCGGCATGATCTATATAGATCAGAAGAAAACAATAAGCAATATATTTTCAGGTGCTCAACCCGTTGATGCAAGAAGTAAAGATGAACTCAAAAGAGCTATTCCAGAATTAGCAGATGTAGGTGAGGAAGAAGAAGACGATGACAATTCAAATTGGATGGATGAAGCCTAATTTTATAGATTTAATTACTAAGTGTTAGCTACATTACGCTTCTAAAGCATATTTAAACTCTTCGAATGATTCTTTTTTGGAGTCTTTAGCAAGAAAAGCAAGTAATTCTGGGTTCAAAAGAAACGTATTTGGGGGATTCAAGTCTACTTCAAGATCCTTAACAATTTGATCAACTTTTGAATAGTTTCTCTTTGTTTCAATTTTTTTTACAGTATCAGGTTCTAATAAAGGAGAAAGAATTTTTAACATTCCTCTAAAAAAAAAAGGTTGGTTCAAGAATATCAATCTATGAACTGATTCAGGATAATTTTGTCCCAACACTTTGAACACAAAGGCAAATGTGTTCAGAGCTTTAACATGTTTCCATGAAACTTGAGAAATATCAAAAAGAATAACACTTCTGCTGGATAACTTATACACATATTTTAATTTGTAGTGCATTATTTCAACAACGGCAGCCAGATATCTACAAGATTTTTCCTTATCTTTTACAAAGTCCTTGGCAAAACTTGCTTCAAACGACTCTAAATCAAAGAGAAAAACGCCTCTTTTCTCCTCATCTCTGCTTGGTAGAATAGATGTGGTTCCAATATATTTCAATGGCCAAAAACTGGAAGCAAAACTTTGTGCATTTTCAAAAGGCAACTTATTAAATACCGTGTCAATGTCATCACACTTTATCTGGGTTTGCGATTGAAAGTCAAGATTTATTTTTATGTATTCAAAATTTCTGATAACTCTTTTTTCTTCAATTGGCTCAAAAGCAGATCCTCTTACAAAACGAACCCACTGATCAACAGGGTATGATTTTGCAGTTTCATAGCTTTCTTTGTCTTTCTCTTCGAACATGTGAAGGGTCTTATTCCATTCAACTTCTTCTGCTTCTGAAGGTGGGGAGACATAATGGGAAAAATTATTCATTGTAGTTGGGATTTATGCAAGTATAAGGTTCTTGCAGTTCTTTCTTCTTGTCCTGCTAGAACTACTAGTTTTACTTTAGAAAGAGACGTCACTCTGGCTGCCCAAATCGGACATTACAGCGGTTGCAAACGCTCGGGTAAGAATTCAGGAGAAACAAGAGTTTCTTGGACAAGAGGAAATGAACAATAGGTTTCCTATTAAAAAGAGTATTCATCTATCTCTTGCAAAGCTATTAACAAGTTTAATGGTATTTTTTATAAGCTGTGATAAATGTTTCAAAATTAATATGTTTCCACAAAAAATGTTTTAAAGTTAAATGAAGATAGATGGGGTAAAAATTAGCGTGTAAGACTGGTTCTCAAAATTTCTTTGCGTGTTGTACCAACACAAAAGAAAAATACTTAGGTTTTAAACATTATTAGAAGGACTAAAAACAGGCGAGGGATGTAATCGTGCGCATTTACTACTAAAGAAAAAGTAAGAAAAAAATAGAGTAAGATAAGTAAAACGGGGAAACGGTTGGCACTTCAGGAAGAGATGTGACCCACCTAAAATTAATACATAGAGTGGTGGAGGCTATTTAACCGGTTTTGGATCATTTCGTACTGAGTTTATCATTGTTTTATTCCTCATACTACTTCCACAGATAATTTACAATTAAGTTCACAAGGATGTGGTTCATAAACAAGTAGTATAACTGAGTTTCTTATTAATTCGAAGATTTGAATATATATATATATAAAAATCACCTCTTTCATTGAAATAGTTTTAGCCATGTTATACCAACCAGATAGAATTTTCTAAAACAGTGTTCAACCAAAGAAGGATCTGCAAAATTAAGTCGTAAGTTGTCGATTAATACTTTTCATAACTCCAAGAAGCAATGTTTTTTTTTTCAGGCACGTTTAACCTGTTTAATAAAACAATTTTACATGAAATTTGTACTGATGTCAGGATATTACTAGAACTAAGCTTTAGACACCTTATTAGAGCCTTAGAAAATGCAAGTGCAAAATTAGAGTTAGTGCACCGTACGAAAGAAATTTATTTGGTGGTGGGAAAAATTATTTATTCTTGCAAATTATTTCTATATTTTTTCAGAATTTAGAGCTACCGAGGATAAGTCCTTCTGTCTTTCAATACAGCATTCCAGACCCTGTTTTAGTTCTTATGAATACACTTCATCAGATTTTCAGCTAATATCAAATAACCTGAGAGTGCTCCCATAAGACTTTAGTTTGATTTCCAAATGCAATCTACTTGTGAAAGCTAGAACTACAGGGATTATTGGCTTTAACGTTTTTTCTTATTAACTTTTTTTTTTAGACTCTTAAACAAGAAATTCAACTAGAACCGAGAGAAACATGAGTGTACAATACACAACGTTCTTCTTAAACAGGTAGGTAACTACATTAATGGGTTTCATCGACATTATACTTTTGGATGTTCAAATCATAAAAGAAGTATCCAAAGAATAAGATGCAGCAACTAGGTAAAGAGTCTGAAGGTGAGATAGAGCTAATTAATTTCACCAAGAAATGGACTTGTTTATATTGTTAAGCCATAGGTAGCAGAAGAGTTTATTTTTCCTGCCAAAATGAACAACATTGGTTGGCAACAGAATTCAAACCAAAAGGGATTTTTGGATACATAAAAGAGTCCGAGTCGCTGAGGTAGATACAGCTTTTGTCCAACGTAATGGTCCTTGTCATTTAGTTACATCTACTCTGCTTCTCCAGTTGGAAAAGGGTTATCAATGCATGATTACTGCAAATGAGCTGGATATGAACATTAACTCCGCAAAATCAATCTAGAGGTGAATGAGAAATTTTCTCCTGATGCTAATTACGTTTTCACTTTCACTGATAGTTTGTGTATCATATATCGCAGTATAATCAAACACCCTTTACTTATTTGTCAGCTAAGGAACATATTACAAGTAGCTAGATAAGTAGTAAAGCTGCAAATAGTTGTTTCGGGCAATTATGTGTTCAATAATTAAGTTATTCAGTAACACATGTGATTTTCATCAAATCAACTTAAGGTGCTTGAGTTCTATATAGAGTACTATCAACCCTCTTAAGCGCAAATTAACTAAAGAATCGTTATTGAAACCGTAGTTACCAGTGTTCAAATCTAATGTAATTCAGGACAAGTTAAACGCAGTTTAACTACTTGGCCAATACAGTTCAGTGTATTAGTTAACCGACCAATAGGTGCACATCTAGATAATTCATAAGCTCATGGAGTTCATTAAATAAAACAAGTAAGTTTACCTGGAAGTTGAAAGATTGGTTGTGAATCTCCTTTCAGTGTTTATTACTCTACCTATAAAATCATAGTATTCAGCAGCGACACACGAACTTACAAAATCACTAAATCGCTTTGATCTAAACTGAGCATAAAGTTCGTCTTTGGCAGTAGTTTTCAATCTTTCCTTTAACATCAATTAAAGACATCCCCCAAAAGGGCAAGTTTATTCGCACTTGAAAATTGCAAATTTTTGACAATCATTTTTTTAATGTGCATTAACAAGCCACAGCTTTTTTCCTAATTGCCTGTAGATTTTACAGCTTTTATTCTGTACAAATTTATCGGTTACCAATTGTCATAGTTGTATCAGATTGCTTAGTGAAAACAGTAAGCTGATATTTTGGGAAATTAAGGCATAACCAATCTAGCAACAGATAGCAGAAATGCAGAACAACATAAGAGAGCATAGCTACGTGAAAGCTAACAATTTAATAAGTAAAAGACTCTTAGGAGTATAATATTTAGAGCTTACACCCTAAGTACACAACAAGACTAACTAAAATTCAGTGAACTCAATTTAGTTCATCCAAGTGCCTCGCACGAGTTTAGAATTTAGGTTTTCACATACCTTTCTAAAGGAACCTTGAACTAGCTCAATTCACAAGCCTAACATTCTTTTTAGTATCTTCGCCTCAGTCTCGAGTATTTGACTGTTCGATAGTTCATTTCGAGCAGATAAAATCCACAACAATCTTACGACATGTAGAGAGGTTTTAATGTACCTTTTGTGTTTCCTGCCTCCTAATACTTGGTAGATCGAAAAATGTTGATCTTTAGGAGTTGTCCGGCGGATATTTAACCTACAGCTTTGTGTACTGAAAACGGTACCTTTTATAGGAAAAAGTGCACCTATGTAGAGACAACTATCAGTGAACAGAAGAGCCAGGTTCAACCAATCCTCTTTCAAACGCCATACATATTCTGGAAAGAGAGGACCAATTATGGTGTTTTGTTACCTTTTATTTGAACTCGAAATAGTTTTCTTTTATCTCTCTCTTAGGCTCAATCCTTTGCGGAAAAAAACAATACAGTCCATACTTGACAGAGCGTCTTGGTTCTTACCGTTAAACTTATACTCGGTGTACAAAATAGCTGAAACTGGATTAGTTCACAACAAACTGTACTCTAGATAGAATCAGCCCGATGGAAAAAGAATTTGAAGACTCGGAGTTATCCACCTCCCTATACCAGCTTTTTGAATTTCTGCTACCAATATTTGAAAAATCAGCAAAAAAAGGAAAGTACCCAAAGCAAACCAGGATTCTCCTCGACTCGTTACTTCTTCAAGCCAAGTATGGAAATTTTGACGATGATGAGCACCAACTACCAAATAAGATATTGAAGCCTTATAAATACAAGGTATATCTCTACTGGAAAGAAGAAAATGAAGATTTAGAGTTGTCTGAAGCTATTCGTTGCTTTGTTTCAACAATTCAAGCTTTCCACCAAGAAGAAGTTTCGAAGTTCTTAGAGAAAAATGATTTCAATGACCTTTCGCACTATGAAGTGGAAATGATGGATGAAGAAATCGTAAAGGAACAAGAGAGACAGGACTCCACTCGAGATCTTTTTCAACCTGGGTTTAAAAGCTTATTGAATATTAGAAGTAGCATTAGGCTGTCCACAGTTCGTAACAGCGGTGGTTCAGGAAAAAATGACAAACGAAAAAGTGACGACGAGGTACAAATAACAGAACTTACGAAGTTGTCTTTGTAATAGAAAAGTCTTCGCAATATGCTAGAAAAACACTAAACGCTCACACACAAAAATACCTACCAGCTCTAAATGTTTTGTATTTCCTCGTACAATATAATAGACTTCGTTAGCTTAGGATACAGTTAAGTCAGTCTCTGACTCTTCTTGAAGTTTGACACCTTCTCTGTAAGAGTTTTATTCATATCCTGATAATACTTGACCTTTTCTTTCAAAATTTTTCCTTCCTTAGAAAATGCTTTTCTTTCCAATATTAACTCTTCAACTCGCTTCGCAAGAGCAATCTTAACGGTGGAAGCTTGTTCAGCCATTAAATTCATGCTGCTCAATTTATTCTTCAAAACTTCAACATCATCTGCAAGTTCTTTAATTCTTGTCTCAGATTCGTTTGCCCTATTTTCAGCTTCACACATTCGCGATATATATCCATTAAGTTTCTCCTTCGCATCGCCATTTTCCTTTTTAAGTTCAGCATTTTCCAGAGCAAGCTCTTCAACAGCCTTTTGTTGCTCATCATAGAGTCTTTGTTGATTTTCATCGATTCGAATGATTTCAGCATCTTCCTTAGTGGCAGAATCATTAAACTCATTTACTGATTCACCGTCACCAGAGTCCATACGATTAAAGTAGTACTCCCGCTCGTTTTTAAGCTTCTCTTCTTCGCTCATTTCAACCGAAGTTTCTTCTTGTTTCTCCTCAAGTAAACCATTCTCTTGCTTCTTGTAAACCATGTCCGATGTATGTGTCGCTTTTTCTTCATTTAGTTCAAGCTTCAGCTTCGCAACTTGTTCTACAAGCTTATTATTTGCACTCTTTTGAGCAATTAGTTCATCTCTGAGCATTTCCTTTTCTTGATCCTCTACTTCTTGAACTTCCGTTTCAATTTCACGTTCTGCAAGTTTTTCTTTAGTGATAATGAGTTCACTTTTCAGCTCCTTTGATTCCTTGCGGAGTTTAATTATTTCATTCTGAGCTTTGTCTAACTTCTGTTGCAAAGTTTCAACCTTCCTCATATCTCGTTTCAAAATTTTTAAATTCTTTCTAGCCAACATACCCCTGACTCGTTTTTGAACCCAAACAACCATGAGTTGGACTCTTTGGTATTTGACAAAAGCCAACCAGCTTCTAACAACTGATTGAATTTTAGTGGCTCTAGAGTTATGAAAGTGTTCAATGAAAATATTGCGTATCCTGTACATCCTGAATAGAGATTGCAATTTAATCACCAGTTCCTTTTTCTTTTGAAACTCTTTCCTTCGCAAATTACATCTAGTAAACGTTTGAATCCTAGTGGCTGCAGCATTTCTACGAAGCGCATTTAATTCAATTCGGGCACATTGCATTCGATAAATGCTTTGAATTAAGATAACCGCCTTTCGCTTTCGTTGATAGCTGTTGCGTGCCACAGCCATTCGCAGGTTCTTTTGAATAAAAATAGCTTTCAACGTTCGATACTCGTCTCTTAGCTTCTCTAATTCCTCATGTGTCTCTTTCTTCAGGAAGACAAGAGTCTTACCTATTTCATAACCTAATACCTCCTTGTCAATCTTCAATAATATCTCTTCAACAGACAATCCTACCATCTTATACCTTGCCGCAAACTCTTCATGCTTCATTCGAACTGGAAAACCACGTCTAGCAATCTCAACAGCTTGAAGAACACCCGAGTAATTTAGCTGATCCAGAAGCCTAGGTCTGTCAAGTTTTTCCGGTTTGTTTTCATCATTTGGTTTCAAACAGCGTATGTAATGCGGTGCTGTCTTGCCAATTACATACAATAGATCTGAAAGTTGACCTTTGAACTCACCTGATACTGTATTTGCTGCCTTAGTTTTTGCCTTTGAAGGAGATCCTCCCTGACTTGAGACAGATGCAGATGCTGCCGCAATACTTTGTTCTCTTTTATACAAATCACATACAAGATCATTGCTACTTTGCGCTAGGACGTCAATTGCTTCCAGAAATAAAATATTTCTATTCTTATCTATCCAATCCTGACTGGAATAAGTGACCGACCCGGCGAAATGGTTTATTGTGAACTGGCCAGCAGCCTTTTGTGAAGGGGTTACATCAATCTTGAGCTTATCATACACATTAGAGATATACTTCTTATCATCTGAATTCAGTTTGCAATGCTCATCTAGTAGGCTAAGAATAGACATTCTCCCTTGAATGAGGTTCAAAACTTCTTGGTTATCATCAAAATCTACCTGAGACCAAGGGATTTCTTCTCTTTTGTACAGAGCTTGTTCGTGCTTGAATACATACTGATTGAATTGCTGCTGTAGGGCTTCATTTGTGTAGTTAATTAATAGTTGTTCAAAGCCATTTGTTTCAAAAACTTCAAAACCAAAAATATCAAGAACTGAAATAGACCCCTCTGAGCTAAACTGGGAAGCACTGTCACGTGGCTGTATCTGCGTATTGATTTCCGCAACAATATAATTAAACAGATTTGAATAGATAGATTTAATAAGGGCATCCTTTGCTCCCACTGCTTGATGGACATTTAAATCTTTAACAAACTCTTCCATCCCAACAGTTAACTTTCGCTTGGTAAGCACCCGTTCAAGTGAATCAGTGTCTACTCCAAGAAATTTAGCAACACTAGTTGCAACATCGTCACGTTTTAACTTAGAAGCATCACCATTAGTTTCATAGGATATATTGGAAAAGAGCATAACACCGACAACCAAAGAGAGAATTGATTTTATATTTTCTTTTGAAAAGTTCATTGTCTCCATAGCATCCATTAGTTTCAAAAATTGTTTAGAATCTTCTACTCCATCATTCCTTTTGATTAACCCATTACTTAGCAAACCTACCGTTGTTTTTTTCAACATTCCTAACTTGTCAACTAACTCTTCTAAGCCTTGAATCTTATCAAGTGAACCTTTCAATAAAAGATAAAATATGTGATAATTTCGCTCGGAAAAAACTTGGCCATTAATTCTACTTTTCTCTAATAAATAAGTTTCGATGTTCGCTCCTACTAAATTCCTCCCGTTAAACTTAAGCCTAATGAACTTACCAAACCTGGAACTATTATCATTCCTTGTAGTTCTAGCATTTCCAAAAGCTTCCAGGATAATATTACTTCCCAAAACACGCTCAGCTATAGTTCCTTTTTCAGTAGTCGTTCCAGATGTTAGGTCAGATCCAGGTGATGAGACAGTCGCGAGAAAATTCATAACGTGCTTAGTACTTTCCGTTTTTCCTGCTCCAGACTCACCTGATATTAAGATACTCTGATCTTGCTCAGAATCTAATAACCCCCGATAAGCATTATTGGCAATCTGGTAAACATGTGGTTTGTTTCCTGCATCTGACATGGCTCCAAAACTCAGGTCAAACACGTAGTGATCTGAAATAGCCTGAACAGAATAGAGCTCTGGGATTATTTTGAATGGATTAATAGCTATTAAAATAGGTCCAGTGAGTGTATAAATATGATCAAGCTCATATCTAAGTGAAAGTGAGTGAAGCAAAGCTGGTGTATGCAGATGAGGCAAGGATGTTAAATCAACAAGTTCTTCTGGCGCGTCAAGAGTGTTAATAGGATATTTACTTGGATCTACTGATTTGGAATAAGTTTTTGTTTTATCATTATAGTGCCAGAACATTTGTGGTATTGTTTATCAAATTATCTCGTGTCCTTCAAGTTTTTCTTAATTCTTTGTGATGTTTCCTCTCTTTGATTTCTTTTTCTGACGATGAGTAATGTAGCCGTTATTAAACCTAGGTTCGGGTCATATGGCCCAGTATAGCTTTGTACGATGTCTGAGATTTATGATAAACTGTGACAATTGGTTATTATAGCATCCAATGAATTGAATGCAATGGATAGATAGAATGGGAAATATACTTTGAACTAAATGAAATTGGAGATTTATAACATAATTGTCCATAATATGAAAGTAACCATAAGACATTTTGAAATTATTTTATAATAAAATTTCTATCCAAGAAGATCGAAAATCGGAAAAAAGTAAGATAAAATGATGGAAATAAAAAAATAAAGAACTTGAACCAAAAGAGAGGGAAAACACGCTTTTTTTTATAAGACATATCTGAAAAATGAGGAAAGAGACTTACATTTGCTTAACCAAACTGGACGAAGAAGAGACTCAACGCACAGGATAAAACTTAACCAGAAATTACCTCAAATGTTCAACTGAAGGATGTTATACTTCAGCATATGGTGTGGATGGCACACATGGCAGAATCTTCGTCCCAACAAGTTCATATATCAAAGGAATATTGATACAGAAGTCTGATAGGGTGCTGAACCAGATGAGGGCTATTCTAAAGAACCGGTGGCGTTTTGAATGAAGAATGTCTTATTCAAAAGGTTGTGGCAGTAGTGGTTGAAGAACGACAAGGTTTACTCCGCAAAGTATTTTTATATCCTTCCGCACCATTTTCACACCATATGCTACATCTTATCCATTTTCTTTCCAGTTTTATTTTTAACTCACCTGCTAAGTGACGAAAGGTTCAACAGTTCAGATGTTGCTAAGCGACTTATGGTGTATCAATATGAGGAATCTTGTTTTTAATTGTAAAGTACAAATGAATGAAATAATATGATTAGTGGAAGCAAGGAATATGATTGGATAACATCTGTTACTGATGTAAACAGAGTAGCAGGAAAATGAACAGAAATCAAATTTTGGGCTTGTGAAAACAACGTCAAGGACGAAGCAAAAATGCAATGTTTTCAGAGTAGGGACCTGCCTACTCCTTCGAAAGAAGTCCCAGGGATAGCGAGCCGACTGAAACACATACCCAAGTTGGTGAGTGTGAATGTTGGTGGTCTAACTGCCTTTAAGTGCAGGTACGTACAACAGCTTTCTAAGGAAACTGAAATTCTAATGTTACAGGAACTGCACAAGCAAGGAATGCAACGCCTACAGTGAATGATGAACGTCAGTCCGGCTTCAGGAAGGTGATTTTTTTCAAAACTGCCTGAAAAAGCGGCGGGCGTAACGACTTTCCCGTGTGATGCACTTGCTAGTCAATTAACGGACACGGACGGAAGAAGCGACAGGATCCTGAAGCTGGTTATCAAACTGGAAGGAAAAAGAAGTCTCATCCTAGTGAACACGTACGCTCCACACTGCAAACACGGAAAAGAATTTTACAAGAAGTACCTAAAGGATCTCAAGTCAAAGCTGAATGGAATTAACAAGAGAAGGTGGGTTCTCATTTGCGGTGATCTAAATGCTCAGGTCTCAAGGAAAGAACTGAACAAAGAAGGCAAACTAGATCTCTCCCATCGTACAAATGCTAATGGTAAATTGCTAGCTGTACTTCTGAAGGAAAAGGATCAAAGCATCATCAACTAGTTAACAGTTACAGACAAGAAATTCTCCAAGAAACATGCTACATTCATGCCTAGATCGGAGCGTGGGGGGCATCCGAAATTGACTATGTAATAACGAATCGTGTACCTGCAATAACTGGCTTCAGGATACCTACAGCTATATCATACAACCTTTGGATGAAAAGAAACTTGAATCATCTTGCCGTCAGTGTTCGAATAAACATAAACCAGGGTCGCAAGACAGGCAAAAGAACTAGATTCCAGTTGGACTACAGCGCGCTAGGATCTAACAGATCCATCCAAGAGAAGGTAAACAGAGAACTGAAACAAATCCTGGACCTCAATGAAACCCTCACTGACACTTACCTCACCCTAACCCACTCAATCCCGACCATCATGAAGAAACATCTCCCAGAGATCAATTACAACCTCCCTGAGCACCAGAACTCGGAACAAACCATGTCCTTAATGCAGCACAAATGCGCTAACTGGAACAACTTGAACTCTGAAGAGAAAAAACGGATCACGAAGGATCTAAAAAATCTCAGCGAAGGAGGACTACAACAACTGGCTGGACAGAATAGCGACTGAAATAGAAACTGTGTTCCAAAGCAAAAGTGCGAGAACTGGCTACCAGCTGATAAAGAAGGTAAAATCAGTTCGGAAACAGTTTCGTAAAATAACCAAAAATACAGCAGGAAAGATAATGGGAACCACAGAACGTATTTAGACACTAAAAGAATATTTAGAAAAGCAACAAAACCTACCACTTCCAACGAGCCTATTGACGGATAACCAAATACAACATTACCAAATTCCAATACTCGCGCCGGCTCCCTTGAACAGCATAAACACACATCCTCCAACGGAAGACGAGATCAAAGAATGTATTAAAACCCTAAAAAACAACAAAGCTCCAGGACCAGACAACTTAAGAAATGAAGTCTTAAAGCACGTTGAAATAGTTCAAAAACATGCTGTTAGAGAGATCCAGTCTTTCTTCAGGTTAGATGCGTTCAAGTCTAGAAAAATGAGAAAAATCTGAAGAGGCAAAGTTGTATATCTATACAAACAGAAAGGAAGTAAAAATGACCCCTCCAATTATAGACCAATTTCATTATTGAGCTCTCACTTCAAACTTCTCACAAAAATCATTAACAATCGAATAACACCAATACTAAATAAACTCCCAGACAACCAAGCAGGATTCAGAAATAGCCGCTCAACTATACAAAAAATTGAGGCACTTGATACAATCATAAAGGAAACTCTCAAACGGAAAATATATCTTCGAATTATTTTCACAGACTTTGCAAAAGCCTTAAATAGCATTTTACACAAATTCATGAGGTTAATTCTGGAAGAACACCATGTGCCAAAGCACCTCATCAAACTTATCACTACCCTCTACAAAAAACCTACAGTCTTCATTTCAGACAGCGGGGAAAAGCAGCTTGGTAAATATAAAAAGAGAAGTGCTTCAAGGAGATAGCTTATCCCCAAGCATCTTTATCCTCTGTCATGACTCTATAATGAAGAGAATAAAAAATAATACCTTATAAGGCACCAGCCTACACAACCAAACCTTCAGATACTTTGCTTTTGCAGACGAGTTGGTAATACTAACAAGGAACGACGAAGAGATAATCAGCTTTGTAATGCAACTGCAGAATCTTCAGCAACTCACGCGCCTAAAAACTAATGTTAGCAAGACAAAAGTTATGCTCACAAACGAAGAATACAACTTGGTTGATAAAATACCAGGCGTAGATATAACCAGAATATTAACCAACTTCCACTGTGAGCGTTGTGATAGATATTTCCACACCGAAACATCACTAAAATATTACAAAAACTCTAGGTTTTGTAATGGGACGCACAACAGAAACAGGGCTGGGACTTAAGCTGCTACCGACAGTAGAACGATCATACAAAATAAGATCCAACCCAGAACAAACAATGTCGAAGTAACAGGCGAGGCGATCCAAGCAGTAACAAAATATAAATACCTAGGAGCTATCTTCGACCCACAGAGTATTAACGCTGATGCTATCTCCAAGAAACTAAAAGAAGCCCACAGCCACATCAGTAGATTCAGAGACATATTATCTTCCTCAAATATCCAAAAAAAGACGAGAATTAACCTGGCAAGAGCTCTAGTAATAGCCCCAGCCATATACAATGTAGAAAACTGGCCGTCCAACGTGAAGATAACAAAAGCCTTAACAAAGATATCAAGAAGGCTGAAAAAAGTCATTGATAGAATAGATGGCTACAACTTCCAACTAGAAGAGGGCGACTTGGATCTTGCCAATATAGTAAAATAGCGTCAGGAAAACCATAGATCCATTGCAAAAGATATCATTGACAAGGAACTAACAGCGTTGCGAGAATATTAACTTCAAAACCCATCACCACCACCAACAGCAAAACCTATATACTACTATGAAGCACTTGCAATACTAGGAGAAGATCCAGTGCCGCTTGAGGACCCGCCACCATCCCACTTTTCCCGCCACCCTGAAAATGAGAACCAACCTTCAAACTGCACAAGAAACCAGGAGCCAGAAGAATACTTGGACAGGAACCAGCACTTCAACAGGAGCACGAGCTTGGACACGAGCATGAACACGAGCATGAACACGAACTTGGACTTGAACAGGAACGCAGACTTAGACTTGGATATGAACAGGAACCATGACACGAACAGAACCCCAATAGCACCCATCCTCCGACTAAGATACAACATCCACAATCAACCCACAGAAAACACAACAACTAGAATATCATCTAAAGCACTAAGTGAAACGTCGAGAATAACAGCTGGAGGAAGAGGAATGAACCCAATGGACTATATTCAACTGCTGGAGCAAATAAACGAAATTCTTCCATCCTGACAAAAATATCAACATCGTTCACCTGGAATAGCAACAACGAACAGTCAACCTATAGAATAACACGAAAGCAGCATAAGTCAGCTCAAAGGAGGCCCCCCAGCACTCACTAAGACCATCGATAACTTCAGCTGCAAGAAACAAAATCTCTGGAAAATGAAGTAAATATCCTGAAAACAGCAAGAAACATCACCATCTATACTCCCCTTCGACCTCCCGAACATAAATCACCTCCAACTATCTTCAAACATCTTGAAACATATATAGGATTGTCCAAGAATCAACATAAGATAAAAACAGGCCAACCAAAATGCAGAATCCAGATAAGATTGAGCAAAGTCGTGAAAATCTTGAACAGGAACATAATAGAAAGGCATATCGTTGTGAAACTTCAACGAGAAAGGCTTCAACAGCTTCAAATAAGCACACGTGACATTATCTTTTCATTCTGCGTGATTTGTGTTTTGTTAATTTGATTGTGGATTGTATCAGAAAAGTTAGGATTTTGGAAAATACTGGAAATGAGCAAGAGATGAGAGTTTGACCAACCAGCTTCAGAGGATCCTGTAAAACGCCTATAAGATTAAAGAGGCTTAATAGAACATAATAAAACAATAAAATAATATAATAGTACGTAGCTCTTATTGGTAGCTAGATCCTCGCTGTAGGGTTAGGCCAGTAGGCCCAATTAACTCCCTTAAAACCTAAACCTAAACCAACAGAAATCGTAAAAAGAAACCATGAGTATTGCAGATCAAGAGAATCAGCTAATAGAATACAGAGAACATGGGCTAATTAAAATATTAAGTAAAGACTTTAGAAAAACACGTGTCAAAACCTTTTCAGTTCGAAGCCCAAATACCGAACTAATATAATGGATGTCAGAGAAGGTAGAAATTCTAGATTGCCTCTTACACTTCTGTTAATTTATCGAAGAAGTTTTTCCAAGGTAAGATTGAAATCCTAGTCACTTCCTAAAGAAACATCTACTACCTCGCGGCTCAACTCAATCAGGTTCATATAAGGACAAGATTTAGAGTATGGACATTTTTATCCCATACAACGGGGAATGTATCTATACTTTTCCTATTAGTCTTTTCTAAGGGGAGAGGACAGGGTTTCTCTCAGCCTGTTTTATAAAAGTGATCGTTTCTCATATAGTGTCTGTCGGGAAGATTGTATACATCCCAGAATGACCTCTTCTTGACCAGTGTGAAGAGGACACCATGTGTTTGTAGTACTGGTTTCAAGAAGAAAGGAAACAAGAGATGTATGATGTTGTTTCCCCAATCAGGTCTGCGACTTAGTACTTTCTAAATTGTTTGTTTTAGGTCTTCTATTTTCTATGTCTCGTTGGTAGTAGTAAATGCAACTTATACTGTTGTCACTTTTCAAGCTGCGATGTTTATTCTTTGACAGTAAATTGAACATATTCTGTTCTTGATATGATCATCTTTGCTACCCAATTAATGGTTTCTGTCTGCTGCTTTTGTTGATAGAAGATAGCCAGGTTTAATCTATCCGAGGGATCTCACTTAACAAGAGGATGTGATAGTTTGCGTTTTCCTTTCACGACGCTGTGATGTGCTTCTGCTGCTTAAATTAAGATGTAACCTGTACTAGAAAATTGCTTAGTATAAGCTTTGCAGAATTTAGACTTGTTATTCTGTATTATTGATGTAAGACATAGATCCTTGTTCGATACACTATATACTTGCTTGGTATCTTCTGATGAGTTTTGTATATTTTCATCTGAACTGAAGATCCATATTGATACTTTGCTGCTAGCGGAATAAAATTACTTTGATAAATTTCCTAGAAATCCTTGACAAAATTTGCTAGTTTGTGTTCATATTTATAGTACCTAATCTATTTTATTGTAATAATTGTTTAGGTAAGTGTGAAACCTTCTGCGCCATGACTCATCAGAACTAAATAATATTTATTTAGACAAAAGTGTTCCAATACAGAGATTATGTTGTTTGAAGCTATAATGAGCAAGAAATGTATTCCTAAGCAAATAGATCTTTCCAAACAGTACATGCAGATGCACATTGTATACCTCATGATACGTTTTGTGGGTGCAATCGACCTAAATCAACTCATTTTAATCTACCAAATAATACTTATTTTGCTTCACTTAGATCTTCAAAGCAGATATGAGTGCAGTCTCTGTTATAGCTTCAGTATCTGGTTAAAGTTCTTCTTTAACCCTTGAATATTGATTCAAACCCCTTGAACTTATCCAGTTATCCCTATGTGCATGAAATACCTTTTCCTCTGTTCATTACCCCATGAAACAGCTTAGAACCCTAGTTTCTGTTGCCAGATTAAGTGTCCATATTTTTTTTCTACTAATACGACACGGATAAATGGTCTAAATCTCATAGTTGTAATCTTATTATCCTCAGAAAATTAGAACTCTATGATTGTATAAGCATTTTTGTTTCGGAAATCTGATTTAGACAATAATGATGTCCATCGCTAGTTTTATTAACATTGTACACTTCACATAATGTATCAGACTAAAATTCAACTTTAAAATTGTATTAACTCTTATTCTCTACACAATCAGAAATCCTCTTATGTAAGTACACTTGTGAGAGTGTGGTGCAAGCATTGCTTGTGTTTCTCAAGATTTTTTTTAAATAAAACACTGTGCAAAACCAAGACCAGTCTCTAAGTATCTTATAAGCATACTAAAATTACTTAAAAGGATGTATAGGATGTAGCAAGGAGTTGTAAGAATGGACTGAATTTCAACCATATATCCATATAGTTAACCATACTTTCTAAGACTAGGGCTGCATATCTCATTCATGTTTCATTCTATTGGTTCTATATAAACTATTTTGAGCTACAATAACACATAATTTACGACTGTGAAAGCACATGAAAGTAAAAAAGAACCATATAGAGTGGTATGAGCTAGCTGGAAAATAAAACCGTGCATATTTCCATTATGTGGTCTAACCAAGTAACCGAATACTACTAAAGGTATCAGCTATAGTTTTATCAGTCATGATAAGTAGTAGTAGGGAATCCTGTTAAATAAAACAATACAAGAAAACCGTCACAGGAACAAAACATAAATATCTGCATTATATCTGCAGTGTCCACCACATGTCAGGAGATTTACTATAACAGATCATAGAAGTATGAGTGCCACTTGAAATGCGTGGGTAGCATCACATACCATGTATTTTTCATTGTCTTAGCAGCTACAAATCCAGAAATAAAGTCAGATAAGTTTTAGATCGGGGATTACGTAGGTTTAGCTTTCCCATATCCTTCTAGTTATAACATCTCTACAGCGGTATCATTTCAAATATGATTTTCATACCAATTAGTCTGTCTGATAATTAAGAATTATTTTTAGAATCATTAAGAATCGTTTATTATCAAATATGTCACTATCTGGGACATTTTCTTGTAATTTGAACTTAGTTTAGACTTACTCGTACGTCTCTAGAGAGTGATGGAATTTTTGTATCTAGTATCCTATGGTATTGAAATTATAGTTATATTCCATCTAAGAGTTTTTTTTTGTTATGGAATCTTCAATTAGCTCCTGGTTAACTCTACCTTAAAGTAAAACAAAGACAGTAAGCTAACTGATTTCATTGTTAGGAATATCGCAACACACGCATCTCTCACCATAAACTGTTTACTCTGATGATTATCATCACCGGATTTTAACAACTGCCCCATAAACTATTTCAGGTAGTAGGTTGTGAAAGTAGTTAGAATATCAGGAATGGAACTTGGTTTCTTAAGATTTTGTACCCAAAATCAGATATCCGGGATATCATTCCGAATTAAATGTCACACATATGTTTACGGGTCTTGTTTGTTTTGAACATTCCTTGCATTGCCCAATCCATGGTTTTGATAGATCTAAAGTCGAGCAATCACACCTTAGGATTATTCTCGAAGAGACTTGAAAGATAAATTAATGCTTAGGGCGTGAAGCAAAGGGACAACTTAGTATCCTTAAATTAACATGGCAACTTGACTACAACCCATACATGAGGTATAGATCATGTCGCTTAGTATGAAAAAACTTGCTTATAGCAACATTGGGTTTATAAACAATAAATTCAAAAACTCATGAGATTATTTCAAAAAAAGGAAAAAGTATTTAGCAATTTATATAATAGGAGAAAAAGACGTAGCTAAGAACGTACAAATTAAGCAGGAAAATATCAATCGTTACAGGAATAGACAGGTTCTGTAAATAATTTTGATTAAAGTAGCAGATGACATCGCATGTTTAGCCAAGAATCTCGTTTTCAATGTCACCGAAGTTCATCGAACTAGCACCAGGATCTTGGGAGTAACTTTTAACTGAGTTCAAAAGAAAACGATTCAAGTTTTCATCCGTTATCTCTTTCATCGATTCAGTAGATAAGAGACAAATAGCAACATAAAGAAAGAAACATTACAGTGAAAAGAATTTATGCATATTGATAAATGTGTACGAAGACACTAGACTCAATAGATAAATCTGGTTACAAATGGTGTTAACTTTGTAACAGGGCAAAAGATAGTTGGAAAGATCAATACAACGAAAACAACCACTCAATGTAGCCAAGAAATGGTTAGTAAATTTGGGGTATAACACTATGTCTACCTTCCTGCAATGACTGTGTGGTATAGTTGCAGCTAACCAATTACGGAATAGGATGCATATTGTAAAATTGGTATCGCCACACTCAAACCCCGATGCAACAACGAACACAGCCGGTAGCAAGTCGATACGGATGTCGATGAAAGCATCTAAGCTAATTTTAAATGCTCTTGGTATAACCAGAAGAAACTCAGAAATCTCCACTAGCTCATAACAAAACCACCTAAGCCTCACAATGAGCATTGGCAAATCTCAATATACCATCCTTTTGTCCTAATGTAGAACTAGGTGTTGTATTTGATAGTAATTTTGATTCTTATTATAAATAATGGGATTTGGTCTTTGTTTCGTATCAACTGATCACGAATATAATATAATTTCAAATTAAAGATCAAGATAAGATTGTCCCCTAGGCAATGAATGTTACACTCTTCTACTGTATGAAAGAAGAGAAGAATGATCATGCAGTTCAAAAATAAATCTGAAATAGGACATCACTGAACCATGTAGCTTATTTTTTCAAGTTCTCCTACAGTGCAAAAATAAAATAATATTTTTACTGGTTTTCATTAAGACGATATAGCCCAATTTTGTATAAATAATCATTATTTAAGCAAAATAATTCTTTAAATATTAATAATTAAAAATGAGAAAATATTAACAAGAAAAGGAAATACATTATCAATTAACCAAAACTTTTCCATATACACGAGTGATAAAAGAAGAAGAGTGAAAACAAGAACGTAATAGAATGGGCAAAAATTATTAGAAAAGTGTCTAGATATCTCAAATACACCTTCAAGACGACCAAAATAATATTTTTTTGCATATTCGAGTGCTGCATTCAGGTAAAAAGTCTCCCTGAAGACCCATTGCAAGTCATTTGAAACTAATTTTAGCTTTTTAAACATAATTTTAGGAAATATTTATGCTCGGCAACATACGAAATATGCCATAAAGTGCAGAATAAAATCAGGTGTCTTGAATATCGGGTAAATTAGATCAAACAAAAGACCCCCTAGGTAAAACCATATGTTAATGATAAACTGTATGTAAAGCATTATAGTGAGGAGCCCCATAATGTGCAAGAAAGAAAGGAAAAGCAAGGTCTAGAGCGGGTTAATTCAAAAGCGTCGATACAGTACTTAGGTGCAGTTTCGCTCTTAGAGAAAATAAATTCTTCTAGAAAAATGGCACATATATCGAACGTTCCCTTGTACTGGTATCTAAAAGCTAAAATTTTTTAAGGAAATTAAAGTTGATGTGACTAAATGGACGATCCTGAAGAAATTTTAACAGTTTTCAACATTCATTTGACGCAAAAACAGCTATATTTAGCAGTTCTTATTTGAGAGTTCTATTTATCTCCAGAACTAAAAGCTCAATCAGAAATAAGAACAAAGGTATTAGTGATGATGTTTCGACGGTTAATAAAAACCAAATTATAATATTCCATGGGAGTAGCTCTAAAGGTGCATTGCCTAGCATGTGTCCATGAAGAAGTTTAAGTGAATCAGCTATTGGGCCTATAATACAAAAAATTTTTTAGTTAGCTCTAAAATCATTTTAGGTATAGAGAAAAGTGGGAAATATGGTGACATTTACCCTCAGATTTACAACCATTCAAACTGCAATAAATTTGAAAAATATGATATTGTTAAATTCTTATCCTTCCGCGGTTTCTGTTTCTTACATTTGAAGAAACATATTTTCATATAATGAAGTAAGTCAGAATAAATGAGTTCATTGGCCACTTTTTACTGCTGATACTATCAGAGTCAAATCTAGAACAAAAGGTTTTCAGAGCTCATATTTATCACTGCCCATATTTCTGCCTTAAGAATTAAGATATTCTTTTAACATTCGCGCTAAGTTGGCCGCAGAAAATATGGAGAAAATTACAATGCATGACGGGCATCTAGCAGCTGCAGAGGTTACTCGTGGTAGGTTGGGAATCGAAACTAAAATTAATTTGCTACAATCATATGCTTAGTGAAACGGTGTCCGGAGAATAGTGTAAAAGTAGTTCTGAAAAATAGGTTATTGGCCTGTATACCAAAAAGCACCATATCTTTAGCTTATGACTTCATCTGTGCACTTATGCTTTGAAATTATTTGAGCTTGGATGAACAGAAATTAGCTTAAACAAAACTGAATATTTGTAGTTCATACTACTCCATGGGATTATTTAGTTGCCTGGGTAGAAATGATTAATAAACTCTAAGAAAATAAATTGGTCATAACCCCCGTGCCCGGGAAGGGGATAACCAAAAATACTAATGGGGTTAATTTCATTGGGAAATTCTTCGTCATACTTGAAGATTTAATACCTGTGCAAATATCTAATGATTCATATTTTAAAACAACGATACATTCAAAACAGGAGCTGATATTTAAAACTAGTAATAACGCATGTTTTTATAAGTTGCTGCAAGTAATTGAGTAGCTCAAGTTTAGTCGTAAGTAAAACAATTAGTCATTAAGATCAACAACAACTATTCATTTACCCGTGACTGAAGGGGACAGGCTCGCAATATTTAATCATAATTCACAGAATGTTATTTTTAGGAAAGTTGTCATGTTTGATGTGGAGTTAAGGTATTTGCTTTGAAAAATAGAAAAATATTTTTCGGTTGTTTTCAAACTTAGACTTATAGAGTCTTCTTAGGATCCGAAGGTATGTCTCCATAACAACTATGAACTCCTTACAGTTACTTATCCCTGTAACATTGCACCACCATTTTTAATCGTAATAGTTGTTCACTAAATTCATATATCATATGGTTGAAAGATAACGCGTTCAGTCGGCACATATGCCACTTATATTGAAATCAAACAAAATAGTTATGCCAAACCTTGGGTCCTAAATTTAATATCATCATAGCAGTAGATAAAATGCTAATAGATGCTATTAATCTATAAAAAAAAATATTAAGATGTTATACTAGACATTGCTGTGTATGAATCATTTCGAGACGGCCCTTATGTACAGTATATAGAACATCACTTCCCGGCATATTTCTTCCTTTCTGTCTCAGTCATTGGACGCAACCAAGATATATGTACACTACAAAAAAAGGATAGTTACCTTTTTGTAGAGTAAGTGTGGCATAGTAAGCTTTTTCCTTAAGTTTACGAGAGTTTTTTTGTCAGGTTTTAATTTGAATTAAGTAGTTTCAATTATCTACGCGGGGTACTAGCACGTTATATCACTCCCATATTTAATAGAATTATTTGACTTGTTTAAGAATTAGTTAAGGCCAATGAGATCCAGTCTCTGTTTCAATAAGCCACTTAGTATTTGGTATAGTAGGTTAAATAGGATTTCTAGAGTATTGCAGAAAGAATATTATCTGCAGCTATGATTAATCCTACGCAGTGAATACTAGGTACTAAACGATATTCCTAAGCCAACAGTATCATAATACAGGGAGTCTCAATACCAACAGACTCACAGTCACACGAATGGTTCAGATTACTATTCGAATGGTTCTTTTTCATGGAAAAACTCTTTAAACTCTGATAATGGGTCGGATTTGATTTATTGATAACTTATGACTTTTTTTTTTTCTATATTTTTCTCTTTGAGTATCATTCAAATTGATAAACCATGGTGATTAATTATTCATTATCAAATGATTCTAAGAATATATTCTAAATCATTTCATTTTAATAACTACCCCAATTCTCTTTTTTAAAATCAGAGTCAAAATTATTATCAAGTAATCATTGCTAAATTGTACTTAATCTAATACCTAATTGTGATAAGTATTCGCAAAATAGACAGGTTTGGTTTGTCTTTCTTCCTTGGTAACATTTTATTCGTTAACTGAGAAAATATGCAGAATGAGCAAGTTCTAATGGAAAATTTGACACATAGAGTAGGGAGAGAAAAGAACTCCAAATTGAGGACTCAGCCAGAGTTTCGCAGAATGTCTCAGATAAGACATTGAGTTTTAAAGAAATGGCAAAGTGCTCATGGGTGAGGAATGAAAAAGGAAAAAAAAATCAAAGCTTTTTAGGAGAGTGTAAAGAAGTCAATGCTCAATTGGTTTTTTGGTCTTGTTCAGCTATTAATTAGTAGCCCAAATGATATGAAGAAGGATAATTCAGTGCTAAGGCTCTGTATCAGTTACTGGATCGAAGATGGGAGGATTCTACCAGGGAGCATATCCCATTGGTTGTTGGCATCTGATGCGATGGATGAATGAAACACAAATTGGGCAGCAATATATGCAAACCTTACAATCTAATAATTCTAAGAAAAGTGATTAAAACATATAATAAATCCCCCAAAAAAAACCTCTTTGATAAGTTTCAGTTTGACCATAGAGTTTTGAAAACGCATAAAACTTCCAGAAACTAGTTTGAATAAGTCTAAGTGTGGCGATTCTTAATTTTTCTTAGTCTGTACCCCGAACGCAGAGCTCCCAAGCTTAACTTACCACTTTTTAAAGATGTTGTTTTAATGCTCGAACGCGAAAGCACTGTTATTATATCACACTACTAAATCCACTAATAGACAACGCAGAAATTAGGGCCCCAGGATGTTATGTGAAATTATTATCCTGACTTGAGACATTCATATTAAACTTTCAGAATGCTTTCAAATAAAGAATATAGTTCTTCCTAAAAAGAAAACTAAATTCTTAGAGTTGCTTCGCGATAGGAAATACACGTTAGCTCCAAAATTGTTTAAAACTTTTTTTCGTCTTATTCCCTATGAAGGGTCGCTATCCCAATTATTTTGATCAGAAAAATTATAACACATTATTCTTACATGCCATTACAGGTCTTACCCCAATTTAAACCGAAGTTACCCCAAACTTGAGTCTACTAAATATAAAACTCAAGGGTAAGAGCTACATCAAAATCTGAATGATAATGGTATAGTTCAGTCCAGTGAGATGATTAAACCAAGAAAACTGTTCACAAGCGTAATAAAAAGTCGTGAAACGTATTTCACTTTTGTATCCAGGAAGATTTTATACCAAAACTTTCCGTTAATAAAATAGCCACATCTTGAATCCTTTTACCCTGAATAAGAACCTCCATTTCGTTGTTATTTCCTTCCACTTTTTGTACACTAGTTGAGCAACCAAATTTAATCTGGGCTTTTTCAGCGACTAGTTTCAGATTGACACCATATACATGCAAATTGCGCACCTTTGTAACGTGTTTGTTTCCTTGCCTCCTCTTTACACTAATGACTAATTTCTTTGGGTCTCCACGTCGTTTTTCGCTGAAGGAACCATCACCTCTACGAATTTGATAGTATTTCACTAGAGAATTTATAAAAACTGTCACTAATTTTCGCTTACTAGCAAAATTTTCCTCATGCTGTATCTTCTTCTTTAAGATATGAAACAAAACCGGGTCTGAAAGGTAAAGAGAGAAAAACAAAATACCAAGCATAACAACCGATTTATCTATCTCATTTTCCAGGGAGTTCTCAAGAATATATTTAAATATATTTTGCTTGATCTCAGGAATCGAGAAATACTTAGATTTTTGCTTAGCACCTGGAAAAACCTCATTCATACCTTCTGTTCTATCAGGTCGGTAGATATAAGTTAGCTCAATTGCTGAAGACAGCGGCGAAATATGTTCTTCAGGGGTTTTATCCTTCTGACCAACTTCATCCGAGACTGACCATCGAACCAAGGGCTGAAACTTCAATACTTCTAAGATCTTCTCTTCCTTAACACCAGTAATAAAATCTTTGGAATCTTTGTTTTCCAGCAGCAAGATTCCAAGGTCGCCTAGTTCCTTCAAGAACACGGATAGTTTCTTATATTTTGTTTTCCTCAACTCAATTGTTGTTTCCTTAGGCCTACAAGGAAGGAGTACATTTGAAAAAAAGGTGTTATACAGCAACGGAAATTCATCCTTTTTTATCTTTCTCTTTTCAATAGCGTGCAAGAAAGTCAACCGCAACAAATTGGTCTGATCTTCACTTAATTTCAAGTACTTGTTATTTTCACATACTATAGCATTTTCCTTTATATTTTTTTCTTCTTCCTTCACAGGAAAAACAGTTTTCTCCTTCGCATCAAAACCAGGTGGTGAAAATTTTCCAGTAACACTCCACAGTAAGTCCAAGAAAACATGCACAACAACTATTCCTTTTCCTTGATACTCCTTTTCCTTAGCTTCTTCCGAAGAAACAGAGAACTTTCCAAAACAAAACGGTTTTTCATTTCCTCTTACTTTAACGGCTACCTTTTCATTCTTCTTAAACGGTAACTTTTCAATATCGATAATTCCAGGAAGCATTACATCAGCACCACCAATAATAAACTTTGATGCGGGATAATGAACTTCTACGGTTGTGATTAAAGATATACACGAGAGCGTAGGAAGTAAAGGGAAAATGTCACCTCTAGAGTTTGTGTCTATGAAACAAAACTTATTGTCCACTTGACTGTTAAGGAAAGAAAAGGATTTGCTTAGTAAAGAATTTTTTGTTTCATCGTCAAAGAGAATTTCATAGAGGATTACTTTCTTTGGGAGTTTTACTTTTAAGAACTTCGTCTTTGTCTTCAGCCCGAGGATGTTCAAAGAACTTTCATTTTTAAGGTGTGGGAAGCAGGTTTGAAGATATTTTAATAAGTTTTTTGAATCTTTCCCGGATAAAACATTTGTTTGACCAAAGTCTACAGAAGCTCTCTTCTTGAACATGTTGTTGCTTTCTATATATTGCTTAATTGCTGGATGTTTAGAGTAGTTCAGTAATGCAATACTGAGGTGAACAAGTTACTCTTCAAAGTCATTCGTTAATAGATACACTATTTGGCAAACAGTGAAGACTTGGCTCGTATTAATGATAGAGCGATAGTTGATTAAAATATAAGGACCATTTATTTATATTTAGTTACTATTATAAGTGACGCATGAAACTTTTGATTCAATTTTAATCACAAATGCCATTAGCGCTTGTCATGAAGATAGCGTAGACTAGGCAACTAGCTGATTTGATATACAGGTTTGGTTGCATTCATATGAGAAAAAAAAATGATACTTATTTTACTTCTTATATAAATATATAGGAAAACTAGGTTGGTTCCACTCTGTGTAACTTGACATCTTGGTGCGCAAATCATGCGCCGTTGGAACATATCAACAGACAAACTTATTATCTTCCTTATGACATTCTTCTTTCTAATAAAATAAGAAAATATTATTTTTATTAGCCCTTAGATTCAAAATTCAGATTCAAAAAGAGCACAATATAGTTTCTAAGACCACAAAATGTAGAAGACAATTTTACGCGTTATAAATATCATTGCATCAAGTTCGAGCAATTTAAAGCTACTCTTGATAATAGGTAATAATTTTCTTGACATAATATTCGAAAAATGGTAGATATCTGAATTAAAACTCCTAATACTACAACATTCCTCTTGAAACTATTACTTCTTAGGGTGCTTATAGGCCCTTGGTAACCTTTATCATTAAACCCTTTTAGCTTCTTGCTAAAGCTATGAAAAATGGCTGGTACTTGGATCAAAATTAAACTACAAATTAAACTATAGTTAATGGGTTATCTGAGCAAGATATGTACAAAAAAAGGAGCTAATAACACTTCTAATATAGATACTGGATAATACCTTCGATTTATCTAGCTTTGGTTAAATTTAGACCTGACCTAGTAATAACAGAACTAAGAATAAAAATATCCCTCACAAAATTAACTGTAAAAGAAAATATAGGATATTGCAATTACAACATGACCTTAGGAGTCATTTACAACTCTCTTCATGTAAAGTGGAAACAAGTGCGAGTTAGCAACATAGAAAACATAAACCAATGTGATGACGAGAACATGCTGGAAAGATTCTTGCTAATATTGAAATTGCTATCGATATGTTGTTACACATCAAGATTATGTCGATAAATTCAAGATTTTCCAATAATAACCCTAAAGACTTTTGATGCCTTTCAACTCAGCAAAATTGTTGATGGCACCGAAAATTTAATTAATGGTTCTGAGACTAACGCAAAGGATTACCTTTGATGCTTTTTAATAGGATCATAGAGTTTGTTTGTATTCTTAACTCTAAAACATAAAACCTCTATGGGCCCAACTGTCCAATTTAATCTGCAAAATAATGTGAAATCTGGGATTAAACTCTAACCTATGAACTAAACATAACTGCTTCTGAAATTAATGAATATTGTTTACTCAACGACATGTACAACAAGGTAAAATTTCAAAGTACTAAGGAACATAAAGATGAGAATAGAAAAACTTTATTACAGGAAACATTTCGAAAAAAATCTAACTTTCCTATTTGAGTAACATCTACTGACTGCATCAATTCTTTTCAAAGGTACTGAAAATGGACAACAAAACAGTCCGGAGAAACTAGGGAGATATGAAATAAACCTACTCGGTCGTGAACATTGACATCTTATAGCGTTAAATTTTATATTTTGTTATATTTCATATGAGGTTGAAATTAATGAGGACTACCGAATACATGTGTATCTAGACGTTGAAGTGCTAGTATACAATTCCTCCAAGTCCAAAACATTGACATACTTGTTAATGTTACTCACTTAAGTAATTAATATTTTCAGAATAATTAGAACAACTTTAGATCGCATAGCTTTGTAAATACATAAAAATTGATAGAAAAATAACTAATAAATATCGAAATATACGAATTCAGCACTAACAACATTTATTAAGTAATATTACTTTTAATAGGTTTAATAGAACCACGCTTTTGGCATCATGTTATTGGTACTTGCAAACAATGCATAAAAATGATAATTGGCTTAGACTCTGATGAACCTTGCATCATTTATATTTCCTATTTTAGCACTTTCTGAATCTAGTATACTTAAACTTGAAATACATCCATCAGTGATTACCATGCTACAAAACTTTTTGTTTTCCTAAAACCTCCGCAACCTTAACCGTATTAGTATCTGAGAAGAAAATCTTGGGTAAAGAGTCGGAAGAGCCCGAAGAAAATTCATACTGATGATAGGCAAAGATTTTAAATCCTTAGATGGATTGAAATATGAAGGGAACTATTTGCGATGTTATTGTTTATATTATTGTAAATCAAAGCCGTAGCTGTTTTAAGAATAACCCAGATAAACCTACTGTTTTATTAGAGTTTCTTGACTCTTAGCTAGTGTTAACTAATTTATGCATATATATTGTTCTACAGATTTTTAATCAATTATCTAGATTTTCACATTCCTTCTAATGTCTAAATAGAGGACTACAGTAAGTTATCATTTTCTACTACTAATGCAATAAATTCCTACATTCTATATCTGGTGCCCATCAGAGAAGTGGCTCAAATAGCAAAACCCTACTTCTAAAAGCTTACTACGTAACAATGTGTTTCTTAATATTATTTACCAGTTCTACCGTAGAATTCATTTATCTTAGCGATCTTTTCTTCTCTCACCTTTAACAATAAGTGCCAAAGAGAATGTCCAAGCATTCTTGAGCTTTGATCTACTTGGTACTCGTTTCATAATGACTAGTGTCACATATATTAGTGTTAGGAGCTTACGTAATCTTAACAAGAACATAGCTTGGTAAATATTTATACAGCAATCCAATTACAGATCCATGAAAATAACAACAACCGAACTTTAACATCCGCCAACCTAGGCTAGTTGGGGCATCTTGATTCGATATTGCTATTTCCTTTCCGCTATAGGAACTGTTTAACACTCACCACAAGAAATTAGCTCTGCGCTTAAAGGTGTTGTTGCTTTGATAATTCCAGTACATAAGAATAAAACCAAGGAAATCTCTTTTTCTCATCTTGTACTTTAAATAAATCTCTAAATATTCAAAAGGGATCCTCACTGAAATTTCTTACTTGCCTTAGACCTTCAAAAGTTGACCACCAACCAACAGTGCTTCGAAGGCCAAATTTCCAATATCATTGATGACCATGATTTACATTGTTGCTCTCATCTGAAGACTCAACTCATTATCCTGGTCCAACTGGCTTACGCAACCAAGCTCCCTGGTCTAGTGAAGCTCAACATAACTGTAATTTTGGGCTCAGGTTTCTTGTTTACATCTAATAAAACGAAGAATCTACATCCCAGTTTTTCGACTACACTAAGGATCCGAGGATGAACTTGATTATGCAATGTTGGTTTAGGCTGTTTACGCATCGTAAATAAGCATTTGGGACTCAAATAAAACTTTTGGTTGTTCAATTGACAACAATCTGGTTTTTGAACTAGTACGTGGCACCTCTTATTATATTTTTTATTAGCTTCATTTAAGGGATTACACAACCGGTTAGTTTAGAGTAGTATATATTGTGCTTTCGAGTATTTACATACAATGGTGGCAACTTCTTGAATCGTCAAGGTACAATGATTAATTGCTTAGACTAGAGCTTTAACATAGTGATTCTATGCCTAGTTAGAGCTCAATCGTTTCCAGTAACAAGTGACGTGTCTTGTTAGGCTTCTCTTTAGAAACTAGGTGGCTTTCTCCGGAGTTTAATATCACTTTGGGTTCGTAATAGACATTGTTTCTTACAACCAAACAATTTCTTAGGAATAGTTTTTATTTGGTTTCTCAAGAATTTATATTCAAATGCTGACTTAACCGTAATTGAAATAGCACATTGTTACAAAATCTCGTTCTTAAAAGTTAATAAACGATCATATTTTCCTGTAAGTTTCGGAAATAAAAAAAATCTCTCCTGATTAAAATAAAAGTGTTGTGACTGTTAAAAAGGCTATGAAGATTTTGTCATTTTCCCTCATACAGATATTAAGCTAATTTCTTAGATAATTTTCTTGACATACCAAAGATTTTCCATCCCCTGCCAGGAGCATACGAATCAAGAGGGGGAGAGGGTAACCTCTCAAATTACACATAAAGTCCAAGCATAACCTATGGAACATTGTATAATTGTTCGACCCTAAAGTTACGTAATAAATGTGCAAAGAAGTATGAAACCTTTAACGCAATTGGAGGTTGATAATGGGATGTGTAAAATATCAGCCCTTTTTTGAACTACATGTACTGACCTATATTTTGCTTCTGTTCCAAGAATTGATTCTTACGAAATTCATCATCATAAGTTAAATTATACACTTTCAATAATAGGGAAAGAGAGGGTACAAGGGCTCATAAATCGAGGTAAATAAGACCATTAACCCTGGTGTATAACCGTAGTTCCAGACCAGTTCAAAATATATATTTATTCCATGACTATAAGATGGTTAGACCACCTCTGTCAAGAAGGAAGTGTTTGAGGAAGAAACGTGCTTCCTCTGACAGATGATAAAAATCAGTAGGTGGAATTCGCCTTTCTTCCAAATTCAAAATTGTGAATCATTCATAATTAAAACACTAGTGAAACTGTAGTGTTCAATGTAGCCATATCTGTCATTACGAGTACTCCAAGAAGATATAATTCTTGTTTCGGATTGTAAAGCGAGCAATAATGGTTTTGGGATGCATCCTCCTCCTGTAAGGGTTAACTTTAGAGCAAAGATTTTTTGCTTTGTGTGAGGATTAGTGAATTTTCAAGACCATGTTCAACTGCTGGAATCAACTAAGAACTGCAGTTGACTTCAAACTGGAACCTGAAGAGAAAGAGGCAATGATTGAAAATTATGGAAAGAAGGTCAGGTGATTTTATATTGCTATCATAATCAAAGGAAGCCCAAAAAAAAAAGTGGAAGTCTTGTCGAATTGAAAATCAGTCGCTAGCTATTAAAGATTTTGTAGTCTAATCTCATGATCGTAAAGTCTCGACCAGTGCAATTTGTTCCTGCATACAACATGTCTAAATAAAAACTTCGTCTGCCCCTATACCTGTCTATTACTAGAGTCGCGGAACCAATGCCTTTTGAATAGTCTTTGATTCGTTTTTAGTAAATATAACTCTTCCATATTTTTTTTGTGCACGAAGCCTTGTGACAGGGAGCTCTGAACTTCCACTCCGTACAAGCCTCGGAATAAGTTACAAGCTCCGTAGATTCAATACCTTTAGTTTAGCTTGCTACGTTGCATCAGATATAAAAAGGACAATAGTTTGAATTTTTTATTTTAAGCGATGAGTTTTGTTGGAAGATCTTATTTAGAATAAATCCAGCAGCTTTGTGATTACAAGCTGCAAAGACAGCAACTTACGATTCCAAATCGCTTAATTTTCAGAAAACAATATGTGTAAAATGTAATTAAAGAACAAAACAACTACAATATTGACATATAAATTAAACCCAAATAATTCAAGGCCTCAAACTGCTCGTATTTACCAGGCCAAGCTGGATAAAGAAACCTTGGCCTTTTCAAAAATGCTCTTTCTTGGCTGAATCTTTCTCTTTGTAGAAATTACAGGTTTTTCCTCCAAAACGTCTAATAGGTGATCCTGGAAACCTTCAGTTGAAGCAGCTACATCTTCACTATTTACAAGCAGCTTAACCTGTTCTAAAACAGCAGCCAAATAATCAACAGGTTCCATTTCAAACTTTCCGGTCCACTTCAAACACTCAATTCCATTATCCGGTGCTGTAATAAAGTTATTCTTGTTGTCATCCAGCATTATAACTCTCCTCATCTTCTCCGGAGAGAATTTAGATCTCAAATCTTTGAAAAACACAAGTTTTCCCCCTTCTCTCACTACCTTATTGCAATTACTTCTGTAGAACCTCTTCGATGCCTGTAGCTTTTCAGGTAGAATATGATTCAATATAGTGTCTGCATAGAATCTCTCAGAAGCCGTCCAAAACACAACATCTATGTCCAAGTTTGACAACTCTTCCAAGAACGAGTCCACACCTGGGCGCTTCACCAGCTTAATTATGATCTCCGTTTTTTTATTTTTTGTTGCCATGCGTAATTTAAGTCCTAACTCTTTGACAACAGCTTTCTTTGGGGGGTTAATCTGCAGCGGATGGGTCACCAAAGAGTTGGAGTGATGCAAAAGAACCACATCATAGGAATGCACCAAAACTTCGTCCAGATCCAACACTACAGTGAGTTTCATATTTTCGTTGTTGGTTGTTTTTGAAGATTGAGTTTGGTTTGTATCCTCCTTTCCCATACTTGGAAAATTTGTCAGACTGTTTTCCAAATGCTAGCAGAAGTTAAATAAAGTGACAGGTTCCGTTTCCGGGAAGGTAAACTTGTTTTCAAATAAGCGAGAGTTATATTATCTGAAACTTACTTGCTGGTTATTTCAGTCCGATACAATCTTTAACACGAATTTATTCATGTTTTAGAACGACGCCTCGTCCCAGATTGGTCTGTTCTCTTGTGTAGTTCTTACTTCATCCATTTTTAGTTGTAGTATCGAGGGCGGACTGTATATGAAAGTTTATTTATTTAAGATCAAGGACTTATCAATAAGCGATGTGATGCGTTAAATGGAACTCATTTTGGGCAAAGTTGCAAAACGTGTGAAGAAATTCAGCTTGGTAGCCGAAGCAATGCAAACAGAAGACCCAGAAAAGAAATACGAAAAACTCGAAACACTCGGCGAAGGGAGCTATGGTGCTGTGTATAAAGTTTCCGGACCTGATGGACAAATTTTAGCTATGAAGAAGGTACCCTTGGAAGATGATATGACTATGCCAGAGTTACTCAAGGAAATCGAAATCTTAAAAGAGTGCGATAACCCATTTGTTACGAAGTATGAAGAACACTTTGAGTTGGAAGAGTCTGTTTATATTTTGATGGAGTTATGCGAGGCTGGAAGTATGTCAGATATCATGCAATGGTGTAAACTTCAGTTCGATGAAGAGGTCTTAAGGCACACAATAGCTGCTGCAACGCTTGGTAAGATTTTGCTCTAATTAATTTTCATAAGGTCTTGCGTATCTTCAGGAAAAAGATATTCTTCACAGAGATATAAAGGCAGCAAACCTTTTACTTAACTTTAATGGACAGTTGAAACTCGCTGATTTTGGTGTGTCAGCGAAGCTGGGCCCGCCGAAACATAAGAGAAATACGGTAATAGGGACCCCATATTGGATGGCGCCTGAAGTTATCAAAGCCAAAGATTACGATTTTGTTGGTAATTTTTTTTCTTTGAGTTATCTTAGTTGATAGCTGGAGTCTGGGAATTACGTTAATAGAATTGGCACAATCTGAACCTCCCCATGCGTCAATGCACCCGATGAGGGTTATTTTATTCATTGCAGATAGTTCGAAGGCGCCGAGATTGAGATCGAAGAAGCAATGGAGTAGTGAGATGCGATCGTTCTTAAAAGAGTGCACAAGAATAAAAACTGCAGATCGGTTTACTGCGCAGCAGCTGCTGGAACATGAGTGGATTCAGGAAACTGTTGATATGTTGGTAGAGGCGCAACCTAAAGGACATTCACAGGTTTTGTTTGAGCTCGTTAATGATGATGATATTAAAGAAAGTAACTTTGTTTTCATTTTTTAGTTCTAGTGATTGTCCAAGGAAGAAAAGAAGAAGAGGAAGAACGAAGGAAGAGTCTCAATAGAAAGATTGATGACTCTTCTAGTCAAGGATCTGAGTACTCTGATGCTGTAACAGCTATTTTTATTCCTGATGGCGAAGAGTCTTTATGGAATGGTGCTGACAGCGATGAGTTTGAGGTATTTTTATTCTGTTTACTTATTAGTTTAGCTTGAAGAAGATAAAGGAGATACACCGCTTTATATACCAAATCTTGGAGTCCTTGATAATGGGACTAAAAAGACATCCGGTAAGGAAAAAACGCTTGTTAAGGAAGACGGGGCTGAACTTATTGCCACTCCTCATCAAAATTCACCTGATGAGGGGCCCAAATTTGAGGATTTACTTAAGAAAGAGTTGCTTCGAGTAAAGGCAGAAATAAAAGAACTCGAGCGGCAACATAGGGATGAAGTGAAAGATCTTCAAGAAAAATTTGCTTTAAGAAGGAAGGCGCTCAGACGGCAAAAGTCCTTGTTGCTGTAGCTTGTGTCGTTTAGGTCTGTCTTTGGCTTGGTGTATTTGATATTTTAGAATAGTTCTTGTGCAATTTTACTTCGAATTTTTTAGTCATATTTATATCTTAATATGACTCTGCTAATTTTCCAGTAGAGCAAATCAGGATTTTTCAACTAACAACTTTTGCTTCAAGGGACGAGAAAGGACGAAGAAACTATTTTTTCGCCTTGATGCAAGTAACAAGCCAATCAAATCCTTCGAATAGACCCCTTCCTTTTTTGGCACTGGTTTCTTGGATGCTCCACTGTCGGTCTCTCACTGATCCTAAACCTAACGCATCTGAAATCTTTTCAGCACTTAGCGCCCCTTTCATATCTTGCTTGTTTGCAAACACTAATAGAATACTATCTTTTAACTCTTCTTCTGCAAGCATAGCAGTTAGCTCACGCTTTGCAATGTTTAATCTTTCGCTGTCACAGGAATCCACAACAAAAATAATAGCATCCGTGTTTGGGTAATAACAGCGCCAGTACGGTCGAATGGATGTTTGGCCTCCAAGATCCCATACTTGGAATTTAATATTTTGATATTGAAGAGTTTCAACGTTAAATCCAATGGTAGGAACTGTCTGACCAATAGGTTCGTCAGCTAAAGTAAAAAAAGGAGAAAGGACTACATTGCAACCTGTAAAGAATCGTGGTTTTTCCTGCATTATCCAAGCCAAGGATTAGTATCCGGACTTCTTGTGATCCAAAAAGACTTTCAAAGACTCTAGACAGGAAAATACCCATTGATGTGACGTTCTTGAGCTAGTTGATTTGTGTTTTGTGTTCCCTCTGATTTCCTAGTTCGTTTGAGGTTTGGATTCTGAGTAATGTCGTATTTACTTCTTGAAAAAAAGCAAAATTCAAAGCTGAATCCATAAATAATATTATTGTAGAATAGGATTTTACCTTGTTGCCCTGTTGAAGTTCATTAAATAAGATTCAACAATTCATTTCCACGAAATAAGAACTCCCCAAAAATAAGAAAAGAAAGAAGAATAAAAATGATTAATTATGAAAGAAAACATGGTGCAGTGGAAACAGATGTCTTGAGAGAAGAGCTGTTGAGAGCAAAAAGATGGTTATGTAACTGAGAGTGATGTATTATGAAAATAATCGTTTTCATTTTTAGAAAGATAAAAAATAAATTATTAGAGTTTTAATCAAACACTGACTGAAGATGACTAAAGTTTGAAGCGTCAGTTAATGCTATGAAACAAAAACCTCTTGTGCTAGATAAAGATACTTACGAAATTTGATTTATTATTTTATAATAACAGATTATATTATGCATTAATGAAGTCAAACTATAAATCTGATTGGTCACCCTAAGAAAAGATGAGGGTTGCTACTACTTAAATCTTTTTTATATACTTCGAAACAGAAGCCTGTGACGGTAGAAAAAAATATTACTGAAGTTGAGATAGTTTTAATACACAAATGGCCCATGTTTGCTACTAACCGAGTTAAAATTTTTAGTGGAGTAATCTTGTTGATACCGCATTATAATATGAAAGGTTTGCTATGATGTTAAACAAGAGGTACCTACAGTGAATCATCTTATTGCCCAAAATATATACTGCCCCAAAAATTAAACTCAGAACACACAACAAAAAATTATGAAAGTAACTAGTCTCAACAAAAGGAATCAAGAATTTCCTGATTGGAGTGAAATGTTATAGTTGAAGGCAAGATAATGGATTCCTGATTCGAGGGAGCGCATAGGTAACCGTTTCTTATTTGGGTGCAGAAGGGTAACCTATGGAAAGATGAATTAAGCTCGAGAAAAATTATATTAAAGGAAGTAATATCTGATTAATTTTGCAAGAGCTTCTAGGCTTTCTCTGTAATATTATCTAAGATAAAAGGCATAAACACGGGTTAACTAAAATAGACATTTAACTCGCCTAAGTTAAGAAGGGAGACTGTACTTAGCTGTTCATTTTTTAGACAGAAAAAAGACCAAATATGCGGCGACAATCAAAAAGCAAGATTTAAGTAATGAAAGTGGTACTAGAATATATTGCATAGGGCATACGAATTAACTTTCTTGACAAAACTTGAACCATTGATGCATTCCAAATTAAAATATATTTAACCATGAATGGACGATCCGGTTAGCTTATTTTTTCATAAGAATTTAGGTAGAGAAAAAGAAACCCCTCAAGTGAGATTTTGTATGGTAGTTTTGAGCTTTTTTTTTTGTTATTGCGATTATCCTGGATGCTCGAGGTATTTATCCAGATTTATTTTCTGTTGGAAGAGTTCAGAATTCTCTTTATATATATTCCCTGTTAATTAGCAGAAACCTAGTCAACCTATGGCCACATGCTTTTCAGAACTGTGGTCCGAGATTTCCCCTAAAATGCATCTGTACCTGACTTGGATATTTAAGCAAAAGCAATTACAAGAACTCGTCAAAACGATGAGTTATACCAGACACTTCGTTTAACATATTTCTGGTCAAAACCAGAAGCTTATACATAGAACTGGAAGGGGCTAGACCAGAGTTATCATTAGGGGCGTCGTTTGATATTATCATGATTTGTCCAACGAGCTTTGAACATGTTTATTTAATTTGAGTGATACTGAGATTTTCCTATCCAACTTTAGTTTCTACATCATCATGAGTATTGTTTCAGGTTTTTGCTTATATCAGAGTTTTGTTTTTGTTATTTTGCTCTTTTTTCTTGTATTTCCTAAGTTTTATGCTGATTTCAGGCCTTTATAGTATTGTATTACTAAACCATAAATGCACTTTCTACATCTTGGGACTGAAAACTATGTTCCTCGTTTTTTCTTCTGCCATGGCTAATCTCTTTCCTCTGAGAACATCAGTTTGTATTTATAATACTTGTTTCATGTGTATGGCATCTTTGTTAAATCGCTCCTACGAACCTCTGGCCAATGTTATGAAGCCTCGCCTAAAGACAGCGTCAAACTAAGTTGTAATTAATAAATAGTATATATACAAAGTAGGGAGATGGGTTTTCATTCAAAGTGTTGGTGCACTCCTGTGATTAATTTTAGTAGATTGTGTATATGCTTTAGGTAGCTAAAGTTGAATGGTTTGGTTAAATCAATATGGGTGGAGTAAATTTATTCAAGTGGCTTGAGTTTAGCAGTTTGTTATTAACATATAAATTAGGTAAGTGACGAATATGGTTGCCTTCATGTCAAGGTTTGAAGAAGAAAATATGTTATTTAGCTCAACTTAACAATTTTAGAGCTTGTTTTTACCAACCTGATAATACAAATTAGAATACTTGGCACTAGTGAAAGTTCAAAAGTTAAACCTCCTGAAAATGGGCGCTTCCTGTTAAGTTTCAGTTTTCCTAGGTATATTTTATCCAGTTTTAAAATTGCAACATACACATAGGGTTCAATCTAGAAAATAAGTTTCATGTCCCATAACAATGAACTTTATCCATGGCTTTGTACAGTTTCCTCACAGACATAGACTTTCGGACTCAGTGCCATTAATCATGTAGTGAGCAATGAATATATATCGGGGCATAGGGCAATAAGACCTACTATCACTCGGGATATGTTAAATTTAAAAAAATAGCCAAAATCAAAATTTTCGATAACATCATTTAAGTCTTAATATTTATTTTCCAGACGGGGACATTCTTTATTGCGTGCCTAATAGCTTTACTAACTAGTTCATGAAGTTGGCAATTCTAAAGACGTAACCGCAGAAGCAAATGGATCATTTGCAGAGGTTTTCCTACCTGCTTCAGAGCTGGGTTTGCAAGTTCTTATTATGAAAGCTCAGAAGTATTTTCTTCCTTAGTTTTAATATAAAGGTGGCAATATGTCGAAACTATCTTAAATTGTTCTACCACAATTAACATGTTGTTATTTCCAATGAGAACGATGAAGCAGTTATAAGCTTGTCACACCTCTTTTGTTATCATGTCAGAAACTATTTTGGCTATGTTCTGATCCAAAAACACGGGATTATTGTTTTTCTATGTTATATGAAAAGTTTCTAGAACCTTCATTGGTGATGGGCAACATATTCATCCAGTGTTCGTGATCTTGTTTTGGCTAAAGTTTACCATGACCTTTATGCCAATATTGAGACACCAATGGCGCTGACTGGATTTGTGTTTAAAAAAATAATTTTTTTTCTTGATTTCTCAAAATATGCTCTTGTTGATATTAGGAACGTTTTCCTAGATATGTTAAGATATAACAAGAACACTCTCTAGTAGGTTTTCCAAATGAATATGCAGTAGAATCACTCTGAGAAAACATCTGTGATTAATTCCCTGAGTCTGGAAAAAGTTTTCTAGTAAATAATCATTAAGATGCCTTTTAATTCCTACGTATTAAGCTCTTGAATATTTTTACCCGTTAAATAAGTCTATAAATGCGCCTGAATACCTTTTAATAGAGGCTTTTATCCTTGTTTCATGATGATCTCAGGTGAGATCATATCGAAATCGTTTAAATCACGAAGACCTCTATCGTTATATTTGGCTTTCAGTACTATAAAACTAAAATTAACATTGTTCCTAAAGTAAGCTATATCAATGAAGATCGTGGAAATGAATATATATTTTCATAAAATATATATCCTCCCGAATCATATCTAATCGGAGGAGAGATTATTTTGTTTAGTCTCTAACCGTTAATAAGATCTTCCTTTTATATGCCTTGGTTTCCCTTCTAAAAACCTGTACAAATATATGTAAAATATAAATTTCTGTTTTTCTTTCTCCAGTCATTAAAAAGTCTTAAAACCATTGATTTCTGTTTTCCCTTAAGTTCTAGAAATATAAATATACACCACAGCAATGACTTCAAAAAAACAAGAATAGATTCATTATTTAAAGCAATTAGAACTTTGCTAAGTGGATTGTCTGAAGAAGCCGGAAATCTAATAATCTTTGTATTAATTATATTTGAGACAAGAGACAAGTTTTGTTTCTCTTTACTTCCCCTTAAGGTGGTGGGTATCATGTTCAAGCGACATCTCTTTGTAAATCTACTGCACAATGTAGAAAACAAACGCAATGTTTAATCCAAATTGTTGCTTTTGAAAGAAGGAAAAAGAGCTGGACCTAGCCCAAAAATTCATAAATACTGCCCCAAGTTACTTATTTGTGATATCTGACGTCTCTTCCAAAAGCCTTGCAGCTCTCTGTAGCTTATAAGCTTCTCTCGTTGGAATCTAATTTCTATTCTGAAAAAAGCTGAATACCAACTTCAGCACAAATCTTAAGATAGAAGCATGCGCCTTAAGATATCAGTTGTTTGGTACCTTCAACCTTCATATCTATTATAACATTCTTGGTTATTTGTATCTCAAACTATCAACAAATTGTCAGCTGACCAAACGGTAGGTTATTGGTTTATTCTTGTGTTTTTGTCAATAAATATCCTATCTGAATAATATTATCGAGAAATTGGCGCAATATGATTTTCATTGAGAGTTTTCCCCGAAAAAAATTCATGCAATCAATCCTTACCAACAATCGAGGCCGGTTAGTTAAGTTGGAGGTATCGAAATCAAACTCATAAGGGGGCAGTTCAAATCGAGAGAAAGAAAATTTTCTAGATTTGAGAGTTAAACGCGGGTATTAAATTGTTCAAAATACCAAAATCTGACTTTCCCATGAGAATTGTAACTTATGGAAACTTAACTTATTGTGGGATAATTGCTGAAAAATGTGACGTGTTAAAAATTTAGACTCAGAGAAATTGTCCTTTTACGTTCTCTGTCCCGCTTCCTCCAAAATTGAATGAAACTCAGACATTGTTCAAGAATATTTTTGTTACAATGACTAAGGACTCAAATGGAAGATTTGTACCTACTTGTTCTCAAAGTAATTTGTCTCCAATAGTACAGATTCAAGCGCAACATAAAAATAAGTTGACCGATGGAAAGAATGAACATCATTCTTGTTTCATTGTCTTTCTTTTTCAAGTTTTGGTTATGTACCTGACTTATATCATTTACAAAACCTATATTTTAAAATATCTGAAAAAACTACTAATAGAAACGTATTTTGACTTAATTACAAACCTTAGCAGGACTAACAATGGACCTTATAGCAGGTGGTAGTAGTAGTAGTATTTAAGAGTTAGTCGGGACAGAGTCTTAAGCTACATGTTTGTCTAGGTCATACCATGTTGTTTTATTTATTGAAATGTATATTATTTACTTTTGTTATGGAAATGCTTTCTGTCATAATATGCTATCTGGTTCTGGTGGATTATTGTAATATCTGATTGGGTTGCCCATGGCCTTTACCTAAAATATTATTGGTTTAATGACAGAATCTAGCGATTTGGTTGGTCCGTTTATGACAGGTATTGATGGAAGCCATTTATGCCCATATTCGGCAGAAAAAGCGAAAACGGCAGAAAACAAGAGTCAGCTGACTGTGAAGTAGACTTGTATATCAAGATCATATATTATGTCAACAAGGATAATAGTACACCGGAGCAGTTTTCGATATCTTTCTTCTAATTCATCAGGAAAACCACGTAGAACTTCTAACCTGATACGTCGAAGGAAGCGAAATATCTTTCCTGAATCTAAGAATTCAAAGTCTTCAGAAAATGTCGCTAATGAAATAAATGAGGAAACCTCAACCTCATTAGTTAAGCCACATTTAGCCCAACCTTCACAGTTACTTAAATTCCCATACGATGGTCGACCTTTGTTTCCTAATTTTACAGCTAGTAAAGAGTTGAACGATGATAAGCTAGCTAAGATCTTGTCAGATCAACTCAAGGGAAATGACAGACTTTCACAACTCCCAATTGTCGGGATGTTTTCTAAATCTTCAATAGAGGAACCGCAAATTGGAACATTTGCACAGGTTATTGACGTAATCAAGAATAGAAACCAGCCTGCTTCTAAGGATGGCCTAACCCCATCTGATAAGCCCAGCTATAGCATTCTCTTAAAAGGGGTAAATCGGATAAAAAAAATTAAAGAAGTTGAAAATTCTTTTCCTGAGTTAGTCGAGGTTGAACATTTGAAGGAGACAAAGGCGAAGAACACGGATGTAGTTAAAGCCTTGATGAACCAAATTTTCACAGGGTTGCGGGAAATTGTAAAAGGAAACCACCTAATGAAGGAACATATCTCACTTTTTAATAATAGCTTTAACGTGAACGAAGATGTTTCACTTTTAGCAGATTTTGCCTCTTCAATGACGTCTTCAGATTCAGAGGAGCTGCATCGAATTTTGAGTACCTTAGATGTAGAGGAAAGACTACATGCTGTATTAAGTTTGCTTGAGAAAGAAAAAGAGATAATCAGACTGGAAAAAGAGATTAAGAATCAAGTTGAAGAAAAAGTTAGTGAACAACAACGTAAGTTTTTGTTGCAAGAGCAACTAAAACAGATTAAGAAAGAACTTGGACAAGAAGTGGATGAAAAAGAATCAATAATGGATAAATTTAAGGAGCGATTGGGAGAAGAAAAGGATGAAGGTAACTATGAGGGCATTCCAGAAGAGGCAATGAAAATAATTCAAAGCGAAATGGATAAGCTTAATACGCTTGACAAGAACTCCTCCGAGTTTAACTTGACTAGAAATTATTTAGATTGGCTAACTTCGATCCCTTGGAATCACAAGACAAAGGATACTTTTGTTCTGAAGGATGCTCAAGAGATCTTGGATGCTGATCATTATGGACTAACAAACGTAAAGCAGCGCATTTTAGAGCATGTTGCTATTTCATCAGTTCTCAGTAACCAAGAGAGTAAGGAAGATGTGGAGAAGGCTGGAAAGATTCTGCTTCTAGTAGGATCGCCAGGTACGGGGAAAACAAGCATAGGGAGCTCGATGGCAAGAGCTTTGGGAAGGAAGTTCTATAGGTTCTCTGTTGGTGGATTAAATGATGTATCTGAAATCAAGGGTCATAGAAGAACATATGTTGGATCTATGCCAGGGAAAATTGTGCAGGGTTTGAAAAACTCAGGAACTTTGAACCCGTTGTTCATGATAGACGAAGTTGACAAAATCAATATGGGCAATTTTAGAGGAGACCCATCAAGCGCATTGCTAGAAGCCTTGGACCCAAGTCAAAATAAGGAGTTTATTGACCACTACCTTGATGTTCCTGTGGATTTGTCAAATGTTTTGTTCATTTGCACAGCTAATACGCTTGACACAATTCCAGGACCTTTACTTGATCGAATGGAAGTGCTTCATGTATCTGGATATGATGTCCCAGATAAGGTCAACATAACCAGAAACTACTTGGAACCAAAGATAAAGAAATCTGTTGGTTTAGAAGGGTTTGTAGCTGGTGATGTAAAATTGACAGATGAGGCGCTGGAGTGTCTGATCAGATCTTATGCACGAGAAGCTGGTGTTCGTAATTTGCATCAGTTACTTGAAAGATTATACAGAGCTGTGATGCTTTCTCTAACTCAAAAAGATCAAGGGTTTGAGCTCTCGGATAAGTTCAAGTTACTCAATATTTCAAAGGAAAACACAGTAGAGCTTTCTAAAGAGGATGTAGAGAATATCTTAGGGAAGCCAAGGTTTCAGAAAGATCGCTTATTCGAAGATAAGACCCCTGCAGGTGTAGTTCTTGGATTAGCTTGGACGGGGATGGGTGGCAGTACGCTTTATATAGAAACAATTGCTGCGAAAGGTTTCAAGGGATCCAACTTGTCTTTTAATGTCACTGGGAAGTTAGGGGAAGTTATGCAAGAAAGCTCTAAAATTGCTTTGGCAAACGCCAAAAAGATTCTAGAAAGGTTTCACCCTGAAAATACTTTCTTTCAAACAGATGGGCTTGAGATAAATCTTCATGTCCCAGAAGGTGCAACACCAAAAGATGGACCAAGTGCTGGAATAACAATGACAACTGCTTTAGTTTCGCTTGCCTTGGGTAAAGAACTAGAATCAAACTTGGCAATGACAGGTGAAATAAGTTTAACTGGACTGGTGCTCCCTGTTGGTGGGATTAAGGAAAAAGTCATTGCTGCGAGAAGAGCCGGGGTTACTAATATACTTCTTCCAGAATCAAACCGGCCGGATTTTGATGAATTGGAAGAGTACTTGAAGCAGGAATTAGATGTTACATTTGTCGCAACCTACGACGATGTGTATCAAAAGTTGTTTTAAGCTTAATCTACCAGAATTTAAACACAAAACAAAAAATCTAGCTTCGTTATACAAATTACTTTTCCATCAACAAATAATATTTATTGTTCAGTCTTATGCACACGGCAAAACTTGCTTCCACCTTGTGCATTTCGCTCGCAACCAGGAATAAAGCACTTTGTCTTTTTACTATGACGAATGCACCTCTTTGTTTTACCTCTAGCACTTGAACGGCAACCTGGATGTAAACACTTCTTCCCTCCACCATGCGAAATGCATAGTCTTGATTTATCTCTTGCAGCTTTATTACATCCAGGACGTGAACATCTATATCCACCCCCGTGCGAGTAACAAAATCCAGTTGTTCCTTGAGACATTTTTTCACAAGAAGGAACTAAACATGTTCTTCTCCTTTGCACGGGTGCATTAACATTTACGCATGGTTGTTTACAATAAGACTGTACAAAATTTTGCTTCTTTTGCTGTCTTAGTATCTGCACTAAAACAAGAAGACATCTTTTTTCCGACTCTTTAATTTCATCTAAAATACGCTGCTTCAAAGCATCAACATTTTCTTGCAACAGCTCGTCTACAATAATGCTGATAGAAAGGTTGTTCATAATTCAGTTTATATTTATTGAGTTATAGTTTCTCCTCAAAAAGGTATGACTCACTTGTATCAATCTAACCGGGTTGGACGTGGAATCTTACACGCGGGTTAGTATATTGCCACAGAACAAACTTCCATTTCATAGAAGCTGTTGCGGACTGTCGGTGGGAACTTCTTTCCTGTGGGGAAAACAGAAGCTATTGAAGTAACAGCACGACCGAAAGAAAATATACCGAGCCCCTAGTCAAGAAAGAAAACACACTTTGAAACCAAGTGTATCTAGTATTATAGAGCTAGTTTTGTCCCGTGGTCTCCCGGTGTTGACCGGTATTACGGTTATATTCGTAAGTCGAGCTATGATATTCTACTTTTTATCTCCTAGGAAAACCACGAATGTTCATTTGAGTAATATTTCACTCTAAAATAAAAACTAACAAGTATTTATCTTCGATTTGACGAAACAGTATTTTCTTCAAGTTTTGGACTCGACCAGGTGGGGTAGTTATATTGCTATCTCGATTATAACAAGTTTCTTGAGTCTTGGTTTACTTATAGTCCCGAATTGTATTGGTTTCTAAGCACTTTCTTCAGAGTGTTCCAACTTTAAACACTAGAGAATATATTTTTATCCACTATTTTCTTTTACCCGATTTGTAACTAGAGAGACATAAGAGAAGCTTCATCTATTAGATAGTCCCTGAAACCATCGTGTACAGATAGTATCTCTGTTTCTTAGCTTTTTGTTGAACCAAAAGTGTTTTCTTGCTTACAATCCTTTAATGGAATCAAACAATAAGAACATACACTATTGATCTCAGTTTAACTGATAAACTCTCAACATAACATTCTAACTCATTTTATTGAACTCATTGACTAGTTATATGAACACGACTAGCAAAAAATGTCGTTTCTAAGTCTCTGTATGAAAATTAATTGGTCATCTAGTTCCCGCTTAACCATCTTTACGCAAAGATTTGTTTTGTCTTGTGGAAGTGAGATCAAGTATTTTTAAAATTAATCCTCGCCTTTTCCAAAGTTTTCTACAAAGTTTAGAATAACTACACTATTATAAATTTGTACAAATCTCGTATGTCTCTGATATTTTGCAAGAATCAGAAAGATATCTGTCTAGTCTTGTAGGTAGTACAAGATCCCAGGCTCCAATCCCAGTACCACCGAATCAGTAGACATATGGACTGTAATAAAGCTAGGCTTATTTCTGGGTATTAGAGTTGGGCATAAGAGCTTAGGGAGAAAGAAGAAACTAGAAAATAGACATCAATTTATGTTGTTCTACAGTTAATCCATATATTAAAGTATAACGTTAACCTTTAGAAAATTGCTACATAGGGACTCTATACCTATGATCCTGATAGACATGTTCCACCAGTTGACGAAATAAGAAACAGAAGCTTAACAGACCAGATAATTCGAAGGTATATACAATTTCAAAGAAGGTGATATTAGCGTCCCATAACTAGGGTTTCTTAACGGTGAAAACGGTAATTAACGGTAAAAAAATATCCTAATTTTGCTTACCGTTATTACCGTTAAGAATTCTGTTAATTAACACTTATTTGCGGAAAATTAACGGTAAGAAAAAAATTCTGATAAATTTTTGGGTTCCCAAAATTTTTACCAATTTAATGTTTTTGTACCAAATCATATATCCATAATATACTATGCCTATTTTCTTCCCGTAAAGGAATAAAATTGAAGTAAAGGCTGAGTTAGAAGTAAATGCAACATAGAACCAACATCACGTGCAAATTATTTTATAAGAAAATTTTACTCTGACTAATAACACTACCCTTGAAATTATCTCGATCCAATCTCAAAATAAACTCTTAGAGAGTATTTAAATATTCCAAATACCTTTTCTAAGTAATTTCAAAGGACTAATTCTACTCTCTGAGAGAAAATACAACAGAGAAAATAGAGGTAATACCTTTGCCATAGCAAAAATTTTGCATAATCTTCAAATAGAAATGGTTGTATCTTAGCTTAAGCTCCTTTTCAGAAATACTGTAGTATAAACTTTGAAAAATATTTTAATTTCCAATGCACCCAGAAAAGGATTCTAGTTTTTTAAGAAGTTAATCACGAATTATGCGCGTTTTAATATCCGAATATCAAAGCCAAATTTAGCATAGGAAGAATTTTCTCAGTAAAAGCAATTTTATCAGTCAATACTTCGTCTTTTTAAACCAAATAAAATTCTAAGACATTTTAAATATTAATTCTTAAGATATTATAGCTTTTATATATTCTTTTATTTGGAACTACTTGGGTTAAACTACGTATTTCTATATTTCTAGAATATTGGTCAACTTCAAGTCATGTTCTTTTTTTCTCTTGTATCTCGCTTAATTCTTATCTGAGGCACTATTACAACTTACGTAAATTATCTTGAAAGCTATTTCTACCCGCTGGTTTCTAAATTTTTTGTATTTAAGGACTGAAAGATACTTTTCTATTCTGTTCTTTTCACGTCACCCTGTATTTTAGATGAATTTCAAAATAATTGTAAGACTCCTTTCTCGGTGAATTTTTTGAATTATTAAGATCAAAACACAATTTTGGAAAGCAATTCTAAATATCTTTCAATTCATTTAGAATAATATAGGATATTAATATAAATAAATTCATATAGAATACAGAATACCACCAAAACATAGCACATCCATTTAATACCGACCAGAAAGTGATGAAGCAAAAGGTTACACCACCTCTGTAAACTGTTAACGTTATCTCTTATATTTAATTTAAACCTAGTAGTAACCAACACTGTTTTATGGGTTCTGTTATAACAGGATGTTGAAAACTTTATCAACGATTTTTTCAAAAATGTAGTATAATGGCCATATAATCTACAATACCTTTTCAACTCTCTTAGAAAGCTCGAAAACTATTGCAAACTGAGCCTAGTACTTACCCACATAAAAATTTAGTGGATAAAAATAATATAAAGTATAAAAAAAACGCGATTACTGAAAATAACGCATATAGTATTTGGTTGTTTTTGTCACGAAATCTTTCTCAAATACAATATTATTACCCACAATGTGTTTTACATTAAAAAATCCTTTCCAACCACGTGTTTTGTCAGGGTATTTGATAAGGATGAGTACCTTAAACCTTTAAAAAGGTTAATTTTAGGGGTCCTTTTTACTAAGTATACAGATCTCTAAAAAAACATACATTGAAACGTAACATCATGAAGAATAATACTATAGATGATCTGATTCTTCTCAGATCCTAAGGATTCACCATACCTAATTTCTTAAGTCATTTTTCAGGATGTTTCTTCTCCAGTTAATTGTAACTGAGCTAAACTTCACTCAGAAAAGTCAAACGTTGAAAACCTGCACATCTGAAAATACGAAATCACTCAGTTTTACTATAATCGCTTAAATTTTTGTACTAGAGATCCCCCAGCAACTAAAAACACGACCTGTAACCTTTAATTCTATTCTTTACGATATTTTAATTTTTTTTTTAAAGAAAAGTCAATATTGAGCTAAAATGCTGTTTTCATAAACTTCAATCCGTGTAATACCTTGAGAAATACTCGTCTAGAGCCCAAACAGACCTCACCAGTCTAAATAACGGGTGAATTTAGGTCTAGAAACAACTTTATTTGAGAATAGAAGGAATCTGTGTAGACTTCATAACAATGTATCCTACTTCCAAGATCTCAGAAACACTGAAAAAGGATACTCTTAAATGTTAAATATTCCTGAATGGGTAATACCAAGTAACAAAACATCCTGAGAAATAGTAGTCATCCATAGATATGGATGATTTAGGTTTTCGCCGAGTTTTATTCGAGGAAACTCCAAGAACTTCCCTATTAATCTCAGCAATCGTTATTTGTCTTAATTTAACTCGACTCCAAACTCAACTAGAAAATGGCCAAGACCGATTTTCTAATAAGTGAAATATCAATAAATTTAACTCTAAACGTATCTAGGACAAGGTTTTGATATTTTAGAGAAGAAAAAAATAAAGTTTGAAGTTTTTATTGATTTTAATTACACAGATCTCTGTCATATAATTGCAAATTCATATATAAAAATCCATGCTTTTTTAACTTTTACATATGATAAAATACTTAAGAACACATATAAATTGGCATGAGAAAAACCAGTATAAATTAAGGAAGGTCTAAGTTTATAGTTTTTGAAAAAAAGTTATATTGTGGTAGCTTTTCTGACGTATTTATGTATGAAAAGTGGTATTTTTGTCTTAATATGTTAAGTACCTTGTTCTTATTTTTATAAAACATGGTTGGTATCATTTTAAATAAAAAAGACTGTACTCAATAAGGGCGATATTTATATCTTCTAACTCTAAGTTTGACTTACTTAAAAAGTCTACTACTTTTTTATATTTTTATATTTCTCCTATACTAAAATGAAGTCAATATTACATTACCGTCAATCCAATAGAACCAACTGAAATCAAGAAACGAGTAAGAGATATCCGTATCTGCAGAAAACCCAGCAAAGATTGAGCAATTGGATGACAAAACTAAAAAAATATTGAAGGTATACTATAGGTCAAAATAAAGAAATATTTTGTATCAAAGATATTCTGGAGCAGATACAAAGATGTTAGAGTTGAATTTTGAAAGTGGCCTTGGTGATGTCGTTATAGCTAGGATTCCTAATCTTCTTCTATTGAAAAGTAAAGATACAGTTGTTCACAAAAAAGAGAAAATGTTAATTTTTTAAAACCCTGTGAAGCTGCTAATGCTGGTCCGAGGTTTCCAACGCTTGCAAAGGTCGCTAGAAAGTTTTTAGCTATTCAAACAAGCAGTATTAGCTCTGAAAGAGCCTTTTTTCATGGTCGATTTGAATATAAAGGTAAAGAGAACATGTCTGATCAAACTTTCATGATGAGAATGAACGCCAGAGAGTGGATGAAGTCATAGAAAAGTTATGGAATTAGTTTTTTTTTGGGTTATTTAACCTCTTAGCGCAGATTTTCTCCCTTTTTTAACTAGTTAAAAATATTTTATCACATTTTTTACTTGTTTTCTATCCAAAACTAATAAAAATTTGATCTCTTTTTGAAAATTTAACACAGAAAAAACTAAAATTATACTTAAAAAACATTACTGTAGTGTCATTTTAGTTCATTTGGCCGATTTCTTCCACTTTGACTTAAGCTTAGCTTTTCTCCTCTCAATCAAACACGTCTCCCAAACAGTTCACCTAAGCAAAATCTCTAACAAGTAGAAGACAACTAGTTTTGAAGCTTCGACTAGCACATTGTTCTTTTTTCATGTTCAGAAACTACTTTTACTTCTCCTTGCACCACCTTTTTTGTTCACAAAAGGAGTTTTTCTGGACTTGTTTGCTTTTGACTATGACCAGGAAGAGAAAATTTGGTGTTTGTTGAATTTCCCAAAATATACCAGTACGTACCGTTACTTAAGGTGCTTAGCAGAATTACCGTTAATTTTACGGTAATAGCGGTAAAAAAAGTTGGAATTTCGCTTAACGGAAATAACGGTAAACAGAGCTAACGGAAAATTAACGTTAACTATCGTAAGTTCCGTTACGTTAAGAAACCCTACCCATAACATCGTATTTCTTAGGATTTGTGTCTTCATTATCAAGATTGTTGGGTGCACAAAGTGTTCCACCTCCGCATACAGCTCTGTAAATATACCCTCAATATCTTGAGAAGCATGAGAAACCGCTTAAGATATTAGTCAAGTAATAATGCCTGCGATTGATTGTCCCAAGTATTTGTTAGAGTATAATGAGAGCATGATTTCTTCTTTATTCCTATTTGCCTAGTATTACTTGAAGAAAAAGAGTTGGTGGTTCTTGCCCCTTCTTTCCAAACAAAAGAAGAAATGATTTGTTTATTCTATCTAGAAAAGTTTTCAAACATATGGTTATTGTACGTTGTTTGCTATCAAGCAGACCAGAATAGGCCATCTTCTAATAAATATTTGCTCTGTATTTTTAGTTCTTTCTTTTGTACAACTGCTAATATTAACCTGATGGAATTTTGTTTTCTCAGCCCCCTCGTGAGTCTTTTTCTAAGCCTTGTTTTCAAGAGGCAGGAAAAAAAATAGATTTGTACCTCCGTGTGACTCAACATTAATGATATTAAAGGAGCCTGTTCAGTATTTGAAAGACTTTCCTGTGTTTGATTCCCAAGCAATTGTAGGGGTTGGAGATAAAACCACTGTGCAATAACATGGAAGGTACACTTAGTGTAGTCTATAGAGATGCTCTATTATAAAATGTAATTTGAAGCACAGGTAAAGGTCTATGTAAGTTTCTCTACAACATCTGCTGCAGGCTACATTATAGCAATACATGTGAAAGTTCAATCGCCTGTATAACTTACCTAGGCCTTTGAAATCTTCTAATACTTGAGCAATCCAAAGCTTTTCGCCATGAGACTCAACTTTTTACTTCAGGCTTTTGAATATCTTCAACCTCTACGCCTTTGGCCAATTTCAGAATGTGAATTGGTTTCCTATCCATTTTATTTCCCAGCAAGCCCTCTGAAGTACCACCCATAATACTTGGGTATTTGGTGGTGTGGGTATTATTAGCCAAATAGTTCGATTGTTATGGCACTCATAGCTCAAAATAATCATAAGAAATATATTATTCTCCCTTTATCTACCTGCATTGGGTTTATAACTTAAGAAATATGAGCTTTGGCTTTAGGAAGAAAATAAATCCTCTCTCCTCGACAAATTCTACCACATTGATCGGAGATTTTACCTTATACTCAGAGAGTGAGATGTTACATTAATGAGTCAAATTCTTTCTTATATACTGAATCTAATCGGAAGGGAATAGATTGATCAGCTTAGGCACATGTAATAAACAGTTATTTTCACAGGCTTGCTCTTGAGTAAGGGTAAACTTCGCTGTATTGTCGGTGATAAACCTCTTGTGAAGCAACAAGTTATCAAACCACGTATATTTGCCCAGTCAAGTCGCCATCATCCAACTCAACCAGGTTTATTGGATTGCAGATTCCCCACATTTTTTTCTAAAAAATGACCATATTACCATGTTTACTACCGATTCTAACACAGTCAATGGGCTTGAAAATGACAAGCAAGGAAAGGGATAGCAATAGGCTTAGAACAAAGAGTTTTTCTTGGATCTAAGCATTCTCATACGTTAGCTTTCTTCCTAGTGCTACCTTATTAAATACTTTAGAAGGAACAAAAACAAAATTCATATAATCTCTTGAAAGAACTGTATCTGGCCTGTTAATGCTATGCTAATATATTTTTTTGTGAAATTAGGTACACGCTCAAGAATTTGTGTAGATGATGCATTACTGTTAACTATTGTAAATAAATTATTCACCCCTATACTATTAATAGCTTTGTATGGCCCTATACTTGTTCCTCTGCAAATCAACTAGAACATAAATAAAAGTTGTGCTAGTCATCCTACTAACCTGTTACCTACATTCAATATGAAGTGGATTTTGCCTTTTCTCGAAGAACTCCATTCTATGAATAAAAAACACATGGCTGAAAGCGGAGTCTAACTAGTATTATAAATTCAAAAAACATGGATCGATCCATGAACTATTTTATTCATTTCCAGTGGAGCTATATTTTTTTAATCAAGATTCCAAGGTACCTTATCTCAACTTTGCAATCAATGTACGATCAGCTAACTGAGAAAACTTAACTATGAATCCATTCAAAGTAAGAAAATTTGCTAAAACAAAAAATGATCTATTTCATCAGCTTGACTACAGCTAAATTCCTTTCAGACAACTTTCAAGCAATCTAGGAATTAATCACTACGTTGGAGATTCTTAAGGATTGTGGATATATTACTGCCGCTAGGGACAGTATAGGTTTTGTATCTCGGATTTTGAGATGAGGTAGTTATATTTAATTTCTTATGCGTTAGTACGAGCCTCGTTACAAAAATACGACAAAGTTATTTATCTGATTAGGGAAAAATACTTTCTTGGCTGCATCCATCATAAGTAGTTGTAGTCGGGCTATTGTTCGCAGCTAAATATTTTGAAGTTTACCATCTGGAACAATACGATTTATGACATAGCATTAGTAAAAATACGATCAAAACATTTCTAGATCGAAAGTTTAAGCATTTCCTTCCTGTTAATCGGATTACTTGTTTAATTGTGAGTTGAAAACTGTTAAAATCTACTGATTGCAACCTTTAGAATGGTGACCGGTCGGTTCAGAATATAACGCATTTCTATCCTAAATTATGCATATCGAGTTTTTCCAAGATTAATTTGAACTAGCTTCTCTAAATGTCGTAAAAATTCCCTGGAGTAATGTCATATAATTTGATATCTAATATTATGGAGCTTGATAAAAAACCAAAGAAATCATGAGTCAAACTGACAGCAACCCTGGGCCATAAACTAACATGTAGAATTCTGATCTACGGAGTTTCTATGCTAGTCGTATTAATCTCCCCTGTGCCGTTGCACCGCTTCTCAATTATCGAAACTCGACGCAAATATTCTCACATTTACACATGTAATGTAGTCGAAGATTTTGTAATGCACCATCTGCAACATTTAACAGGATAAAACGAGTTATTTAATGAGTTATCCTATTCATATAGTCTAGGTTTTATAATACTTCTGAAAGTTGCAGATTCCCTGGAAGAATGCGAGACCTGGATTAATAATAGATTTGGAGCCTAACAGTTGATCTATCTGCTTCGTGGTTGACCTTAACTACCAGATAAAAGTTTGAATAGATATTATCTCCTGCAAGAAACAATGTTCTGTCCACGAGAAAAAAGAAAAACCACAAAGTACAGTGGAAAATTAACAGTCACAGAATATAAAAAATAGAAAAATTGTGCAATTGAGCAATAAAATTATGATAATTATTATTTTCTTGATTCAAGGAAGAAATTGGTACAAAGATTATCCGAAGGAGGTCACAAGAATTCTATATGCAAATCTAAGAATCGGTACTAAATAAGCAATTATTTGCTGGCGGCACGATTAAGATTTGGGTATCAAATATTTTTGACACATTTAAGAAGTTACAAATTTGATTGAGTTTAATATAATGCACGGCCATGGTAGCAAGTTTCGGGGAAGTAACCCTAATATTCTTAAGGTGGAGGGGTTTAATTTTGAATAGCGTCATCATTTCGCTTAACATAATGATCAAAAGGAAAATAGACAAATAAGAGCTACTTCCAAGAATAATAAAGTTGCACTGAAAATACTGAGATATATGGGGTCGGTCAAAACTCATAAAAAAAATAAGTCTTTACAGTTCATTAAATTCCAATAATACTAGATGCAAGCTGTATTCATAATCAATAAAACATACTGCTTGGAACAAAGTATGGGAACTCTTTCATTGCTGCTAAAATATTAAAAAATTAGATAATAGAATATATTATTTCAATCTTTATACCTCTTCCGGTTCTCTATGAGAAAGCACACAATGCAAGTAGAGTGCGTCAATAATAAAAATATTATTTTTCTAAGTATGAGTGAGTATTGAGAGATTTATAAGTAGGTACCCAAAAGGGACATTTCAGTATATATTGAAAAACCTTGTAAATTTCTAAGCATACCTCGTTTTATATCGACCAAAATTGTAGAAATACAGCAGATAAGCTATGCGCAAAAAATGTACTAAGGATATAATAATGAAAGATAGTAGTTGCATCAAAAACATACTTGTACCTCACTTCGTCTAACGATCAAATGATGAAAACTTTTTAACGCCAACATGCACTACAAACCCCAGTGAGCACGTTACAAGATATTCAAAATTAAACATGCAATGAAAAAATAAACATGAAAAGAAATTTAAAAACATTTTTAAATAATTATCCTTGGATGCTTACTGTTCATAGTTCACCATTAGAAATTGCTATACTCTTAAACAGTCTGAAGAGAGTATAACAAAATAATTATTTATTACAATTAAGGTAAAACTTTTAATTACCTAAAGGAGCTCACATGTCATCAAGTTAGGATATTGATTTTTTATAACACATTCTGTGCTTGCGACCTGTATTGTTAATAAAGTAGTGGTGAAAAAGCAGAATCCCGATTTTATTGTATTTTGTTATTGATGATGTCAAAGTGTGAATTGTTCTATTCCGTGCAAGTTTATTTCATAGGAAATATATTATTGGTTTTTCCTCTCAGATGCAGAGTACAAAAATTGAGGGAAGCAGCATAATTTCTAACATTACCAGAATCATGACATAAAGTGCAATACAGAAATAAGGAATGGACATTTTTCTAATATGTGCCCTAATTTAAGGGATGTCCTCTACAAGATATATCGATGTATTCTAGCTAAAGGTGGTCATTTTACTAGTATCTTATTCCTTGGTGTATCAACCTGCAATCTAAAAGTTTGGTCATTTCTTAATGCTCAAGATTCCAGATTTCCCAGATCTCTTCAGGTTTCCCACCATCTTCAGCAATAATGGACCAGGAACTCATTGAAAACACGAACAAGAGTGGTTAAATAAATAATTCATATGTTTTAAAGTCTGTTGTTGTGATTAAGACAATATATCACAAGGTAAGTCATTATCTTTGAGCAATTGTAAGGCTCGTCCTCGGAAAAACAAAAAAAAATACGACACAGGAGAAAACCAGGGAAATTTTGGGCTAACTTAGAAATAGCTAGGATTTTGAAAGAGAATAGAAGATGTCATACGTAAAATTAAATTAAAATTTAGCGATGGAACAAAAAATAAATTGAAATTTTCTAACTCAAAATTCTAGGTGGACATCCCTAAGGATGGGCAAAAGACGCCAAATGGTTGGATATGGGAGTTTGTTTGCAGATCTTAATTTCAAACTCCAGAATTTGAAGCCCAGTCCGTTTTCTAGATGAATTTTTGATCTTTATAAGACAGATATTTTAGCGCTGTAGTACTCTAGGTCATAGTCCAAGGCACACGTCTTACTACTAGTCTCGAACGATTGGCGTGCCAGTAGAATAAGTTCACTATGTTTACTCCCCGTAGATTGAGCGGATCTTGGACATACTCCTTTTTGCAACTTCAGTTCTAGTTTATTAGCTGGAAATCAAAATATTATGCAAATTCTTGTGAAATCTTTCCCTCCTAAATTATGATTTCAAAAATCAAGAATCCTTTAGAATGGGATCTATTCCAAGCTCCAACTCATTGAATTTTTCATCCGAAAATTTTCAGTATTTCTTGAACAAGTGTTTTCTAATCCATAATTTTGTTATTTTCTATATCCAGGTGCCTATCCCTAAAATTCCCTATACTTTGTGTATGGCTTCTAATTTCCTGGTAGAATGATCTTAATTTTCCTAAATATGCCTCACCGATGGAATTCTAACGTTAGCACGATAAATACTCGATTATTCAATGATAGCACGTAATTCACAACCGTTATTTATGTATAACTCTAGTGACGATATCTAATCAATAGTACACTATAGTACACTCTTAATTAAGCATCGGTAACATCATATTGATACCTTATCGTTAAGATTGTCCTTATACCAATGCCTACTCTCAATAGCGATGAATACCAGTAAGGAAATAGGTATATTAATCAGTATATAGTTTATATGTATGCCTAAAATAAAGCTAACTGTTAAGTGTTAACAAGATATTTGGTAAAAAAAAGAATTACTTATAATAAACATATTCACTGTAGAAAGCAATATGGTCACCCTTTCTAGGACCACGCCACGATAAGAAAGCAGAATAACACGAAACATTTCGAGTTTAACTTGACTAGAAATTATTTAGATTGGCTAACTTCGATCCCTTGGAATCACAAGACAAAGGATACTTTTGTTCTGAAGGATGCTCAAGAGATCTTGGATGCTGATCATTATGGACTAACAAACGTAAAGCAGCGCATTTTAGAGCATGTTGCTATTTCATCAGTTCTCAGTAACCAAGAGAGTAAGGAAGATGTGGAGAAGGCTGGAAAGATTCTGCTTCTAGTAGGATCGCCAGGTACGGGGAAAACAAGCATAGGGAGCTCGATGGCAAGAGCTTTGGGAAGGAAGTTCTATAGGTTCTCTGTTGGTGGATTAAATGATGTATCTGAAATCAAGGGTCATAGAAGAACATATGTTGGATCTATGCCAGGGAAAATTGTGCAGGGTTTGAAAAACTCAGGAACTTTGAACCCGTTGTTCATGATAGACGAAGTTGACAAAATCAATATGGGCAATTTTAGAGGAGACCCATCAAGCGCATTGCTAGAAGCCTTGGACCCAAGTCAAAATAAGGAGTTTATTGACCACTACCTTGATGTTCCTGTGGATTTGTCAAATGTTTTGTTCATTTGCACAGCTAATACGCTTGACACAATTCCGGGACCTTTACTTGATCGAATGGAAGTGCTTCATGTATCTGGATATGATGTCCCAGATAAGGTCAACATAACCAGAAACTACTTGGAACCAAAGATAAAGAAATCTGTTGGTTTAGAAGGGTTTGTAGCTGGTGATGTAAAATTGACAGATGAGGCGCTGGAGTATCTGATCAGATCTTATGCACGAGAAGCTGGTGTTCGTAATTTGCATCAGTTACTTGAAAGATTATACAGAGCTGTGATGCTTTCTCTAACTCAAAAAGATCAAGGGTTTGAGCTCTCGGATAAGTTCAAGTTACTCAATATTTCAAAGGAAAACACAGTAGAGCTTTCTAAAGAGGATGTAGAGAATATCTTAGGGAAGCCAAGGTTTCAGAAAGATCGCTTATTCGAAGATAAGACCCCTGCAGGTGTAGTTCTTGGATTAGCTTGGACGGGGATGGGTGGCAGTACGCTTTATATAGAAACAATTGCTGCGAAAGGTTTCAAGGGATCCAACTTGTCTTTTAATGTCACTGGGAAGTTAGGGGAAGTTATGCAAGAAAGCTCTAAAATTGCTTTGGCAAACGCCAAAAAGATTCTAGAAAAGTTTCATCCTGAAAATACTTTCTTTCAAACAGATGGGTTTGAGATAAATTTTGCTCTGCCAAGGACTGTAATAGAAAGAATGGAACAAAGATATGGCATTGTAGGGTAGATGCCAGTGTGTCTTGTACATTGAAAGAGTTAGACTTACTCTTGGTAATGACACGATACAAACTTTATCTAGTGTTTTACTTCCTTTGTGGGATGAAAAGACAAAATATTGCTTCCCGATGACAGAGAGTAACTAGCCTACTTCCACTGATATCAATTTGATCTGATTATGCGGAGGTCATAGAATTTCATGTGCAAGTTCTACAAATAAAATGTGCCTGAACCAGCGAAGAACTGTATCAATTACTTTCTTAAATTTTAATCTACCGTCAAAGAAACGAAAAACCTGAGAGTATGCACAAAATTCAGGTACCAACAACAACAAGTGTTTACATCTGATTCTTATGCACGCGACAAAGTTTACGTTCGCTTTGAGCTGCCTGGTCACAACTTGGAATAACACATTTTTTCTTTTTACCATGGCGAATGCACCTTTTTGTTTTGCCTCTAGCACTTGAACGGCAACCTGGATGTAAACACTTCTTTCCTCCGCCGTGTGAAATACATAGTCTGGATTTATCTCTTGCTGCTTTATTGCATCCAGGACGTGAACATCTATATCCACCCCCGTGAGAGTAACAAAATCTAGTTGTTCCTTGAGACATTTTTTCACAAGAAGGAAATAAACATGTTCTTCTTCTAACAGCAGCTGATTTTAAATTGTTTTCTTGTTGGCAACCAGAAGTGAGATCCAAAACCTGTTTGTTTTGCTGTATTATGATCTGTTCCAGAACGAGGAGAGACCTTTCTTCAGATTCCTTTATTTGAGTTAAGAGTTGCTGTTTCAAGAGGTCAATATATTGGTGTAATAGCTGTGGCGGTACAGTGTCTAAGTTGAAACTGGTTGTCATCGGTGTTTATTTCTTTTGTTTATGGTTTTATTATGGCTTGACGTGTCATTCGTATCTATAACAAATGTAAACTGGGGGAAAGTGGTAAGTTCTTATACACGTGATAGAGCAAGAAGCTAGAAAAACTTCCTTCCACTCAACGCAATTTTGTTCGAATATGTTGCGGTAACTTCTCCCTTGCGGTTAACAGAGAAGCATTAGAATACTTACAGGAACCCAGGAAATAGGTAAACCCAGCACCCAGTCATAAAAGAGTTATATATATGCACCAAACGTATCATCATTAGCAGTTACTAATGCCACTCGTACTTCCGGTCCATGTGTTATGTTACCCGTTGTATTATCTGGTCTGGGGTTTGCGTTCTGGTTTTTGTATCTCCTGAAACATAGTAATATCCTTGGAACAACTTATGTTTCAGACTTAAATAGGGAATGGGAATGGGTCATCTCAGCAATGACACTAACGTTTTTAGAATAGTATCTCCCATCTCATATCTCGACACACGCAGTTACTCTCAAGAGAGAAATTTCAATTAATCTAATTTCGTATACTTCGTAAAGTCTCGATAGGTTCATATTTCCTCGAAAAGTATTGATTCTTAGTTTTCTTTTTCATTTAATTTTAGCACCCATGAGTAATTGCTGATCGTTATTTGCCTTTTTTGCTGCACTAGATATTAATTTATTTCATGTACATATAATAATGCTTTAATTAGCTAATTGAATGCTATTGCAGCTATCTTTTCAGGTTTTACACCTTCAGTAGTTTGTTTCGGCCAGTATTTGCTCAATCTACCTTTTTCTTCTTGATAAGATTAATGATTATAATGCATATGGACAAACAAAATTTAAGGCTCTAACTGTATGAGTTAACAAAAATAATTTAAAATAAATGGTTAGAATCTGATAGCTTAATATACTACTCAGGGACATCAAGACAAACCCTTCATTCCATAAAGGTGTCAGGAATACTTTTTCTCGTCCTACGTTTAATTTGCTTGAGTAATTGGGCTATGATTAAAAACAGGAGAGTCAACTAGCAGAGTCCTAGTTACCTCGCAAATGATTTAGCTTTCAACAACAACGCTAGAGAAACTATGTATGTCGTTTTGAGAAGTCTTCAACGTAATATCGAAAAAGGTTGTGGCTCTGGGTGTCTTGGTTAAGTCTCATTTTCCCTTTACACTAATATGGTAGTATATCACACGGGAAAGCAAATATCTACGTTATAGTCCCGTTTACAAAAAAAATAGAAGAAAAACGCGGTATACTAGTCCTGTCAAGCTTATTTCTGGCGAACCAACACCTATCATCAGATTGGTTTCCCTTATGAGCTATGACAAATATGAAGTATATTGTTATTAAAAGTATCATTCCGTTAGAGCAAGTTAATGTTATTCCGTTAATGGGTGTTACAAGTAAGGTCATAATAAAAGTATATTCCTAATGGGTAGAGAGTTGAGATAAATGAACGTAAAATGTAAGATCATTGAATACATATATAAAAACATTGAATGAGAGAAGAAAACAATGTACAGGCTTTCGCGGATGTTATGTTATCTTAAGGGAAACTATGATTTAAAGGAGACTCTCTTGGCCATAAGGTACACTTAGGTGCATGAATAGGATTTTTCCAAAATCTAAAGTTATCTAGAAAGACATCCATTTTAAACCCCTAAGCTTCAATTATTGAAATTGGAGTCTTGACTAGTAGAGTTTATGTAGGTAGACAGAATTAAATATTTTCTGTTGTATATTTCTAATGGTAATATGGTAACGTTGGATATAGCCTTTTTTACTACTCTATTTTGTTCACATATTGTTTGTGAGAATATATGTTTTAAGTTATGTAATGAGGCTGTCTCTAACAATAGTAAGGAAAATTTCTCGTCGACACAAATAAAGAAATTCCAGTATGCTTCACGTTATCTACCGGAATAAAAGTACCTTTTTTTAATTTGGAACATCGATTTTACGCAGTGGCAAGGCGGTTAGTTTCTCCTGTATATACATGCTCCCAAACATTCAGTGTTCTTTCAGACAGGGAAGAGATGTTAAGTTTAGTAAGTATATTACGTAAGATTTAACAGAAAGTAACGCTTTTGGAAACGCGTTTGTTACACAGTTGAAAATTTCATTTTGCGGTCACAACCCACAAGTGACAGGAGGTTACACAATTGTTAGCAATATTATCAGTTATGTCAAGATACAACTTAAGCGATCAGATCAACAGCTTGGTAGGCAGAACCAGTGCGCTTAATTACCAACTTTTGAATTTGGGATCATTGTTAATATACCCTGACCTAGAACAAAAACAGGAGAAGCAACTGAAATTCTTAAATGAAATCCTCAACAAGGAGTACATTATCCAAGATCTTCACACTGCAAAATGTATTAAGAAATATTTTTTAAAACAAGACATTATTTTCATGAATGAGAAACATTTTCCCTTCGGCGTTTCATGGATAAATTTGAATATCAATATCGGACTATGGTTGAGATCGTAACAAGTTTGACAATGGTAGAAATCAGTCAACGGCTTGAGAAACCTCTATTAGTTAGGAACTTTGCTAGTTGGTAGAATTTATAGTGATTCGATTGCTCATAACAGCAATATCTCTCTCTCTGATAACGCGAAAGCGCTCATGTGAAACAATTAGCGTCTACTCTGCGGAGAACTTGTACAACCCAGAATGAGGATCCCTTGCAAAGAGCAGAGTTGCTTAACTACCCCTCTCTAAGCAACTTGGGGAAATTTGTAAGTATGAAGCTCGAGCAATATAAAGTATAATATGTTACAAGTTTTGTTTAGCTTGTCAAAACTACAGCAATATAGGCCAGAAAAGGAAGTTAATGGGCGTCTTGTGTTACTTTCGTTTAGCCTATGTCCTAATGTAGCTTGATAAGAGAATTATAATGAAACATTCTACTTTCAAACAGAAATCATACAGTTCACCATATCTTCAGAAACAAATATCGTACTGAGATAAGAAGTATCTACGAATCAAGTGACAGAACCTAGTAACTGATTTTGACCTTTTTGGAGCTACATGTATTATTTATTTCTTAAAAAGATTTAAACCTGCATAATGAGAAACAACAATGGACTGCCATTAGCGCATGAACTATGCTTTACAGGTGAAAATCCAAGGATTATATTAGAAACTCTAAGCGTACCTATATATACCTACCACTTTTCTAGCTTTATGACCCAGACCCAATTGCCTTGAACGTACCAAACGAAATCTTTTGAGTAGTTACATTTTTCGATAGCGTAATGAATAAGCTGCGCTAACTTTGTTCTAACATGATATAAGTTGAATCCATATGAATTTTTTCGGATACTTTGGAGGCAATCAGGCCTCAATATTCCTCCTCCCCCTTTTTGTCAGGTTTCATGTCAATAAAAACCCGCGTTCAAGAGATAAATGAGATCCTTGAAAGCGACATTTTTCATAATGCAGGATACCAAGCTTACATTGGCGCATAATTCTTAAATTTAATTATTTCGTTTGCTAACAAGCTTTTTATTTAAATATTAAAAAGGTAATATGTCAGGAACATTTTATTTCTCTAATTATTTCATACATTTGCATCAATTTTAGTCATATAGGCATGATTAACATGTATTGAGTATTATTCGAAAATCTTGTTTAATAGGAAAGACTAACTTAATTTTATTGAAAATACCATATTCCTACAGCGTTGAAGCTAATTACGAATAACATGAAAGCTTGCATCTTATACATTCCTTTTAAATAAAGGGTGATCCACATCTTCAGAAATGTAAAATCAATATAAACAGTGGTAGCTGCAATCAGGATTAACAGAGCCTAGACTATCTTTTTTCAAAATAGAAAATTATGTTTAAATACCTAATTTCTGTCCAAGTCCTAAATGTGATGGATTCTGAAGAAATCCAAGATCCGGTAATAATTCTTAACCTGTTCTACTAGCAGGGAGTTGACGCATATGTAATGCAATTAAAGTAAAACACTTATCTCCCAAAAAAATTGAGTTGATGACCCTAAATGTTTTCCAATCTTGCAACTCTGCTTCTTCCAGGTGAAATTGTGAGTATGGAGGGTTGTTAGAAAGGTCGCAGAAGTACTCTAACACCATTAATATTAAATTGGTCAAAATTGGCTCTTCTAATTTCTTCATATAGGAAAGAGATCAGCTTCAATATTTATTACAGCTATCAGATCAGTAAAAATATACCCTTCATTGGTTTGGAGAAAAGAGGTGGCATTGATGACTAACCTTAAGAACGACAATGGAAAAGTCAATGAACAACAGGTTAACAACCTTCTTATATAGCGTAAGTCGAAGTATAGCTAAAATATTATTCTTAAAATTAAGTTTTATTTTTATTTTGGTAACTTTATTAAATATTTAGCATATTTATCTTTCGCTTCTGTCTAAAACGTAGAAATTTTCACTGAAGTGGAAGTTTTGCTATATATGAGACAAATTATAAGTGTTCTGTGCTTCATGGTTTTCTGACCTAATCAACATCTATATCGAATATTCATGTATTTAAAAAGGAGAACCTATGTATATAAAAAAAAGTTTAAGAGAAAATGATCTGTGGTATATCTGTGACTGTTTTACCCTGTAGCATATTTTCATTTACATGCTTCATGCTTTAAAGGAATACTGCATAATCTGTAAAGCGTACGTGCCTAGATGGATTAACTCCAAGATATAGTGCAGTAAATTTAAGATTATTATCACCCAAATGTAAAACTAATAGCATGTTTCATCGTTCATATAATGTCAGTTTGTCGTCACATGGTTTAAGAGCTGCAGAGAAAATATTAGATTTTCTGGTGATTAATAGATCCAGTCTAGACACTTCTTTTCTTAGAATTATGTAATACTAGAAGCTCTCTGGCTATTGTAATGAAGCTTTATATGTATAGTGAGTACCAGCTTAACTACTGGTGATATGTTACATTAATAATTAATATTTTAATACTTATGAATTTTGATATACTTCTGGCTTTCCTTCTTTTCCAAATATTTTCTCATAGTATCATTGAGCACAATTGTTAAATTTAACAAGACTTATGATTAATTATTTAATAATAATTTTCATTTTGGTTATCAAAAAATAGATTTAAGTTTGCTTGTTATCAATTGCTTCCAATTTTGTTCTGATAATCAATCGATGTTCAAAAATCATTGAAACTGTTTTTCCAATAATCATGCTTATCAAGAGATTAACCTGGGCAAAACACTTTCTGATAAATGATAGTTATGTAAAATCAGACCCTTATGTACAACTCAGCATAATCTGAGCTTAATAATCTAGGTTTGTATAAAGAAAAGGAAATAAGTTATTGATAAACTCTCATAACCCGTTGCTGATATTGCACTTGAGAAGCTGCTGCTCTAATTTTACTCATCAATGTTTCTTCTGTGATGTGTAACTGAGAAAGATACAGAGGGTTCTTATTATATTTATGAAATCAAGCGGTCTTTGAGCTTAGGACTTAAAAATTAACCACCGGGTTCATTTTTTATTTAAGACTGCCTTGTAGTAATTTATTCAGTTTTCTACAATGGTAAATTACAAGAGTAGTTGGACAAGCGTCCCAAAGTAAAAAGGTAATATATACGGGTGTGTATAACTAAAACCCCAAAAAAGTACGGAAACAATATGGTACCAGATAATAGTTTGACATTCAAAACCTCTAATTCAAATGGGAAATTAAATGAAATGCATAAATTCTTTATAGGAAGTTCATATACTGGTAAAAATCTCTCCACAATTTTATCCTTAGTTAGAGGGGTGCTATTCAAGTTAGAAAGTTTCAGTTATCTAAATTATTCTGCAATAGAATAAATAATAGAATTCTGGATTCAAAGATGAATCAGGGCTTCTCAAGGGATGCTTGCATTAACTCAGTACTTAAGAAAATATACCAAAGATAATTCTTCAAAAATAGTTCAAATATTAAGAAGTTGGTCTCAAACTAAAGGGGAGTAGAATTAAAGATACCGCATATATATAGCAAGCTAATAATTTGAATCAATGCAATAAAATTTTCCCTAAAAGAGTGTTTCCCGGAACTCTATATGCCTACAGCATAGTTAAAATTGAAACATTGAGATGTATAAAAGTTGGAAACAAAACTTTAGAAGGAACGGGGGAGTAATAGTATATAGCACAAAAAGATTCCTGGCTGGATAAAAAATTTTAACTTAATTGAAGAATGAACTTACAAAAAATATATAATTTGGGATCTAAATCTTAAAAAGCATGTTTACAAGTAACTCTACAGCATCTATTCTGTTTATATTTCGGTATATACAATCATGACAACTATACTCAAAGTCTGTTTGTTAAAATGTCTTATTAATTACACTTATTCTATAAATCAATTTTTGTTGGTTTGGTTTTCATGGAGAAAAATATAATTCAAGTTTCAGAGGTAAGGTTAGATATTCTTGGTCTTACTATTTCAGTAACAATTGCGGGGGATGGGTCTGGTGCTGTGACAGAATTTACACACTAGGTACACATAACCCAGAATCGTTGACTGAATCATCTTCAAAACCTCTTGGATTCTTCTTCTAACCTTCTCTTATACATACCTTATAATTTATAAGAGTCTATACCCATAAACTTTCTTACTGTATCTTTATATTCTCTTCCTATGTTTCCCCCATTAATTGATATTACTGTCACCAAAAATCCCAATTTAGTTAAGCATAACTTCATACAGAAACCAACTACAAAGCTGTACAAGTCTTAATGTAATCTTACAGTAATGAGGTTTGTTTTTACCTTAATCACGTCAACGAAAAGGTCTAATATATATAATTCTCAAAGGGTGAGGTGGGTTAACAAATATCATTTGAAAAAGTAAGTAGTCTAGATTACTAACTAACATGATGGAAATTTAAGAAAATGAAGTATCAGCTATTCTCAAACTGGGCATTCTAATCCCATAGAGTGAAACTCAACAATAAACGCATATCTCTATTTGAAAATTGAAGGCGACATATTTATTTTTTTAAACTCTTGTCACAATAATAAATACTGAATTAGAGATTTTAAAAAGAATTCTAAGACAGACCTTTACTATAAAATTATTGCAAAAGCAAAATAAAATAATTTCAGAATACATATTCATCATTTAAGCGTAAACAAAATTTTCTCAGCAAGTTTGGTAACAATTTTGTATTGCTATATCCTGAATATTAAGATAAAATAATTTGTTTCTAAAATGGGGCTATTACAGCCGTCCTGGATATTATTAAGAAACGAGTAGCGTAGATGGAGTTAAATGTAAGAATTATAAGTATGGAAAAACTTTAGATCCCATCTAAATAAAAAATAGAATATTTCAACAAATGTTTCCTTATAAGGTATTTTACGACACCGTTTCTACAACTTAAGAAAGAAGGGGAAACTCGTTAATTTATTCGGAAGAGGAAAGATTTTTTGAGAGATTATTTCTTAGTTTCTTGATAATATATATGGCATATGGGTCAAAAAATATTCTATATGATGTTCCTTCTAATATTCGACCATCCGTGCACAGAATTAAGCTGCTTAAAGGGAATGTGATAAAAATCGAAACGTAATTGAACCTGGAAGTTCTTGTCTCTTAAATATGAGCTTTGTGTCTTGAACTGCTTAGCATATTTAATTCTAATTTCTAAGTTTATCTTTAAATTTAAAATATATTTTCTTGTTCATGTCTTATCCTAAACTTAAAATCAGGATATTTTCAGTGGGTTAGCTATTCTGTAATACAGGTTGGGTTTAAGACTGTGCTGTCTTAAGAATACTAACCCTGGTTTCGTCATCGCATACTTGTTCTTAATACATAAATAACCTCTTTTATCAGTGTATTGACTATGAGTTAAATAAAATTTTATTCCTAGAATCTAGGTTTATTTTTCAATTGATCCTTATAAGTTACCTTGCTCATATAAATATATCACCTGGTTGAGTGAATTTATAACTGGACCGTTCTTGGTATTCCTTTTCAATCACTAGCCACAGTCTCACTGTAGCATTTGTTAAATGCTCCAGATATTTTAAGAAAATTTATGATGAAATATACTGAATTGCTTTATTTAACTTCTAATCCCAGCAATTAATATATAGAAATAATCTACAATTCATCACAGGTTCAAAAGTAGCTTTGACTCTAGATGTGTACCATAAAAACACACAAATATGCATTGCTCAATACTCCAATACTACTTATTAAAAATCTAAGATAATAACGTGTCTTGCAAAATTTAATCAGGATCAATAGAGTACAGAGAACAGCAGATACACTGATTGAGATCTTGGACACATTTCAACTACCTAGTAAGTCGAAGTAAAAAGAGGGGTAATTGAAAACATAGCTTTTGCCTAAGTAATTCACTTGCACTTTTCAAAAGAGGGACTAAGATTATAAAACTTTCATTAGCCTTTGAGCTTCGCGAAAATAGACATCCGATCCAGTGAAAGAGCTCTGAAACATCCTTCAACGTCCATAAACCTCATGGATGGAACCCTAATGCTTAAATTTGTCAAGAAAGACAACCAAGGTATTATACCGTGCCTCTTTTTTTAGTTATTAGTGTATTTATAAGCTTAAGGGAACTGGTCTTTTGAAGAAAATAAAGCTCATATTTTATTTCGAGTGAGTGTTTCATACGAGATATAAATTAGCTCTCTAAATTAAAATACTTTTCTTTAGAATCTATAAATATATTCTTAGAACCTTTCTGCAAAGTTTCGCCATACAGTAATAATGTTATTTATCATTTTACCTAACTGGTGTTTTTACCACAGGCTTTCTTTCTTCTATATTTCCAGATTGTATGGTGAAATGTTTGCAAAGAGCTCATATAACTTCTCCACCGCCTGGAGAATCTATATAGAAATAGTGTATAGCTCATATAAAATGACTAGTTCTCTAACCAACTCGTTCTTGTTACTCCTGCCGTATTTTTTATGTTCATTCTTCCTTCCCCCCATTAGACTATTTTCCTAGATTATCTAAAAACGCTTGTTCTAGATATATTTGGATAAGTTGAAGTTTAATCAATGCAAAAATAGGAGTGAAATACATTAGAATAAAAAAGACTCCCCTAAAGTAGTTTTCTAATATCTATTGTTATTCTCTGATATAATAGCCCAAGTATGATAGCCATGGAATTTATATCGATAAAAATGTGCTTTAGAGATCCTACTTCAAATCTAATCGCCCAAAATTACTTAAAGTGAACAAAGCAAAACTGAAGCAAAATGACATCAATGTTAAGATTGGCCTTAGGCGATGCACTATTGCAAACAGGACATGCATTGCAAAGAGTATCTGCTAGAATCGCTGGAAAAAATATTGCTGAAAATATTCCTTATAAGTCTGTGGGATCACCATTGAGTTTGAATACAAAACTTGTGTTTCCTACTGTTTATGGACCTAGCAATTTTTCCATCCATTCCTCTGCGCTTCTTTCAGGAAATGTTGTTGTTGATCCACATGTTACAATTGGAGAAAACTGTGTTTTAAGGGCCGAGGAGAATAAGATCGTACTGAACGTAGATTCCGTGATTGAAGATGACGTAACAATAATTGCAAACATGAAAACGGGTACGATTAATTTTTTCTCTAAGTTTAGAATCTGAAAAACCTTTTGAAGGTCTTCCGAGATTAACTAATGTTGGAGTTGAGAGTGTTATTGGAGCTGGAAGCGTTCTATCTAACTGCTACATCGAGCCAAATGTGATAATCGGAAAAAATTGTGTCATTAGCGACGACGCGAGAGTTTGTTCAGGTGCTATTATAGAAGATAACTCTCATGTTCCTGCTGGAGCAAAGGTTCCAGCTCATGAGATATGGGGAGGGAATCCATTAGAATACAAAGGTGAAAACGAGGATCATTAAGCATTTTAATAGTTAACTTCTTTTGAAAGGCTTATCTCTTTTTTTCTTACTGGATTTGATCGGTAGAGAGTTTAATTAAATGGAAGACAAGAATATTTCTTTATCTGAATATATCCATCGGTTCAGGACTGCACCACCGAGAAGTCGAAAAGAAAGAAAAAAGAAAATTCCAAGGTCAAAATTAGGTCAGTTTTCGTACTCATCATCGACGTCTAGTTCCATTGAGAGTGAAACTAGTGTGGTTAAGAATGATACAGGTATTAATGATAGAGTCCCACTGAGAATAGTTGAGAGTTTGGTACCTAGCTCCTTGGGATACAGAACGGAGTCACAGAGTTTGGATAAGCTAATGGAAAAATATTCTGCATTAAGGGAAGAAACCTTAGACGATGGACTAATTGAGCAAGATTCGGTGCTAAAGCCCCTTTTTCCTTTAAAAAGAGAAGGAGATATTGAGACCATTAAACATGAACTAAACAAGAAAAGAATAACATCACAAAAGATCGAGAAGCTAATGAGAAAATACAAGAATTTAAATCAGAAAACACAAAATGCAAGGTTAGAAGAAATCCTGCAAGAGAAAAAAGCACTGAAAGAAAAATTAAACTGCTTAGAAAATGAAGAGAGAACTGTCCTGGGAAAAAGATAAATGAACGTAAATTCAGATATACCTTTTAACTTCAAAGAACTGTTTTAGGTAATAGATTTGCCAAGCATTGACAACCACAAGAAGAAATGACTTAATAAAGGAAAAGGTGCTTGCTTTGCTTTGAGTATTATCAACAGTTTTTTGTTGTTCTTGAACATCATCTTTCAACTTTGTGGCTTTTAAACCAAGCACTTGAATTTTATTCTCTAGGTCCGCTACTTGTTCCTACATGTTATGACTACTAAGAAGATACCTCAACAACTTGTAAATGACTTTTTTGTAGGACGTTTTCAAAAACTGTTCGCGAAGTCTTCGAAAAAGAGATCTCAAAATTTACAAATACGTCTTCAGTGGCTTGCCTAGACGGTTTCTTTTGAAAGCAAAACGTAATCTTGTGCTCCTTGTCGTCCGCAAGTTCAAAAGTAAAGTCTCCATGTGAAGCACCTTCCCAAAAATTAAGTTCTTTCACAGTTCCATCAAATAAATGAACATCATATTCATCTACAAAGGCGTCCTTTGACTAACAGATAAAGACAAAGATACGTCTGACTTAAAGAAAAACTTAATTATAGGAGACGAGAGATGACTGATTGACACTATCTCGCTGTAGCAGCTACGCTTCACTGGATCCAGTAAAATTTTGTAGCAGCATACAAAGCTAAGAAGTAATAATGGAAACCGGCTTACTGTAAAGACATCAATACACCCAACATACATTGCGTCTTCAACATTGCTCTATATACTCCGTACAATAAGATCCGAGTAAACGATTTGGCTATCTCCAGTAATGCTCCATTGTTTGGATAAAATGGTTTAGGATTAGTGCGTAGTAAACGATGCCCCCGATACAAGACTTAGGGTATATACTTACCCTTGCTCTGTAACCTGGCTTCAAAAAGGCTTATATAGGTCCTAGTTCCGAGTAAGTATGGTTCTTCGTTATATAAATCCTGGATGGTAGCTCATTGCTATCAAATAATTCGTCATAGAGATTAAGGGCACTGTTGTACAGTTGCCTGCAAAAATAAAAAAGAAATAAGGAGGAAAATACTTGAGGTTGTTGCCAGGTAATGCTGTTTTACATTTAGAACGAATAAATAATAAATAAGTACTAGGTTTAATAAGAGTTAAATATTATTTCTCCCGCTGGAACTTTCCCTAAGGTTATGTGAGGTAGGGTTTCTGGTTGTCCTCCACGAAAAATAATTTTGAATATTACTTATTCTGAGTACGTTTCTTATAAAATAATACCTAAGAAACCAAATAATAAATAAAATAAGATTTGCAGTGAAAGCATCTTTTAGTTTCCATCTCATTGTAGTGCGAAGCCTCAGAACTTAAGGGTAATCACAGATAATCGGCAATGACCAAGAGCTAGAATCGTCTGATATCCATGTTTCAATGCAATCAAATGTACGAATTATACTCTGAACTTAAACACTTGTGCAATCAGAGTGTACGGCAACAGGTGGGTAGTCGATTACTGGTGAAATGAGGTTACTCTAAGCAACATCTGTGTCCCAAACCAAATGTATACACAAGTGCAGATTGGTTGTACTAGACAAAGATCCAAAAATATTTTTCCTAAATTGCAGCCCTATGAAAATGAATCTCAACCGTGAATTATCTATAATTGTAAGTCATAATCAATGGATTTCCAAAATCAAAACAAATTGAGTTTGTTTTAATATTGCCTTGACTAAAATCTGACTTGGTGCTGACGAAGTATGGATAGGTGAAAACTTAAAATATTGCTAAATAAAGCTCAGTTAATCAGCAAAAAGTATCTGTTTGGGCTGACCTGTTCTAAAAATATTAGATAGAGCCAAGTGCTTAACCCTGCTCTCGTGTGTGCTCTAAAGAGCAACTTGGCTGTTTGATGTGGTAAAAAATCCTTAGATATTGCCATATTGCTTTTTGGTCTCTCTATGGCTGCACTTAAAGCCCAGTTTCAACGTATCTACTACCAGAAACGGTATTATACTTGGAGTGTACTGAATATTACTCTCCCATGCGCTTTTCCCTTTTATATGATATTCTTAGGTGGTCGTGTTATGTTTTATACCGTTCTCTTGACTACTTTAACCAAAGCATGGAAACTATGTTTTATGATTTGCTTGTTCCATTATAAAGCTAAAATAACCAAATAAAGGTATTTACACAATCCCAACTAAGACCCTAAAAGTGTTATTGCTACTTACCCAATAAATTATCAAATTTTAAATAAGGCTCAGCTAACTGTAGAGGTGATTATACACAGACATTGCTCAAACTGAAATAATAAACGAAACCTAAGAATTACAGTCTCAACATTCTGTATACTCTTTTATAAATTTTGTTAAAAGTGACAACTGTAGCATTAATTTCTTACTAAAGTGATTCTCTCCACCCTTTTCCTTTTCAACAAAGTCTATGTTGGATCAATATATCGACTAGGTATTAAACAAATGAATGTGGGGGCTTATAAATAGATAACCCTGACAAAAGTAAACTGATTGTCACAGCGTAAAACCAGCATACAAAAATTTTCCACATTAGTTTAATAGAAAAAAATACCATGTCCTTTGTTACTGTTTTTACATAACCACTACTAAGACCAATTCTTTATTGCTCATTTAAAATAATAAAGATTCCTTGTACTTACTCTAACATAAGTTTGGTTTGCTGAGAAATATTTTGCACCCCTTTGTTTATTGCCTTCAATATCGGATTTTTTAGGCTCTTTTAAATTGCGTTTTCTCTATCTCTAACCACCGTTGATATAATTTACTTCCCATTTCGGGTTCTGTTTACCAATTGCCTTGGAATTAAGCAAATACTAAAGTATACTATTTACTACAGAGCTTTAGATTGTATTTATAAACTGTGTTCTACTAGTAGCCGATGCTCGGAGAGACAAGCAGTGTTCCCCCTGCTGAATTTTTGGAGACAAAGAAAAAAGTATACATTATAACTCAAAACATTGTCTCCAATCATACTTGTGAGCCTCATTGGTCGACAGATAAGAGTTTTGAGCTATATGAATAATTTCTGAATTTTAATTTGTTGTAACAGAAGCATTGCCGTCAAAGAGAGATTAGTTGCTGTATATAAGGTCGACACCATTTTAGTTAATTTCCCACCCCCGTTACTGGTTGAATTTTCTATTGCCATAGAAAAGACATTTTCCACTGATGAGTAGAACAATGTCTTTTTTTGGAGGGGCCTACTTGGAGGTTGGAAACTCTTCGGTCATACAAGGAGGCATAACTGATCCAAAGCCCTTTCTTGCGTCGCGTGGGACTTGAACCCACTAAGTCAGCCCCCTCCCGGCACGTTTTCTAACATTACCTTAATCTTCAAACTGATATCCAGCTGAAGTCCGGAGAAAGGGTTCCTACAGCTAACTTCCTTTTTTCAAGATATAAGGTCGGTTTTAGTTTTTATGGATTCGAACCTCTCAATTAGGAGTCTTGCAGGAGCAATGATTCAAGACTATGTGTGTAGTACTGGCAGAGCTTCCTACTTCTACCTTATCACCTTGCTGTAAACAGCAATGGCGATGATTTGTTTGGCTTCGGGAGTATGAGTTAGATATGTGTAGGTTTGATGGTTTAGCAATCATCAATTGAGCATAGATTATGTACTTTAGGTAATCATAATGTGTTGGGAAAATTAAGAATGAACCAATTGTGCGAATTAGAAATCGATGATGAAACACTAACTAAAAAAGCAGAACCAGGAGCAAGCAATATATAAAAAACCAAACCCTACATAGTGAGCCATTGAAAAGTATATTTTTTGCACTTTCAAGTAGAAAATTAGTTGTGTTTGCATTCGAATTTACCTCCTCATGAAATAACTATTTTGGTTTATCGTCTTACATCCTAAGTGTCTGTTTAACTATAACTAATAGTATATCTGCATAGTTCCGATCATGTGGTCGAACGCCCAATTTCTTTGACTTTTCAGTAAATATCTAATTGTTAGAGAGTTCATTCTTAAGTAGATGAATATATAGGCAATCATTTTCACCTTTGAGTACTTACAAAACATCATCTGAAACAATAACTTCTTTCATAGTGAAGAATTCTGATGTTTACCCTAGACAATGAATTGTTGATAACTATAACATTTCCTCCCTTCGCAACATAAATCTATAGCTTAAGAACATGTTTGTTCATATCTCACTAGTTACAATTAAGCTTATTTAATGTAATTTTAATAAAAATCAAATTAATCTAGAATGTGTCAATTCTTGGTGTTCGCTGAGCAGTTAATGATATATATTCAACACACATGTTCATAGCGGCTACACGAGAGGAGCAAATATATTTTCAAGTCAACAGAGGATCAGTATATATATAGAAGGCGGAAATGGAACAGAAATTGATATTTGGGGATACTTAAACCTTATTTTTGCAGAATCTTCTCCATTCTCAATGGCTCATATTAAGCTAATGCTTAAGATATTTTTAATTCTATGTATTGGATTTAATATGCCGTGCTGGTTCATAAAATTTAATGAAGCCAATATAAAGGGTGAATACTATCTTGCGTTGAACTAAGCACTGGTGTTGATGGGGAAATATCCCGCTTCGAGAAACATGTCCACTTAATCCCAAGGAGTATTTTCTTAGCTTAATATTAGCCAAGAGATGTTCTTGGTAGATATAAATGCTTAGGACATTTTGACTAACATAAAAACTAAGTTTCAGCTTGTCAAGCTTTTCAAACATTATAAGATGTCGAAACCTAAGACGTGGCAGGATTCTTACCTTTTAAAACCTCCCAAAAAATCTAATAAACTCCCAATAAAGTATAAAGCAATCATCCCTAATGAATGGGGCTTGAGGTTCTTTTATCTGAGCTTCAAATATATGCAGATAAGGTTACTACAAATTATTTATATTAGCTATTCTTCAAAAAGATTATATTTAGCATACTAAAAGATGTATAGGGCTTTTCATGAACTTCACAAAATGAATGTGGTAGTAACGTTTTTATGGCAGAATAAAGAGAGCTTACTAATATTGGGGGAGATACTTTGCTTTGAAAGTCATAGTCCATGTGACTAAATTCTCTAAGCCTATGATGCGTAAGTTGTAAGATTCACGTCTAAGTTCTACCATAAGTCTTGCAAGTCTAAAGGTTTACAGAATTTCATTTACCATTGTAACATTATTCAAAAGTTTGTATTTAGTAACGCAAAATATAACATTGATTTCCAACGAATCAATGGGGGAAGAATAAATGCAGCCACAATATTGGTTGAGGAGACAGTGAATCTAATGTTAACTAAGAAGCTTACCCTAAAGTATCAAAAGTGTGATTTCCTAAATCAAAGTAAGAAATTACGAAACTGAACTTACATAAATAGTTCTTATTTCGTGGAAAAGAAAACACGAGATCTTTTCTGATTTAGTCATGAAATTTGTTATCTGTATAAACTCCTTTTTCTATTGGACATTTTGAATGCATCATCAGTTAACTAAAATACTTGATAATCCTAAGAAAAGACTTAATACATACTAAAGAAAAAGTATTTTACTACTAAACATAAACTGTTAGTTATACCATTCCTTACACCTTAACCAGCCTCTAGGCGGTCTAAGAGTGTAAACAGGTTTTTTTCCAAGATAATTAATCAGAAAGAAAAGAATATTCGATGCCCCAGAAATAAACCGTGCGATCAGTAGTCCAAGCTAATTATTACTTATAGCTAATGGAGGGTTGCTAGGTTAAAAAAGTCTATAAATACAAATTTATCTGTCTAAAATTCTTGAGCTACAAAGTAAGACTTATTTCATGAGCTGGAAAACCAAACTTAGCTCTCCGTCTTCTCACGCCAAACACTATCTAATAGTTCAATGCAAGCTCTATTTCTCTCAATCCAATGTAAGAATTTTGCTTGCTGCACGGGGGTAATCTGCTGCATCAGAGCCTTCATTCTATTATCCCTATGAGTCAAAACTTTCATCATCTTGTGCTTAACTTCTTCCACACTTCTAAACAACTCAATAGTTGCTTCCTCACCGGAGTCAGCAGCCATACTCATCACGTTGCTTTTCTGCTCTTCAGTAAGACCAAGTTCCGCCTTAAGCTCAGCCATTAACTCTGTGTCTCCGCCGCTCTGCAAGAGCCAGATCAACATCTTGTTCACTTGACTCGGAATACATAGTGTCTTCACTTTATCCAGAAGTTCGGAAAGCACACCTCTGCGAACACTACCACTATCCGACCAGCATTCACTATGCTGCTGCAGGAGGGGGAGGATCTGTTCCTGCTGTTCTTGTGGAGTCAAATTCTCCTTCAAAGTGGCAAGTTTATGAATATGCTCTACCTCTTCCTGTCTTCTAGCCTCGTCCTGAGGTTTCCTATTCGCTCTTCCAGTATTGATTGCCCCGTTCTTGGCTTGCGCTGTAGCTAGCTCCGCTTGTAGTGAGGATAGGTTCGACCTAAGCCTGGTTAACTCTCCCTGTAGTAAACTAATCTTCTCCCTCTTTCTCTTTCGACAATTACGTGCTATTTCTCGGTTCCTCATCAACCTATCACGTCGAGCTGTAGATATTTTATCATTTTCAATCTTTTCATCCAGCGCTTCTGTCAAGTTCAAGATATCTACATCGATTTCTTTTTTCGCAGTCATTTGTTTTTGTTGATGGGATTTGCCGTGAATTGTTCTTGGCCATGTAGCCCAAATTGTCAACCAAATGATTTACAGAACGTTCTGAGCGTCAAGGCTAGATATCCGATTTAATCGTTTAAAGTACAAATAAAATTATTGCCTGCTATATTATTATACGTTTAAATAAGAATATGCGATTTACTACCAATAGTTAAACGAAAAATATGAGTTTTGAAGATAATTTACGGTTTATTTTTGTATATAGTTAAAAGATTTTTATACTTTAAAATATCGCGTCATATATATTTTTTATAGAAAATAGATTGCGTAATGCTTCTTAAACTTTAATATTGTACTTTAAATACCGCGTCATTTGAATACTGATAAAGTATCTGTGAAAATCATACACCAATTGGTTTAATATCATCTTGCTGCAGTACTTGGAGGAACAAATGGGTAGCCAAGTAAGTTAGAAGAAATAACTATCCGAAAGATAAAATATATGAGCATTATACTCCTCTAGCCAGATAAAAAACTCTATTGAGATACATTCTTTCAAAATATTTGTAATAGGATATATGAGTAGTGGCGTGCTCGAGATAACTTTCTCAGTAGACATTCCTGTTGAAACCATTTTATTGATGCAACTTCGGAACTTACGAATACTGCTATATTCATTAGATATATCTCAAAGCAGCTAAACTAACTAGGTAAGAGGCATATAGCTGATAGAGAATGGTCATAGAGGTGTTAGAACATATGAAACACTTTGAAAGGTTCCTTGTAATGAAAAAAACCAACAAATGTGTTTAAATTCTTAAATTCCATGAGTCACTCGAATATTATTCTCTTCATGTCATAAGCGGCTAACTTTATTAGCGCGTTTTTGTGACCACTTGAAAATGAGCATTATCCAATACTCGTTATGACCAAAACCAACAGCCTTCCACCCTTCTTACTCATGAATAACATTGTTTTGTAATAATTGAGCACCCTTCTGCATTTACTTCTTGTTAACTTAAACCCATACTATTATATTTACACTTAGACTGAATGGTAAATAATTTAGGTGTCACTATATTTTCGTCATCATAGTTAACTTCATAAGGAAAAAAGAATCTTACCCTCTTCAATGCTCTGATGCAAACAAAGACAATGAACAGTATGGTTGCTTTAGTTTCTCGAATAATATTTTAAAAGTGAAAAGTTGCTATCTTCCTCGCTCAAAATTGCACTGTTAGACTTTCTACTCTTACACTTATGGCACATGTCACAACTTCTAGTAGTCTAACCTTGGCAAACAACAATTCAATCGATATTTATATATGTAAGCACTAGTAATGTTATTTTATTACAATGATTCTCAAGACAAAATCACCCAATCACTGTGAAGTATGTACCATCATTGATATGTAAAATTTCATATCCATCTTTTTCGTTGCAGTTAAACCACCTCGCCTTCAAAAAATTACGAAAAAAAACGAAAAGTTCAAGTATAAAGAGATTAACGATTTTTTGCCATTGCACCTGGGGTTCATGCAGGAAAGAAAAACTCTTCCAAATTCGATAGAAACTGACTTAATTGATGTTGACTAATTGTGTTTCTCTGAACCGATGGACATAGTTATCCATGCCTGCGCGCACGGTTTTTTGTGCAACTTGTTCTTCAATATTTTCCTGAGAAAACTAGCATTCTTTGAAAACTCAAGAAGAAATAAACATTTTTTTGAAACATTCTGGCATTAACATTCGGAAGGATCAGAATCTGGTTGATGTGCTTGAGCTATTACAGTCATTTCTGACAGAAAAAAATGTAACCTTCTTAGATTATTCTTAGCCAGCATAAAATGATACTAGAGATAAGGAAAACTCGAATTCAAAGATTCTAACAAGAACAAGCCATCTTAGACAGAAAGTTAGTTTAGTCTTGCCAACATTCTAATATTGGTGAATTGACCCTTTATCATGACTTCATTGAAGCTTTTATATTGTTTCTTAATTTTAGCTTAACTTGTTTTCCACTCCGATTGCCTGGTATTAGCGCCTTAAGCTTTGAGAGAAGAAATCACGAAGACTGGGATAGCGGATTAAAGTACGATTGCTACAAAACCTCTGAAATATGAGGAAACAAAGCTTGTCTCTATACTATATGTTCAATTATTCATTTTCTAAGGTTCCCATAAACACCCCATTTCAATAACTTACTGCAAATACTATTTTTATTGTGTTAGTAGACAAATAAATGTTTAGGCAGTTAGTTCATAATATGCAGTTACGCCTCAGAAACATTTGTGGTTATACTTACACCTAAAGACAGAGGCACCAAGTAGGATTATGCCAAAAAACCAGATGGCCTAGAGCTCTACATACCCCCTTCCCCTTGTGTAAGAATATAAAGAAAGTTAGAATGGCGGAAAGCTAAATTGTAATTGTCTTAGTTTTGCAAATTGGTAGTGTGATTACTTTATTCAATAAACTCTTACTTCAAACGAACAATGAAATGAACTTTAAATCAAAATAATATGAATTCTAACAAGGCAATACAAAATTATAACTATTGTTGGCACGAAGCATAATCAATATTCAAAGACGACTCAAACACTTTGTTAGTCTAATTTGCATGTTTCTTTTATTTCCCTAGGCTGAAGAAAACATGATTTTATCCACAGATGGAGAACATATAGATAATAAAAGTTATTCTTGTGGAGTCGATTTGTCTTTGCAGCATATTGCAAAAGTCTAACTGAATTGGATATTGATTTTATAAAAACGCCCAAGCTAGCATGTAAAGAGACTCATACATTATTGGACCAGGGTTTGGTTCCAGAAGTTTAACAATATAAGTGGTGTTAGATGCTTGGTAATTTCATGTTCATGTCCACTTTAAAGCTCTGGAAGCAGTTATAAACACGGAACCACGAAAGACCGCGTATTTTTTAATAACTTTTTTGGCAAATGGGGGGTACCAAATTTTTCAGTTTGTATCCAACATATTACTTTTTCAAGGGTCTATTAAGAGGGAATTATGGTTAAGTTATCAAGAACATGAACTAAAATAGTATGAGCAGGTAAAATCTTTTTATGATAATTTGTGACAATTCTATGTCTTCTTGTTTGTACTAGATATATCGATATCTAGTGCTTTGCTATACACATATAAATAGGCACAGCTTCTATTAAGCCCTTTAATTTTATGTAATTAAAAAATGTAGTTATTGAGCTTGCATATGTAAAAAATGAAAATATATACTTAATGATAAATGAATAACCTTTTTGGTTTGTTGTTTAAAATGAACCTTTACATCTCTGAATAATTCAGGAAACATAAGTTAATACCAGCAAAATAAGTTTTGGGGAAACATCTCCCATTTGTTAACGGCGGTATGCTTTCAACTAGCATAAAGTCGGAGATAGTAAATTGTGCCTGAAAACAGATAATATGAATATATCTTGTTTGGTATTCAAATTCTCAAAAGATTCGAGGGTTAATATTACCAATAAACGAGTATCATTTAAACTTAGTAACCCGATCTTCGTATATTGTTAACAGTATTAATATTTTGAGATCTGCAAACACTAGCTTTGAATACACGAAAACTATGTCGTTACAAGGTTAATAGTTAAGGCGGCATTGAGGCAATATATTTGCAAGTTACATATACAATTTCCCAAGAATTTTGACCAGTTTAGCACTCATTGGGAAATCTATGACTACTGAACCTGTTGTCGCTATCCATAAGCAGCATTGCTAGATCTTATGCTTGAAAAATATTTGGTCGTCTAAGGAGGGTTAAAATAAACTACAGGGATAAAAAAGAGAGCTTACTGTTATGTCTCTCCTTTTCTCATACAAAGTTTCGATTTTTACTTAATTGGATTTTGAGACAGTGTATTGGGGGTTTTTTGAAACAGAATCATTCGACAATTTATTCCAGTTAGTTTTTTTTAGTTTCTTTCATGATAATTTGACAACCAGTTAAGAGGTTTTACAATAGACGACACACACCAAATTGAAATATTTAATTGTCATACAACAGGAATACTTCTGCGAGGAAATTGTTTTGATTTTATGGATATATGGCTTTAGCATTTGCAGATAGAAAATTTCTGAGTTCAATTGCTTATATCTTAAGGCTTAGAGTAAACATTATTTATGATATAATTTCCTGTTGAAATTGTTGGGAATTAGGTCATTTGTAAGGATTAGACTTGTAACAGAAATCAAGCAAAGTACTAACTTGTGAGGGCTTAAGCTCTCAATCGGTAGCTTGCCCTTAAAAAGATCCTAGCCTGGTCAAAGAAGGTTGGCATATGCAGGACAATTTGGGAGCAGTCTTCTGTATCAATGCTCCTTCAAAAATTTCTTTATTCCAAAAGCAAAGAGATTGTATGTATCTTTGCCTATGCTTTGTAGTTTATTTATAATAGTTAAGAGGCTCTCGTCATTTTGAGGTGTTTTGGTACTTTGTTATTGGTTTCTTACAGAGTAAGGACACCTGCGCTGGCGGTTAGGGCATATTCTTCGTTAGACTAAAAACCGCAAGTTTTGGTACCATCAACATTCTCAAACTCAATTCAAAATATTATGGTACATCGCATTTAATTGAGTACCAGTGGTGAGAATACTTGAGGCCGACCGATATTAAACATTGTTTCTTTGTCTCTAAATATTTCCCATGAATTTAACGTCGTTATATATAGAGATGTAGATTGAGGAAAGCCCATCTCTGAGGAAACAAAGTTTCTCCTATTAAAAATAATTTAAATCAATTTTTACAGTCCCCTCTACCCTCTAGCCTCAGTCATGAAGCTTAATTTTCTCACTGCGTTCCTCAGTCAACTCCTCAGCCAGTTCGTTACTTAATTCTTGGCTGAGCTCCACAAGAGACTTCAATCAAATCCAGGATAATTACTCATTCATTATGATATCTATATGCACTCAGATTAACTCAGTTACTTGAAAAATGTATCAAAAGTACGATTGATTCTTCAGTGAGGATTCACTCTTCAACCTATTTGCATGGTGCTGGGGAGACTTTGTCGAGAATTTTCCCCACGTGGGGTAGGTATGTGGTATATTATAGAGTTAAATATCTTATTCTCTTAGTAATAGAAAGTGCTTTTGCTCGAGAGACATATGTTCTTCTTTGGCCACATCTTCTTCGAAACAAACTTTTGCCGAACAAAAGTTATTATGATTCACGAATTTCACTTGAACGTACGATATAGCATTACCACAACCTACTATTTTCCCAATTAGTATGAAGGTCTTGTTCTTTGCTGAAGCAAGAGAAATAACGGAGACTAACTCAATAACCCTACCAAGCCAAACTTTTGAGACTCTTAAGCAATCTCTAGCCATAAAGTATCCAAAAATCAAAACAATTCTTGATTCCTGTGCATTTGCTTTGAATGAAGAATTAATCTTTAACCCCGAACCAACCTTGCTTTTAAAAGAAGGTGATATATTTGCCCTTATTCCACCGGTTTCTGGTGGGTAAAATAATACTATATGATTTTATGTATACTCTATTCTTAATAGCAGCTTTAAATTGCTTTGTTCGTAGAACTACTACTTAACTTTAAAGGGTTTTCAGTGGATAAGAGCTCTTCACAGCAATCATACGTTGCTATCTAACGTCCAACATATATTACTCCAAGTCCTTTTCTTCTTTTACTTTACATGTCAGAAAAAACAAAAATCTCAAGAAAAGTCATTTTTTGGTTATTAACCCGTTTATTCCACCACTATAAAAAGAACTTTATTCAAGTTCTTTTCCTTTGTTCTTACATTAGCACCAAAACAAGTAATAAGATTTCACCCTTGTCGTTGTGTAGTTTAATCTAACTTGAAAACTTTCTCTCAACTTCTTTTATTATAAGGTTTAATTTTCACGCTGTATTCTCAACACAAAATAACAAACTCTATTTCAGCAGTTGCATAAAGTCTGGGACAACAGAACAAGAAATTGAGAACCATAGATGATAAAGTACAAAAAAAAGTAACTAAAACATAAATTAGTATGAAATGTGCGAGAAAAAAATATGCAGGATACCAGTTTATGTTCTCAGGAAGTGGGGGGTTAATGGTTCAAAGAAGTTTGAGTTTAAGTTCAGCAGAAGGAGAATCTGTTGGTAGAAAATCTGATATTTTGAGAGGTGATGAAAGTGCTGATGAAGATGAAGGATCGATGCTTTCCAAGAATGAGGATTTTGCTCATAAAGTTGGTCGGCTTGTAGAACTGTTTGAAGAGAAGAAATATAGGGGTAGAGTGTTGATGTGTATCTTTGCTCTGGTGTTACTATGGAGTTGTTCTTTTGCGGTGTGTCGAGCTTTTGTGAATGCAATTTTACAATCTCCAAGTCTTGAACGGGTTGAAAACGAGTTACTTAATTTAATTGATCAAACTGTTGGGCAGAACGATTCTCACGTGAATTGTGTGGTGAGAGAATTTGAGAACTGTAACCGCATTTATCATATCCAAAATCAACAAGAGATTGATAGGTTCACATCTATTTTACAAAAAAATGCAGATAATTTAAATAGTTTGAGTGAATTGAAAGCTGAATGTTCCACATTGAACCAAGATATAGACAACATTTTGCGAAATGGAACTCTTCTTCCAAGTAGGTTTTCACTTCCAAAAAGAGAAGACAAAGAATGTGTGGTAGAAGAAATTGACAGAGTTACTAAAAGACAAGCAAAAGCAGCAGCTGCTGTGGCTGTAGGAGAATCTGCTGAGGCTGAGTCTAAAACTGTGCTGGAGGACTTTAATGCACAGGTTGAAGCCAGAAGAGCGTATGATCAAAAATATTTCAACGTAACTCTTCCAAACGCTTTGGCTAGTCTTGTAAAGGACGCCAAAGATGTTTTTCCAGATGCTGAGAGATTGCGTGAAAGCTTAGAAAAAATTCAACTGCAGGCAGAAGCTTGTGCAAGTTTTGAAGATGTGTTTGATAAGAATGGAAATAAAGTTGATTGTGCCGAAATTGCAGTTCCAGAGGTATTTCAAGGTCAAATAGATGGTCTTACAGAAAAATTTAGAGTTGCCCAGCAAGTGGTTGATACCTTTCGTGATGTCTACCGGGTTATGAGCAATGTTGTATCAACAATTCTCAATGCCATTCAAAGTGTTAGAAACAATTGGTTCTTTGGTGCCATAATAGGTAAACTCTTTGATTTAATTGGGGGCGGAGCATTTGATTTGTCAGCATTCACTATAGACGCTGCCGATTTTAATTTGGGGCCAATTCCAGGAGGAGACCTTAGAGCCCTCAGAAGTGCAGTTAGCAGTGCCTTTGAAAGCTTCCAAATAGACCAGTTGGATAGACTTCAAGAATTGGATCAACTATTTTCTGAGCTCGGAACCTTAGATCAAACTTTTCTAGAAAACCTTTTTGATGGCTACGATGGTCCTGCACTCTTTAATAGTATTTTTTCACTAGATATTGCTGAAATCATAAGAGAAAACTTAAAATTCGTTCCTGTAAGCTTTGTTCCGGAAGAAGTGGGGGAACTTGTATCCAATGCAAAGCAACGTGCTGCAAATTTGATAAACCAAAACGATGAAAGGGAGTTTTCGTTGTTTAATTACCCTACTGCATATTATACAGCATTTAAAGAGAATTTATTACGTATTGGTGACTTACTTGTCCTTTTTGATGTTGTTTGGAGGATTATGCAATCAATTTTGTTGGTGAAAAAATATTGGAATATATCAGGAATAAATACGCCGCCCGCCAACATGCAATCAGATGAGGGAAAAGTATTTCAACCAAAGCAAACAAGTTTACAGAAAGGTGTGAAGCTCATAACAAACCCAATTCTTAGTCTCAGTATCCTAACACTTTCTTTTGTGTTTCAAATTTCGTTGATTTATTTGGCATATAATCCCCTCTACTCAGCTTACATTGATGGCTGTATAGAGCACAGTTACGACGATATTCCAAATGAGGCCAATGGGACTATGTTTTTTAGAAATGTATTCCCTGTCGCTGTAAATTTGGCTGCAAGAGAAGGAAATAATATAATTAAGACAAAAGTTGACACACTGAACACTGAGAGAGCTCTAACTTGTCAGGATTATTACAGAGATTCTTTGGAACGGAGAGACGATCAGAGCTCAACTTACCTAAATTTGAACACAGATTTAGATATCCTAAAGGAGTCTTTAACACCATATGTTGATTGCGTTGATTGGGTTCACTTTGATTCTATTGCCACAATACTAGATGAGGAGGCTAGAGCTATTGCACCTTTGATAGAACGTGTTAAGGAGTTGGAGTGTTATAAAAAAGATATTCTCTTAGCACAAGAACGCTTCTCTGTTGAATTTTCCGACGACATAGCAATGTATCAATGTCAACTTGTGGAAGAATGCATTCTACCATGTCCTGGTGTTGAATACAATACACTGGAGAAAACAAGTTTTGACTCAATGTGTACTGCGGAATGGGGTTTCCATGCGTATTTTTTGACTGGGTTGGTATCCTTTTTTATGTATTTTTGTTTGAATATAAGCAGATACTATATCATGCGCGGGGTTCTTGCTGCATTTTATCACCATATTAGTTTAGACTTGTACAGTTATAGAGGAAGTTGCACACTAAATGGCGATATCATCTTGCCTCCAGAAGTAGTTTCAGAAGAATACACGTTCCGTGATTTATTGCAAAAGCGGTTAGAAAAGGCACTGAAAAGCTTTGCCTGGTCTGGAAAGATTGAAATGTTTCTTGCATTCGCCATGAACTTGCCTTGGATTGTATTTTTAGCTATTGTAGCACCTAGTTTACAGTTTGAAAACAGAGAATAAAGACAACTATGAATTATTGAAATTGATATTACTGTATTAAACACAAAAATAAAGAACCATAAAATAAATTTGCTTTTTTTTCCTTGATTATATTACTATACAAGTCTTGAAACAACAAGGTTCTTAAGCAAAATTTTATGTGCGGAGTGGGGTTTGAACCCACGCACTTTCGTATTGCGGCCTAAACGCAACCCCTTAGACCACTCGGGCATCCGCACATGTGGAGTGGTCGAAGTCCATACAAATTAAATTGTAACTAACCATAAAAACCAAGCTTGAAAAGAATATAAAGTAAGAAAGATGCGTCAGCTCGGACTAGTTTACCATAACTATCTAATTTCACATCCACTTCTGGCAAAATCCTTGACATCAGCAGCAATTTCAACATTAGGTGATGCAACGTCACAAATTCTCTTTAGCAACGACCCGTTCGACGCTAGGCGCACAGCTAAATTTGGTATCCTTGGGTTCTGTCTTTTTGGAGCACCCTTTCATTTCTGGTTTGGATTCCTTGGGAAAAAATTTCCTCTACCTTCAATAAAAGTGGAAAACTACCGAAAAAGCTATGGAGTCGCAGTATTTAAAAGATTAGCAGTTGATCAAGCTCTCTTCGCACCTTGTTTTGTTGCAGTAGTCATTTCGACAATCACAGTGTTTCAAAATGAAAGACTTGACCTGATACAAATCAAGACAAGTCTTGAACAGCGATATCCCGACACAGTAATTAAAAATTGGTCTCTTTGGTTTCCGGCGCAGATTATCAATTTTGGAATTGTTCCCGGTCATTACCAAGTTTTGTTCTCAAACGCTGTATCTTTTGTTTGGAATGCTTACTTATCTTACGCTGCTTACAGTTCTCCATCTAGCGTTAAGATCTCAGAAGATCGATGATATTTTTTTCCTTTCTTTGCTTCTTAAGCCATAAGCTGACATCAATTTTGTTGTGCTCAGCAGCTAAATCCTCTGCTGTTTCTCCAAATCTTCCTTGTGTCAGGAGAAAGTCCTTGTTAGCGTCTTTAACTAGAACCTTCGCGACATTCAAAAACCCCTCCTTCGCTGCAAAATGTAGTGCTGTCCATTTTCGTGTTTTCATCCTTCTGTAAATTTCTGCACCGAACTCAATTAGCAACTCGACAATGTCATCAAATCCATTTTCCGCAGCAATCATTAAGGGGGTCTGCCCTGATGAGGATTTTAAGTTGATGGCATTTTCAAGTTTTCTCTTCTCCTTTTGGATAGCTTTTGTTCCTAACACTGTCAATTTTGAGAGAATCTTTTCGAGAATTGCTACAGATCCTGAAAGACAGCAGAGATGAATTGGTAGGTTCCCAAACGAATCAACCTGAAGAAGAGAATTAGCAGTCTGGTAGGGAAGTAATGCAGTAGCCATCTCCTGATGCGCCGGTGAGTTTTGAATGCACACGGATGCGAACAGGGTTCTTCCTGATGCTGGACAAATTAATAAGGACAGGTCCGTGCTTTGGCTAAATTTCAAGATGAATGAATTTACCTGAAAGTACTTTCCTTGCTGAATTCCAAGGAACAATTTCTTAATGTCTTTCTCCTCTGGAGGTCCAAATTCTCCAGAGAGGTAAATTTTAAAACGTTTTTCAGCTCTCTTTAATGATGCAAGGAGCTCACTCTTAATTTGTTCGAAGGTAACGTCCTTGGCATGTAGTGAAGTAAGTGCTCCTTTTTTTTTGTCGAACAGCACTTTCACTTTGGTAGCGAACCTTTGATCGTTGCTAATGTTTTTTTTTCGTTTTCAGCTGTTATTATTATTTAAAACAGGATTTTCCAATGTTTGTTACATTGGCAGTTAACTAGAGAGGAAACGAATCGAGAGGTAATAATTTAGTTGCCAGAAAACCAGGAGCTGAATAATAAACTCCATAATTACTAAGGGGCGAAGCTTAAGGAAATCTACTTGACGACGAAACCCTAAGTCTTGTAGCTCTATATTTTTGCTGAAAATAAATTAAATACAGTTTGGAATACATTCACCAATAACGTACTGAACTCTGTATGTTCTTGTGAAGAGTATACTTAGTTGCAAAAACGCAATTTAGTCTGAGTAGGAAATATCTAAGTCCTGCTGATAGTCTTTATGCTCTGCTTTATATAAATGATTGCTCTTCTCTGTGGACAGTAATTAAATTATAGGAATGAGCACAATGCTTCTACCATAAACCAGCTCCTAATGTAACTGGTTTCTGTAACCATTTGTTTTCAGAGTTTGTCGACTTAGCCTAGGTCAACAAAAATTACAAATGGCTTCAAATTACAACTTCTGAAGCATCTAGCACTAATTGAACGGTATGACGAGACCTTGGAGTTTCGAAAATGTCTCATAGAAAGAAAAGACACAAGAGAATCTCAACAGATCCAAATTTCTCTAGGCAAGGTTCAAAAATTATGAAATAGTTAATATTTTGTAGAACTGTCTCTCTAATTTCATATTAACTTCGTTCAATTAAAAACAATATCATCAATTATATGCTGGAAAGCTTATTTGGATCATAGACGCATTACTTACTGATTCACATCCTAGAACGATTTCATTTTGTTTCTTTCAACAACGTAACACAAACTTTGAGGAATTAGAACATAAATTTAGTCGCCGTATATTGTATGAGTAATACATGATACTAGTCTTGTTCTAAGGATGGGCGCATAAGTGAGTGTTGATGTAATTATTTGCTTCGTATTTTTAGTTGTCAAGTCTGGGAAGTACCAAACTAACAATTCAAACGAAGGTATTCAACAAACTACTTAAATACCATTACTCAACATACTACGTAATCCATGACAACACTGAGCTTAGGATCAAATTATGCGAGGCATTATTCTTTGACAATAACTTTTCTAATCAGGAAGTAAGAAATTTTCAAAGCCAATATTTATTGGTTTTAGGTATATAGTGATTTTCACTGGCTTATTAATCTAATTCTTCTATTCAATGATGTGAACATTCTGAGAGTAGTTTCTTAGGAACAAGTGGTGTGTGATACATCAAGAAAGGAATATTATCTTGTTTCTTGTTTATTAAACTTTGCGTGTCCCGGCATAATAACAATCAAGCATTCGAAGAAATAGAATTTGCTAGCATTATAATATCATCCTATAGAAGCCCTGGCTCATTTCCCTTGAACTCAGAACCCCTGTAGTAATACAGCAGTTTAGTTATATTGGCTGGTTCTTCAAAACTTAATACTTAATTACTATAGTTGGACGATAATTCCCGCGCCTCTCCCGAATTTTTCTGTATTGGCACATTTATGTACCATTCCTTTAACAGATAGATTATTTTAAGTTTTGATAATGGGTGAATGCACTACTTAGTTTTATTTTCCAGCTCAATTAATTCTGATCTTATTTACAAACGAGAAGATCTGCTATCATAGTATTCTCCCTAGACAAGCTTTTGATGCAAGTTAATACTTTGCGGATTTGTTCTAAGTAAAGCCTCTACAGAACTATGCGCCAGTGTGAATTGATATCTACGTAAATTATCTTTTTTTTTGTATCATGCATCTTGTGGACTTTTCAAAGTAGTAGGCTTTAACTTTCATATCCGGAAATTGTCTTGACTCTCAACTCTTAAAGTGCAATAAAAGAGCACCTGTGTAAATTTCACAAATTGTTACCCTTTTGACACAAAACTATGCTGTCCATTGTTAAGAAACAACTATTAAAAGCTATGGGAAAGAACATACGTCTTGTTATATATTTAGGGCATCGCTGAAGGGACTTCTTACTCCTTTAAATATATATAAATATGAAACATAGAAGATCTATTTTCAAGATATTCATTTAGTTTATCAATATTCAGTAATATATGAGCCCATAAATGATTGTACCAATTATTTTAGAATATTTTGATGTTTTTCGTGCTGCATAGATCACATCTTTATGTCCCGTTTTCCAAAATACAGTTGTCCCATCCGGTTATATACCTGGTCAATCAAGGGGTGCTCAAATTATTGAGTAATTATCTATTAACGGAAAAACTCTACGCATATATCATAACGAAAAAATATCGAAATTAATGAAACATATTAAAAAACCAAAAAAAGTGATGCCCTTTGGAAACTGCTTCGGTGCTTAAACATATATGTTACTTTATGGTTTCATGAATACATACAAAACTGAAAAAAAATATTGCAATGAAAAGAGGAGAAGTTTCAGAACCAATAGAGTTTATGCCGTACCCCTTACAAGAAGAAGCAAAATCTAATATTCAAGTTGATTTCAAGCCATTTCATACTTGGACTTCAGAAGATAAAAAAGAATATAATGCTCGGGTATTAAGAAGACACAGGAGGAAAGCGAAGCTACAGAAAATAGCTGCAGTTGAGAAGGTCACAAAGGCTAAATTAAAGCTGGAGATTTTGCGAGTCAAGTCTGTTTCATTACAACGTGAATACACCAACTTAATTCCTTTAATAGAAAAACACCGAAATACCTGGAGTGCATCATACTTGCGTACACAAAATGATAGGTTACGAAAGGAAGTTCAGTTTGAACGAGAAAAAGCAGTATTCAGGGAAAAGATTGTTCATTTAGTTGACATATGTCCAAAGGAAAATATAGACAGACTTTTTAAGTTTATATATGAAAGAAACTTGAAGTTAATAGATGCTTTTTCAGACTTCAAACAAAGGAACTATCTGGAAATTGATGAAAAAAGAATTCATCTTGAAATGAATGTACGCAGCTTCCACACAATAGTTAAAAAAGAGATAGAAATAAGAAGAAATCTACCAATAAAACTTCGTAGATTGGCGTATGATAGAAAAAAGAAATCATTTTTCTTGCTGAACCTTTTTGTAGAGTGTAAGAGCTCAACAAAGATTCTTGAACTAGCTTGGAATGTGTTTTGTGAAAAACAGTTACAAGAAAATAACTTTGACCGTATTATTAATTTGGCAGAGTTTAATTTAGATGAATTTAAGTTTATCAATCAGTGGTGGAAATATAAGAAGGTTGATTCAGAGCAAAGAATTAAGTTTGTAAGTTGTATCGATAGTAAGAAAGGAAAACAATATGTGTTTGTTTATGTTTTAACTAAAATAAAGAAAAGAAATTTTATTTGTTCTTTGAAGTATGAAATTAATGAATTTGGCTTAAATTTATATAAAAGAAAAGAAGAGTATATAATTCTATTTGAAAAACTTAGTTTAAAAAGTAAACGAATCAAAATAAATATAAATTACATACATAATAGGATTGAACTGTTGATCCCGAAAATTATTTCAGGACTTGAATTCTTAATTGGAGGACAAAAATAAACTAGAATTTTGAAGCACAGTATATTAAATGTATAAAGCTAAAAAACGATGTAAAACTTACCTTGAGAAGCCAGATACACAACATTTGTTCAACTACCAAATAATCTATTAAAAACACTTTTGTTTTGTTCAAGGGTCTAGATAAAAAGTATTCAAAAGTAACCCCTATAGTTTAAAGATGGAACTCAGCACGCACAAGGTATTTAGAGTTTTTGGTATAAGATAATTGATACCTAAAAGGAGAATATGCAATAACGTGTTCATTTTCTCTCCTATATTTCTTCCAGTCTGAAAATGAAAATCAATGTATTAGAAATTATTCATTTTCTTTGTGTGCAGCCTGAGTAAATAAATTGTCTCTGGCTCCAAAGGTATTATATATTTTCCTTACTTCAGTTCATTAGTTAATGCGTTGAACTCTTATATAGATCTAAATTAAACAGTGGTAGCCCAAGTACCTTATAATTCTTCCATCTGTCCCTACAGTTCCTAACTAAAGATTTATTGTATTTCTTGTGTTGCATGATTATTGTATCTACATACCACATATGGAAAGGTTGCTTGATTTTTCTAGGCAGTGAATAATGTTTCCTTAATACTTGATTTTTTCCCTTTTCATTTTGAGTTCAATTTAAACGATTAAAAGAAACTATGTAGATAAACGGATAGAAATACATTGATAATAGTCAGAGAAAAAATAAAGAGAAATAAGCTTTTCATAAAAAAATCACTATAGCATAGTAGTAAGCACCAAAAATATGGGCTGAATAACCTTCAACAATGTGTTCCTTTACACATTTAGGTAATGTTTTTGTGTATGATTTATTCAAAGCAGGGTCAAGTTTCTAAAGTCACCTCCAAGAATTATTCCGCACTACTTTATTCTAAATCCATTTAATTTTCTTGTTAGAGTTAATCAAATATTACTTTGCTAGAGAATACCTGAATATCGAAAATAAGCATCATGAATTAAGAGTGGCTGTCTTCTAAAAATGTACAATTACCAGTTCCCAGTAAAGTATTTTTCGTTAGATTTCAGATTTATCGGATGAAGCCGACTTGAGATAATTCTGAGCTGTCTTCTGTCATAAATATATGGTACGTATTCTTTTACAGTTATTAATATGAAACTAAATTATGAAGGGTAATAACAAGAAATTATAGAGCTCCCAAATGCAGAATAGATGTTTACTCTGTTACTGTAAGTGCCAAAACTTCCGGGGTTATCTCGGGTAAGTCTCACTCTTGGAGACAGAAACTAGATATGATGCAAACGCCAAGAGAAGAAAGTTAGTCAAAATATAGGTAAAGCAAGAGACCAAGAATAATTAAGTCAAGGGTTTTATCGAGATATCTTACTCCATAATACTCAATTGTCATAATACTTCTCCAAGGCTTAGAAACGGAAGCATCAAAGATAAAGAGAGCAAATAGCTAGTTCTGTTTAGTTTCCCAATGAAAGATAAGCTAACATTATATTTTTTACTTACTACTTTATAATTACCCATCAACTGACTTTGCTTCTACGATAGTATAATTTAAGATGAAAATTGTTTGTTTTTTTCCTTGCACTCCAACTCTAAAAGGTGACAAACATACTAATCTTGTAAGTTAAAGAAATAAGGCACTGTAATATCAAAACTACTATGTCCCCCAATGAATAACCTAGGCTTTCATAATATTTTGATCTTACTTTTTTTACTTGTTAAAAAGAAAACCAATTCGGTTTTGCGATCAGTGAAACACACGGTGCAAACTAATAAATAGAACATAAAGTAGATACTACAAGATTTTGATAGCCTGAAGAACAGATGAAATATAGAAAATTGTGAGCATAATAGAAACAAGTTCTGCGCAGATGGAAAGAAAATAAAAGGAATATATTACATCTTTAAGCCTAATGTATACTAAAAACTTAACTGTAATATATTTAAGAGAGAGAGGTCTTAAATGACGTGAGGATATAGAAAAAATCCTTTAAAGAAATGATGGTAGAAATATTAAGCCTACACGCAATGATGCTTCCCAATCTCTTTTAATAAAATTGGTATGATTCTATTTCATTAAGTAACAAAAATTCATTTTTGAAGAAATTAAATGTATATCAGAGGTATTTTTAAAAGTACTATAACTAGATAGTTGTTAATCAAGACAGTAGTGCGCATGCAAGCGGAAAACCAAAGCATCTGCACAAAAAGAATTGATATTTTATTAATACTACTTGACTTAGATAAGAGTATTTTTTGTCTTGGAAAATTAATTTGGTCATCTCTCATTATGGTACGCTTCTTGTTTCTTAGAACACATCTTGAAGAGCTTAGAATATCAATGTTGACTTAAAATAATGAAAACATGATACTAATTTCTCCAGGAACTAAGACCAAAGCTATTGGTATTGACTACTGTATTGTACATCCGTGATTTGTGAGCTCTTAACCACTTGATATACTATTGATTTGTCAGATCAGGTTAGAAAAAAGATTTAATATGATATATATTACCAAGAACCATACCTGTACTTGAAAAAAATACTAGACAATATAAATTTATCTTTTATTTATTTTCATATTTCTGCCAGTCGATAATATATTTGTAACTATTTCTTCAGTATGATTAAATGTGGATTGTTCCGTGGGTAGTATGCTGCCGGCAGCAAGCAACATGATACTACGGTGTACTTTTTTCGGGGGGACTACTATTTCGTTGTACAATCAATCTATTATTCTCTTATTCATGTAATTATCAATTGCTTGGTACGACACTTTTATCAAAATTCATATTTACCTGCCCCTATGTATATGGTTCGTACAAAAACATATTTACAATTGAGGTCGTTGTAAATTTCGTTTACCGAACGAGGTTTCGTTTGCATCTGAGCCGGTAAAAAACGGCTACTCGAAATATGGACAATTCCTTAAAGCAACGCATAGATCCGACTTATGTGGTGACCGTCTGTAGTTACTACAACACAGCTTTCTGAAGTAACATCATCATATTCTGGCAACATCCGCCAAATTTTAAGAGACTTGTTCCTTTGTTAAGAATCGGAACCATTCATACAAAGGCTAGATCACAATCGTGACAGATCGAGATGAATCACAAAAATTAGGTTTCGGATGAAACTCATATTCGACATATAAAAAATTAACTGTCGAGTTCGAGCAAAGTTATGCCGTTTCTATTGGGTTTTGGTTAAATTCCATAATTTAATTGGTTCCATCATGGTGGTTATAGGATGTGCAATGAAGTTGGGATTTTATTGAATGAGTGGTCGGTAAAACCCCATCAAATTATTATGACTAGAGTCAAATGCAACATCGATTTTGCTGGAGGTGTAGCTATAGACACTGATTATGGACAGCTTCGTAACATTCAAAACCTATGTTATTTTATATTTTTTGTCAATCCATATTTTTTCGAATGCAACTCCTTATAAGGGTTTTACTTTTTTCAGAAATAATGTTACTGTTCACTTTTGAGATTAATCCTTATTATCAGGGTTTAGACAATGTATTTTCCAGGCAAAATATAATTCACAAAGGAAATGCTGTTATGAGGATAAAAAACATTTATTGGATTTTCTTTGTTTCAACCACTTCAAGCACAACTAAAAGGCTTCTAGTAATAAAATGTTACAATAAAAAATAAATATTAATTTCTTATTGATAGATACAAAAGTTTCCCTTCCTGTTCAAACGTTGAATTAGCCTAGCTATAAATATAAACTCACAGCTTAACCTGGATTCAAGTTGCTTCAAACTAGAAGAAGAAATATAAAATATTCTCATCTGAAGTCAAGATGTTTTTTTGGCTAGAGCAAACATGAAACAGCTTGTAGTACCTCCAACCCACTTTTAAAGAAAATTGTAATTGAAATACATTTTAATAGAAAATGCAAACATGCCTTATTGGAGGAGAAATTAATATCAAAAGAACGCAATATCACTAGATTTAACCATTTATTATGATTCAGATCCCGACTTCTTACCTATAAACAAAAACTTTTTCTTGCTTTATGGCAAACAAATTTGACATAATCAGCTTCAAACTGGGACAACTTGTAAGTCTTAGCTACTCCATACTTCATATCATGAATAATGTATACACTTTCCCCTTAAGTTCAGATACAATTGAATGTTTTATCTTACTGTAAGGTGTAATCTAGTCATAACGTTACTAGTCTTATCTATTCGAACCATGACCACCTTTCTTGGCTTTATACTTAATAAGGCATAGTCACGGCAGTATTACACAAGCTCGAAGGCTCAAGAGGTACTAAACTGGTACAGATAAAAGAAATATTCTCATCGGTTAACTTGAGTTGCAGTCGAAATCCGTTGTTCCTTAATATAAAATCCCTGATTATGAAGCTGAGCAGATAGCTACTATAGTTACAGGCTTCCCGTTTTTTCTGCTTGAGACCATTCTAATGCAAACACTAGACTCCAATCCACAGGAAAATATTATCTCTGCAGAGACTTTAAATTAATTCTTCAATTTTGAAGAGCTAACATTAACAGGATTGAAGACATATTGACTATGCAGCTACAATTGAAAAAGGTTCGCTGAACAGTATATTAGACTCAACGTCCTTAGAATGTGAAAGTATTCAATTTTAGGGTCACTAACTTTTTCTAACATGTCATGCCTTGATCTTTCTTAGTTATTATTTGTTTGTACCAGTATTCTCAGCTTCTGTTCAATTGATGAAGACTAGGTCATTTGTTTAGATCAAATCTCCTCTCAGACGAATAAAATGAAGTGCTAAGATAAAGTTTAACAGTATTTCTAGATGGCAGTGGCGCATTAGATCGATCTAGTTGTTTTTCATAAGCCCCTTAGTGTAAAACTTGTTTTGAATTACGTCTTTTAGTCCACTAGATGATTAACTCTTACTTTGAATGGTGACTGCATTTATCATATTTAACTATTTGAAATTTGTTCTTAGCTTTTAATGGCCTTCTAACTACTAATTCTACTCTTTTATACGCTTATGTCTCAAGGCATTTAGTATTTTCCTAGCGATATCTCTAAAGCTATTGTATTGCAAGAGCCTTAGTGTAGAATAATGCTATTGATGCTTAGATAGTGGCAAGAAATAAAAGTAGCCACCATAGCTGCTTAGCTACAATTTTCTACTATGTATCTATTATCACATAACATGAAGGTGCTCAAGTAGCTTCTCATACATGCTTCAGGTAATACTGTGAAACAGATTTGGGGAATAAGGATAATACTGTCGAGTTACAATATGATAAAACCTGGTGAAGTCGGTTGGTCATTCATGGCTTTTATCTCTATTAAGATCCAAAAGGTCCTCTATTTGGCTTGTTTCATCCTTCAAAAATGAGTTTTAAGTTAAATGAATCCATTCCTAACGAATGGACCAGCTAAGGAACTCAACGTAGCCTGGAGCTCCAATGAGTTGAGCGACTCTTAGCTATCTACTATAAGTAACGTATGAACATGCTTTGGGAAAAAAGACGAGCAGCAATGGCTGTAAAATATCTGTTCATTACAGGTTCTTGCAGAGCTCGAATTACATTTAGTACTATGGAGGAGATGCAGCTTTAGGGTGTCTCCATCAAGTTATATTTTTAGTAGAGGTAAAACCGACACAGGGTAAACCTGAAATGAGACAAGGATATAGGTCTATCTGACTTCAGCAATTTCAGTGCAACTACTGAAATATCTACTCTCCCTAAACTCGCGTTCATTAAAGTTACTGCTTCCTGAAATTGAAAATAACTAAGAATATAGTCATTAACTATGAGAAGCTAATGTGTTCTAAGGCAACTTCTTTAAGAATTTAGAATTGGGTTTTTGGCAGAGAAGCTCGAAGAAACAACAAGTAAATTTAATAGATGGACCAAATTAGAAGAAAAAAGAGAAATATTTGCAACATTGAGCAAGTGGTATGTCCATTGTTAAAATTTAGGCTGTGCAAACGTTCTGAGTTTAAGGTACCAGTTTTAGACATGAACTTTTCTTAAAAACTACATAGGTAACAAGAACGTACAGAAGAATTTCTTTCGCAGATTCATGAAGAGTTTATTTTGAGAATCTGAAGTATTACTTACTCTGTGCTTTCAAACTGTAGACTAGGTGCTACAATAGCTAAAAATACAATCCAAGGCAAGTTCATGGCGAATGCAAGAAACATTTCAATCTTTCCAGACCACGCAAAGCTCTTCAATGCCTTTTCTAACCGCTTTTGCAATAAATCACGGAACGTGTATTCTTCTGAAACTACTTCTGGAGGCAAGATGATATCGCCATTTAGTGTGCAACTTCCTCTATAACTGTACAAGTCTAAACTAATATGGTGATAAAATGCAGCAAGAACCCCGCGCATGATATAGTATCTGCTTATATTCAAACAAAAATACATAAAAAAGGATACCAACCCAGTCAAAAAATACGCATGGAAACCCCATTCCGCAGTACACATTGAGTCAAAACTTGTTTTCTCCAGTGTATTGGATTCAACACCAGGACATGGTAGAATGCATTCTTCCACAAGTTGACATTGATACATTGCTATGTCGTCGGAAAATTCAACAGAGAAGCGTTCTTGTGCTAATAGAATATCTTTTTTATAACACTCCAACTCCTTAACACGTTCTATCAAAGGTGCAATAGCTCTAGCCTCCTCATCTAGTTCTATGGCCATAGAATCAAAGTCAACCCAATCAACGCAATCAACATATGGTGTTAAAGACTCCTCTAGGATATTAAAATCTGTGTTCAAATTTAGGTAAGTTGAGCTCTGATCGTCTCTCCGTTCCAAAGAATCTCTGTAATAATCCTGACAAGTTAGAGCTCTCTCAGTGTTCAGTGTGTCAACTTTTGTCTTAATTATATTATTTCCTTCTCTTGCAGCCAAATTTACAGCGATAGGGAATACATTTCTAAAAAACATAGTCCCATTGGTTTCATTTGGAATATCGTCGTAACTGTGCTCTATACAGCCATCAATGTAAGCTGAGTAGAGGGGATTATATGCCAAATAAATCAACGAAATTTGAAACACAAAAGAAAGTGTTAGGATACTGAGACTAAGAATTGGGTTTGTTATGAGCTTCACACCTTTCTGTAAACTTGTTTGCTTTGGTTGAAATACTTTTCCCTCATCTGATTGCATGTTGGCGGGCGGCGTATTTATTCCTGATATATTCCAATATTTTTTCACCAACAAAATTGATTGCATAATCCTCCAAACAACATCAAAAAGGACAAGTAAGTCACCAATACGTAATAAATTCTCTTTAAATGCTGTATAATATGCAGTAGGGTAATTAAACAACGAAAACTCCCTTTCATCGTTTTGGTTTATCAAATTTGCAGCACGTTGCTTTGCATTGGATACAAGTTCCTCCACTTTTTCCGGAACGAAGCTTACAGGAACGAATTTTAAGTTTTCTCTTATGATTTCAGCAATATCTAGTGAGAAAATACTATTAAAGAGTGCAGGACCATCGTAGCCGTCAAAAAGGTTTTCTAGAAAAGTTTGATCTAAGGTTCCGACCTCAGAAAATAGTTGATCCAATTCTTGAAGTCTATCCAACTGGTCTAGTTGGAAGCTTTCAAAGGCACTGCTAACTGCACTTCTGAGGGCTCTAAGGTCTCCTCCTGGAATTGGACCCAAATTAAAATCGGCAGCGTCTATAGTGAATGCTGACAAATCAAATGCTCCGCCCCCAATTAAATCAAAGAGTTTACCTATTATGGCACCAAAGAACCAATTGTTTCTAACACTTTGAATGGCATTAAAAATTGTTGATACAACATCGCTCATAGCCCGGTAGACATCACGAAAGGTATCAACCACTTGCTGGGCAGCTCTAAATTTTTTTGTAAGAACCTCTATTTGATCTTGAAACACCTCTGGAACTGCAATTTCGGCACAATCAACTTTATTTCCATTCTTATCAAACACATCTTCAAAACTTGCACAAGCTTCTACCTGCAGTTGAATATTTTCTAAGCTTTCACGCAATCTCTCAGCATCTGGAAAAACATCTTTGGCGTCCTTTACAAGACTAGCCAAAGCGTTTGGAAGAGTTACGTTGAAATATTTTTGATCATACGCTCTTCTGGCTTCAACCTGTGCATTAAGGTCCTCCAGCACAGTTTTAGACTCAGCCTCAGCAGATTCTCCTACAGCCACAGCAGCTGCTGCTTTTGCTTGTCTTTTAGTAACTCTGTCAATTTCTTCTACCACACATTCTTTGTCTTCTCTTTTTGGAAGTGAAAACCTACTTGGAAGAAGAGTTCCATTTCGCAAAATGTTGTCTATATCTTGGTTCAATGTGGAACATTCAGCTTTCAATTCACTCAAACTATTTAAATTATCTGCATTTTTTTGTAAAATAGATGTGAACCTATCAATCTCTTGTTGATTTTGGATATGATAAATGCGGTTACAGTTCTCAAATTCTCTCACCACACAATTCACGTGAGAATCGTTCTGCCCAACAGTTTGATCTATTAAATTAAGTAATTCGTTTTCAACCTGTTCAAGACTTGGAGATTGTAAAATTGCGTTCACAAAAGCTCGACACACCGCAAAAGAACAACTCCATAGTAACACCAGAGCAAAGATACACATCAATACTCTACCCCTATATTTCTTCTCTTCAAACACTTCTACAAGCCGACTAACTTTATGAGCAAAATCCTCATTTTTGGAAAGCATCGATCCTTCATCTTCATCAGCACTTTCATCACCTCTCAAAATATCTGATTTTCTACCAACAGATTCTCCTTCTGCTGAACTTAAACTCAAACTTCTTTGAACCATTAACCCCCCACTTTCGGAGAACAAAGACTCTTCAGGAGAATATTTTCTTCTGCCAGCCCGTTTTCCAAACCTTCTATTCATTGCTTTGTGTTTGTTTTACAACCTCCTTCAAAGTACTTTGTGTTCTGTTTTACGCATGAACTAGCCCATGTTTCATACATGGATCAACCCCTCCGAGAATTTTACGTTTGAGCAGATAAACTAGCAGTAAAATGAATCATGCAACTGCTAGATTTCGTTAACAATTTTTAACGGAAAGAACTGACAACATTGGTTCCAATGGAATTGCTGTCCCATCTTCCGTTATATACAAGATAAGTATTATTAAGAATTGTTGAACAATGGGAGATTTGGAAAGAAAAAAGCATATCAAATAAGATATTCTTTTGAGAGGATCAAGTAGTTCTCCCTAGTAATGCAAATATAAATATACTTTTCAATGGACATTGCTTCACTGGATTTTGATTTCTTTCAAACCTGTAAGTTTACCTTGGCATCGAGCTAAAACTTTTTGTTTCATGAAAATTTCCTAGCGCTATAGGGAGTTACAAGTAAAGTATTGAAAACTCTCAACAAGAAAGCTCATCTTCCATGAAATGAGTTGATGGTGAAACATCTAAGCTTACTGAAAAAGATAAGAGGAAGAGGGCGGTTTTATTTTCAGCCTCTTACAAGACTTTATTTGAAAACACTGAAAAATATACAACATTGGTAATATTCAAGACCTTATAACGAAGCAAATGGCAAACCTTATTACTTACGCAATAATTACATAACCTTTCTAAGAAACCATTTCAATAGAACAAGAGAGTACCTTAACCTTGCAAAAACTTTGTCTTTGGAACAACAAAAAAAACTGTCGTCATAGTCTTCGTGACTTCAACGCAGAAATGTAAATGGACAAAGTCTTTTGGAATAAACAGTTTAAATTTGAAGGAGGAAGAAAATTAAAGTAAATTCCTCAAAGTATTCTTAAACATGAACAGATAAACTCTCCTAAAGTTGTACTCCAACAAGAGAGCAAAAAAAGTATTAAACATGTGACGTGCTATATGGAGTTCCAGATTATGGTAAATATCCATAATTTTGACCTTCATATTGCTAACAATAATCTTGACTCAAAAAACCTAACTTGAACCAAGGCTTTAAAATGGTATCAGCTGATAAAACCAAACTATACAATTAAAGGCTTCGGATAGAGAGAAAAATGAGTCACCTTCTGCATAAGGTGAGAAAAGATACTACAAATCTAATCACACTGCTTACTAATGGGGCACATTTAGGGTGAAAAAAAACTTCATTCCAAGTGTTTTGGCACTGATGCAGAATTATTTACATTTAGAAGATTTGATAAGTTGGTTCATCAAGCGAAAAACATTTTTTTGCCAAGAAACTACCCAAGTCTAAAGAAAAACGCTTGCAAGAACCAAACTCTTGTTCTTAGCATTTAAAAAAATGCATGAAACTCCCTGGGGACTAGGTTACCTGTACAATAATTTAAGCTGAAGTGCTTTTAGAAAAACTTTATGGACAGGCATGTTCTACAGATCAAAGTATGGATTTGACTCTCGTGATAAATTTAGTCTACTCTACAAATAAAGTAACGATGTGATGAATTGAGCTGACTGTAAGAGCCAATTAAAAGCTTCATAATTTTCAGGTGAATGTTTAAACTCTGTTGAGAGTATTTGATCAACATATAGGAGAAACGTAAAAAAGCTCTACTGTAGTGAAGATAATAAGAAAGGGTTATCATTACAAGAGTGGCATACGGATTATTCATAACAAAATCAACAACACAAAGAATTGATATTGCTTTCAGACAGATGAAGAAATAAAAAAAATAAAAGGATTTAAGCTCAATTGAAGCTTTGAAGAAACTCTCAAATTTCTTATAATATAACATTCAAGTAGTTAGTAGTTTTTGGAAGACACATCGAACAGATTTTGCGATGTCTCTTCTTTTCCCCTTATCAGATATAATATTATTATACAGAAGATGTTCAACTAAGAGCCAGGAATAACCCCCCTCTCTTTTTTAAATGCATGGTATAAGCTTAACTTAAAACTCTTTCGCAATGTATTAAATAACTAGTTTATTACGGAGTGAACGCTAATAAGTATTTGTAGGAAATCCGCTAGAGAAACTATCAAATTTTCTTTATAACGTAGCACCTTCTACCAAAATAATACTGCGTATCAGGCTCTATATGCAATACCTTCTCCATTGCATATAGGGCTAAAGCAATTTTGATTGATTAACAACTTTGTAGAGTCAGTTCAGGTTCAGCACTTATAAGAAGAGAAACATACTCGATAGAGCATTGCTAAGAAATTTAGCCTTTGAATCATTACATCCAATTGGTCATTCTATAGCCCAAATTCAAGGTGTTTACCTATTAAAGACTTTAAAACTTTTCAATAGAGACCTTTTTCAAATGATTGAATTATTTTCGATAACTTCCCTTAAGTTAATAAGGCGCAAGAAAATTGAATAGTTTAATTCAGCTCTCGACATATACATATACCGCATTGAAGAGTTAAGATATCAATAAATCCCGTACCACTTAGAGAGCATGACTGATTCTGGCTTCTTAAATCTAAGATATAAATTTGAGAAAAAGTGTGACTTGACTATACACATGCACCAAACTCTGTATAAACTCAACAATCTAGGTGTCATTTTTAACATGTTAAGATAACCTAAAATTATCATTAGATGTGCTTGAGTTTCAGCGGTGGATAACAGGTATATAACAGAACTTCAACCATAATTAGAAAACTCAAAGGGTGAGTATAAAATTAATATTTTTATCTCGTAACAACTAAACAGATGCATAATAGATTCAAACTCACTATTGGAGGTGGTGACAAGAAAACGTCTAAGAAAATGATATTTTCTCATATGTTATGATGTACCTGGAAAATAAACCTTTCAAGAAGGATGTATCCTAGAAGTTATCCAGGCTTACAAGCTTAAAAGCTTGCTGTGGTATGCTCCAGCTTTTTTCATTATCGAATAAGATAAACAACTTCCCATTATTCGGCTACAAGAGTGAATTTCTTGTTAGAGAAACCATGAAAACTCTACCAACGCTTAGCTCAGCTTTAGTTGACACTCTTTCAAACTCTCCCTCATTCATCTTTATTCTACAGGTCATTCCCTATGAATTGTTATGTTTTTATAAGGTATAAAAATACCATAATATCAGCTTTAACCTAGGAATAAATTGAAACATAAACAGTTCTAGATATCAGCACAGTGATAATCTTCCACGACCAATTCTTGCATCACATACTGCTCCTTTTGCTCCCACTCAAAAATCTTTTAGAGTAGTAACTAGAGCCATGGAGAATTGTATATCTGATTTCTATCTTTCTACCACTCTTCTTTATTCAATGTATTATAATATTTGGCAAGTACTGTTACTCAATGACTCGAGTGATATGTCCTCAAATACCACTATTGTTCAAAAGAAAAATTAAAGTACTATTCCTAGCATACAATGTGTGAGGCAGTACCTAGAACTGTCTAAGGAAGAAGACTTGGTAGCGGGAGAGTGACCAAGAATATGTCCTCTACAGCAAAGACTGCTAAATTAAAACTTACAGTAACCCCCGTTCACTCTAAGCATTAGCTTCATTTTAGATGAGCTTTAGACATATTAAATCGACTTTTACATAAATCGTGGAGCTAGTCATATAGTCAAATTGAGTTAAGTTAAACAAGTGTTGAATGCTAAGGTAATTCTCCAAGCTAGAAAAAGACGAGTAGGACTTCGGCAAAAGTTAAACTCATAAGTTTCTAATTTTAATTCACCTTCCTTAATATCTTCTAAATATCGTTGCCTGAATATAGAAATAACTAGAATGAACATGTATATAAAATTAGCATTCAATATTTCGACATGGAGGCATGCACGTTACCTATATCTTATTTCTTGAAAACGAGTGATTCATTTAGTTTATATTATTTCCAATGGAACTTGTTTCCCAAGATTTCTGCCCCAAGATCTTCTGAAACTTGTTAAGCCTAGGAATCTATAACTAGAGAGCACAACTATGCCATTGAGATACAAGCGGAAAAACCTAGTCTAGAATACATCACTGGGGAAGCAAAATAATGTATTTATAGTTTATCCATTATTTATTGAGAACATTATTATTAAATCTTTCTTACTTATAGACATTAATGAATTAAATGGTATCAGAGCTATTTGACATCTATCAACAATCAGTAATCTCTTATTGCTATCAAGGCCCAACCAATAATCGATAATTCGTATTAGTAGATGCGTCTGACGAATACTTGAAAGCATCTAAGATTGATAAAACTTAGAATCCTATACATATTTACTTAAAAATAACGATCACAACAAGTAATAAAATCTTATATATTCCTGCAAGTATGAGATGAGTACCATTTATACTACTCTATGGAATATAAATTTCCAAGTTCAGAAGCAGGGTATAATAAATTTTATTTTTTTAATGACAACTAACTACTTGAAATAATATGCTTGATGTTTATAGTCTACAAACCTCCTCAGTTGATAATATTTTAATTTTTCTCTCCTTGGCTTCTGTTTGAAGTGAATATCAGAACAAGAATGGAGAAGATTTAATGTTATAGGAGCTGGTGCTGTGTTTCACTTGGGAGTATAGAAAATAATAATTATATATCTAATCGTGCATAAGCTCCTTTTTTTACTAAATAAATTATCATATTAGACCCATGGTTCATAAATTGTGTTGAAAGAAGGTAGAATCGAATTTTGATAAACGAATGTGAAATTTAAGATAGCAAATGACTAAAAATATAAACCAATAAACTTGAAAAGCTAAAGATATTAGAAGAGCAAAACTAACACAAGGGAAAAATATATTTTAAAAATCTTGCAAGTCCACGCTCTCATGTTCACGTATAGCTAGTGACATTTGCCCCAATATTCTAATTTATAGCAAATGTTATGAAAATTGAAATATTTGAATTCTGCCAACTAAGAATTTATCTATGTACGAAGAAAAATCCTTATGACTGGCCTCCAAGTCTAACTATGGTTAATGTAGAGAAATTGTAATATTTATCTTCTGGGTTAAGCTTCGTGAATCTATAATCAATCTGTGAATATGTCATTTAGGATTACCTTTCCACGTTATGTCAACGGTTCTGTAAAAAGGACCTAATTATATTAGATATAACGATAATGTTCGGAGTACAAAGAGCAAAACGAAGCTCGTGTCCATAGAGAACATATTAAACATTAAGTTATTACAAGTAGAAGTGCTGCGAATAATTTATAAAAACCTTTCAAATAAATTCGATATTTTATTTAAGCTTAAAGATTGGGTTGAATTCATTCAAGTGCCTTTTCTAGTTTTAGCTTCATTTTAACTACTTTGTTCCAGTATTGTGAGATTTATTATTCTAGCTGTGAAATTTGGAAGTCTTAATAAAGGTCTACACCAAATCATTAAATAGATATCCCGTTTTAATGAATTAAGTGTCAAATCCCCTTTACGATATTCTAGAACACGTATTCAATATAGCTTGACCAGAGAGAACATGAGATACAACAATGAATATTGGGTGCTACTATTGTTCTTTGCTCTCAATTTACAACATCTCCTGAATTTGAAGTTGGATATATGTGGTTGCGCGGACTAGCGCTAGGAACTCCTTTATTAGCTTTTTGTTAATTTTACCCTAAGGCTTGGGTTGTTTCCTTTGGCACTGTCAACCCTTCGGTAACACTGTGCTTAGTATTATAATGTTTTCTTCGGCAAGTCTACCCAATGTACTTGGACCATCATTTCAATACCTTGATGCTTTTACTTGAACTCTTAAGCCAATTTATAAATGCTTTCACGTTGACTAATTTAGAATTATATATAATATTTTGTAGTTGATAGTTTTTCCTTAGTTTTGTTCTTTACTAAGGTTTAGTTCCATTACGGAAAGTTTTACCATGTTAACCCTATATTTAATTTTCCGTCCAAAATCAGTGTTTGTAATTACTTGCGAGGAACTCTAAGTTTGCTTCAACTTTTCGAAATCTTGATTTGTTATGGGAGAAATTATTATTTGTTAACAGTAATTACACAAATATCTATGGATAACCTACACTTATCTGTTTTAGACATATCCATATTATTTATATCTTTGAGAAACGGAGGCCGACCACCACACATATACTAAGTTGATTATTTACTCCATTTAATTGTAACAATCAATATTTAACAGGTCTAGCGAAAAAAATTAAATACATCTGAGCACAGTTTACTAATCTTCTTAAAATATATCAGGTGGACGCCTTAGCAAAGAAGTCATGCTGGGTCAGACATTTCATTTTGAGGAAACACGTTTCGAGTCTAGAAAAACGATTTATCACATTAGACAGAGGCTTCTTGAATCACAGGGGAGGTTATACTTGAGCACCCTCTTTAATGAATGTAGAATGTATAACTAATATTGTACAAGTAATTCTTTTATGAATTAGTGTGTTCGTATGCAGCAAATAATATTAGCATATGTAAATTTATGAGCTGCGCTCAGGCTTTACGGTACCAGGAGTAAGTCTACCAAAGCAAGATACCTGATAATTGTTAACGCAAATTACTTTGGATTCTAGTTAATCAAGTTGAAATGTTCCACTAATTTCTAAGTACGCCACCTTTAGAGTAGGCATCTTAGGAACAATAATCCAGCCTTAGAGAAAGTTTGGAGTTTTAAAGCAAATGCCACAACCATTGTGACTATAGTTGATTCTCTGTTAACTTTCATATGATCCTTTTTACTTGTATGAACAAACCAAGCATTCGAAATCTACTTTCTCTAAGCTTCGTAGTTAAATAAGAAAAGTAATATCATAATATAATTGAGCTCTACAGTGAAAACGAACTCTTTTCTTATTATTATGGTAGTATTCTAGCTGAAAGAAAGGTTAATCTAGTTGTTTAAATTTATTTCGAAGAAGTTTCGTCACACGTGTGGAATTCCCAATGAAGAAAAGTTATACCATTTTAATTCTGAAGACCAAATTCAAAATAAACATGTTTCTTTTTATTTATCTTCTTTCTCTTGATTTTCTAAGGGGTCAGGCTGCTATAGAGGAAATGAACGTACACATTAATACTGATCCAGCTTTTGCAGAAGATTTTCAAACTCATGCCTCTGACGAACCCCACCAAGAAACAAACCCGTGTGAAGTGGACAGTGACAACGACGGGGCTATGGATTGTCAAGATGAGTGTCCGTTCAACCATGAAAAGATAGTAGCTGGAGAATGTGGCTGTGGTGTGTACAAGGTATCACCTGGGCAATGCGGCTGCGGCATTTGGGATGCCGATACAGATGGTGATGGAGTAGCTGATTGCGTTGATCTATGTCCCTTTAATGAGCTCAAGAAGACTCCAGATGAATGCGGATGTGAGAAAAAGCTTTGTCCCAAAGAAGTAGAAGAAACGCCTATGTTTGAAGTTGCTTCCATCGCACAAGACAGTTTCACCCAAAGAGAATTGAGCGAGGAAGTAAACTTGAAACAAGAGATGCTTCATTTCTTGTTGGATGACCGGATACTTCTTAGCTTTTTAGTTTTTGCCGCAATCTTGATCTATTCAATTTTCTCAACGTACAGGTATATATCCAAGAACCCCACAGAGGATCTGCCAATCCAGATGAAACCCATTAATAAGGCTTATACAAACTCTTATGTAGCAGAAGACACTCAAACCAATTCAATTCTACGGCGTCGATCTTCCACATTTAAGTTCTGCAAGCCAGAAGCTTTCTTATTTCAAAAAATCCAAACTGACATCCAACTGGAACCTTGTAGAAAAATAGTTTAACAAGGAGCAAAAACCTTCTAAAGTCTAAGAGCTTGTTATTCGTTTTTCTTTCTGTTCTCAAAATCCAATATCTGGCGAGTTTTCTTCCTAAACAGCAATATCTGAGTAAATATGATCAAACTGAGAAAAAGATTGGCCATATTAGTGTATAGGTTCATATTCTCGCCTTCTGGGGAATCATTTATTACAGTAAGTGTTCGTACAAATGTTCCTCCAACTTGCAACAGAGCTGTAAAGAGTGACAAAACCCCAGTATGTCCCAAGATAAAATTATGATAAATCTGTGGGATCTTACTCAGAAGGCTGCATACAATTACATAGCTCATGATTAGATGCAAATATTCATCAGGAACAGTATAAAGAGATGCCGCAAAGAGAACAGAAAACACTATAAAAGAGAATGAGCGCAAGGCAACGTTTCGTTCAGAGTTCTTATATATGAACATAAGCAGCACGATTATTAGGTTCTGGGCCAATAAGAATAAATTTTCACCATACACTGAAAACGAGGACCCAATCGCGTAATTATAGTATAGTACAGATAAGTAAATGGAGCATTCCAAGTAAACGCTGCTACTTGAGAGTCCATGAACCGTTCCATTGGATAAGATGTTATAGATAATAGGCACTTTGAGAATACTGGAGAGGATGACGATCAGGTAACCCGCTAGCTTGGAGATAACACTCCTGACGCAGAGGAAGAGAATCTTTGAGTCGTCCACTTTGGTTGTTTGAACCAAAAGCTGATCAAAACATTGGTTTGAAGATATGTGTGGTACAGTGTAGTCACGCAAAGGCTCTGTGGGTGGAAGATATGCCAGGAAAGGTTTCAATTGAATGAATAGTCGAAACATTGTATCTTCTATATTCATCGTTATGTTCTTACTTTTTAGTTTGACAGTTGGTGTTCGAGATTTCGAAGTAGTAGAACATACTTTAAGTTCAAAAATAGGAATCATTTTCACAAATGTTTAGTTCTGAAATTAGAATTTAATCTATCTTACTTTTTAGGTCAATCAGAGAATGCTTCACAAATTTTCCACTTTCTTAAAATACTTGCAGAGTGCTCAAACCAGTTTTATTACTAGGTAAAAACAACTAAAGTTTCTTTCATATATAAATTATAGATATATTACTCGACATAGGATAAAGGAAGGCACCTGGTTTCAAATTGAGTACTTACTTGAATTGTCTCTCTATTCTTGGTCTCAACGCCATTCTGCAGCCCAAGAAAGAACATTCCTCAAGGAACGAAGTTCAAAGCAAGAAAACAGTGGGAGTACAAAATACGTCAAATTTAACTATATACTATGCCATTCTTAAGAATTAAGTTGTTGAGGCTTAGGTAAAGCAAGAGAAAATCGATTAGTACAACCATATTCTGTTTAGGTAACTAGTTGCAAGGAAGATAAAAATATAGGGTAACAAGAGCTTTATGTGCACGACTAACTATCTCTATTGTCCTGAAATGTGCAAAATTGGCTATTTTCGTTATTGGTTAGTACCAGGCTGTAGGACATGTTCAATGGTACTATATAAAGGCATCTATAATTCCCGGTGCGGGTAGATGCGAAATGATTTTGATCAAAATTATGTCTAAGCAGCAACCCAAAAAGAAATAGCGTCATGTGGCAATTTTTTTTCATGATTATTCTGATCTTTTGGAGATAACACTGTCACCCAACCAGATTGAAGCTGGAAGGAAGCAATTTATAAAAAGTAAAGGTTATATCCGGGCCGTCAAGAAACTTCACCTGTAATTTACACCCAGGGATGTCAAAGAAGTGGTACATAAAAAATTTGAATAATTGAATATATTTTTTATCCGAACCAAAACTACCTTAGTGAAGATGGATTATAACTATACCCTTTCTAGCTAAAAGAAGGTAGAACTCAAGTTAGTGCACTGTGGGCTAAATCGTCGCTGGTTAAGATGGTGTGCCTCGCTTACAAAACATGAAGCCCTGCCTGATGCTGAAGTAAGTCACAGCTCCTTCCAAAGAATTAAATTGAGAATTTGCAGCTACAAAACTCTCCCATATGAAACAAGATGATAAATTTAACTGAAGTGCTGATGTAGAAATGGAGGAGATCTTTTCCTTAAAGAAAAATGTTGTGATTGTTGCTTTTCGTGAAGTGTTGTATTTTGAACATGAGCATGGTATGGAAAAAGTTGAAATTCTGAATAGTACTCTCTGCTTGATAGTAAAAAGGTTGATGAGTTCCTAGTGCAGTTATAGTAAACTGAAACTGGTAACTCAGGTAAAACTTTCTTTGAATGATAAAAAATAATATCTGAAAGCTGGGCTCTACAAAAGATGTTAATAGCAGTTTACGATCGAGGTCGCTGTAAAGTTTGTTTTCTGAACGAGATTACATCACCATTCGAGTCGGTAAGAAAATAACGAAATGGGATATGTACAAGGCTTTACAGTGGCACCTGGATCAGAGTTCTGTCGTGATGGACTGAAATTACACAACATATCTTCCTTAAATAATGCCACGCTAATCTGGTATCATCCACCAAAATTTTGAAGATACGTTCTTTTGTCCTAAATGAAAGTCATTTACACAATTTTCCAGATCACTGTTATGACACATTGGAATAAAACGCACAAGTTATGTTTCAGTTCAAATTCATACTCAACTGCTAAAAAAGCATCGGTCGCTCTCAAGCAAAATTAAGTCTTCTTCCTTGGGTTTAAATTGAACTGCACAATCTAATTGGCTCAGTTAGGGTTTCTAAGGATGCGTAGTTGGTAAGAGTCGAACAAATTATCACTACTAAAGTCTACTGAAATATCGAATATACTGGATACACAGTTATAAGAGCTAGTACCTTATAATCAATAATAAAACAAGGGCGCCAATTTAAAAAGAAAGAAGCAAATCCTAGATCATATAGTTGGTTTTCGTTGTTTCAAAAGACACAAAATTGGACAAACTTATTTTCTTTACATACCACTCGTTTTAAGTAGAATTGACAACATCAAGTAACGAAAGATCTGACATGATTGTAGCTATCGCAAGCACTGAAATAAGGAGAGAAATAATGGTGCGGGGTAGATACATTGCCGTTTTGATGCATGAAATAACAAAATATCCAGTCTCTTGCTTACAAACTCGCATTATCCCCAATAAAACAAACTAGTAAGGAAAGATGGAAGTTGATACTGAAATGTGGGCATCATTATTAAAGTTATATTATTCAGGTGAAAATATTGATGAAATTAAGATAAACACAGTTGGAAATCAGGTAATGGATTAGTCGATGGCTACCAAGATTAAACTCCCACTTACTAACTTTCAAAATTAAAGATAAAAGCAGAGAAAAATCATTTCTTAGGTAAAATTAACAATTTTTGTATGTGGTTTTACTGAAATAAGTTGTGGAAAATTATTATGTGTGACCTGAGGTGAACAGCTGCATGTACCTATATATTTAGTGCCATTAGTAGTTTCGTCTCATATGAACATATTCTCAGCCTTGAAAGAAAAACCTACTCGTTCAATCACTGGTGCGACCACTAATAACTCTAGTACTGTTTGACTAAAACTAAAAGGAAAACTGCAAAATCTGGTTTGTGCTCCAAATTAAGAAAGGGAACTTGCAACAATTTAATAACATATGGTAGCGTAAATCAAATTTAAGTAAATAGAATTTTAATCTCTAGACTAGAGTGGTTTCTACTAAGACGAGGTTTTCTGCTAGTGGTAAGAATTCATTTTCTAGCGAATCTAGGTTGGGTGCGTAGATAGTACATAGAGCCACTACTCTAGACTTGGCTTTTAAAAGGATCTCAGAATTTTGGGTAGTGCAGGAGCAAAAATATAGTAATTCAAAAAATATTTTCAAAATTCTCGATACTTAGTTTCTGGGGTGTTGATTTTCCACACATGATACTTTTTATATTTCATAGTAACTCAAATGAAACTTAGACTATACAATCAAATGACATGACACCGATGTATTGTTTATAACTTTCCAGCATCGTACGGTTACCTTAGAAAAATAAGGTATATGACCATATATTACTCCGGGGATATACGAGGTTTTTGAAGTAACCCCCATAAATGTGTACAGTTTCATATCTTTAATTGGAACAAGGTTTTGATAAGAATATCCAAATAATCCACTGATAACAGGCTCGCGGATTATTCCGGTTAGATGGAGATCAAGAATAATTCCAGTAATTCAATGGGTAATATGCTACAAAGAAAGAAGCAAGATTATATACCACAATTTCATGGACTAGAAAAGCAGCGATAAAATTGCAGAAAAAGGAAAATGATTTTTATCACTAAGAAATATAAAAAAAAATCAAAGGATCAAAATATCAAGAATCTAGATCATGTAACCAAGATATAAAAATGATCCACCATACCATCAGAACTGACAAAAAGTACTATAGAAAATACCCAATAGCCTTCTAAGTAAATTTCAAATGCTCAAGAGTAGAAGGATATGTCACACAACTATCAAAAAACACCCCTACTAAGGATTCACGGTTCTAGCTCCCATTTATCTAACAACTATTGTTTCAATATATGCCAGTAATAAAACGTGAAATCACCAAGAATAGATTTTTTCAAACCTGGGTTAAAAATATTGTTATTATCCAAGAGAAACCCGTGCCATAAGCCTAGACCAATATTATGGAAGGTTCAAATTACTCAAGGTCAAAGTTTTTGGCTCGAATAGCGAGAGTCTCTGCAGGAAAATATAATTAATTGACAGAGACATGCAGAATCCAGTTTATTATAAACATTCCTTTCAAACTATTGATCTCAGAGTCATAGTTTCTATTATAAACTTCATCACGTATTCAGCCACAACAGGTTTGAATTTCAGGCGCGCAAAATTACCGACTATGTAGAAATTCAGGAGATCAACACAAGATTTGAGGAACCAAATAAATAGGATAATAATTAGTATGAGGTTATTAAAATTTATAATCATGTAGCAACGCTAGTTTAATGATAAGAGCTTATGTGTACAGTTGAAGAAAAAATGTAGCAAGAAACACGTCTATAGTTTTCACCTGTTGGTATTAATTTTTCTTAGAATAATATCTCATTGATTTATTAGTGTCATTTTAGTGAGCTGTTTAAAATATTCTTGACCTGTTCAGTTTTTAGTTAATTTTTAATGAATTATCGTTTAGTAATTTGTATCAAGTTAAGGCAAGAAAAAGGGTACATCAATGTGATGAAGTTATAAGGAAAAATAATTTTAAATAATTAACAGAAAACTACATGACAGTAAACTAATTTGACAATTATATAAGAGTTTCCCTGGTATTGGCTGTAAGAATGACATTTGATAGTATTTTACGAGGGTAATGCGCTTAAGATAAGGGTTGTCCTAGATTAAGTTTTGAATGAGTTATGAGGAAAGACATGAACCTAAGCACCAATATGTTAAAATATAGTAATTTTATTTTACAGCATTAAGTTCTACCTATTTGCAATTATTGTTTGAGTAGGTACCGTCGCTTAAATTAAATTAGTCATTTTTGGATGGACTTGTACAATTGGGTTTCTTTGCTGTAACAAGTGGTCTATTTACTTCTCTTCAGGGCACAGAATATGACCACTAATGGATGGTAAGAGAAATCATTATCTAATCACTAATCACAGAACAATTAAATAATACAAAGATTAAATACAAGAAATCTTTTAATTATTCTAAATTGGTATGTGTTGCTTTTCTACCTACAAGTCAAAATTCTGTCGCCAACCAGCAAAATGAAACATTTCTACGCTGTAACCTTTGGGATTCACCTTGTTTAAGCAACATGAGAAAATATATGAAAGGAGGTATACCTGAAGCAGTTATGGAGTATACTAGGAAACTAATTTGAAATATGTTTATTGCTAGTTACTTTGAACAGCTCGAATCTTAACCTATGACGTTCTTGTGATGAAAATTAGGTTATCAAGTTTGTAACTAAATTTTCCAATCTTTGGTAGTTATGCTTAAGTTCATATTAACTCTATCACCCAAGGACTTCTCGAAGGTTTCTTCTTTATTTTGCTTGAATCAATGGATGGCAACATTGTGATTTAGTTTGCAAATTCTAGAGGCTGGTAATTGTATACTGGGTGCCCAACTCTTTTAAGAATACAAGGAGACTACCCCTCTGTTATTATTGGTCAAATATTCCAATCAAATCATCCACAGAAAGTGCCAGTGTAAACTGCAAGAATCCTTTGTAAAACTATAGTTCAAGAGTTCGACAAAAGAAAAGACACCTTTCTAGATCAATGTTTCCATGCTGTGCGATATGTGCCAACGAATGTGGATGTAAAGATAATAGATGCGTTTCCAACACGGAAAAAGCATGCTATGGCGACTCAAATTCCACTTTCTGCAACATCTTCCTGGCCCCGTTTGCCCTCTGTTTGCACTTCATCTATGCATACGTAATCTCCTGTTCCTACATCTACATCAGCAGATGCTTGAACCACACATTTTGTTTTCTCTGTGTACACCAAGACAAGTGCCAAAGTTGTTATCTGTACAACGATAAGAAGTTTCCCGCGAACCAAACCTCCTTGGGAGAACAAACAGCATCAAGTTCCGGAAGTGCTGCACCTGTTAAAGCTGAAATGTCTCAATCTCCAGAAGATGCAGCTCCTGCAGATCTCGAGCAGGGACAAAAAGATGGAGAAATTTTCTGGAAGCGGGCTACTGAAATATTCTCAAAGAGCAAGCCTGTTTTGTTTGAAGATGATGCTGCGCCGTCAGATGTTGTTCATGGTAGCCAAAGTCATAATTGGTTAACATCAGCATTGGTGTGTATGGCTGAGTTCCCTAGTTTGGTTGACAAGGTGTTCATCACGCGCGAGTACAGTTACAGAGGAAAATACAAGGTGAGATTGTATAATGATGGGAAGAATGAGTGGGAGTACGTCACTGTGGATGATTTTCTTCCTTTGAAAAAGACTGCGGGGAAAAAAGCAGGTGATTTGGAAGATACCCAGTTTGTTTTTGCAGAGGCACAGGGTAATGAACTTTGGGTTGCGATTTTGGAGAAGGCGTTTGCGAAGTTTAGAGGGAGCTATGCTGCTCTTAAGGGTGGAAATGTGGTTTACGCCTTTAGATGTCTTACAGGAGACTTCGTCTTCAGGTATGTACATTTTTTGCGGATTAGCACTTAGATACGTGAAGGATACGGAGCAGGGCAAGTATGTGAGACACCAACTAGATCACGTTGGTCCGAAGGAGGCCAAACCGTTCAAGGTCACAAAAGATCAATTTAGTCATGACAAGACGCAGATGTTTAGTGTTTTGCAAGAGTATGATAGAAAAAGAGGTTTGATTGCTGCGTCGGCTGGGTTAAGTGATGAGTCAAATCAGCCAAAGGATGGTACATTTTTTGACGATTTTTACTTTGTAGCACCAGAAAAGCGTGATGAAAAAACTGGACTTGTAAAGGGATTATCGTATTCAGTGTTGGAAGTAAAGAGGGTTGGAAAGGGTATGCTTGGTGCAATGTCTGGGAGCAAAGAATTTGAGCTCTTAAAATTGAGGAACCCTTGGGGAAATTTTGAGTGGAAAGGGGATTGGTCTGATGATAGTGACATGTGGGAAAAGTACCCTAAGGTGAAGAAAGCTTTGAAGCCCGACAATGTAAAAGGAGATGACGGTACGTTTTGGATGTCGTTTGATGACTTTTTCGAGCATTTTGATACGATTGATTTGTGTGATCGCACAGTTAATTATCAAGACTTCCATCTAAATGTGCACGAGAGAGCTGGAAGAGGAGTGAAACATGCCGTTGGGCCTTTGCAAGGCTGCATGGAAGGTTTTTATGATTTTTGCTTGAAATGCCAAGGGATTAGGTATCTGTACTTTGGAAACAAGACAAAGTACAAACCAAAACAGGCAAAGAGGAAAGCAAGGGATGATGGTCTTATCTAACTAACTACTAAGATATATGATTCATTTTTTAAGAATGAGTGCAGTTTTTCGGCTAGAAAGAAAAATTGTGTCATAAGAATACCGAAAGAATCTCTAAATTATTGCCTTATCTATAAAGAAAAGCTAAGCAAACAATGAGATAATATTAGCTCAGTTTATACTGTACATCTTAGGTTTACATGGTCTCAACATTTAATAGTATTTTCTTCCCCGACTGTTTTGTAATCTCAGATTCCCGACTAGGGCCTGCTACAGAAACAACTGCTACATTCAGTGTCTTCAAGAGGGTTCTGAGCGAAACAAAGGTCACATTCCCAAGTCAGATCTGAACCTGCTTGTACGTCTTCCAAGCTCTGCTCTTTTTCTGCGGCCTTTCCCGCAGCATTGTGTAAGTTCTTGTGGATTGAAAGGCCGCAAGCATCTTTAAAACTACAACTACTACAGTCTTTAACAACGCAACTACCCTTAAATTTTGAGTATTCAAAGTTTTTCTTCTTTGTAGCAGTTGAGGTATCTAAGTTAACAACATCTGAGATATTTCTATTCCAACGTGTATTTGCTGCGGTTGCGTCATGAACAGGATACGTTTCATTTTTTGGGGCGGAAGTGCTTGCTTCAACTGAATTGTATATTTCATAGTTCTTTGAAACTGGGTCAACGGGGTAATTTTCTTCCCGCTTCTTTTGACTACAACCTTTGCCCAGTTCGGACTGATCAGAATCATTGTTGGAGCAGCAATTATCACTAGAGCAATTTTTCCTTTCATCCTGAAATGAAACAGAACGAACCTTTTCACTGCCATTAGCACACCCATTGGATCGCCCTTTAAATGAACCAACGTCATTTGAGCTGTGCAACTGTTTTGTGCCAAAGCCTTGTGTTGGATCTGAATTATTGGTTAGCCTAGAGCTTAAGAAACTAGAGCCATAACTAGATACAGCCCTAGATGGTTTGGTTTCTTTTCCTAGGAGAAAATTCAAATTGCTGGGAAGCGAATCAGTAGTCTCAGTAGCAACACCAGACTTTGATGCATCCTTCTTGAACAAATCATTTGGGGCAAACGGATCAAACTCGCAACTTCTGCATTGGACCTCAACTCTTAAGTTCCAAAGACCACATTTTATGCACTTCCAAGCGGTACACACCTGTAATATTTTTGGGTAGATTTTTTCCAGGGTTGTCACGAGTTTTCCTTCTTCGTTTGGTTGTGCTAAATGATTTTGTGTCTCACCATCCTTCCAACAGGAAATAACACATTTAATATAAGCATTAGGAACCTTAAATCCATCAATTCGAGAAAGGTCTGGTCTAAGCTTGGCGTGTACAATTTTTGCAGCTAATTTCTGCGCAGATCCTTGAAATGTATTATATGGGAGTTGTAGTGACGCAAGTTCCCATAAAACGACACCCGTTGCAAATATATCAGCTGCCTTTGATGGACCTTCTCCCTTCAGCCTTCCAGGAGATGCCCAAGCTACGCTAAGTGGTAGTTTCTCATCCTTCGTTTTTGCTATCGGGGATACACTTGAATCTTCCACAACAGGGAGATCAGAATCTTCTAGTGCTTGACTGTGTTCAGGGTCATTAAGAACGAAAGAAGTTCCAAAATCTGCTATTTTTATAGTATAACTTGTATCCAACAGGATATTGAAGGATTTTAGATCCCCATGAACGATGTCTCTTTGATGTAGAAAGTTAATAGCTGAAACCAGCTCAAGGGAAATCCGTGAGTGAACAGGCCAAACCCTTTCTGTAAAGTTTTTTAGTCGATTATGCGCAATAAAGTCAGCTAAGCATCCCCGTCGAGCCACTTCTAGAACTAGGTAAATATCCTGTGTGCTATATCCATATAAGCACACAATATTTGGATGTCGAACTCGCTTTAGTATAGCAAGCTCTCTCATAAAACTAGACTTCATACTCTGAGTTCTTTTCCTATTTGACTTTTCGTTTTTGAAATGTTTCACTGCTACCGGAGTTCCCATCCAAAGCGCATAGTAAGCAACAGCGAAGCTGCCGGAGCCGAGGCAGAGTTGAGAATCTTGATGGAAACAAATATCGCACAGGAATAAGCTTTCAGATCCAGGGCATTTGCATTTTATTTCGCTTGGAGGTATGTAAAGATCGTAAAGGGATTTTCTCGTCTCTACATTTCCTAAGACCATGGTTGATTTTCTGTGTTCTTTTATGCTTCGTTCGATTCGCTTGACCAATGAAAATGCGCATTACATTTCATTGGTGTCTTTATGAGTAATTTCCGGGCATGGTATAAAGAATTCCAGAATATTCCAACATGAAAAACACAATTTTTCAAAACATAATAAAGAAGAGAATAAAGGATATTACTCGATATAAAACTCGTACCTTTAGCTTTAATTAACCTATAGTTGAAGATATTGGAAATTAATTTTTAAGTATTAGGTTATTTTTAAGAAATTCAACGACATTTACAGAATGCATAGCTTGTAATAATCTGAATGTGAAAAGCTTTCGGAAAAAATTGTATCTTATGCAGTCAGTTCTAGTCTTTTAATAAAAAAACAAAATTTAGATGCCAAATGTTTGCTCGAAAGCGATAGGAAAGTTTTTGAAAGTTTCAGTTATGAGTTAGAAGCATAATTAAGAGCAATTGAAGCGAAAACACAAACCAACAAAGGAAGAATTTAGGGAAAACTAGAAAATCGCACACCCGTAAATAATAACAAAAGATTATGATAAAAAACATCTTCAGGATAAGGCAAACAAAAAAAGAGATATAAATCTTATAGTTTAACCAAGAAATGGACTGGAAAATCATCCAGAGAAAGTCAGGTAAAGGCTTTTTGAAAAGTTGAGCAGTGGATGTATCGCTTTCGGAAACATTATATAACCTCCAATGACATTTTCAGAAATCATGGATCTGATTATTTCTTCGGACTCTGATTTTCCTCAAGTAATATTTGACTCTTGCTTTAAATTTTATTATATAAAATGATATTTGGCCACATGGCCGAAAGTACAGATACCACATCTTTCTCAAAAACTGAACTATTAATTACACCAAGTATAAAAATTTACAAGTTTGAGGAAAGAAAAAAAACTGGACAGAATTAAAGAAATATAACCTTATTTACGAAATCCGTTTGTTGGCATCAAAGTCGCAGTCTATTCGCCTTTTTTCCTTAAGAATGAAAACCTGAAAATATTTAAACTTGAAGCTGAGCAAGACTGCCCACTTTTGCATAAAACCTAACCTTTTGAATTTGCTTAGTACCTTCTAGCTTACATCTTAATATCATGTTGCTACAAATAAAGTACTAAAGTTATGAGTGTAAAGTTACTGTGCTATTTGACTAGATATATTTGAACGCTTAACCTGAAAACTACCAGAGCCGCTATACCCTTCTCCCAGGTTCACAATTGGTTTTAGAATTAAACTACATAGCCCAAACTAAATAAATAAGCAAAATTAAAATAGTTAAGAAAAACTACTAAATCCAAACCACTTAAAACAAATACCTGACCTACTAAAAATACTTTTAGGAGGGGCTAAACAATGCAGACTAATAAATTCCTTATGTTCTATATTTATGTTTACTAGTCATCAATACTTCCTTACCTTTTGTTTTCCGATCTTGCTTCATAGCATTCGCCAGAGGTTCACGTCGGGAAAACGAGAAAAGACGCCACTTACACAAAACAAGTGCTCGAAGTACAATGTTGGTGAGCTCAAGTGATAGAGGGGATCAGTAGCAAGCAGGTATCAGGGACAAGGGTTCGAATACTATGGAATACAAAGTATACTGGTGATAGAAGAATAAAAGGTCAGAGAACTTCAGGAGGTAGTGGAAACTTAAGATATTAAACAAACCAAAGTATAAAAATAAAAAAAAATGATTCCTAAAGCCAAGGCCACAAATATGACTTCTCGAAAGGCCAAAACTCACTCAAAGTGACAGGGGGAAACTTCGATATTACTTAGCGGGAATTGAAAAACCTCAAAGGTCGTTGCATATGTTCTGATATTATCAAAAGATAGTCATACCAGGCAGCATTAAGACAGTTTATACACAAGAATAATTGAGGGTAAGTAGAAAAAACAGACGCAAAATTTCTTAGTGCCTTGAAAAAGAAGCAGCACATTAATTAAGCTCAGGATGGAACAAAACCAATATCAAAAAATGTATAAGGGACGTCTAAATAATATATGGACGTCATTTAGAAATACTACAACTAAATGACTTAGAAAGAATAAAAAAATAAAAAAACGAAACTACTTTTCCATGAAAACTTTTTAATCTATATGGAAAATTTCTTGTTCGAGTGGAGGAGAAGACATCTGGCAATAGTTGCAACTCTATTAATATGGTGTGGCGAATTCCAAGCACAAAAAAAATAGCCACTATGTATGTATAAATTAAATTTTTATTAAAATCATTATAGCTCAGACAACTTAATTAAGATAGAATATACTGGCGGAGACAAAATAAAAATTTAATACAATGTTCCCTACATGTATATTCTTATTAGATGTAGTACATAAGTGTACAAAGTGAAAAAAGGGAGAAACACATATTTTTCGATATCTTCAAGCTTCAAAAGTCTGCAAAAAAATATTTAAAAATTAGGTTTTAAGGCTTTGTAGAATAAACAGCTGAATATATTAATAAGGATGAATAGCTTTATATCCATCAAAGCTAAAGAGGCACAGGGGCAATTACCTGAAACGTGAACGATGTAACAAAAAAATATAAAAATAAGAAGTATGTGGGTTTTGAACATTGTAGTCCATCATTATTCCCAACAATCAGATCTTGAAAAATCCAATAACGTTAAGGTACCGAGTGAAATTAAACATCTCCATGAAAAAGATAAAAAAAAATACAAAGTAACAGTTAGAACAGAAATATCACCATATTTTAGAACACGTGTAATAATGCATCCAACAAACTTTCGTTTCGCCAGCGCAAAGATGTGAGCATTATTAATCCCTAATAATAGTGATTGTAATAAAAAGATAACCGTTTAAAGGAGATAACGGAACGCAATGACTAGTAATCAAGGAGGGTATTCCATAGATAGTACATAACATATTTAGTTTAACAGATAAAGTTAAATGACATTGATTTTTTCCTTATATCAAAAGTTTTATCAACTAATTCTAGGTTTTGCTCTCACTTTTTAAATACTACCTGTTTTTATTCAAGAAATTTTGTGTTAAGAACGGCACAAATGTCATTATGAAAAAAATATTTCGTGTTAATACCTAAATCGAAACTTTATAGCTGCTGTGGCTTCGATCGGAAAACCAAGACCAAAGAAATATCTACCATAGACAGCTCTTCATTTCTTGTTGCAAAGTTATCTGTACTAGTACATGTTATACATTTGGGTTTTGTCGAAATTCTAGACTTATATTCCAGACTAGAATCAACCAGTTTGCACTTTGCCTAATCGGCAATTACTTAAGATATCAAGAAAGTATGAGAAGAAAACATGACATAATGACTTCACGCTTCATACCATAGAAAAGGCTGAAGGAGTAAATGCAAATTTCTGGAGCATACCGCAGATGTATAACAGTTACCATATACATTCTAAACTGCTAGTTAAGCAGCCAAGTCGTACGTCATCTATATTTATCTTAGACAATAACATAAGACTTAATTTTGCTAACCAAGAACACTCATGGGTTTAATAAAATATAATAAAATATCTGGGGCTTTTGCACGTTAAAACCAGCTCTTTTGAGGTAAAATTACTAAATTAGATATATCAAATGTGTTGCTGAAGGAAAGAAAAACAAAGGAAGATGTAAAACATGGTATTTTTTTCGTTAATTTAATATAATTAACTGCTTTATTTAGTTCACTTAAGATGTATTTGCACACATATACATATATATGCTTAAAGGGCATATTAATCCAGAGTATACTGGTTTATAAAGAAGTGTAGGACTAACTTCTATTCGTCGCAATAAGAATTACAATTATATTTCCAAATACACACTGATTTGAGATTACGCAACCAGTGAAAGTATTAACCTTTTAGCTGTAACCAAGAAAAGTTAGGAAACGAATACCATTGATTTTGAAAATAGAGAGTAAAACATAAAGACTACGTAGAGAGCTAATCGAATAATAAATAAAAAATTTATGAATATAAGCAGTATAGAAAACAAATAGTACGTTTGTCGTATTACATAGCAAAAAACTGTAATGTAGAAAGCAGAGTTAATAAGACTTAAACTGCAATGGTAGCACAGTGATATTACAATTAAAGATATTTTGCAAAGTCACAATATTTTTTACAGATAAATTTACTGTATCACAATTTCCAAATTATTTTAGCTAGGGGTGATGTACATGAAATCTTAAGAAAATGGAAAACCTCTTGCAAAAAAGTGTAAAGAGCATCACCTCAGTTAAAACCTAATTTACACCTAACTCTTAACGTAAATTTAAATGGTAAATCAATGAGAATTTAAGGATCTATTTTATTGAAATTAGTCTATTTATAGGTATTTTAATTCTCTATACCCTGCGTATATCACAAATACACAACGTCCTTGTTAGAATAAAAAAGTCAATTGTTCTTTGGTGACATCATTTTTAATACTTTTTGTAATAGATATTGGACTTAAATTCGTATTTCAAATTGTGATGGTAAGGGTAGTTAGTTTCACAAGTGCAAAGTGGGTCTCTATCGTCTAAGATGAAATATATGTCGCAATAGAATTTGAAGAGGATGATTTCGTACCACATGTATTCAGTACTAGATTAAGGGAAATAACACTTTCGACAAGTAAGGAAATAGAAACAAACGGGGATTTCTGATTGTTAACTTTTAGTAAAGCTCCTTGTAAATTACAATAAAACATAAAATGAGTTTAAACAGCATTATATATTTGATATTTAAGTTTCTAATATAAGTTATCTCTTAGAACAACATGAAACAACGGCTTTAGAAGTAATACCAAGCGATTATTACTGCTGGAAAAGCGTTCTAGTTTTAGTTCCTTGAAAAACTTTCCATGATATTAAAAACATTTTCCTTGAGTAAATTTTGTAACATAAAATGACAAAGCAATGACTGCTTATATTAACTAAATTTAAGTGTCCGAGAAGATGCCTACACAATTTCAAGACACCGAGAGTTTTCTAGGACATATCGGATTTCCTCATAGTTACCACAAGCGTTCAGTAATCTCAGGGTAAGAGCCTATGATTTTGAGACCTTCTCTAAACCTCTTTTGGAGTTGCTACAAGGGGTTTATTGATAAAAGAGTATCCTTTGGAGGGAGTAAAGTTGATCTACAACGTTGATCGGCCTCGCCGCTACTCGATGGTGCCTGATACTGTTATTTAGAATTGTGTTTGCCTAGAGCATCGGTTTAAGGGCTTCAATGAGAATATCAAGCTCGAATAGCAACCAAGAAAAGCTTACCGCTCAGTCGAGAGTAACATGTGGACTCCTGGTTGGTCACTTTTTCCAGTTTTCGTTTATCCAACACATCATCTGCGAGTTCACCTTATTTATTACGGATTGACAACAAATAAAAAATATTGTGGGAAGGTAAATTTCTTTTTTTTAAGTCTTTATTTCTTGTTAGGAAACTTGTTCTTGAGGTCATAGAAGGTATCCCCTTTTGTTTTAATTATCCCAATTTCCTTATTTTGTCTTAGAAACTTCTTTGGTTTCAAAAGGTAAGAAGAAACCAAAGTGATCATGAAGATTAACCAGTTTTGCACAGGTTTTGGCTATGAGCAATGAAACTTAGGAATCTCCTCCTACTTTTCTTAGAATTTACCCTATATGACTGGCCTGCAACATCATCTTCATAGTACTTTTTTGTTTGAACAACAAATTCTATATGCTTGATGGAAGTAACTCCAACCATAACTACTAGGTCTTGCAGTTCAACTTCATTAACTACTCATTTTTTGCTCTTAACATTTATTTATATATTTATTTTAGTTCTTGAGCAGATTTTGGCTTTGTAATAGGCCGTAAGCCGTTTATGGCAAAGAAGCTACAACATCTGTGAAACGCTGCTATCAATCTTGCCATGGAGGTTGAACTGCACTAAGTTGACAAAGAACAAAATCATTTTTCTTAAGTTAAATTCTTCTTCCTCTATGTCTTGGCTATTTGTAACTTGGATACTAGGGACAAAGATCTTAGGAAATTTCTCATATTTAAGTTCATTAAAACCGAATTGTGAACTTGGTGACGAGCCTGAAAACTGTGTTTAAAAGATCTCTTGAAATGGCCCTTGAAGAGTACTCCCAAACTTCCCAATGAGTTCCTGATTCCTCACTCATCAAACCCAGTTAGTTTCTCGCTCCACCCCTAAGTAACGTGAAATTAAGAGCAGGGTTTCTTCTTGTGATGAAAGTTAACTAACCGTAAAAATGATGTGCAAGTTTTTACTTAACGTTGTTAATGTTAAGGAATCCATAGCATATTGTGAATTTTACGGGGATGGACATTAAGTACGATTTTCACGCTAACTTATGGTGTTCCAAAATCGCTTAACAATTTAATATTCTTTCCCAAATCATGACTTCATAATATATTATGCCTATATTCTTCTTCGAAAGGAATAAAATTGAAACGAAAACTTACTCAAAACTAAAAGCACACTAGAGTCAACATCATGTGCAGGCTATTTGATATGAAAATCTTCCCATGGCTACTAACTTTTCCTTTGAAATCATCTCAATCTTAGCTCAAAATGAATTCCTAGGGAGTAGCGAAATACTCTATATACCTTTTCTACATAATTAAAGCGAGCAAATTCTACTTTCTGAGAGAAGATGCAGCTGAGAAGCTAGAGGTAATACCTTGGCAATAGCGAAATTTTTGCATAATCTTCATATAGAAACTCATCTACCTTTGCTCAAACCTTTTCTCAGAAAATTTAACAAATAAAATTCCGGAATTATACTTAAGAAAAATTGCTTTAACGTCATCTCATATCAGTTGGTCAGTTTTCTTTTTTTTCACCTAATCTTAGTGTTCGTTCTCACAAATAATCACGTCTCTCAGACAGTTCAGTTAAGCAAAATCTCCAACAAGAAGAAGACAACTAGTTTTCAACCATCAGCGAACAGATTATTATTTGTTCATGTATAGGAATCAATAGTATTTCTATTGGCACCACCTTTTTATTCTCACAAGGAGTTTTTTTCTGAACTTGTTTGGTTTTGGGTTTAACCAGGAAAAGAAAATGTTAAGTTTGGTGACATCGACCAGAGATGCCGGTACGCACAGTTACGTATCGTGAGTTCAGTTAATTTTACGTTAATTCAGTTTAACTATAAGTCTTAAATTTTGCTTAGCGTTAATAACGTTTATAGCTACACATCCTATAAAATCGATGTTACAGTTGATTCTAAACATAAGAAATTTATCAGCTTTTATCAATCATCCATCCTGAAAAAACTCCAATTGAACTAAACATATCCCATAATCCATCTAAAAGCCTATCGAAAAGCCATAGTGTTGTTTGAGTTTAGTGGAATTATTTTCATTGGTCGAGTATGAATTTTAGTGGAAGCCTTACTTGTGTGATTGATTTCGATCTGTTATCACAGTAATCAGGGAGATTGTGTGAATAGTTTCAATTTAGGACGAAAGAACATATCACTAAAATTTTGGTGGATGACACCAAATTATCACGACATTATTCTTAGAAGCTGTGTTGGGGTAACTTATGTCCATCACCACATAAGTCCGATCCATGCATCACTGTAAAGCCTTGTATATGTCTCGTTTCGTTATTTTCTTACGGACTCGGATGGCGTTGCAACCTCGTTCAGCAAACCAACTTTACAGCAACCTCGATCGTAAATAGCTATAGCCAAAATTATCGGAAAAATAACGTTTACTGTCATGAATCACGATACGGTAAGAAACCTTAGTTAAGAGTAACTCAGACATACATATTCACCTAGGAATTTCCTGAAGTGACGGAAAAGTTCGTCCAACGGGCTCACTCCGCTTCAATTTCGGCTATGCGCAGGGATTGTTGTACAATAAAGCTTCTTCCAAGGTTTCTTCGTAAGAGACACGGATTAAAACAAATCTTTAAGAAGAGTTTTTCACTTTGACGAACAACCTGTCAATCGTTCTTAAAGAGGAAACGAAGTTTCCTAATTGCCCTTTGTGACTAGACCTTTTCTTTACTGGCATGCTTATTTGGACTAATTTTTTGCATTACTTTAGATTGTTGATCTTTTTCGTTTTCTATTCTATCTGTATTCTCTTCATTTTTGGTTCACCCAATTATACATTCAAGTCGGATAATTAGAATGGTTTGGTAATCGGGTCGGGAAATTATCTGTATAACATTCATCTCAATCCCGGCGTTTTTTCTTAGACAAGAGCTTGTGGACTTCGTATAGATTAATTTCAGTCCGAGTCCCGCACCCAGAATTCTAAGTTTGGCCGTTAAGTTGTTGCTGTAATCAAAAACCAGGTTTAAAAATAAAGATCGATAATTAGATGAGTTTTAGACAAGACAAGTTCGATGCTATCCTTTCCCCTACGCCTACTGGAGTAAAAAACTATGAGATATGTATCATTGGAGGTGGGGTTTCTGCTGGTTATTGTGCTCTTGAGCTTGTTAGTTTAGGACTAAAGCCCAAACAGCTGGCAATATTTTCAGATGAAAACGTTGCTCCCTATGAACGACCTGCCTTGTCCAAAGCTTACCTACATCCTCCAGGAGCAAGACAAGCCAGACTTCCAGGTTTCTATACTGCAGTTGGTACTGGAAAGGAGAGAATGGAAGCTGACTGGTACGAAAAGAATGGGGTTGAACTCTTTCTGGGCGCTACTGTTCGCTCCTTGAATGTTCTTGGGAAGAGATTTCGCGTAAAGTTCTCCGATGGTAGACATGATGCAGAGTTCAGTTATGATAAGTTAGTAATTGCAACAGGAGTTCGTGCGGTTACCCCTGTTGAGGCAAGGTTGAAGGGTGGAAATCTTGGAAACATATTTGTCATTAGAAAAGAAGAAGATGCGAAGGCTATTGTAAACAAATTACAAGAGCTCTATGACAAGAGACAAAATGATCTTGAAGAAGCCGAGAAAAATTACAAAAAGCCAAAGCCAAAACTGAGGAAGCAGTCAAGCCTTGGTTTAGACAGTGAATTAAAAGCCGTGGTTGACCCTAAAGGAAACTTAAAGAATAAGGCTTTAAACAAGCGAAAAGTTGAGAGCATGCAGTTTGGCCATGAACAAAGTTCTCAACTTCGTGACAACTTACGGGAAGCCATGGATGTAAAGGCTGCACGAAGACATGCAATTTATAAGCGTCTATATGAGTTTTATATGGATTATGACTCGAGCAAGTTAGAAAATTTTGAGCTTATGTCCAGAATTATTACCTTTGTGGATGATTATGGACATGAAGCATTCAACGATTCGTTGATGGATAAATATGGAGCACGTATTGGTAAACCTTTACCAGGTATTATTGGGCGAGACATTGTAAGCGATGAGATGGCGACGAGAAATGAAATTTATGCTAAGTTGTTTTTCTTCTACTCAAAGCACAACCCTGAGAAAATTGGTCAGTTGGAAATCGCTGTTGAGGTTATAATGAACAAAGGTATCGAGGAGTTCAACAGAAGGGCTCATAAGAGATATGGCGAGGACCTAGATTCTCAAACAGTTGAGAAAATAAAAAATATTCAGCAAGGATACTCCCTTGAGCCATACCGAAACACGCTAGCGTTGAAGAGAGGTTCCCAGGAGCATGAGGATGACGAGGTTGATGTTTTTCCTCCACCACAGGCTAGGATTGAAGATGATCTATCTATTCGAAGCGATGATAGCGGTACTGAAGATGACGAATATAACCAGAATTTAGAAACTAGAAATTTTAGGGACATGAGCCAAAATTATAAGCTCCAAGAGTATTATAGTGACTGTTATTTTATTTTTAGGCAAGCTGAGATGAAGAAACTTAAACCGATCGTCACAGTTGAGCAAGAGATGAACCAGTTAGTCTACAAACTATTCTTCTTTTATAAAAGATACAATCCACGAATTGTGGAATCTCTCCAAAAACTTTGCAGTTTTATTCTTGAAAATGGGCCGCTTATGTTTGATGAACTTGTCCTGGAGAAGTATGGTGCGTCATTTTCAGATGCCTTGCAAGAAGAAGTTCCCCTTAATGAGTACGAAATTTACCAACCATATGAACAGGAGAAACTTGTTATTAAAGCTCTCGCTAGATATTATCAAAAGTACGATGTTGCAAAGTTTGCGAAGTTAAATGAAATTGTTTCATTTATTATGTATAACGGAATCTCAGACTTTAATGACAGCTTAGATGATAAATATGACGCCCATATCGAGGAGGAAGAGGGCGACCTGATTAAGCAAAATGAGTACTTATATAATAGGCTATATCGCTTCTACCAAAAGAATGACCAGAGCAAACTATCTAACTTGGAGGATATTGTGACGTATATCTTGTTGAACGGAGTGGAAAAGTTTAATACGCTATTGTTCGATAAATATGGATCTGCACTTAATTCAGAAGTAGAACAAGACAATGATTATAAAATAGCTTTGTCCAAATGTTTGACAGATTACTATACAAAACATGATCCTTCAAAACTTAGAAACTTGGAAAACCTTATCTCTTTTGGTTTAAGTGAAGGAATTGAGGCATTAGAAAAGCTTCTTGTTGAGAAGTATGGCTCACCCTTAAATTTCGACAGTTATTTGAACGGCAACCACTCAATGGAGGCTGTCATTGAAGCTGGGTATGTAGATGATGCCAAAAGTTTTGAAGCTGAAGTAAAGAAACCTCATGTAGTAGTGATTGGAGGTGGTTATATAGGAATTGAAACTGCATCTGCTTTCGCTGGTTGGGGTTTTGATGTTACACTAGTAATTAGTCATAAACTGGCTATGTCGAAACTGTTTACCATTAAGATGGCTTCTTGGTTCGAAAGATATTTTGAAGAGAACCATTCTATAAATATCATAAAAGAAACAAGGGTTCTTGAGTTCTTGGGTAAGGGAAATGTGGAGCAAGTAGTGTTGTCCAGTGGTGAAGTGCTAAATTGCGATATGGTTGTTTGTGGAATTGGCGGACGCCCCAACATTGAGCTAGTTAAGGGTCAGTTGAATCTTCTCAGTAAAAAAGATGTCGGAGGGATACTCACAAATGCATATCTTCAAACATCTCATCCTGATGTTTATGCTATGGGAGATGTTGCTGCTTTTCCAAGAAATGGTTACTTGACTCGTTTGGAGCATGTTGACAATTGCAGAAACTCAGCGGCGTTAGTTGCCTATAACCTCATGAATCCCAGGAAGCCCAGAAACTACACCTATTTTCCGTATTTTTACTCTAGAATGTTTGAATATACGGACAACCCTGTCGTTTTTCGCTTTTATGGGGAAAGGGGGGAGGATGAATCGTATGAAATCGTCCAATTTGGAGATTTTAACTCGAGCAGAACTTCTATGTTTGGTGCATTTTGGGTATCTCCAAACGATATTGTTACAGGTGGTTTACTGTGCAATGCGTCTTCCAATGAACTGTATGATAAATTGCGTGATATCTGTTTATCTCGCCCAACTCTCTCCACAAGGACAGAAGAAGCGGCCTTGTCATTGTTCACGCAAAACATGATTGTAGATCTGGTGTGATTCATAGGTTAGATTGAGCCAATTATATTTGAAAGTGTGTTCTAGTCAGCTTTTTTCATTTCTAATTGGGCTTTTTTTTCTTATTGAGAAGGTCTTGAAAGAGCTATATGGGTTAGTTTGTATTATCCTTTCCTTGCATGCTAAGACAAAAGCTTCGTGGAACCCACCAAGAAATTGTCTACTTCAGAATAAAATGGAGTTTTGGAGGTTCTCTATATTTTTGCATTTGTGGAAGAATCTTCTTAGTTTGTAAGAAAAACACGAGACCTTCCTTAGGCATTTAAGTTCTTTCTAATCCTTGTACTTAAGCAGTGAAAATGGCGATTACCAAGGAGTTCACTCAGTAAATGGTGTAGCGTTGTTGTCAGAAACATGTAACGTTCCCTGTATCATAAAACGAAAACTGATCAGCCGGACGGACATAGAATCTGGACTCCGAGGAAGTTTTTCTCCAGGACAGTATGACCAATATGTTACAAAGAGAAGTTTTCGTCTGACACAGCATGGGTCCCTTGTCTGGTTAAACACTTCAAGTGATATAAGTCCAGCTGTAAAACGTAGAATCAGTAAACAGTCAGTATCTATGGCTAGGGCCCGGATATGATTTATTGATAATTTCTCAATGAGAAATTTCCCTGTATTTTTCTTATTGATAGATTCTGATAATTCCTAAATAATTTTGATTGGTTATTAATAATTAATTGATAATCGGAACAAAATTAGAATCGGTAATAATCTAAAGCCTAATTTCTTTATTGATAATCAGAGTCAAAAGGATTATCAAATAATTATTGGTAATTCTTGTTAAGTCCAAGGCCTAGCTATGGCAGAATGTGCAGGAAGTATTAGCTTATAGTCTAAGAAAGCAACAGTAAGTTAACATTGATTTGTCCATCTAACTGCAGTTTGTCTTTAATATTCCTGCTTGCACAAGGGCCTTAGTTCTGAGTAGGTTTGAAAAATTTACGCCAAATGAGGTTACGTACACTATATTCTTAATAGTATAGATTGCAACCTTATGAGAAGACATTGTCCTGAAAGTAAAGGCTTAGCATTTAGTTTTTTAGTTAACCGTCTTTTGCATTTGCAAGACTCCTACCCTTTTAATATTAAATCATTGCAAGAACACTAGAAAATAAGCAAAAAACAGTTAATGTTGATTTTTTTTTGGATAATAAACTGATAAGAAGATTAGATGCTTTCCTATTGTTATTTGAAAAGAAATAACTCCAGGCTGAAGAACTTGAAATTGTAAATTCTTTAAGGGAGCAAGGACTTTTACGCTTTAACACAGTCAGTAACATAGGGTAAAAAGAAATAATGTAAACTCAGCCTTGAGATTTCTGAAGGAAGCTCACTTAGTTGTTTGGATACTGTAAAGTATAATAGTTAGTATGAGAAAAGTTTGTACTATTTTTTGATAACTCACCTACTAATCACAGTTTCTGAAGGAATTACGTGTCATGCACGTTTTCAAAGCAAATGTAAGCCGAGGAAATGATTATCATTTGCTGTTTGGAGTGAATATTGCTCTTACAAACAAGGTAAGAGATCTAGCCAACAAGATCAATTGATTTGTCGAATGTCAGTAAATTTGGTCAATTGTCATTTTGAACAACTTGATCATATTCTAAAGTAAGCTCTTAATCAAATTCTTACACTTCGGGTTAGCTTTTACAAATATACATAGAGGAAGAGTTTTGAAATCTTGGTATCATTCAGAAGCTTAAAAATTCAGTTGCAGAATGTTGTTCTCGTGTTATTTTTCTGAATTCAATAGAAAAGAAGCAACAGAGTACGAAATCCATAGAAATGTGTTAAGACATCCAAACTAGAGCTTCATGTAGTTAAAATACAAACCATTGTTTTGTTAAAATGACTATAATCATTTAAATCTAGCAGATTATGAAAATTGGTCACAGCCTTGAAGGAAAAGATTAGTATACGCGAGGTTGAAGAAACCCATTACGAGATTATTCTAAGTCTATTTAGTCCTCAAACAGTTTTTTCGCTAAGAGGTTAGAATTTTGCTCTAAATCTTAACAAAAAATATTCTCTTTCTACAACAAGAATATTTTATTCCAAGCAATAATTTTTGATGTTCGTATTGAAAGTTTTTAACAGCTTCTAATAAAAAGAAGGATATACTTGTTTCCACTCGCTGTCGAGAAAGTAAACTTTCTTCTGTTGTTTAATCTTGCCTTCGCAACAGCCTAAATTAATTAAATCCATAGAGTGCAATGGCATCTATTTACCCCGCAAACCTATGAAACTTTGGAGAAAAAGCAACACTTTGGATAAGTCCATTTGAAGAAAAAAAGGGAATCATTATGTACCCAAGGCTCTATTAAATATTCTATCAGCCAAACTGCCCAGTGACTTACATTTGAGTAAGATAGATGCAATATCATCAGATTGGAAATGATTTATTAAGCCTTTGATAGCAGTAAGAGAATCCGTGCTCACTTCGAGAGAAATTATCAGTACCTACTGGGTATTACTGATGTTAAGCCCTTATTTTATTCTACCTATTAAATATCAGGATCTTAACGGATTATCTTCAGGTAAAGAAGGTTCCACCAATAAAAGATCTGTACTATCTCCGTGTATCAAAATAGGGTTAGTCAGAGCCTTGAAACTCTTAGGCTTAAATGACACAGAGATGGAGTTCCTAGAGTTCAACGTGACAAAATTTGATGGAGTGCTGCAAACTGCTCATTAGCTTTGTCTAATCGGGAACATCTAACTCAAACTTCAAAAGACAAGAAACACCACCTTGTGAACTCCTCCTTAATAATATTCTCAACTATGACAGGGGTTAATGTTATTGTTATACTAAGCCCCGCAGATACTTGTTATGCCAATTTACGGGTCTTTGCATTGCTCAAGATAATATAAGAGAAGACAGAGGGGTATCTGCTGTTCTGTTCTAAGATATACAATGTGTTCTTACTCTGATCCAAACAAAAGAGTTATTTTTCTATACTTTAAGTTCTAGACGGGAAACCCCTAAAATAGAGTTCCAAAGAACAACACCGTGGCTTAAGAGAACTGGATAATCTTCTCAGTATCCTATACTTAACACTAAGACGGAGCAGGAAATGTTTCATGAGAACCTAATATTGGCTTTGTTGAAGCCATTAAGCAGTTCCAAGAAATCATCAATTCCCATCTTAGCAGCTCTTTTACTACCCATGTCAGTTTCTTCTAAGACCTTTTCAACTTTTTCTTTAAACCAAGCTTTATCACTATCCACATCCATCTTCTCATCAATCCCTTTTAAGCTACAATATGTCCTATAGTTTTCTTCTAACAACTTCAGTGTCTTCTTTCCCATAAACAAACTTCTCAATGTCTTATTCTTCCTGTTAAAACAAATCCTAACCATTCCATCCCATTCTAAGAAATCAATCTCAGGAATTGGATTCTTTGGTGTAATCCTTACAACACGAGAATCGACCTTTGGAGGAGGACGGAAATTATTTCTTCCTACTTTAAGCAGTTGCTGAACATCTGCCAATAGTTGAACATTAACGGATAAGCGACAATATAAACTATCTCCAGGTTTAGCCGTTAATCTTTGCGCAAATTCTTCTTGAAACATAATCACAGCAGCTCTGAAGAGAGGTCTGTGAGCGAGTAATTTAAAGACTAATGGTGATGAAATTTTATAGGGTATATTTGCGACAAGTAGGTTGAAAAAAGGTAGTTCTGTTTTCAACACATCAGCATTTATTATTTTTAGTTTTTCAGCATGCGAGGAGGTTGATTTTTTCTGAAGCTCAAGAACCATTCGCTTGTCCAGCTCGACAGCGATTAATTTCTTGCACAATGGAAGCATTTTAAAGGTGAGTACTCCGGATCCTGGTCCAATCTCTAAAACTATGTCATGTGGTTTAATACCAGCCTTCTGGACAATTGAAGATATCACAGCAGGGTTTTTAAGGAAGTGTTGCCCAAGCCCTCCTTTCACTCCAGAAGGGGTTGCTCCTGCAGTAAAATTTGTTCGAAATGCCCTTTTCTGCTTTGGCATGTTAAGGGTAAAAGGCAAAAATGGGGGATATAGAGTTTTGATGAAGTGAGGGGTATAGGTCAGGCTTGAAGTTAGTTTCTTTATGTTTACTTTGCTTTCCACCACACGGTTAAATGTATTTTGAGTTGAGAATATTTTCGGTAATCCCATATTAAGGTTTTCTCCATAGGGTGGCATTTTGAGTGTGTTTCTCTAAAGACTCATACGTAGGAATATAAGAACCCCCTAAAAGAAGCATAACAGCAGTATAGCTATACTTTTTATGAAATATCATTTATAAAAAAACATAAGTAAATAGATTCTTTCAATTCGAATTTGGCTTTGAAAAGCAGTTTTCTTTACTATCAAGAAGGATTGTGTATTCCCTTCGAACTAAACATTTTCAGAAAAAATGGACTTTCTAACTGTTAATATATATTTTATGCACACAGTTATATTTTTATTTTTATATCTAGGATTTTCCTGTATTGTTAACAGATATGTTGAAAGATCCCTCATTCCAATATTGCACTCCTAAGTTCCCAATATGCCAATCCATAAGTCACATGTGTAGGAAGTCAGTTTAGACAAAAGTTTGAAAACAAACACAAATGTAACAAAAATTACAATGCACATCACACTTAACTTTTATTATTACGTAAAAATTATCATAGCGTCATTTCATTTGTTTTTCACGTAGGAAAAACATCATAGGGTTTGCAGATTGGGGAAGACAGTGCTGTAAACCGAGCCAAATAAGCTAATCTTTTGCAACATATTGCAATGTGAATATCTTATGACAATTTAGGTTTTTTTTGACACAATAGATAACATTTTTTATTCAAAAATCGGAAAGAACACGAAACTATACTCGGTGAACGCAGTTTATTAAGAATGGCCAAAGAGGATGTGCTCAAGATTAGTTCCTCTGAATAAAATAACATTTAGCTCTATCTATATTATCAAATCCATATGCCCCATTTAAACTGAAAGAATTGTACCTTTTTATTTGATTCCTATTTCTTGCTTTGATTCTTGAAAGGTGTGATATTTCCAAATTTACATTTTTTTCGCACCTCTTCGATTCATAGTGGCGGCACGAAGTCAATGTCAGTGACCTCATTTCCAATTCTCAATATATTAGAACCTGCGATCGTCAACCATTAAGCCTAATTTTAAAGTTAAAAATGCGCAACTTCTTTGCTCATATCAGCTAAAATTCTTTATCGAATGGATTTTAAACTTGGTAGAATACTTCATGAAGAACTGGACGTGAATATATTAACCTTTGTGGGGCATCTTCTAAATGTCATGGATTATTTTTTTTTTGAAAAATAATTTTGTGGAGGTAGGAGACTTTGTATCAATCATCTTTCCGAAAGATACGCTGAATCCATGGAGAAAAGTTCTCAACTAGTCCAAAGATGAGCACATGTTTACATTACGTATTCTAAGAGTTAAATAGCCTAAAAATATATCATTTCATGTGAGTTCTACATCACAGCGTAAGCTTTTATATCACAGCGTAAGCCTTTATATCACAGCGTAAGCTTTTACATTATTGTTATTTTAAATATTTCTTTTCTCTATTTATTTTTTTGCGTCTGAGAAATATTTCAATTTATATTTTTGTCTCTAGTTGAACTGAGAGGATACTGATCTTGCTACTAATGAACTATTTTTTTGATTAAAGGATTAAAATAGTTTATTGGAACTTCTGACTTTCTTGTTGATGGGAAACATATGTTTGTTTCCCAATGGGTTGGATCTAGTAAGAAGGTACTTTAGTGGTATCTTCCCTTTCCCCACAATGTCATACACTTTAACTCTTTAGACTGCAATATAAACTACAGGAAAGCTATGACAAGTGTACGTCTTAGAGCACTTTAGCCCTTTATATACTTATAAAAAGGAAAAATTGGCTGTCTTAGCCTTCAAAATATTTCTTTGTATCATACAAATATTTTTTAAATCTTTACCGAAGAGAATATTGCATGGCAAATACATCCTGAAAATCGTTTAACACCCTCTTAGAAAATAAAAGGCAAATATTGGGAGAAAACATAACACTATAGGTTTTCTAACGTTTTAATTACTTTACCTGGGCGGTACAAGATACAATACTCCCCATCATTATGTCATTGTCCATAAAATATTCATTCTTATTTAAACATAAGTGCTATATATGTATATTAATGTGAACATATTAATTTAATATATTAACTAGTAGTATTAACTAAGTAATAGTAGATTCATCGGTTATTGCTCATCGATATTGCTTATCAGTATCAAGAGTCATTTAACTCTGTAGGAAATTAAAGCATAACTAACTATCGACAGATAATCCAATACAAAAGAACAGCAAAAGAGCATCACCAACAAAACTTACTAGAAAGAAGAATGAAACAAAGACACTTACGAGTAAATAACTTAGGACTTGAGCTAAGTAATACATCTGACCTTTCATTGGTATAAGGAATATATTTCTTGTTCGAATAAAACCTCTTGCGAGTAATTGGAATTCGTTTAAGCATAATCCAGCGGAACACAGGTTGAATAGTATCAGTACTGTAGCGTAATCCTTCTGTTAGTTTCTCGGGCTCATATTTTAGTGTCTGACTACTAGAAGGTATCTCTTGAGTAGATAAATATAACATGAATAATACATTTTAAAACTCTTGCTATATTAGGAACTGTTCGAGTCAAAGTTACTTTCCTAAACAATCATCACTAATGAGCATCATAAACCTCATAAGGTATTTATAAACTTTTTGATTTTATCCATTTGTATGACTTCATTTTAGGTCAAAACACATTTTTGCTCTGAATTGTATTAATCTATAGCGTAAGTAAAAAACGAACCCAATTTAATTATAAGCCTCTAATTCAAGTATCAATCTTTTTGTTTTTCTCCTATTACCAAGAACCATCAGTTTAATCTTCCTTCATTATGATAATAAGTTTTTTCTTATCTAATCTAAATGTCCAAATTGGTTGGAGAAATCCATGGCAGCTGCTGTTGAACATTGTTACCTTTATTTTGTAATGATGTGTTTCTGTTAGCATGACTGATCTATGCATTGTCAATATAAGATTCTTGCCTTAAGAAGGCTGGACTCTTCATAATATCGAATATTGTATCAGGTGATGTTGAAAAATAAGGCACAACAGTTTTCTCTTAAAGCTTTTATATTATAAACTTTAGTTCTCACATCAGAGATAAAGTCGTCCATGACAGTTGATACAAATCTACAATTTTTGAATCAACTATTTGAACGCCCTTCATTTGAATTCTTACTTTTTTTGCTTTAAGTTGAGTTATCGAGAAATAATTGCTCATTCAAGTAATATTGTTAGTAAAGTTGAGAAGATTGTAGGGGTGACCCACCAATGGAGCTTTTTGCCATGGTATTCAAAGGATGAATTAATAACACCACCTGAAGTAAATATTTATCAAAATAAACTAAGCGATTTTTTTTTCATTGAGAAGTGTACATTGCGAAAATTATTGTGTTATCCTAAGTGTAGATTTAGGATTTTGCTTACAACTTTATGACAGAAGAAAACGAAAACTTCTTCTTGAAACGATGAAAACCTTAGAATATGTGATGTTGTCATTGAAAGTAAATATTTGTTCTGATAAGAATTGCTCAAAAAATTGACTAGGTAGAATCTATCCTATCAACTAGCAGACTATAATTTATAGCTCATAATGGATTTAGATGGAGTATCATGAGCATAAGGAGCAGTTGGTTACATACACTTCTATTAAACTTACAAACTGATGTATCAAGCTCCGATATTTCAAGTAGAGCAAATCTCAAAACAAAATTAATAGAGCAACAATCTTTATTTATTCAATTAATTTCTGTTTTTTGTCAGATCTTCCCAGTAACTTTTGAAACTTTGAGTACAAGAGAAGCTTTCTGTTGAACATATTCTATCTCAAGTCTGACATACATTTTAGTGGTTTACTGGAATCCTTTTTCCAATGCAGAAACCCTTTCAAAGAAATAAGTTTCCAAACAGCAAATAATTTTAAATATAGTTGAGACTAAATTTATTTCATTTGTAGCAAGGTCACCAGTTCCTAGCTGCATCAACCCAAAGCAGTTAGGAGTCTTTACCGGTATTCCTGCTTACCTCGCTCATGTTACTTGTTAGGTTGACGGAAAAGAAGGGAATCGTAACTATATCTTAAGTTGATGTGGCTAGAAGAATACTGCTTCGCGCTGGATTAGCGGCTTATTCAGTGACATTTATGATATTTAGGTAACTTATCCTTAGATATAGGTGCATTGCCTGGTACAGTAAGTTTGATGAACCTCTTTTACGTGGAGCATTATCTGCTGCCCACATGGAAGGTACTTGAGTACTCATAAATGAAATCAAGATTTTCAGAATCTATATTCCGTACCAGGTTCATCAAAATTCTACATAAGTTGGAACTCCTTAAAGATCCATGACTATCGATTAACTTGGCCATAATTTAAGATATTTATAAAGTTTGAACCTGAGATATGACATCTTCAACATGATGTGAGGTAAGAGATATACCATCTTTAGTAATTGACTACAAATACTTCGACGGAAAAATTAAGTGAGCTAGTTGCTCTCTAAGCATAGAATAATCATGAGCTTCGTACTTCTCCTAGTAGATTTTTGACTAGAAGCCTAAACTTGAGATTAAAATTTTTTGTATTCCAGATCGCTTGAACATAAGACAAGTACAGTCTGAAAAGTAAGCTGCAGTATCTATAGTAGATGCAGAGTTTAAACTGTTTTGTTATACTGCTACGTGAGCTGAACATTCCTATAGATGTTGAAAATTCATAAAACACTAACAAATAACCCTCATAGTACAAGGATCTAGAAACCTAGTACATGGTTGAAAGGCAATGGGAAAGCAAAGCTTGCCCATAGCGCATGCCCACTTACTCATGAGCTTCTAGTTCTTACCTATAAATAATCCAAAGTCAACATCTCGAGTTCTCAGAAGAAGTAACAACTTACGGAACAAAGGTATAAATCGCGTTTTCTAAATAAGAAAAAGCGTGGTAAGGGGCGCCAAAACATCGAGATTAAAGCAAGGAGATACCTAAGAGAACAGCTTTTTTTTTCCCGGAGTAAAAGGGCAGAGTCATATATACTAGTTCAGAACACAATTAACTCCTCTCTTATACTTGAAGAAAATTCTAAGAAGTAAGTACTCATTATTTACTACAAGAACTTTGTGAAACTTAGCAATCAGAAAGTATCAACATTTTTCGAACTGAAGCTGGAAAAGAAGCTATGAGCAGTTGCCTCTCTCTGCAGGTGCCCTTTAATTATACATTTAATCGGTTTTCACCTTTTAAGAGTACAACACAGGGCAAGATCATGTGGATGGCAACTACCAGGCTGGTTTTTCCTATATGCTTAAATGCTTTGGGTATTTATAACAAAAGTTCAAACGAGATAAAACTGCCCCTTCTTTTGTCCATTAGCATATAAGATCCTTTTAGATATCCGTCGTTTTCTAAATACCTTATGGGAATGTATAACTGGTTAATAAAATTCAACCTCTGTCTCAAATGTTGATTCGCTTCTTCAAATGACAACACATTAGCCTTGAAAGTGTCTACTGCAGAAAACTGAAAATTATTGTTATTTCTGTTATTTGTTACTGCTTCTTGAGCAATAGGTGTCGAGAAAGATTCATTATACTTCATTTTGACCGAAATAAAGTATTTTCTTCCCAAATATTTTCCTATACCAGACAAAAAGTAAAAGAAGGAAATAATTTCTTGGAAAGTGTACATGCAAAAATCTAAACCTAAAGAAGAAACAACCTTTTTCTCTACTAGCTTTGAGAGTAAAAAGAGTGTTTCCTCACTTGTTCCCAGAGTAAATATATTAAGTTTAGGAAGATTTATAAATCCTTGCAATCTGAGTAGAGATATTAAAATACGATTAAGTTGAAAATTTGTTCGATATCTGTTGGTGTTAAGGCTCAAAGAAGTCAGATGTTGAAAGACACTTTTAAAGGAGGTTATGCAGCTTGATGCATATATACTATCTAGAAGCATATTTGTTTTTAGCGAAAACTTTTGGTTACCATCTTTAATATTCAGAAATCTTTGAAGACTTTTTCCTAGAACAGATAAACCTTCATTTTGAAAGCAAAACCCTTCAAAATGTAAGGCAGACAGATCATAAAAACTTTGGATAAATTTAAAAAACATTCCAGCATCAGTATGAGAAAATTGAAAGTTATCCAGGTTGGTGAGAGTAAGACGTTTTAAAGAGGAACACTGTGCAGAAGCAAGTTCTAGAATATATAATAGATTTTTCGTCTGTTTGAACCCATCCTCAAACGATATGGAGTAAACGCTCGGAAGATTAGAAAATAGATTTTCAATATACTTCTTGTTGTTTTTTTTAAAAACAAATGGAACTCGTTTGAGGCTTATCTCTACTGGAGACCTTAACTCTTCTCGCGCCCTTTGAAGTGAGTGTTCTACACTTGGGGGTGAACCTTTATATCTTGTCTTTGTTTTTCCACAAATTACAATTTCTTTCTTATCATTTATCTCAAAATAAACAGGTTTGTCGGGCTTCCCATAGGCAAAAGAACTATAAAGACTCATGGTATATCTTTTCTGAATATATTTCTCTTAGCAATTTGAAAACTGTCTATTTTAGACATTACTTCTCCCAGCAGTTACCGGAACTATAGTGCTGTAGCGAACAGTTCTTGCAGAGGAAGTCTTGTTTCTGCTGCTCAGCTACGGAAACAATACATTTTTTTTTAGGAAGAGAGATGAAGTTCTGATGAATATTTATTTGAACCACTTTTCCAAGTCAACCAGTCTTGATTTAATTTAAAAAGTTGATATAGGATTGCAGAAAGGAAACAGCAAACTGGACAATAATTAACTTATATCAAATGCTTAGACCTATTTGAATAGGTGAAAAAATAAGAGAGATGTATGAGATTTTGTATTTTAATTGCGGTCAAACTAATCAACTTCTCAGTTTCCTCTATGCTGACTAACAGTTACCTTCCTTGTATTCTACTTTTCCAAGAACGCGCTTCAACTCCATCGCATAGCCATACTGAAAATTATAAGTTTGGAGTTGTGTTTACATATTTTGAGCTAAATTTTCTTTTATACTGTTTGGGAGACAGAAATGCTTTTATTTAAATTTCTTTGTCTTGACTTAAACAACTTATTTAAGTATACAAGAAGCAGTTGTTAATTAAGAGAAGAAAAGAGAATAATGAAAGAAGAGATTTTATAACCCGTACCTGATCATATATCTACATTCAGTCAGAATTTAATACCAGATAATACTATTTAACAGATATTATCCTTCTTATAGTTATTTTCGGCTTCCTTAAGTATATCGAAAGTTTCACGCCTGTAATATACCTCATAAGTTCCAATTAAAAAGTGGGCAAACTTTTCATTTATAACTTTTTTAGAATCAACCTCGGAAACACAGTTTTCTTCCCATGATAAGAAACGTTGAATAACTATTTCCGGAGGATAACAAAACTGCCCTATGCAGTCGCAATACGGAGTACATTCTTCCTTAATAAGTTTGGATTTGTAAGCTAAAACTCCTGTTGGAAACACGACAAAGCACAAAGATTTCACTTGTATGCGATCATACCTGGAATTGAGATAAAATAAATCATGCCACATATACAAGTTGCACCAGCAACAACAAAAAAAGCAAGGCAAACAGGTAATAATGAGGATTGGCGCGTATATAAGACAGATAACCAAATTTTGAACAGAAAGGCATTTCAAAACATTTAGTTTCGGATATCCACTCAGTGGCCATATTTCTGGAACAATTATTGATAGTATCTCGAGTTCACTCTGACTGTGCAGTTTTCCTTGGCTTTCTCTTACAATGTCTAGAGCTTCCTCTCTAAAAACTACAGCCGAAGGGTTTCTATGTAGCGCGCTCATGCAAAACAAAAGAAAAAAATTAAATAATATATATTAAGTAATCAGAGTGGTTATTGGCTATAAGTTTGAACTGATATTGAGTAAGCTTGCACTGTTTTTTGTTGTGTTCCTTTTGGTCAAGACTTTTAGGATTATTTTTTTTCACCCTGCAGTTTTCATTTCAAATGATCTGATTGGTTGAAATGCATTTTGGGCAATTAAGATTCAAAGAAGTACTTAAACAAAATTTCAAACATAAACACACAATAGTCCAAAGGGACAAAAAACAAAAAACTTCTTAGAAAACAAAAAATGTACTTAGATGTTAGCTGTCCCGCGCAAAAAATAATTTTATCTGAACAAATAAAATAAAAAATAAAAAAGTATGCTGCAGGACGATGTAAGGTATCTAGGAAAAGTTGTCTCAAAATTTTGTAGGTTGATGCACTAAGAAAAGATTCTGACAGAAGAAAACTTCAGAACTGTAAAGTTAGTTACGAAATTACCATATGTTATCATTCTAAAGTAAATATTAAGTTTTATTTAGCAAGAAAGGCCTACGTTTTCATTGTAGTTAACTTAGAACAGGTTAAACATGAGTTTCAAACTGACTAAAATACGAAAAAATACGTTCCATAGTTCATTGAAGGTAAAATTGAGCTTATTCACATATTTAGAAATATAGACAACAAAGAGTCACAAAGAGTTGAATCTTTAAAGAGAATTTCCTTGCATTTTGTTAAATAAAGAACTTAATAAGAGACAGATGAAGAAGGTGAAGGTGTAAGAGAAGATGAAGGAGATATGAATACTGAATTTTTGAGGAAATGTGGTAAAATTTGAGTGGCCAGAGGTGGGATTTTTTAGATTATTTTCAGCAAAACTACAAATGGTCGAGTACAAATATATACATTAAAGTTTCAAGAAGATATTCAGAAACACCTTGTTGGTACCTATTCCGACTCTATTCAAATGGCTACAACACACGATATTTTTTGTCGCAAAATGCTTGTTATGTTTCCTTTCATTGTGGATTACTTGTTGAATACAACTTTTTTACTGTACTATCTTGTTGACCTAGAATGCCCCAGGTAATGTAAAGGGCCTCAAAGTCCTTAGCTTAGGAAATTGCAAAAGTTAACATGAGTGATGAACTTAAAGTTTTTATCGTAATTGCTAAAAAATTACATACAAAAATGTGCAGTGTGTTTGCCATGTATGGCAGTGCTTCAATCTTGCTGCAACGCTTCATCTCGGACATAAATATTTTCGTAGCAGCGTTCATTAAGCAATATTTCAATCCCTTGTAGTTACTTTAAGTTTGGTTCCTGTTGCTGAAAATCTCTTAACGAAGCTTCCCTATAATACCCAAAAAAATTCCTAGAGAAATTAATAAAAGAGAAAAATACTCTATGCTAGATATTTACTCAGAAGAGTTGGAATTTTTCAAACAAAGCCCTTCAACGAATAGAGTACTTGCACAGTAAATTTTGATCTAAAGGAGGCTTCAAAAAAGCTTTAAAGAAAGTGAACTTTGGATGAAGTGAAAAGGCATCAAGATGATCTAGTTGAGATGAAAGAATTTTAAACCTTATATACATTTAAAAAGTTTTTCCGTAAAGATGCAGCCGTATATGTGTAGATACTTCCATATCTTCATGATCTAAATCGTGAAGTTCAAAATTGCTATATCCAAATAGAAACCGCGAAAATTGAATATTAATTGCTTTGTCAAACACAAAAATAATTTGCAATGTGAAAATAATAAAAAAAATATTGTTCCTACAGGTTTATGCGCTGATTGAATGAACATACAACTTTCAGCAAACATCTTGGCAGGACTTGTATTAAGACACAGTGGTGAAAATTTAAAGAAATATTTAATGCTAGAAGACGGAAATATCAAGAGCATCTTTTGTAGGCCAAATCTTTAAGAAATCTTGGTAAGTTTCTTGTATCAGCACCTAACTGGATGAAGCTCAAGGTTCATATCCCGAACTAGACAATCATTAAAGCTCCAAATAAAAGTTCATCAAAATGTTCGAAGCCAATCTCAGAATGCAGGTTCCTGTGCAGTGAGGCTTCCCATCATGCTGAAGGATGAAGGAAACATTTGCTTCTGTCCGTATGATGCGAAAATCTTTAAGATAAAAGCCAGATGGTGTATTTGAAAAACTTTTTGATCATGAAAAAAATTTGTCACAAGAGTCAGCATTGAATATATAATCACCTGTCAGAAAAATATAAAAAATTTAGAGAGGCTGAGGAAAATATATCCCACCTAAAACTTCAGTTTCTAATCCTTAACCATTCTTTCATCTTCAGCCAGGAACTTTCTATTCTCAATACCTTTCCTTAACTTAAAGATTTTAATCTTGATCCTAGACCCTAACCTCTTTTTCAAATCCCAAAATCTGGCCCTAACCGCTCCTTTCACTATATATTTTGAGTTGAAGCCAGTGACAGCCTTACACTTATCTTAATGTTTTTGAGTTGAGGTTTGAAATTGAATACACTTTTTTAGTCTAAATTTGAACCTTGAACAAGCATGGTCTGAACTGAATTCATAATTTTCATTTATGACAGCAAAGATTGCAGACCACCCCTTCCCACTTAAAGAACACTATCTACTAAGTTCTGAATCTCACGCTTCAAACAGAAAATCATTTATTTTACCTATGTACATTCTCTAGCACGTAGCAACTCTGCTTTGACTTGTATACACTCGAAAGGGAAAACATTAAGCACTATCTCCTTTAAACCTTGCCTTATATATCCTTGACGTTTTCAACATCAAAGATGGTTAAAATAATTGTTGAAAAAATTTCCTTCATATGCTATATCTCACTAGCTAACAACAGAGTCCCTAGAGTCTTTTCTTGTGCTTTTTTCTTTGGCAGGATTTTTTTTCTTCTTAATCTGCCTTGAAACTTCATCAAAATGATGATTTTATTAACCTGTGATAAAACACAATATATTCATGTACTTAGATACAGTTGATGATAGCTTGGATGTTTTCCTTCGTCTCCTCTTTATTTTATATTGATCTTCATTGAACTTTTGACATTTAGCATTTCTAACAACTTTTACACTGGATTTCAAATTTCGCAAATTAAATTTGGAAAATTTTAAGAAAGGAAATGAAAACAGTGGCGAGAAACACGCTGGAGTGAAAAAATGCTATTCTAGGCCTTCATAGACAGGAGGGATCTATGGTAATGCCTTAAGGTTTCCATTAATGGCTTTTTGCACAACTACAACGATTGTCTAACGATCTCAGTTGCTAGGACCTGCACCCTATATTGGCAGAGCGGGTTGAACAAAGCCTAAACAATACGCAGTTTTATTCCGAAGGGTTAAAATATCTAATATATTTACTTCCGTAGAAAAGTAATTTTTGTAATCTAACAGTACTGATCAAACCATCTAGCACGAAGTAAAAATAAACTTATCTCTTGCAAGAATATTTTAGTAAGAGGAAAAAATCGATACAGACACGTTAAGAGTTACAAAAAATCACTGTACAAATTGCAAGCTAATAAACCTTTCTATCCTCTTACAATAACACCGGGGATTCAATATCAGAGGATCCAGCGGAGTCACTATTTCCCTCACCAGAGCCCTGGTGAGTTAACTTCTTTAGGAAATCAAGATCCTTTTGCTCAAGCATCATGTGCTCAGAATCAAAGTTAAGCCACTTCAAAACAGAATCTAACCGCGACTCGTATACTTTAAGCTGACTTTGCAGCTTTATCATATCCTCTGCTACATCCAGTTTCTTAAAGCTTGCAAAGTAGCTCTGTTGTTGTTCGTCAATTTTCTTGTATACATTTTCATGTAAGTTTTCTAACATTTTGTTGCAAACTTCTTCCAAGTTGGAAACCGCAATTTCGTTTACTGATTGAAACTGCTCCAAACCAGATATTTTATTTCTTTCCGTAATATCATCACTGGATCGAATAGCGTATTTATCCAAATTTTTCCCAGTCTTAATCTCCCTGATGGATTCAATTAATGAACGAGCGAACTTAACTTTCGCCTCCACATCCATTTCCATCAAAATAAACTGTAGTGAATGAGTCTTTACAAGAGAATTAAATTGTTTCACTGTATAAAAATTTGTTACAGAATTTGTGGGTGTGGGTTCATCTCCATGAGCAAAGTTGTAGATTGCTTTTTCCGCTGCTGCTTCTAATGCTTTCCCAATGACAACGCCAATCACCGAAGTCAGCTTATATGCAACTCCGGCTGTAGCCGCGCTCACAATTATGTTGTTCATTACTTAATATACTTTAAAGGCAGATACTACACAAGCCTATTGATGCCAAATGTGAATGAATAAGAGTTTTGTCTCTTCTCGATTTAGCTTTGTGTTCGTTTTCTTTTTCATTCACCAATCAGACACTTGAAGTAAGGTTGCAGAGCCAATCATATCAAAAGTTTTTACATGATACGATTGGAAGAACTGACCAATCACCAGCTGTTATTCCCTATGAAGCTGTTACAAGAAGACATAGAGAAAGAAGCAAAAACGGTTTTAGAAGCATCGGACTTAAACAAACTAACCACGAAGAAATTAGCTTATAAAATTGAGAAAGTCTTAAAATATGAAAAAGGTTCGATACTCAGAAGTAAAAAGCATAAGGCTCTACTAAAGGACTTAGTGCTAAAGTTTGTACAATCACAACAAGATAACAAACTTGTTTCAAGTGAAGACAGTGTATCTTCTAGCCACAGTGCTGAAGATAGCCAGCAGATTATAGGTTCAGAATCCGAAGAAAGTCAAGCTAAAAATCCTAATAAATCTATCCCAGAGACAAAAAAACATGACTCAGCGCAAGGTGAATCTTCAAAGTCTCTAACAAAAGGTCTTGCAGCAATTTCAAAGCTAGTTAGAGCAGCTGGAATTGGACCAAAAATTTATAAAGATCTGCCTTCAGTGGAACAAGATATAGAACAGAGGATCAAATTATTGAGAAAGCGACTGGAAGAAAAAGATGTGAAGTTCTCAGGCAAGTTTCCAACACCAAAGGAGATCCAAAAATATAAAAGAATAAAGGAAAAGAAGCAGGATTTAGAAGGGATTGATTTAAAAAATGTTATTGAAAAAAATTCCAGGAGAAAAAGGGTAAAAGTTGATTACAAAGTAAAGCACAACTCTGACTCTGAAGAAGATGAAAACTTCTCCTCTTCTTCTTCGGAAGAAGAAGATTCCAGAAACACTTTTGGTTCCGAGCAAGAAAACGAGCTTGAGTGACTACGTATCCATTTCCTTTGTTATTTTAATAAATCCATCTATGCTTAGTTGTCCCGGGGCGGTCAGAGAAGTCTTGTCTTCAGCCACAAAAGTAAGTAGTGATCCAAGGTAGATCGATGCCACTCTGGATATTTTTCCAAACTCTCCCATTCCAAGAATAATTACTTTTCCAGGTTCATATTCACTGTATAAAGAAAGCAAACGGGAAGAATCCTTCTTCGAAAGCGCTTTTGTTGCTACCTTTGCTATACTGCCTCCAAACTTGTAACACTCATCTATTAGTTCTTTCAGTTCTTCGGTTGATGGGGTTTCTTCGTAATTGTGGTAAGAGACAATAACCTCGCATCCTGATTCTTTGGCAGCTTGAAGTACCTGTTCTTTATATTTTTTCGGTGCTTCGTACTCTAAATCAACATAGCTGGCTTGGTTATTAGCTCCAAGGTGAAGGAGATGCAGTCTTTCTATGCTAAACCCAGTTTCAGCTCTTTTCAAATCCCTCACAGTGAAAATTGTTTTAAGGCCATTGACTTTGCACAACGACAGGAGTTCAATAACTTGAGAGTCGGTCAATTCACCCTCACCTTTTTCATGTATGAGATCTGCACGGATTTCTATCATAAAATCAAGGTTTTCATTGTCCTTCTTCTTGCTTACCAAAGCTTTTATTTTTTCCTTGCAAAGTAAAAAACTTGGTTCACTCAAACTCAAACAAAGTGCCATTTTTTTTCTAATTGATTGGACACATTAATATGTTTAACCAATGAAATTAATAGAAAACTCTTAAGGACGAACAGGAAAAGATGCAAGGAGAAGAAAAATATCTTAATCTCCGTAATAACCTTCCACACAACAGAGATGGGTATGCTCCCGAAGATTTTGGTATCTTATTCAAAAAATTAAAATATAGAAAGCACGAAGAGAGGTCTGAAGTTAAGAATTGTGGGAACTGCTGATGATTTTGAAAAGGAGCTTAAGGAAAACGGCAACACTGTAGAGATTTGGACACGATATTTGTCTTGGAATGATAAGAAGTATCTGCACAATTTCAAAAATAGAGTTCCTCTTTATGATCGTGCTCTAGAAGAAATTAACAGTGAGGGTTTGCAAGAACAAAGCTGTTACGTTGAGCTTTGGCTTAGACGTGCCATCTACTTCTATGATACAAAGGCTGTGTTAAAGGTAATGAGAGATAGAAAAATTGGTTTAACATATGCTAGATATTACAGAGAAGTTGTTAAACAAGCAATCAGAGATAACCAATGGAAGTTGGCAAGGCTCGCCCTTGAAAAAGGTATTAGTGCAGGAGCACGGCCTATAAAGTTGCTAGAGAAAACTAAGGAAAAACTAGATTACCTTGAAGCAAAGTATGCACAAGAAAGTGATGACGATAAAGGGAAAGGTAAATATGATAGAACATTGCAGACTCTTCATGAAAATAGGCAACTTGTTGGACGAATACATCCTGGAGTCGAGCGAAGGGTTCTAAAGGTCGGAGGCCGGTCAGCAAAGATAAAGGAAGAAAGGGGTTTTGTGGGGAAAAACAGGCAACTACCAACCATAGGAAAGGAGAATAGAATAAACTCCTTAAAAGTTTTCCACAGGAACTAGGTTACTTTTCAAGGTTTAATCACATCTTATGTTGTTGAATATATAGTACCCTGTTCTTGTTCAGGAATGGAGTCTTACTTGCAAATTGCAATATAAATTTGTCAAAAGAAATATAGAACGATGCTGTGATATACGATGAAAAGAAAAAGGTTTCGTCTCGCACTCTCGTATCTAACTCTTTTTATTTGACGGGATCACATAATACTTTCATCAAAGTTCTCTCTCAATATATTAGAGAGAACAGGGACCAGTGAGCTCAGTCTTTGTTTAATTCTATTAAACGAAGAAGCAGAGATAAGGAGCAGAACTGAAGTAAACTCAACCTGAAACACTTGCACACCTGGCTTGCCCGCTTCTGCATCGAGCAACTCGCACAACCCAGGAACTTCTCTGTATTCCACTTTGCTTAACCCTTGCATTATCTTCTCTATTTCCTGTATTTTTACATATATAAACAATTTTATCGGACGACTTATATCCTTCCAAGAATCAAAAAAAACTTTCAATGAAGTTTCAACTCGTGCATGATATAATTCCACTTCTATTTCTCTTAAGCAAGCATCGGAGCAGAACAACTTTAAACCAGGAAAGTCCTCTTTTCGCTCTACATTTGATGAAAGCACTCTTGGTCGCTGAGCACCTATAAGGAATCCAGAACAGGTTTCATGCGCAGGCACATACAACTTTGTATATTCTATTCTACTCGGTACAATAACCAGAATATCTGCATTGGCAATTGAGAGTATTCGTGAACTGGCTTGGACACCTGTACTCTTACAAAGGTATGCATTGCTGTTTTGATCATATTTTTCTATCGAAGCCCTTATGAACTCTGTTCTGGTAGGATCTACTTGCTGATCATGAACAAACTTACATTTCACTTTTTTCAAGCTGTATCCTAGAGAAAAATTAATTTCTTTAACCGATGCAAGTGTTCTTGACGATACGAAGAGTTTTTGCAGCAAGCTTTCAACTAGTAGATGAAACCCAACAAAAGTTGAAGCTGGGTTGCCAGGCAGAGCGCATATAACCAACTTTTTTTTAACTAATGTGAGTGTAATTGGTTTTCCAGGTTTTAAAGGCAAACGAGAAAATATTATCTCATGTTCCTGTTCCTTTATTAAGGGCAAAATTAAATCTTTATCTCCCCTGGACAAGGACCCTGTCGTCAGCAATAATGACACGCCATCATCCAATGCGCGAGATAGAAGGTTACATGTACTGGGATTCAGGTCATCATCTTTCATAATTGCATAGTCTACAATTTCGATTTCCGTGTTATGTTTTTGAAGTAGTGCGAGGAGCATGGGTCCATTGATATCAAAAATTTGCCCCGGCTCGAGCTGACCTTTCTCGACAGGAACAAGTTCGTTCCCTGTTGATAAAATACCAATTTTTAGTTTTTTGAATACTTTGATCATTCGAGAACCATTAGAAGCAAGTAAAGCTATGTCAGCAGCATCAAGCTTTTTCCCACCTTGGATAAGAAGTTCACCCTTGGAGACATCGCTTCCTTTTATTCTGATATTGTTATTTAATAAGGACTGAAATGGGAAAATATCAAGAGAAACAACAAAAGTTTCACCAATTCTAAAACCTGAAAATTTATCACATACTTTTTCTACTTCAACCACTGAATCAAAACAAAATCTTTCGACTTCGGCTTGATCGCAAAGTTGACCTCCTGTCGAAATATATATTACAGGAAGAATATTTGATGCGGGGTTATTGACTAAATTAAGCTTTTCTCCAGGTCGAGAAAACCCAACAACTTGTAATGTAACACGTTGCATATTTCTTAGTCTGAGGCTAGCTAATTTCTTGGTAGAGAAAGCGAACCCGTCTCTTGTTGAGGTTGGGGCGGGAGGAATATCAAACTTTGCCTGAACATTCTCAAATATTCTTCTATTAAGTGCCTTAGCCAATGGCACAATCGTGTGAGTATTTGGAGTACATTCTCTTATTCGGAATCTATACTCTTGAAAGATTTCTTTAGAGAATATGTGCTTCATTTACTTTGGCCATTGCCACGTCATCACTATATTTGATACTACATTTTTAGAAAACGGCTACTGGTATGCACTCGCAAAATTATATAGAACTAAATTCTATATTATGGAAAAGTGCTGGCAAACATAGTGTATCATATTATGTATCTCCTCCTGAATATTTATGCTTTAAATATTTTATTTAATTTATATTCATATTTTGAATTAAAATTTAACCAATCTGCTGTGTTTACCTACGAAAAACCATTTGATAACATGTTTTCATTTGTTGTGCTAATTATTATCAATCGCCATTTTCGCTTCTAATAAAAAAAGATGCATGAGTTAATGATTTGAGATTTATGAAGTAACCAGTTCTTATTTTTTTTGGAGAATTCTATGTTCTTCGCGGAGACAATGTGAAAAATATATTCCAGGTTCTGAGGAATGACTATAGAAAGTAAAAATGCTGCTTAGTGATCACAATAACTAAAAACAAGAAAAATCATTGAACTAAGTTAATTACCTTTAGGTAATCTCAGGAAATGTATCTTATGCTTAGCTTGAACATGGTTTGGTGATACTTTTATGGCACCTTGAAAATTTTGTACACTTCTTTCTAAGGAATGTCAAAATCCCTGGGATTAGACCGGCACCAAGTAAGATGCTTTGGCAAGGAGCTAATTACTTATTCTTCGTAATTAAATTTTATATTATGGTTCTTAGACATATTTGAGATTTTATTAATGTTTTAGCTCGTTTGCACGGCATGTACATCTTTATAAGATGTCAGTAGTAAGGTTAAGCCACTGGTCAGGGCTACCTAGGTGAAAATATGTACTTCATCCAAAGTAATGTAAGTTGGCGTATTAAATGCAAGCTAAGAACAGTCAAAACATAAATAACTTTTACCATAAACAACTAAGAATAATATTTTAACTCTCTACAAAAGGGGTACTACTCTAGGATAATATTCTAGGTATCTGCCAGAGCTTAGTTGTATGCAACAAGGGTTAAGTAAAAGTTTCCTATCAACACTAAGTAGGATTTTAACAGGTTAAGCAATTTAACATCAAGAACTACATGTAGCTACGAAGATTTTTTTATCTACATAACTTTAGTTTAATGACAATGGGATAAATCAAGTGTACAGGTCAAAAATTTTCAGTTCTCGAAAGGGCGAATTATTCTAAGAGATCATAATCTTATTCGGCTCTTGTGCATTCAGAAAAAAAATTACTTAGAATAAGAATGTACTTACACCGCATGAGTTAGCACCCACTTGTAGAAACTCTAAAGCTCTCATTGCTATCTTCGAACATTATAAATTACTGGGTATGCACCCACTCATCAAATAATATAGAGAATAAGATATTTAAAACTTTGGTATCCTGAAGAGCTTTTCAAATTTGTGGTAACAAAATCCATATGAAGGAATCAAGAGGGCTGAACAGTATCTCATATTTGTACTAAGTAACTGTCTTGCCCATGTGGAAGCCTGTGCTTTAGCCATTCCAGAAACTCCGTGGGCCGGCAATGGCAACTCTACATATTATAGTTAATGTATAATATAACTACCCAAGAATCTAAATCATCACCTTAATCTTCTAAGTAAGTGAAAAATCGTGGCTTCATGAATCCAATAACCAAAACTAGCTTCAGGTCTGCAAGGACAACAATAACGTAGAAGTAATAGCTATATAGCGAAACATGGCTGACTTTAGATGAGTAGGTACCTCTATAAGATATGATAGGAGTTACTTCCGTGGATAAAATTTATACTGCTTAAGAGAATACAAAAAGCTATTGCATAAAAACCTGAAGGTTACTTTCGAAATGTTTCTCTTGAATCGTTCAAGAGTATCCAATAAATAGGAAGTGAACTCAGAAAGTTTTCTTTTTAATCTCTGCAACTACTGCATTATTGGAAAAGTTTTGCCCCATAGTTATTTGAGCCGAATTCCCATTTGATGCGCTATTAATTTTATTTGACCTTAGAGATGAAAAAAAAATTCAGTCTACTAAAAATAATCAACTTGAGAGTCTAGGTTTTTTCTTATCCATTTAATCTGTGGTCACCTTAATAGGTTACATTTTCTGAAACATCATTTAAATCTTTCTTTATACATTATTAACTATGCAACCAAAATTTTCTCAATCACCGACATCAAACCTTCTACCTTCCTGAAGAAGGTCATAAAGTGAGAATGGGATCCTCCGCCCAGAGAGTTAAATAATATAAAGATACTCGAATGCTTAAGTGAAAAAGTTCTGTAGAGACTCGCTTGGTATTTTTACAGATCTTTGCACCGGACGCTGTTTTTCATTGTTATTCCGCTAGATATCTAGTGGTACTATTAATTGTATTAAAATCATAGAAGATTCTCCAATTCTCCCCTCATAGGTTGGGAAGCTGAAGCAGGGATTACAACAATTCAACCTGAACAAAATAGCTTTAAATAGTTAACTTGGATAGTCAAACAATGTTTCTGTCCTGAGCAGGTTCTTCAACTTTTCCACTTCTTTTCTCTTTTGCAAGTATAACTTTAGAACATAATACTATCGTTGAAACCTTCCTTCAAAAATTTCAGTTACGTAAAAATGGGTAAGGACCAATTATTATGCGGATATTAGAAATCCCTTTTTTTAACCTGATATCTGAACTTCTTTGACAAAACTTCCACGAGTTCGACAAATTGAAAGAAGGCACCTAAGATCTTGTAGATGGAAACATAAGACAGAGTTAAACTACTTCATTCCGAAGTTCGTATGAGAATCTTGATAGACTCAAGAAGCATAAGAATGAACTAGAAAAGATCAAGAACTTTCTTCTATTTTGCTTAATAGATTCATTTCATAGCCATTAACCACACTTGGGCACACAATTATACTATTATCGATTCGCTGTATTTATCAACTGATGACGTGCTTCATGATGCCACGTCATATAGGAAACTTATTAACGAACAATAAATTCGGAACACAAGCGGAACATCCATACACACAAGTTGTAAAGTCGTCATTGTTTTCGCTACAGAAACAGGTTCCTGCTTTCCCGGTAAATGGAATATGAAACATCAAAATAATTTTACATAATAGGGTACACGCGTCACCAAAACAAAATTATTAACAAACAAGAAATGAAAAAGCGGTCGTCCGACTCGAACAACAGCCACACTGCATTTAGTAGGTTACAATCAGAAGATTCCCACCAAAGTGTAAAGAAGTTTACCAGCTACTTTTCAAAATATTTTTTCGTGCAAGTTGCAAAGGGAGAGAAACTAAGGGAAGTATTATGTGACCACGAGGAAACAAACTCACCCAAATGTTGCTTCTTATGTTTTGAGCGCAGATACCAGCCTACAAAAGACTTACTTCGAAGCTTTTCAGTGGCAATAGACAAGCTAATCTTGAAAGAAACACAGATGAAAAGCAAAAACCCCTCCCCTTTGTTTTCTGATATGTTTTCTTCTGAAGCCATCCCTGAAGTTGCAACTGCCATGTTTCTCTTTAGATGCGTTCGATACCTTGACAAATGGTTTGAAGAACCTCCAGGAGCAGATTCTTTTGGTGTCAATATCTTGTTGATGTCTTTCATGAATTATGAGAATCTATCCAAAGTCCATACAAAAGAAATTGTACTTTCTCCACTAAATTTTCACAGAGTGTTTGGAACTCTTCTGCTCTTCACGGCAAAGGCAATGCACGACACACCAATCTCCAACTTGTATTGGAGCAAGGTGATAGGGATTGATCTGGAAACTCTTAATAAGTTGGAACTAGAGATATGCACTAAGTTTGATGTAGATGTCAACATTGACGAAGATGCTATCAATAACATCAGAGCTGAGTTTGAATAAACTGTATAGAATAAATTCTTTACGAATACAAGTTGTTTATATTGCTGTAACCTTTAATCGTACCTTGTTTTCTGTTGTTAATAACCTTCTGACTTATCTACCAGGGTATCAAGGTGTTTCCCATCACTTTTGATATACACTTCTAGGTTTTTCATGAAAACATTAAAGCCTAGCTGGCAATAATCCTCTGTTAGATCTGCATTGTGGGGAGAGAGAAGAACGTTATCTAATTCCCAAAATGGTGAGCTTTTGTGAAGAGGCTCTACTTCAAACACATCCAGAGCGGCGCCTTTGATTCTGTTATTCTTCAGTGCCTCTGCAAGTACTTCTTCATCAACAACAATCCCCCTTCCGATCGATATAAATACCGCACTCGACTTAAAATACCCAAGTCTCTCTGAATTAATAAAATGTTTCGTTGCTGCCGTTCCTGGAAGGCTGCAGATGATATAGTCTAAATCTTGGAAAAATTCCTTTACCTCTTCTTCCTTTTCTGTTGTTAAAACTTTCAAGCCATTGACTTCTTCTTTTCTTCTTTTTAATGCGTAAAACTCAGGGTTTTTTCTTTTTAACGTGCGTTTTAAAAATCGATGGGTCGTTTTTCCTATTTCACCATAGCCTAAGAAACCGATTTTCTTATCGTCAAGTGTATCCATGGTAAAACGAGAATATTGCTGTGCTTGCTTGTTTTGGTTAAGACGACCAATCTGCTTGTTGAAGTACATAATTCCCATTAAAGCCCATTCTGCAAGGGATTCTGAAAATGCGGAACGGCCATTAGATATTTTGAACTCTTCATTTGTTTTGGCATGGAAATTCGTTTCTTGAAGGACAGGCGCAATTGCGTCGATTCCAGCACTATATGAACAAAAAACAAAATATTTACAAAAAACAATGCAACCAATTTGGTTTCATATTAACTAAAGCACTTTTGAGAGTTGAAACGGGTGCTGGTGGAACGTAAAGAACTACAGGATTTTTTTCGTCTTGCGAATCGTTATAAGGGATGAAAGATACTTCAGCTCCAGCAATACTTGTAGGAGTTTGATAGTTTATTAATTTATTCACAGGATGTTTTTGATTTGAAATTACGGATATTGTTAGATTTTTCATGTTTCTCTCAGTTGACAACGCGCGATAGGAAAACTTGTTTATTTCTTGGACTTTAGATACTTTTCTCAGAAAGTTTCTCATTAGTTTTGCTTTGGGCCATACGGCCAAATTAAATTGTTGCTTCTTATATTCTTTTATAAACATGTTGTAATTTACTCTTAAGACGTCCGCGGAAGAAAAAACCAATCACTAACACAACTTGGACCTTATAAAAAACCTCAAGTCCAAAAAATAGGGTTCAATTCAATGTAAAATTTAATAAACTTCTCTTCTCAAATTCACTTATGGCTTTTAAATTTTCTTTTCTTGTATTATACTTAACCGTTACATTTTTTAACAAAAAACTAAAAACAACGGTAATATCGCACCTCAAGAAGATTCGTTTCTCTACTGTTATTCCAGTAACAATTCCATACCATAACATACTTATAACAATCAAATCGATATTATGGTGCATCCAGATAATTACTTCCATAGCTGAAACAAATTATTATACAAAACCACAACAATGTTCATCTGCTCGGAATGAAATATTGAACCATCAGATACTTGATAGTGAGACAGAGTTACTAAAAAGAACTTTAGGCATATATACTGGAGATACTTAAGCATTTATAATGTTGACTTAAAGTCTAAGACTCGCGAGACACTTGGAAGAACTAAAATTGAATTCCTTGAACCGAATAAATCTTTAAATATGGGGATTTATACTTTCCCAAGACAGTTTACTCAAATTGAATCTCTTCTACTCTAATTTTTTATCTTGCTGTTTGCTATACTCTTTTTTCGTTGCTTTATCTTCTGATAATCTCGTCAGATTGGTTATGCTATAATTTCTCAAAACATGTATATACTACTATCACTATGCTATATGATGCTGCTATTATAATTAATAACCGATTAATATATACACGAAGTGTGTAGTGAAGAGAACTAGATTAATTATAACAAATATCACTCGCTGCCGGATTAATATACTTGTCCCTTATGTGCCGCAGTTTTACTTCTATCAACATACTCCTATTAAATATCGAAGCTAATCTCTTTCTAGAAAAAGCTCAATTTTTATGTTAGCTGTTTCATCAAAAACTTAGTGAAAAACTAGAGCAAGAGAAAATTAAAGATAAAGATAAAGTATTCCATGCGTTGCCAAATATACTGCTTCCGAACATATTTGAATCGTGGAGAATTCATGATAGAGTTTTTTTCTGTTCACATGGTGAGCAGCGCCAGAAATGGTCGTGATACAATTATAACGACAACTTTAATAAAGGTAGAGTTTGTGTCCACTGATTTTTTTGTAAAGGATATCTAGGTCTCTGGAATATTGACAAAAGTACACGCCGATTTTAATCCTGCGATACTTGCTAATTTAACGTTCGTGATAAGCTTCTGGTAAGGAGTTGGAGCTACTGAAAGCTTTGAAGAGTGATAATTAAGATGAATCTACCTCTAGGGTTAATTGAGCCGGAATAGAAACCCACACTATATGAATGAGTAATTAATCAGATACTACAGCAGATTTTACTGGTATCACTTTTTCTCAATTTGGAAACGTGAATCTACTGAAAGGAAACTTCTTACTAGCTTTCCTTCAACTGTGCAGTGAGAGGTTAATATAATTGGTTGAGCTTACCTCTGGTCATATAAGACTCTTTGTTTGATGTCTATTGGGTAAAAACTTTAGGTTATAAAGTACGGCAACAGCGTCTCATGAGATCTGGGACAAACTCAGCGTATAACATTGAGAGTATATATCGACATGAGGACATAAGTTTTCTACTTAAGTTTTTCTTCCAAAAGCGGTATAATAAAATTGACTACAAAAACTCAGATGTATTTTCACTACTTTATAAAATCTTGCAACAAAATAAGGTACAGGTAAACCTATAAAATGTATTTGACATTAATATGTATCCTATGGTCATTTTGCTTCTCCAGTTAAAGCCAAAGGCTTATCCTAAAAGCTCTTTTAGAGTTTTCTCTTTAATATTTCCTTTTTGATAACGTACAGCATTCTTGTTAAATATATATTCTCCAGATCCCTGATGCAGAATGCATATTACTCCAAACCTTTCCATAATCCTCACTGCCTTTTGAATAAGCTCTTCAGATAGTGAACGAAAAAGAAAAAGCTCATCAGATGCAATAAAAATGTTTTCAGAAAGTTCTTTGGAGATTATTTCCAGAGCAGCAATCTGTGAATAAGTTACAGCTATTGATACCCCTTGGCATGTTGCTGTTAACAAAGTTGGTAGCATGTGACGCTGCTTGGTAAGAAGAAAAAAACTCAGACCAAGTGGCTCGTTTCTAACAATAGAAAGATGCTGCACCCCTTGTTCATTTATGAAGGTTTCTACATCCTGTAATTTGGCTTCTGTTGTAAAAACCCCAAGAGCAACAAAAATGCATTCTGGTTTCGCGTTCCTTTCACCTTTAAAGTTTCTCTTTAACATCTCTAACTGCTCTAGAATTTCTTCCTGGTAGTTATCAACTGAAAATAGAAGGAGTGTTATATCACCCTCCACAATGGGTTCATTAAGAACAAAGAACATGTCATCATAAATCTCTAGTTGCTCCCTTTGCTTTTTATTAAATCCAAGATCAAAAAGTAAAGACGCGGCAGTTTGTACCTTTTTCTCTAGAATATCTTTCTCAAAGGTCGGAGTGATCCCTTTATCAATCTCTGGATCCATTCCCTGAATCACACTTAAAGTTCGATATACTGCACTTGTTCTTTTCTCTAATACAGGTGATTTTACCGGCTCTGGCATGGGTATAGGCGACCTTTGCGCAGGTTTAACTTCTGTTTCTTCATCTACGAGTACAGACAGAAATGATTCTTGAGAATCAGCCTCGGAAACAACTTCAACAGCCTCATCTTTCGATCCTTTCCGAAGACCTGATCCAGGTTTGAACAGAGAAAATATGTTTTTTTTGACATGAGGAGACTCAGTGGTTTTGTCCTTACTCCTTTTTTTTCGCGTTAGAGTGTCAATCTTCTTCTTAAAAGAAATTCCAGCTTCTTCCAAAGAAGGAACCTTGAACATTTTCTTTTTTTTCAGTTTCTTAATTTCTTCTTCAATTTCCATCTGTTGTACTTTTTCCCTAACCTTTCCAAGTTGCAAGGAAACTTTTTTTCTTGAGTTCATTCTTAAATCCTGTTCTTGTCCAACAGTTTCTCTAAAAAGTTTCTCAGCAGATTCCTTAATTGACTCATTTTCCCCATGAACCCAAAACTTCCAAAAACATTCTAGTTGTTCTGAGTCATATTCACAGACATTAATAAAAATCTTTGCTTGCTTCTGATTTCCGAATATATTAACTCGTTTTACACAAATATTAAGAGAGCTTTCTGTATCTTCCTTCAGATTATGGTAAACCTGAGTGACTGCAGCGATGGCGTGATCCTTTCTTGCTATGGCCGATTTTTGCAACTTACTAACTATTAGATCCTGCATTTTTCCTCCAATTGAGAGCGTTTCAATCCAAAGATTTACTTCTAGTAGGCTTCCCAACATTAGATGTGTCTTCCCTGTAATATTGTTCTTTTCTAGATTGATAGTACGCAACGATTCGACATTTCCTTCCAGATAATGTACCAAGCTTGTTATTCCTTCTTCTCTTATTAAATTCATGGTTAGGTCAAGTTCTTGAAGACTTGAGTTCGTTTTTAATGAAGCGCTCAGCTCACGTGCAAAATAATCACCCAGTTTATTCTTACTTAAATCCAGTACTCTAAGTGAGCATCTAAGTCTTTTCAACCAAGGGAACAAAGATATGACCCCCTCGGCTTCGATGCCATTGTTGCTAAGTTTCAGCTCTTCAAGTATGTTTGCTTTAGAAAGACCTTGAAACAAAAACTCTGACCCATTACCTACATTTGAGTTTGAAAGATCTAGAAAAACTAAAGTTGAACTTTTGGAAATGCTTTCCGAGAGATCCATAAACATTTCAGCATCAATTCCTTGGTTGTTGTTAACAGATAAACGTTCAATTTTTGTATTTGAAGAAAAACAATCAAAAATGGCAAATCCACCATAATGATTCAAGCCTGTTTCTTCCAAACCCAGGATTTTCAAGTTTGTATTTTTGGTTAAAGCGTTACCAATTTTATAAGCGACAACTTGATCTAGTTTGTTCTTGTTCATAGACAACTGTTTCAGATTAGTTTTATTCAACATAATGAGGTTGGAAACTAACAAAAAGGCGTCTCTAGTTAAGTTACAACTAGAAACAGAAAAGTTCCTTAAACTGTTGTTCTCTATTACACCATTTAACACTTCTGTTGCTGCTTTTCCCCCTAAACTAGGGTTGTTGTCTAAAATGAGAACTTCCAGAGTCAGACTTGCAGCAACACCTGCACTTAGATTCTTTGAAAAATATGGTCCAAGAGAGTTGGAGCTTAAATCTAGGTGGACGAGATGAATCTGCGGCTTGCTTAAAAGTTGTTCTATAGATGGGAGACTGAAATCATTGAAGGAATTGTTGGCCAAAACAAGTTCGTACATAATTGATTCTTTTTGACGTTTGAGAATTGATTCAACAAGATATTTCAAGCCTTCATTTTCCAAACCACAACCTTTTAAATCCAACCTATTCACACAGTTGTTACCTTCTAAGACTGCACTCAGCTCTCTCCCCCCTTCCTCCCCTATAATCACATCATTTAGTCTAAGTTTGTAAGTTAAACATAGAGATACTTTAGACTTTGAGCACTATCAGAATTAAGTACCATCACTGCCAACCGCAGCGTGTGAACAACTTCAAACTTTTTATTCATTCTGGTTTCGTTCATGAAACAAACTGTAGTAATGCCATTTTGCGAGAAGTAAGAAAAATGAATCCTTTCTGGTATGTTCCGCGATCAAACATTCTAGATGCTCCAAGCAGAGACCAAGGTTCTGGAGCTGCTGTTCATCGCAGATTCAAAGGATGTGCATGGGATAGTATCAAGAAACGAAAGGTGCTATGTGCAAGGTGTGAACTCTTATCAAAAATGGAAATCCCAGTCGAACAGGAGTCTGCGGAAGAAGCTGTTGACCCTGTGCAAAAAGGATACAAAGGGTCTATGTGCAGAAAATGCAGAAAGCCCTCCGTTTCTTGTAAATGTATAAAAAAGAAGTCAGTTGCAGTTGCTAAGACTATTGCTGAGGTTGCTGGTCAGGATCCTAAATCTGTATCCGTAGAGAACGAGTCTGAAGAGGAAGAATCAGACGGTTTTGTCAAGGAAGATGTGGACGAAAATATACCAACTCCCAAAATAGGAAGATTAGAGCAAAATACAAAAACTTCTTCCTCAAATGAAGATTTCGAAGGACTGCCTTTGAAGATAAGGCTCCGACGAGCAAATGAATCGTAAATGGCCTGTTGTCTGAGCGTGTCCGATTTTGCTTCGAATAATCTTGTCACGTGGTAGCTTAAAACGAAATTCAAAATTTCATGCATGCCTGGTGCCAATGTCCAAGAGGTTCTACACTGATTGAGGAAAATACTTTCCTTAAATTTTGCTGGCTTTTGAGATTATCAACAACGCAATATTCAAATATTTACTTTCGCACTACTTCTGTAAAGGGTTTAAGCAGTTCAGCACACTGTCCTTGATGTAAAGTGATTAACATTACGTTTCGGCATTTGTTTTTTCCGTCTTTGGTGGATATTTTCTTCCACGCATTTTCGTAATTAGGGCAGCTAACTCTGGTATGTTGTTTCTCCGTTTCCCAAGAGAGCTTAAGTCAAATATTCTAATCTCATTTCGCTTTTTCTCCTCTTGCTTAAGATTATCAATAACTATCTTTACAGGGTTTCCCTTCCACTTAGATTCCTTGCAGCATTTTTCCTCCAAAATAACCGCAATGGACTTTTCCCACATGGCTGCTATTTCATTAAATTCCCTCGCAGCATTTGTTCTTGCATCTGCGCACCTACGAAAATATTCCTCAGTCACAAAAAAAGCTATTGTCTTGGCATCTTTTAAGCCATGAATCATACTGGTTTCAATGTTGTGCGACATGTTAGTCTCATCCAACCAACACTCAACATTAAGCTTATTTAGTTCAACTTTCACTTCCTTAACTTTTTCATGTGCTCCATTTGCCCAAGAATGAGCAAGGAATACATGTATGTCCTTGATAGGAATATAACCATGGGTTTTTCTATCTTCAAATCTAGAAAAAAAATTTCTTTTCACAAACTTGTTTGTCAATGGGTTCGGAAGCTTTTGTTCCCTGGTATGTTTCTCAAAGTCACTACAATTCACAAACGTATTATAATCATTCTCTCTGAATAGAATTAACTTAACATCGATCTTTTGCAAATCATACAACTTCTTCTCCACCCGGGAGGCAAGCTTTCGCACATAAGGCAAGTAACTCACAGATCCACGAACTTTCACCCAAACTCTGTTCTTTTTCTCCTTGTTCACCAGCACTACTTGGTATCTACCAAAACTTGCTATCACCCCATCGGAAAAAATGACAGGCTCACCAGTTCCCTCAACAACTTGAAGTTCTTGTATAAGCTGACCACAAAGATTTGGAAAGACATATTGCGGCATTCCCAAAGGAAATCGGAAAGCCATATCAGGGTAATCACCAACTTCTCCAACCTTTAGGGGTTTTTTTAGGTGCGGAACCAGTGAAAGAACCTGGTATTTCTTTACTGCCTTTCCCGCCTTACTGAACTCATACTCGACCATAATAAACAAGCTTGAAGAAAGGGAAATGACAAATCTAATCAATTCGTCGGTAAGTTCACGAAGAAGATCAACAAGTAGTTCGTGGGATATCAAGGCTGTTCTTAAGTATTCTTCCTTCTGTGCGTATAGCTTAGGACTAAATTTAACGTTATACTGATGCAGGTCCTTATCAAATATGAACTTCCCGAGAACAGAAGACAACCAAACAGGCTGAAGAATGATAAAATTTTTTTCAGCATCTTTATTCAAGTCAGGGAAATACAGAATTAAACCCATGTGAACATAGGCTTGAAGCGTTGCCTCTATTTCATCTTCATTTAGGCCAGCTTCTTGTGCCTCATCAGTGAAGGCCTTCTTACTCACATATTTATCTCTAGAAAAATAATCCCTCATGAACAGAACGCAGCCAACCGGAAGCCTCCTTTTCACGCGATCAGTTTTTACTCCATTCGCACCAGTAATTACCTTTGAAATAGCAAGCTTAATTTTGCTTTTTAGCGGAGATTGAGCTAAACTATTTTCTATTGGGAAAAAGTTAAAATTATCATTCTTTACTATAGAGAGTTCTCCCATAGATTTCTGAACAAGTTTTCCTATTTCCTCATTAATTGTATTTTTAGGATCAACATCATTCCAATGCGTGCCCACTAAAATTACACCAGCATTGGCAGCATGCAAGTTCAAACTTCGACCCCAAAACTGAATCCTCTGTTTTTGAGTATCAGTGAAATCATTGCAATTAAATACTAAAACATAAGTCCCCATTTTAGTCAAAAAAATTGGATGGAGGCAGGAAAAGATCCTTTGACCACCAAAGTCAAGCGCCCTGAAATAATACTCATCAGTCTGATACCCAAACCTATCTTCAGTATAGCATTGCACAAACTGCTCATCTTTCACGGTGGTTTCTATAATTTCTTTTTCCTTCGCCAAATGAAACTTGCGTTTTGGTTCATCAGATAGATTTGCAGCCTTAATAAGATTTGTAGGCAAAACATTCTTAACTCTTTGAACCGCAACATCACTAGGATTCACTGGTTTCCAATTTGCTGGTTTCAAATAATCCACCATAAACACATTGTGCATGTCCAAAACAACTGTCGACCTTTTTCCCTTTTCGAACTTTTTCGATAATAAATTTTGTAAGGTTTCGGTTTTACCTACTCGACCATCGCCTGAACACTAAATAAAACACACTCTGTACCGACAAAAATAAGCAAAGATTCCTTAATCTCAGTCTCCTGTGAATAAGAATGCTGCAATTGTTTTTCAAAAAACAAACTCAGCCTGGTATGAAGCAAGTCTTTAGCAATCTCCTTCTCGTTCACTGCGCAAAGCATAAGTCTTCCTTTTTCTCTATTTCTTGTAACCTCACCTTCCAGAGTAGATACATTAATCTCATCTGAGTTTCCCATCCCCTTAACCCTGGATAGTCAAATAATTCAAGATATTTACACAAAACGAAGAAGGCCTTCCCATTTGTGAAGCAGGTCTCTCATAATTTTTGTGTCGGAGTTCACAAGCTTAACGTTATTGTCCATAAAGCTAAAGAATAATTCTGAATAAAACCATACTTAAAAGACATCATTTCAGTTAAACGAGAAGTATCTTTCAAAAATGGAATAGCAATATCACTAAAGGTTGTAAAGCCGCAGTTTTTCATCCTAACACTGATAAAGAAAAACAGGTTACTTGAAGTCTACTAGAGAGGTAAACTTTGGAATCAACCTTTCAAAAACTTTCGATGTTTTCAGTTCATCGTCCTGTTGAAATTCGCAATCAACAAACCTTCCAATAAGAAAAAAGAAAAAAAAATACCAAATTCTCTTAAGTTTAGAAACTTCTTGAAAATCTTCAAGTTGGTCAAGGAACTTATGAGCAATTGTGCAGCATCTAAACCTAAAAAATAAAGTAAAAGAAAAAAATACTTTATCGAGTTAACGTTGACAGTTTTTCGAAGGAAGCTGTAAAAATGCTTTTGGTTCTGGTTTAAAGGAACCTGAATGAATCTAAAGTCAACTAAGCACAAACATATACTCCAGCTCCTCAATATCTTTTGTTCGAATATAATGGTGAACAAAATTTCCAAATGAATCACGAAAAGTGTTTTCTCTGTACATTCTGTACTGCTCCTCATCTCTTATTTCGCCTTTCTTCTCATTCAACCTAGAGGTTACTGGAAAAAGAACGAGTATACCAAGTAATTGTAAATTTAGATTTAATTGATCGCGTATAGAATTGGTTGTCAACTGGAACGGGTATACCCCAGCTGCTTTTCACATCATTTCTGTTCTCCGTCATTTCTTGATTTTTTTTGCTTACCCTGAGGTAAAGAGGACTGACCTGTTTAGACAATGCATGTATTCTTTGGACATGTCTAAAGAGAAAAATGTTGATGGAAACGTAAAATTTTAAAAAATTACCCAGTGAAGTAGATAATAAGAATGCGACTTTATAATTGATTGAAAAAATAAAAAGGTTATTGAAAATTATTCTAATTCAATGAACAATGCTTTTCATGTCGAAAGAAACGAGCTAGTAATCATGATTTCTCATTTGAACATGAAGCGTTTGCTCTCCAAAATTTCGAGGCAAAATTCTTAGAGGTCTGCAATTAACATAAAAACTATAGTATAAAAAATTTATTAGCTAAACAAAGACACATCAGCTGGGTAACTGCTTCTTATCAAAACTTGCCAAATGGATCTCATAGGTTTATCGTGCAAATTAGCTAGGTCTAAAGGGCGGTATAAGATTCACTTGAGGTCTCAATCAATTATTGAGAAAATTTGCGGCGACTGACTGAATATGAGAAACCTGACAAGGACTGTGAGCTCGAACTGAGAACCTCTGCGTATCTCACTGAAAACTGGGTCTTATGGCCTTTTAATGGAATCCTCTAGTTACTAAGCCATACTAGTATTTCAGTTTCAAAGCACTACCAAAATTGAAGTAAATTTGGGATAAATAATTTTTTATGAAAATTGAAATCTGCTCGAAGAAAGTTTACACTACATTTGACTACATGTCAAATGGTTAATGTGGTTCTTCAAGAAATGTACCCGATAATTTACAATAAATACTGGAGGAACCTTCAGAGATCTTTGAGAAAGGTTTCAGTTTGTTTGTAATTCACAGAATCTTCTGAAAGTCACACAGAATATCTGTTGAAACTAAGTTTATCTTTTATAATTTTTTTTTATCATAAGTCTGCCTTGGTCCCGAATAATACTTTCGAACTGCATAGTTTAAGCTAACTTACGCAGACTACACATTCATATCAACAATTTCTCTGATAAACGTGCTGTTGAACTCTCGAAGAACTTGTTATTGAAAGTTCAAGAAATCCTATAATTTACTGAGAATTTTCAAAATTTCTAAAACATGGTTTGGTTGACAATGAAAGTCCTCATTTTCTCAAATAAACATTTCTGCTGGCGTGAGCTCCATGTAAGACTGCAGTATGTGTAACAGGCACATGATAACCCATCCTATCGACCCAAGGGATAATTTTTAGTAGCCTGTGTATGCAGGGAATCCCTTTCTTACAATAAATAAAAATTTTGTGCTAAGCTATCAACAAATTTTTTCCTTTCACTGATGTGAAGCTAGCTTTAGGTGCGGTACTACGGCGCTGTATACTGATGTTACTTAAAGATATTCGCGTACCTTTGCTTTTTAAGACATGCCCATGACTTCTGCTGAAAGAAAAAAAAGCGCATTTATATTATGCTGAACATGAGAACTGGAACCCTATTTGGGTAGATATAAAATGGTATCCATCCTACTTCCCGCAGCTGGTTAACAAATTTTAACATGAATCACCATCTGGTTAATAAGTCAAAGCTCTTAAACAGCTTCAGGCATCATTTAGTCAAGCTTAATAAGAAGTAGTTTTAAAAGTTTACAAATATTAATTACTTCTAAGCTCCAATAAAATTTATGGGTACAACATTGTCACTATACGCTTTTCACGTTGTAGGATGTTAGGACAGAAAGTATTGCTTTTACTTACTATTAGTTTCAATCTTACTAAGAAGATTTTTACGAAGGCAAGGTGTAAAAAAATAGCCGTTTTCATGTCGAGCATGAAGTCTAGTGGCAGAATGCATTTTTTTCAATGGTGTAAAGTATACTAAAGGAACAAACTAATTACCCACCAGAGAAAAGTAGTTGAAACTAAAATATTTACTAGTGTTACCTTATTTTAATTTTCAAATACAAAAAGGTATGATTTATCATTAAGGCAAAGACATTCCTTCATATGAAAAGATAAAACGCTGTCGATGAAATTAAAATATTTCTTGAATCAGTGCTACATAGCTTTTGTGCATGTAGAAAACTGTAACGTTCACAGACATTAACTACTATTATAAGATACATATGATACTTTTCTTCGGTATATCCCAGTTAGTAAATAATAACCTTAAAGAACTTCTTTTCTAAAACTGCGTCATATGTTTGTGAACCTTCGCTTTAAGGTGAATATGCTAACCGAGAGTAACATATTTCATTTTGAAAGTGTTGAAGCTCAAACCTATCTATGTAATTACATAATTTTAGCTCTCTCTTTAATTTTTATTTACTCCGATTGTTAAGTTAAACCATAGTCGAAGTTCTTGTTTATAATCTTCCACAGTAGGGATTTTCATGGTTTATCACAACTCAAAATGGTTTCAATATCAAATAGGTGTTTAGTCCTTCAAGTATATTTAGAACATAATCCAACTAGTCATGAGGAGTAATTTTATAGAAAAATTCAAAATTTCATTAAGAAGATAAATGCTTGAATGCTCAACATGGACTTTGCTTATTTGACTAGTCAGCCACATGAAAAAAGCATTTGCGTATGTGCACATTCATCTAAGCAAATTATGTCTGTATATCAAAATAACAAGTTTCACACTCCGAAACAAACATTTTTAGCCTCTATTACGTGCCATTGATTTAACTCATATAATATATAGTTTCCTTGCTCTACTGAAGGATACAAAACTGTTATTTCAATAGACCAAGATCTCATACCAATAGATAAAATTATAAGAGTAAATGTTGAATTACCATAGAGATTTGTGTTAAGTTTCCTGTATAGCTGCTATGTTAGAAGAAGAGCTTCAAAATGCAGTTCAAACTTTTCAGGTATCTTTTCTACACAAATTGACTTCTTAGTCTTCGACTAGAGCTTACATTATTCATAAATTTATAAATAAAACCGGAGAGTATACGGAGACAGAGCTAGCTAAAGTTCTTCGATCTCTCTCTTTGAAGACGAAAGCACATCCACTTTTTCAGCTCAACTTCGAAGAAAAGGCAAAATCAAACAAGAGAATAAAAAGTTTATTGGAGATTAATGGTTCTTCTTCCCTTACAGTTCACGACTGCTTAAGAGTACTGCATATTTTCTTTAATTCTTTAGGAGCTTAATTCTCGAACTCTACCCAAAGAAACATCTGCAACTCCCTTCAAAACAATTATAAACAAAAAATCTCATCCAGAAAAATACATTGCATTTGATTGTGAAATGCTGGAGACGAAAGAAGATGACATGGCTTTGATCCGTGTATCAGCCGTAAATTTAAAAGGTGAAGCTATCCTCGATATTTTGGTTAACCCTTTGAAGTCTGGAAACAAAGATTTTGATCCATACGTTGTTGATTATAGAACAGATATCACTGGCATATCAAAAGATATATTGAACACCTATTGCGTCAACTTTGAGCTAGCTCGTAGCATTTTCGCATCTTTGATTTCTGAAGAAACTTTTTTCATGGGACATGCTGTAGACCATGATTTTCTTGCACTTGGAATTTCTGCAAAGGGGCTTAATATTATTGACTCTTCTCTTTTATATGAGGTGCTTGATGATCAAACTGGTAAAATTAACAAAGATTTAATCCACAGTCTGGAATATTTAACCCAGAAAGTCTTGTTCGAAGGTATGAGTCGAGAATCTCGAGGTGGAGTTCATGACAGCATTGAAGACAGCAGAAATAGTTTACAAATAATATGGGAGCTAGTTGTGCATGAGTTCTTCAAGATACCTTTGGATCCAATTGTAAGAAGACCGCGGCGAAAAAAAAGGCGAAACCCATTTGTTAAGCAAGACTACTCCACCAGTTTAACTTCAACGCTGAAGCAGATTGAGAAGACAAAGGAAGTGGCCACGCAAGAATCGAAGCGAAGGCAAAACACAACACCAAAAGTCAAACCAAAGTTTTCTTCTGGGTATCAAAGATTTATGCAAAGCGCAAAACAAGGATCATTTAAAAGCTTCACCAAACGAAAAGCAAAGTTAAACAGAACAATGAAGCTGCTAAAAAGAAGATCAAAGCGATGAATTCTAAGGGTCATCTTCCTTAACCTCTGGAACCTCATACACAGGAATTTCTTGCATTTGAACACTGGGCGGACTCTTCAGATCTCTTATTCTTTTGAGAATCGTTTGTTTATTTTTCTCCAGAACTTCTTCAACGTTTGCGTTCATCGGCATTGCTCGGTATACTAAATCTAAAGTAAACTCCGGTTTATAATATGCATAGAAAGGATCGGATTCTGGAATCTTGTAACCAGCACTTTCAACAACATCAACTTGGTCTACCAACAAGGCGGTTTCATAAAACCAGCATCTAGAGACATTGCTCACTGTATACCCACCACCTCCTAATACCAAAAGGGGCTTCTTAAGTTTCTTAATATATTCAACGCAAGTAGAATGACCCTTCACACTTAGACAAAAAGAACCAAGTCGATCACCGATTAACGAATCAGCACCGCATTGAAGAACAATAGCCTCAGGATCAAAATATTTCATAATTTCATCAACAACGGGCTCAAATATAGACTTAAACTGATCATCCGTCAATCCATCCTTCAAGGGAAAATTAGCTGTACAGTTCAACCCAGCGCCAACACCGACATCGTCTACACTTAACAGCACATTAAAATATACCTAACGCACCTGTTCCTGGAAAGAAATCTTCACCATATCTATGAAAACTAAGTGTGAAAACCCTATCTGAGTGATAAAAAGCTTCTTCAACTCCATCACCTAAGAGTTAAACAACCAAATCTGTTACCGTGATGAACGTCTATATCGATATATAAAACTCTCTTGAAACGTTTAAGCAGCTCTAGAATTGCAATAACAATATCGTTGACATAACAAAAACCAGCACCTTCGTTTTTTCTTGCGTGATGCAATCCACCTGCCCAGTTAATACAAATGTCACTCGCGTCACAGCAAAGTCTTCTTGCACAATCTAAACTAGCACCTGTTGATGCTTGACAGAACCGAAAAATGCCTGGAAATAAAGGGCAGTCCCCATAGTCCGCAAGATTAAACTCATCTAATATTTTGTAAGAAGTTGTTTGAGTTTTTGTTTGAAGAAAATGGATGTATTTCGAAGAGTGATAGGATATCATTTCTTCGGCTGTAGCTAAGTGTGGCTTCACCTTTGTTATTTCAAGATTAAAAGAGCTTATTAAAGAGTCAGTTAACCGCATTCTTTGTGGCTTCATCGGATGTCCGGAGCCGTAGTGGTGATTTGGAACTTCTGGATCATAGACATAGACGACCCTTTGTTTCGCTTTCATGGGATTTTTTGGTATGTGTTGTGGTAATTCCATATCGTCAACCCACACCGTCCTGTATTAAGTATAAATTCAAGACTATATATTCATGATAACCCTATGTGAGAAATAAAGACTAAAGATATATCAAAATATTTTAGCAAATAACTTTCAATAAAAATCTATATTTGAGACTCTTACGATAGAGATCTCTGAAAAGCCGCCAAGTTCAAGCATTAAAGAAAGCTCCAAACTCTAGTAAGAAGATTGTTAACCATCTTCGTTCCAAGGATCAGAACCATCAATACAATTTCTGTAAGTTATATTTAGAACATTTTTTCTCAACTATGACCCTAGTATATAATTTATCATTATTCAGGAAGAAAAGTTTATATAAAAGCGCTAGGTCAGATCATTCAAAGATTTGACAAATCTAGTTAATATAGAATTCTTAAGAATAATGTTTTTGAACATATTTTTTATCTATTTAATCCATTCATATTTATTTAATTAGCTGATTCTGCTATATATACTAGGTCATGGTCAAAATTTGTGAACACTATTTGTATCTCTTAGATTAAAAAAGAAACAAGGTATTAGTGGCATACTCATAATTATAACTTTAAGCTGTTTAGCTTAATATTCGCAATCTCCTTTAATTTTGAATCTTGACATACTTTGCTAAATAAAATTTTTCTTCCTCGAGAGTTCTTACTTGTACCTACTAAATGAGATAGGGCCTCAGGTGAAATTACATAGCTCTGAATTTTCACAAATATCAAATGTAACTTATTTTGTTCAAAGCAAAAGGATCGAGCATTACCAAAGGCCAATGAATATGTGAAGCTTCCGAGATTGTTTTTATGCTCTGGTTCTTAGAAACTATCCTTAGATGTTATCAAATTGATACAGAGCAGTGGTACTCGTATAATACCCGTCAAATCAGACCAAAATTGAAAGTCGATTAATACGGCTTTGAAGCTATACTTCTTCATATAGTATTTATCTTTACTATTGAGCCATTTTTAATATTACATTACGTATTTCTAGATAAGCTAGTCTATGGAACATATTCTCGGGAAGCAACTTGGAACCCAGAATAAGTTGTCGGACAGAAAGGTTTCTGCAATTAATAAAATCTCATAAAGGAGAATCCATCAATGATACGAATGATATATATGATAGTCATTGTTATTTAAGATACGTTCTATTACTTAGCTATTCTTTAAAAATTTAACCATCTTTCAAATTATTTTGCTGTCAAGATTAAAATGAGGTCTACAAATAACTATGCAAATAAAACGAATATAAGTTCTTTTGAATGTAATAATTCAAGAAAGTAGCTGCAATGAGGTTAACTCTTAGCAATGCCAAAGTTAAGGCACAATACTTCCTGTAGGAATTTAGTCAATTATTTACTAATTAACTGTGACTAAACTATGGACTCAACAGCAAACATATTATGTATTTCATATGACCATTTATCATGGTTCAAGAGGTTTAGACTTGCACAGGTTATCACAAATTTATGGGGTGAGTATCTTTGGAAGAATACTTTTCGCCTTCCCAAGGTCTTGAAACACTGGCATATAAAAGGGTTTAAGTATCTATTATGGTTTGTCTTAAGATTAATCTCAACTGTTATTACCGCCAAGTATATTTTAAACCTGTAAAGATTTTAAATTGATAATTTATTTGAATTTAAAAACTAACAAATCTAACATATGGCAAAAATAGGTTTAGCTTGGTGCAAAATTAATTATCATCCGCCGTGCTTGTTTACCACTAGTGAATCTGATCTTTCTATAGATTCACATACTTCTAATGGGGGGTTGCTCTTTCTTACTCTTTTAAGTTAATGGTTCACACTTAAGTTTCATATTTGGTTACGACGGGATACTTTTCGTTTTTCTATATATGTTCTATATTATTTACAACTTGTAAAGTGATACGGAGGAAACTTGAGGGCTATATATTCACATTATGTCACAAAGAATCATTGATGAGAACTTATAATTTATAATTAACTCTAAGAATATTTAATGCTTAGAGATTTAAATATGTTACTGTCTTAGTGTTAGACAGGGAGAAAGTTCTTCTTAGGATATATGATCCACCTATAATGAAAAAAAGTTGCTTGGTGCTATTATAATTTTAAGTGCAATTCAACAAGAGTTCTTTATAATTACTATTTATTTATTTCAATACTGATTATCAATACCGAAATAAAGGTTTTGATTAATTTCAAAGTTTTTTTATTTTATTTTCAACAAATTTAATTGTAGATTCTCAATAAAAATGGGTTTGGCAATATTAATAGTTATAAACAAGCAAAACACGCCCCAAAGTTTAATGACTAATTATTCATAAATAGGCTTCGGATTTGAAAAAACTATTAACAATTATTTGATGATTATTTTGATTTTGATCTTCAAGAAAAGATTTGGTATTTTGCTTTTATCAAGTTATTCTGGTTTTACTCTGCTTATTATTGGTTATCAAAGTAAAGATAAGCTGGGCGATTCTATTTAAAATTGTCGATTTTTTTTACTTAGTTTCTGCACCATATGAAAACCTTTAAAAACTGGCCACATGAAATGGGAATAATCAAGTAATAGAATATGGCTGGGCGATGTGACTCATTTTTAAAACTTTGTGTACGGTTCAAAATTTAAAAAACTATTTTTTGCTATTTAGTCCAGGGCCTTTTGACATAGCCTTGCATTGATGATCAATTAATTGTCAATAATCAAACAAAATGGTTGGGGAATTATCAGAATCAATCAATAAAAAAAAACCAAGCAAATTACTTATTAATAAATTATCAATAAATAAAATCCAACTCATATTAATAAATCCAATACAACTCAGGTCTGTATGCACCTTACCTAATCAGTAGGGTCAATAAATACTTAAAAGATATAAATGATATGGTTCAATATAGCTACATGAGTTCTTGGCATCATGGAGACAGTACATTCAATGTAGAGGAGGTAATCCGCGGTAAAGAACTTGATTATGATGTGCTTATTATCATCTATAATTAGGATAGTAACATGGTTGCCATTTTTCGTTTTCTATTTAGGATTGACATAATAGATGATGTACTAGATAGTATTAGCGCAACTACCTACGTAGTTATCCAGCTATATCATGGGAAATTTTTCTACAAACATATGTGAGATAAATGGTCAAAGTAATACATTAGTGTTTATTTAGAGTTCAGCCAAATGCACAAACAAGCAATATTGTGAATTTGAAGTACTTTGACTCAGTGATCTCTTCAATAATTTTTATCATCTTCCTTGTTAAATATTTGCAGCTTCAGTAAGACATAACATTTTATCGATTTAAAAATTTTGAACCATCTAGAAGGAGTTTTGAATCAACTATAATACATTAAAAGGGCTTAACCTAGATTACGTTAAAACAGGAAAAGTCAGAATATACTCTCATGAAATGAAGAGGTTAACTCAAGATGCGTTTAAGACTTAAATGTATATCATACTTTCGAACTAACCCATATAGTTATTCAAAGCGTCACAGAAGTCTTATAACTCAATAAATTAAAAATTTCTGACATAAATTTTTGATACATATTGTCCTTTTGTATTGTTGTCTTTGTAATTGTATTCGATTATACTTAAGAGGTGGACTATGTCAATATTTTGGCATTAGACTAGGGATACGGTGCTTTGCATTGTTCATTGCATCAGAAAAATTAAGGCTAGGAATTGGTGTCTTCGCAACATAAATACTTATAAATTTAAAATCTAGTATGTTTTTCTACAGCAAAAAATGAAATAGAACTTTCGTCTAAGAAAAGTATTTCCTTTACTTAGTGATTGAATAAAAGCTGTGCACGCAGGGGCAAATAACATGTTGGGGGCATCCTCCCATGGCTTAACTATTTGCTAAATACAATTAATACCATCATTGTTAAGTCTAAGCTAAAAATTATGAATTTTTATTAAGTTTCCAATGCTTATTTTCTTGAATTCTGTTACAAAATGTACGTTGTTCCACTGATTTAGAAGCTATGCAGTATATCATGCGAAATCTTAGTATTTTTGTTCATCATGAAATTGATGATAGAACCAAGATGAAGGTTAAGTTACAGGTATTTACCAAGAAAAAAAAGAAAAATCAATTAGAATTCGCTGGTAAACCGTTAATTTGTATTTAAAACTCTAATCGTTGGTGTGTTAGTGTATTCTCCAGGGCATGCAGTAATAAGTCGCTTCTTACCATGCAGCGTAGACGCATGGAGAATTCCATCCCCCCCTTTTATATTATAAATATATAGGGAGCCATCCACTTTTAAATTTGCATAATTTGAGACGAACTATATAGCCCCAGAAATGAATTTAAAAAACTATTTTTAGATATATCTTCCTATTGCAGACGAATTTTAGGAATTTATAACACTAGTTTACAAATGTTCTTCTGTCATAAAGATTTGATGAAGTGATTATACGTATGGCTTAGCGTTCAATGCAGATATATTTAACTTGCGATTCAAATGTGCTTTCTAAATAACTGAGATAAATTATGTATTCTAAGGGATAGGTCTAGTTTTCTTTTAAAAAATAGTTACTTATCGGATCCTATTTCTTTGTAACTTGTTGACAAGAGATTCGCGAAGACTTAATACAATATACAACTATGGATAAGACATAATTTTCGTTTACCTTAACATAATTTAACACTTACATACTTTAACTTGGAGTTTGTTTTCCCACAAAAAATTAAGGTTGTGTCCACAACCCGCCGAGAATAGTGCATATGTCACTAAATGTTTAGAGAAAACTTACAAAAGATGCTGTATGAGCGTCTTTTGTACTAATTTAAATAAAAAGATGTAAAATATGTAAAAAAAATGAATGATTACAAAACTTGGAATGCCAGTCAATGCTAAAGTTGTTCATAACAATAACATTTGCAACTATACGTGTTGTGAAAGTATATTATAGCCGGAGAAGAGTTACCCATCATAGTTTTCCATTCAAAAAGGATACCACCATACCAGTTTTCTTGCTTTTTTATACGAATTAATATCCTTTATAGAGCTCTGAGAGAAAATGACCAATGACAAATAATAGGATAGAAGAAACTGCTCTAATTGACCATATTTCTATTTTTCGATTGGCATTAGCATCAAATGAAGCACTCATTCTTTAGAACTGAAATGCTTAGACATCAATACAATAATTCTGTATCAAAAGGAGGGGGGTCAATACTAATAAAAATCAGCTGTAGAATATTCATGGATATCTTGGGTATTTTCCTTTAATGTCTTCGCCAAAATGTATTTAGTTTCTGGTAATGTCCGTAGCGGGACTGGGGAATATTACAACTTGGCTATATCATTTGAAAAACCTAACCCTTGCATCAGCCGCCACGTGTTTTGGTAGTTCTTATTCGATATATATCTACTAAGAACTATGAACAGTAATTATATGGAAATAGATGTCATCGACAGACGCTAAGTACGGATATAGCTTAAACCATTTCTTTTGAATCCAGAAGGTTCTCTAGTAATGCACAGGTTATAATATCATACACATTCTGCAAAAGCGTATTTTTTAAGATATAGTTTGAAAAAATATCATTCTATAATAGGTAGAAGGATGTAGTATAATATTTATTTTCTGTAATTTCTTCGATCTGTATGATATGTATAGGGTTTATTAACTCCAGCGTCAAGTACCCCTAATTCTTAATGATTCAGTTCTTTATTACCCAAAATTAAATATCTCAAATCCAGAAAGCAAAAAAACATATAAAAATACAGTTCTGAAATAGCTGTTTATTCATAAAAACAAAGATGAATTCTTTGAAGCAGGTTTTTGGGAAGCTGGGCTTATTCAAAGAAACAATAGAGGAATATTTAGAGCTGTGGATTTGTTTTTTTAAACAGGAAGATAAATATTTTGGAACAGGGGTTTAGGAAGTTTGATTTATTAAAAAACAAAGATGAATATAATCAAACATTACTGTAAGATTTCTATCAATAATACTTAAGTTTGAAAATTTAATTTAACTTCAATGCAAATCTACATCTTGTCAATTTCAGTGCTCAAAATTAATGGTTTTAATACTCTAAATATGTTAAATCCAACGTATTTTTTACTTAACACTTGCTTGTAAGTTTATTCAAGATCTGGAAAAAAACGTTTAAACTCACCCATATCCTTATTGAAAGCTGTGTGTGTGTATGTTGGGGAGGGGCATGGATCATTTTAAAGACGTATTCTAACCCAGACTTCTAGTATTAAATTCAATTAAAAAGAGAAGTCCATGGAATTTCACAGAATAATAATAAGAATAAGACCCAATAACATTAAATTTTTAACTATTACTCCTTACTCACTACCTTAAAGCGCGCTTCAATATGCTCCCATATCTATCTATATTTTCTCCAATATGGTGAAAGCGTGATTCAGCGCAATGCAAATTTCGTTAATTAAAATCGACATCCTGCTCGTTCAAAATTGAGCCAAAGTTTGGGTTTTGTTTGCCCGTATGTACCAAATCGACTGGACTAATTGGACTTGGATAAGTTTTTGACTCCGGAGTAAAAAACGTAATCCCCGAAAAGTAGATACAGATTTGAACCATCAGGTTATTTCCATCAAGCGTACCTTAACACCTTCGTTTCTAGTGAAACTTTGTTGGATCTACCAATTGTGTTAATTTTATTTTATTGTATCTGAATCTATTTTTATCCTAATGTATCAGCAAGTAGAGGCATTATCACGGGATCTTGAACTAACTTTACCTCTTCTCGAAGCAAAGAAGAGAAGTGACTGGGTTCTAATATGTTACGAAAAGCAAGTTATAATACTCAACTAGGTTTTTTACTAAGAGGCTTTGTTAACCCTAATTCATTCTCTCTGAGTTTAAATAGATAATGAATATATAATCGTATCTCCTGGTATTATGTATAATGCAATGCGGTCTTGGCTTAACCTATAATTACAGTCATGCTCTGACTTTCACAAACAGTCCTTTCTACAAAAATCTTATTCTGTTTTTCAAAAAACCAATAATGGTATAAATCATTAGTAATAAGCTAGCACTTAGCTACAAAAATAACTTAAAAGTAAAAATTTAGATTTATATATGTATTTTAGAATGTGCAATTAATAGGTCTTAGTCAGCATTATCCAATGTACCCACTAAAATCCTGGGTTGATAATGTAAATTTTACACATAGATTTCAAACAAAGCAATTTATGAAAACGGAGTATAAGCTTAATATTTTATTGGAAGATCTACTAAAATAGATATGAGATTTGTGGTGCAATACATTTCAGCGAGAGTGCAACATCAATAAAAAACCAGTTAATGCGTCGATGCCAAGCAGATTGTTACCTTTTCATAATACTATTAAACATTATTTCTATATTTAGTTTTCCCATCTTACTCTGTCTAAGTACGAGATCTAGTAGTTTTTCATTGTGTCAGACGTAGTCGCATTTTTAATACTTCAAATCAAGTTTAGCTTCTTCTCTATATAATAAACACACTTAGACCTCTCCATTCCAACATTGTTCTTCTCATTTCCTATTCTAAATATCTATCTTGAATCTGATATCTATTCATCGCGAAGCATTAACTCATCATACAGATTAGAAAACATATACCGAAATTTGTTTTTGTAGTATTATATTTTTTAGCTGTGTAGTTGCAAGGAAATCATTTTTGCGCATCCATCACAAGCATATGAACACTATAATAATATATCACAAAACAATGGGGTATGGTTAGCTAATTTGGATATTATATATCCTCAAACTATTAGTGCAAAATTTTTACAACACAAAACTTATATGCCCAAAGAATATTTTCAACTTTAAATACTGAGTGCAAAATTACTGAAGATTCTAACTATTCCTATCCGATCCATGTACAGGAAAGGAGAGACTATAAAGAAACCATGTCAGAAAACAAATACATCGAGTACCTCAAATTAATAGAGTATAAACACTCTTTCCTACAAGAGGAAATAACTAATTTGGGGTTTGTATTAGTGCCTGTCTAAGATATGTTGCGACAGAGCTACATACTGTTCAGTGGCTAAGTCCAACTCCCTGTCTTTCATATCAATCTGTTGCTTTGGAAAAATTTAAGATCAAAGACAAGACTACTATTACAGCACTGTTTTCGGTTTTCCCAAGATATTAATAAATCGCTTTTATGATATAGATAGCATGTGTACGGATCAATTAGAAATCCCTTCTCTGGGTTACTTTCCGAGAGACGCCCTAACATATTGCTTACATATATGGTGTAATTGGTACTATATTTCATAGTAAAATTATATTGAATATCCCAGAGTATTTATATTGTGGATTCAAATTTAGAGTAAGAACTCTAGTTTTCCCCTTAAATTAGTTCATAATACTAAGAATATCCTCTTTCAAGGGGTTTTATGTTCAGATAACAGAAAAGAAACTGCTAAATAAGACTATTATCTTTAGAGAAGCAATAGATATACTATTTAATTAAAAAATGCCAAATACTTGAAAACTAAATAGAGTTATTCTTAGCTGAAAGAAGAATTTTAGATTACACTGGTATTGTTAAGAAGTTATTTAATCATAATTGGTTTCTCGGGTATATAAAGGAGAAAAATATAAATCCTCAACATTTATTTTGTGAAAACTGTGCATCAGAATATACAATATAAGATTTGAAATTTGGTTTTTTATTTTCGATGAATAAAAGATAGTTTGGTCTCATGGTAGCACGGAGCGCTCTCATCTATACCTGATGACATTTTATTCTAACAGTCAAAATGAGAATACTAGTAGCATTGTTTGATAGACTTACAGATCTCAACACAGATCTAAATATAAGAAAACATTTACTTATTGGCTTTAACTTTCCTGATTTGCCCACAAGGTGTAGATTTTCGCTATGTACCATAGCACATAACAAGTATTATAGTTACACTATGGTAGTAGTATCAAGTAGCAAAAATTTCTTTCCAATAAGCTACTATGACATGCAACTTCAGTAAAAACTAAGATTACTTCGATTTTTTCTATTAATGGAAAATTGTATCTTTGAAATTCAACCACAGGAATGCACAAGTTTGAATTATTTCTATTGTAGCTAACGGGGTCAGTAACATAAATTATTGGAAGGCATTAGCTTCTCAATCAAATGTGAAGCTTTTTTCGTAAGAACAGACTTCATATTCCTTAATAACCAAGATTCATCCACCTTACTATTTTTAGGAAGTGTTGTATATCTGGAACAAGGCTTTATCTTATTTGAAATAATGCTACAGTAAAGGAAAAGGGTTTAGGAAGAAGAATCCGACTATCTCAAATAGAATTACTCTTGTCTACATTTTCAGCAACAATAATTGCGGCTAATCCTCGCGAGTCGTTTCTGCACGAGCTATTAATTTGCATAATCTCTTTATGATATTTTTGAATTGCGAAAAGAAAAACTCTGCTAGATCTGATTATGTAACTATATTTTCGAACAGTAGAGTCAATTTTGAAGAGCATACTTTGGGATAATACAGAAATCTTTAAAATATATTGAAACTGTCTACAAGATGCCACGCAAACAGAAGAAATGAATAGTAAACAAGGGTTAATATTTTCTTATGTATACTGCATTTAATTTATTTACAGATAATACCCCCGCTGTTTGAAAAGATTAAGCATGAGAGTTCGGGTTAGCAAACGACTTTAATAATTTCCATCATGACCCATGACTCCTCCCTGATTAGGTTCTCGAAGAGGATTACCACCCGCACTTCTCACCAGATGTCTACAACATCAATGTGATCTCCTTCTCATAAAACTAAGTATTCGGAAGATGTGATTTCTACTCTTTTTGAGAGGTTTTAATTCCCGTGATAGAGAGTTATAGTAGTAAAACAATGTTTGTCGCGCTCGTTTTAAAATTTATAATAAGCTCGAATAGTTTGTCTGGGCAAATTATTCCCACAGGTGCAATATTTTTGAATAACCTGTACCACTTGGGAGAAGATAACAGTTTATTACATCGCACACACAAAGAACTCTCCACTTCTCCTAAGGAAAATAGTTTGTTTAGAGCATAATACTTTATCCCGATGTTAGTCGTAATCGTTGATTAGATTCGCTCCATATTGTCACGGCTTCCGTATTTCTAGAATCTCTCTATTTTAAGCTCTTGAATTCTCTCTGATCGTTATTTGTAGCAGCATAATGTATCTTACTATCATGTGCGCTTAAAGTTTCTCTCGCAAAAGAGTTAGAGTCATATCTGGATTTGTTCTTTAGCTGAAGAGCTCCTGGATGTAAAAAAACAGTTCACAATAACTTGTACCAGACAAATACAAACAGTACCTAAGCTTTTAAATTTTGGCAGTTTTTAGATTATTTCTCTGAGAGACGAAGAATTCTGCACACCCGGCGATGACTCGGGACATTGGGGAGGGATTTCCAAACAAAAGTATATCAGCCTTTGCTCTACATACGCGCAGCCTAAAGTTGAGCTAAAGCTTTGCTTCAATGAATCTAGTACTATGTTATTCTTAGGGATGTTGAGTCAACGACTGAAATGATATAGATGTAATATTCCTTCTGCTCTAGAGTCTTTTCATTCGACATTATAGAGTTGTTAACCAACTAGGGCATAGCTGGCCTCCTATGACTTGAGAAGAGTGGGTTTGATTCTGCTTGTAAAGACGCTGTATAGAATCTAATCAAAGTCTGAAGTCCGGTTTTGACCTCCTGCTGGCAGTCTGAATTGGTTTGAAGATTTTCCTAGTTAAGTTCAAGCGAGTTTTCGATGAGGAACCCCTCAAGATTTTTCTTTGTAAATTTCTGAATGGTTTCCTAAATTTCGTGCTGCTATTCTAAGCTATCTAAATTATCTCAATGGGTACTGTGGCATCTAACTTTAATAAAAGATTTCTTGGATTTCTCAATACTGCAAGAGTCTTCCCAACACGTTAATGTGACCTCACCTTGGTTGATTAATTAAATGAAAAAGTTCTTTACCCTAACTGGACTATAATTCCTATTGGCACCATGTGTTAACTTGTTAATTAATTAGTTAACAGTCCTTCTACTGTTATCTCTCTACTCAACTATACTCAACAATAACAATATTATTAATGATAACAAATTGTTTTACTGATAAACGGTCTAATCCTAAACTCAGCACAATTGCATGTGGGACAATTTGATTGCCCAAAATCATTGTCTAGCATTAGTGACTCGCTGGAACAAAAAGAAACGAAATGAGCAGTTTTAGCAACGAGTCTGTATTTGAAGAAGAAGACGATGAAAAGAGTGAAAAACAACAAATTCCGAAGATTCCACCTAGACCCGAACGAATATATTCTACAGCATCGAACAATCTGCCCCCAAAATCTAGTTTTTCTTCGTTTAATGAACAAAGTCAAGGACCTCCTTTAAAGTCTTCTTTATCAAAGTTTACAACCTTCAAACAGCGTGAAAATCCTCAGGGTAATCAGCTTAGTCGAGCAGACTCTGGTTTTGAAAGTGAGTTTGAAGTTGAAAATTTTATAAATGATGATGACCCGGTTACGGAGCATGAGGAGGAAGCTCCACTTGCACATTCTCTCACGTTAACTGATGGAGTCGCCAGTCCAAATTTTAGTAGCCTTGGAGTATCAGGAGTTGGAAATTTTGATCAGTTACATAATTTAAAGGATGGACCTGACATAAAGGATTGGAGACACGACCTGGATAGACAGAAACGTAAGCGTAGTCCATTAGTAGTTTTCATTAACATTTTCATTTTTAGGCTAATTGCTGTGGAGGTTTGGTTTCTATGATAATTATTGGGTGTTACTTTTTATTGTTTACATTTCTTCCTGGTTTCACTAATACTTCTTTGTTCTCTGTCAATCTTAATAGAAGAGCTGAAATACAACAACTCAGTGAAGCCTTTCTCTACACTGGTATAACTGGAATAGTTTTGTACCTGGTTCTTGATTTTCCCAATGCCACAGCTAAACTCAAGTATTTTGGATCGGTAGTAGTGGTACTCTGTGGAGTTCTGGTACTTGTATCACTCGTGGTTCTTGCTAGAGATATTGCGGTAATCCCTTACGCTATTTACCTACTTGCTGCTGGGATATTTGGGAGTATTATTAAGTCTGTTTTTTTTCGTGATGCGGATGGTTTAGACTATCTAACTTCTGTTTTAATACCAGTTGTACTCTCTATGGCACTTACACTGGCTGGATTTTCTATTTTCTTTCGTAACCATCGATGGATTAATATTGTCACCCAAGCTCAATATCTCAGAGAAAGTGGATGCGATACATATGATGAAATAGAAAAAGCTATTTTTGAAGAAATGACGTCTCAAACATTTGATGGTGACCAGATTAAAATTTCGCCTTCCCAAGATGATGTGATGAACAATGCTTTCTTTCGAACACTAGGAAAACGAGCTGTTGACAAGTATTTACAAGTTGTTGCTAATCGTTCCGTTGAATTTGGAGATGATTTTGGGTGCGAGCAACGTGCTCTTGATCTCTACATTTCGCCTCTGTATTTTGTACTGATAGGGTTGATGATGTGTTTGGTAATATTTGAAATAGCCAAGTTGGAGAGAATCAGAAGACGAGAGAGATCAGAGGTAAAGCTAGGTTTGAGTACCCAAATTTTGGTTGTTGTAATTGGCCTTCTATCAATTTCCGCCTGGGTATCAACTTCTCTTTTCAACACTGGAGATACCGACTTTTCCAGTCTTATTGTTGGATCTGTTGTAATAATTGTTGGTGTCAGCGCTACTACTGTAATCTATGTTTTTGGGGTGTCTTACGTGAGAGTGCTTCTTACAAGTATTCCTTTGGGACAGGCTGTACTGGGTATTATTAGGAGCAGCTGGATTCCAGCTTTGGCTATTTTCTTTGGAATTTTCCCCCTGTTTATTTTAGCAGGTTTTTCTATTATTATTCAGAGTGTCAGAAAGTATACATTCTTCGGAAAAACTATTAAACATCCATATGAACAAAAGCTTTTAGTCACCAAAGAAATAGACGATGTGTTTGAATGGATCAGAGGATTGGATTATGGACACGTTTACGATAAAATTATGTCAATAGGACTATTTTTTTTTATTTTTGTGGTCATTGTTAATAGATTTATTAACATTTTTCTCTCAGTTCTGGGTGAGCAGCTAGCTGGGCTGAGTATCCCAGTGACAACCGTAATCTTCATTGTTATTGGATTAGGATGTTTTCTTCTTCCCCCTGTTCCTGGACTTCCCGTACTTGAACACAACTATTTTATATTTTAGGTTTTTCTCTTTGGAGGGATTCTTCTGTTCACAGGTACTGAAGAAGTTTTTGGGTTAGGATCGTCATTGCTCTATGCTGTGGCTGTAAATTTTTTGCTGAAGCTTTTGGCTGTGGCTTTGCAGCAGAAAGTTATTGGACAAACGTTTGGAAGTAAAAGCGTTAGAATCAAAGCTATTGTCAACATCAACTCCCCTTCCATCAAAGCAATAAAAATTCTCCTTAGAAAGCCTGGGTTGAGCTTCCCAAAAATAGCAATTCTATGCGGTGGGCCAGATTGTATTTTTTTCCCTTTATTTATTTTTAGGGCCTACCAGTGTTCTGGTAAAGCATTCTTTTCTCTTAACATTTGTAGACTGGACTGCTGAAGCTCTCGTTACCTCAGATGCTTATTGGAACCACACCTGTTATTCTTCTTGTGTTGCCTTCAACGTTGGCAGGAGCTTTTCTTATCTATGGGCCAAATGATGAAATTGAAGAAGAAGAGGATCAAGAGCTAACTGATCGCATAAATAACCTTCGAGCAATATTTCTAACTTCTACAATTATGGTCCAAGGTTTTTTCTTTGTTGTCGCGTTGCATTATATTATGAAAACTCAAATAGAGCAAGAAAAAGAAATTGCCGCTATTCCAGATGACGAAGACGTTACCAAGTACAACATGGATAACCTGAACAAGATTGAGGAAACAACAAGATTGAAGTCATGGGAAAACCTTGACGATACTTTCAAGAAAGGGCACTTTATAGCGGGAACACTGATGATCGTCAGTTGTTTACTCTTCCAATTTTTGGGGACATTTGCATTTGTCACATTTGAGGTTACAAACACAGTGGGAGAGAAACTTGATGGAAGTATTCTTAATGTGTTTAAGCCACTTGGTTGGGTGTTACTTGCTGTGTTTTTAAGTGCTGTTTTCTATAATTGGTATTTTAATAGAGTTATTTCAAAGGCAGTTGCATTGGTATTGAAGCGCAGTGTTTAGAGCTGCTTTTAAAGTTTGTTCTCAGTAGATAGAGCTAGGAGGTATATGTGGTTTATAGTTTAGAACTGATTTGGTGCAAGAGGATTACTATTTTAACTTGAATGCAACAAAACCGAAACGAAAAGCGGTTGCACTCTAATTTCTAGTTTCTTTTATGGTTAATTATGCAAAGTAAGTTAAAGCTTCATATTATCCTAAGCTGCGCTAAGTTATTAGTTTGAGTCTTTGCATTCAGTTTCAGCTTTGTTTTATTTTAATTCTCTATTTTCAAATTTTTATGGATCGTGTTTAAAGTTCTTCATCTGTTAAGTGAGAATAAAAAGCTAGAACTGGTTTGATATTAGTAGTGTCTATGAACGAAATGACTTAAGACTATTCTTCAATGACTACTTGTCTGGGTGCCAGACTAAGTAACTCTATGATTTTTGATACGCATGTTGTATAGAAGCGAAGCTGGATCAGAAAAAAGAGTTTCTAAGAAGTTTGGGCAAAAGACCAATGTTGTTATTTAAGCACAAGAATGGGGAAAAACCATGATGTTGGGAAGAAATTAAGAAAAGCTTTGTATACTTGAATAGGTTGTATTTAGTATCTGCAGAAGAAAATAAAAAAGAACTGCTGTAGTATACATCGTAAAGAAAAAAATGTGTTATTTACGTTGTAAACTGACTAAAGGAGTCTTCTTAGGAGATCTGGAAGACACTGTAGGCCTGGATTCGTTAAGACTGATTACATAGTCTTAGCAATAGATCCTCGCAGTTCAAACGAGTATATTACACCAGGTCAGAAAGAAAATCTTTTTTATCACAAGAACAATATAAATTATTCATCTTTTGGTTTCTGTAGTATAAAACAACCTTTGCAGGATATTCTGTAACACTTCCTCTTTGAGTCATGTTTAATTATAGTGCAATTCAGTATTTCTGTGAACACATAGCATTACTTAGGCTAAAATAAGGTTGTTTTGATTCAAAAGCTCTTTTTAAAACGTTTTGCGGAGACAAGGTTAGTTGCATAGACTAAAAGCTGATCTAAGAGTTATTACTAGGAAACTCCTAGCCTGGAAGAAAGACTGTTCGGTATGACATATTTTAAAAATGTTCATTCTTGTGTTCATTCAACTTCGCTATAGATGTAACTGAAGTTGCCTATGGGTGTAATTCAAAAAAGCAACAGATCTGTTTCAAGCTGTTTCTTTTGTCATGGGAAATATTGAATGACCTTAAGCAGAAAGTCCATCACAATGAACAAAATAGGAATAACTTTAACCTTGAACCAAAGTTACAAATATCTCACAAGTTAAAATTTACATTATTCATCTAGTAAATCACTCAGTGGTTTCACTTTTCTTTCATCAAAAACTTCGACATCACCTGCCAATTCAATTACTTCTCCAGCTTCAAGAATACCTCTCAAATAAGAATTTATCTCGGTAGTCCTTGAATTAACCATATTCAACGCGTCAAAGTCCACTGCATACCCCAGATCTACTAAACTTCCCAGGGTCGTAGGTGAGATTGGATGTGTTGAAGCACGTGAATTTATAGAGTAAGTCATGAGAGCATCCTCAAAAATAGTTTTCTTAAAATGTACGTCAATGGAACCTCTTCCAACATTTTGAGAAGCATCCATTAAAATTGCACCATTATCGCCCTTCCCATCTTCCAGGGGGACAAAGTCAGCCGTAGAAGCAAAATCTTCTTTATAAATTTCTAACCCTTTTGAACCAATATACTTTGGAATGCTATTAGGTTTTACATTAGTAGAGCTTCGAAATATTAAATCTTTAGAAAGCCCTCTAGTCCTAAATAGCGTTCCCAATCCTAGGACATGACCCATTTCATGCTTAACTACAGCTTTTAGGGTACCAGATCTTTCAAGAGATGAAAGATCTGCAGAGTCGAACTTCATCCCACCCAAAAGCGGAAATCCATAGCTATCATAAGCACATGGTGCAGCAGAAGCAAGAACACCACCTGATCCATCAATCGAAGTTGGTTGAGAAAGAATTGTTAAATGGTCAAACACATGCCCAGCTTCAAAATCATAATCCGTGTCAATGAAGGAGCAAAAATCAGAAGCGGCAAAACCATTCCTTGTCTTCGCTGGAGTAATTCTGTTCTCTGATATTAGGTCACTCCAGTCTTGTGCTGCGTCTGTGAAAGCTTCTAAAGCTGCTTCTGTAGGACAGTCTGTGAAGATAAGACTAATGTACGATCCCCCCGATCGTACAACTGAGTTCAAGTCTACTGTTTCGCAATGAACTGAAGGGGAAGGGGAAGGCGCAGGATCTGACCAGAAAATTCCCATGATATAGTTTTAGGTTTGACGAACGGATATTTCGCACTTTTTATACACACAAAGAAGGCAGTTTTTCTTCTTCCGGCTTTTTCTACTCTCCATGTTTGAATAAGTAAATGTTTGATTTGGGAAATTTGCCCAAAATTTAAGTGGTTGGAATTTCCTTTAATTGAAAAGACACGGGAAAATCGAATCCAACAAGTTTGAAGATTTCCTCGATTGATACGTAATTACAGGGATTCCACATTGCATTTGAAAAAAGAATTGCGACTGCACTTGAGATATTGAAATGTTTCGCTTAGCCACAGGCCGTGCTTTGACCTTAAGGGTATATTCTTTTAGTTAAACCCCGCTTTTCCTCGATTTTAATTGAGCCTGTTCTCTCATCGTTTAGACTGCTTCCCGAACGTACTCTAGCTCAACTGGAAGCAAGATGAATCAAAGGAAACTTTTTCTTGGAATGGGCTCTGTTAGTGCAATAGCTACTGCAACAGCTGGAATTGCTTTTGCTAGTGACGACGTCCTCCACCCACCTAGTCTAAACTGGGATCATAAAGGGCTTTTAAGTTCGTTTGACGCTGCTGCTATTAGAAGAGGACATCAAGTTTATACCCAGGTGTGTGCTGCCTGCCACTCGCTGGAACTTGTTGCTTATAGAACACTAATTGACGTGGCTTTTACCGAGGAAGTACTGTTTTTGTTTACTTTTAGTTGTTAGGAAGTAAAAAACATGACTGCAGAGATAGACATTGAGGATGGTCCTGATGAAACTGGTGAGATGTTCGAAAGACCGGGGAAACCAAGTGATAAATTTGTTTCGCCGTACAGAAATGAGGAAGAAGGAAGAATGGCTAATAACGGAGCGTACCCACCTGATTTGTCTTTAATGGTGAAGGCTAGAGAGGGAAGAGAGGACTATCTCTTCTCGCTATTAACGGGTTATAGAGATCCTCCTGAAGGTATTGCACTTCGTGATGGACTCTATTATAACCCATACTTTCCCGGTGGAACCATTGCCATGCCAAAGCAACTAGAAAATGGTGGAGTAGACTATGAAGATGGAACTCCTGCAACTGAAACACAAATGGCCAGAGATGTTGCTACATTTTTAGCTTGGACAGCAGAACCTGAACACGACGAAAGAAAAAAAGCTGGATTAAAGTGGCTCAGTGCTCTGTTTCTTGCATGTGCATTAAGCGGGTTATACAAGAGACATAGGTTTTCAATTTACAAGTCCAGAAAAATATCTTACGTGAATTAGTTAAACTTAACCAAAAAATTCTGGAGTTCTTTTTTGTTTGCATCTTAGGAGTACTCTTCGACTTAGATGTAATCTCTTAAAGAGATAAGAAGCCTGTGTTCCAAGGAGAGAAATATTAACAAGGAAAAATCTTAGAGAACCAGCTTAGATGAATTATAAAACCAACAGAATGTATCTGTTCTATTTAACCCTGTATCTAACGGAGCTGTGCATATTACCTTCCTAAGTTCAGCTTGAAGATTGCTGTCTTTATGTGTCCTAACAGATGTCAGTGTCTCAGGAGTAGATACAAGGACAGCTGTGGCTTCAAATGAACAGGAATACTTGTTTATTGGGGCTGTTCTACTTTTAAATTTGATTTCTTGGTGTTAGTTTCCACATTTTCGTTTGAGCAGAATCTAGCCATTCACTAAAATGGCAAATATAAGAAAAGGATTTGATGCTTTTTGTATTTAGGTCTAAGGAAAAAACTAGAAAACATAGAAAAACATGTTTCAAACTGCTGGCGTAACCACCGAGTCCTTAAACTCCACGTAAGTTGAATATACATAGATTTCACGAGAAATAAGCTGTTGCAGCATTTCAAACGCTACCTTAGAATAAGCCCTGTTCCATCGATCAAAATCATCCTGAGTCATTCTTAGCCAGAGACCAAGCTTTAAATCCACCTTCAATGGTGCACTAAAAGTGTGATAGTCAATTCTTATGTAATTGTAGTAAGTTTCTGGATCCTTCTGCACCAAGGCCAGTAAGACTTCCTCTATTGCGAAAACAATTTCCTCCGTTAGATTCTGCGCGTCTACACTATATGTTGATACCACCCAGAACCCTGATGACCTAGAGAGATTGAATACTTCGTTAAGTTTGCTCATTTGTGAATTTTGAACAATCCTAATTTCGCCAAGTACATTATCGAGTTCTGTAACCTGTAGCAAAACGCGCTTTACTACATACACAACTCCATCTAATCGCACTGCATCACCGACATCGTAAGGTCTAACAAAGTATAGAAAGACAAGATTTTCAAAGAGTGCTCTCACTGAATTTCCAAATATAAACGAAAAACTGAGAATTATTGATGAGATGGTTAACCAGGTTTGTGACACATCTACATCCCAAATGAAAAGAGACCCAAACAAAGCTAAAACAAAAAGAAACCAAAACATAAAAGTTTCCACCTGAGATGAAATATAGTGCGTATCCTTGAGGGTGGTTCGTAAGTTTCTTCTCTCTGTCAACACATTTTTAACAAAGCCTTCAATGTCCTGCATGGTTAAGTAACCCTTTTCAAACTCATCCAGAATTTCTAGAGCCAAGTTAGTGTTTAGCTTCTGCCCCCAGGTGAAACGAAGCTGCTCCTCAATCTCATCCCTAGTAATTCTAAAGTCTTTGGGAGATCCTTTCCTACCTTCTAAAACTTTTTTCTCACCTTGTTGTAACTTATAAAAGTTCTTGATACTAAGACTGCGAGGTCCTAGCGTCACTGAATTCGTGCTACCTGCATTATTCAAAGAAATTTTCTCATCGGAGAGAGATCTCGATCTGTGGAACTCCACTGTAGACTTTTCCGTAACTGCAGTTACTTTTTTTTGCCTGATTGAATCCTTTCTCTTTAACTTTTTTCTGAGCTTCAAGACTTTAAACTTGGTTCTAATTTGCTTTAGCATCTGGGCTCTAATGAAGACCCCTTTATCATTTTTTAACCCCAACTGAAACGCTAGGGCAGTTGGAAGCTTGTTTCTCAGAATATAATCAATTGCTGCATTCTCTACCCTTTGCAAATTTTCTTTGGTAAACTTATTTGCCTCGTACATACTCGCAGGCAAAAAAAGAACGACTTTTGATCCTCCAATTCCACACATTCCAAGGAGAATAACCTGCTTGAAGATTGTCAGGTATACCTTTTCGGCATGGTGTCTCTCAGAGATTATTTGAAAGAAGCGATAAGACAAGAAGCTTGCAATGAACTTAGCTGCCAAAAACAATATTATTGTCAAATGTGCTCTGATTCCATTCATTCTGGCTTTAGGATATGTATTTGGAACATAATCATGTAACAACGACCAGGAAGCTGTTAGGAAGCAAGTCCAAATTATTCGCAAAATGTAGGCTTTCTTTCTAGCCAGAAACAGGTGGAAGTTATAGAGACCCTGAAAAAGAGTATCTGGATCGTCTTCACCCTCTGAACTTTCATTTGTGGTGTTCAATCCAAAACGCACAAAGCTACGAAACAAGATCAGCATGAAATAAAAGGCAATCTTGGTAACAATCCAAAGTGGATACAACAAGCAAAGATATATCAGAACAAGCATTTTATGTGGAGACTCCACATTTTTTTCAATGTCTTCCATTATTATGGAGCCAATAAACCACCCAGGAAACAGCGAAATCGTAGTCAAGGCAAAGAAAGTTTCATTGGCTTGCAGAAAGTGAAGAAGCTTTTGCACAGCTTCTCGTTTTCTATCGTGTTCAGAGAACACAGTTTCTCCATCAGCTTGAAAACTTGTCTTATTTGAGGAGGCTTCCCTTATTTCCAAAACTTTATCTTTCGGATCCCTTTCTGAAGCACTTGAACTTATTCCTTCTGTTGAAGAACTTTCTTGTGTATTTGAATCTTGTGGAACCTTTACTCCAAACGCATCAAGGATGTTTTCTGAGCTAGTATACGAACCTAAACCTTCAGTTTTTTTCTCCATTTCTTGTCTTCTTTCTTCGTAGCTTGGAAACAGCTCGGAAGTTTATTTTCTTTGTTCGTTCAATGACACATTCAAGAGAGTTCCGGGGCTCGGATTTTTTGACTCCGGAGTTAGATACTCCTCGCGATTTCATTGGTCAGATCGATTTCCCAAAATTTTTTTTCATCATACTTCGTCTGAATAATCGATGCGCAGAACAATAATTTCCAATACTTAGACAAAAAAGAGAGGGGGCTGGGAATAAAGTTAAGTGTAGTAGAAGATAAAAAATAAATATTAATAGTTAAGAAACAATAAAACATGAAGTTGCCTGACCCTAGCGTAGCGGGGAGCCTTTCATGCTCTCCGCGCCTTTAAAAATGGCCCCCATGACTCGGCCCTCCCTCCCCACTCGGCCCTCGATGAAAATGAAGATGGATTTAAATCTTTTTCCATAGCTTGAATACAGAAACTTGAAAATTTGTAAAGAAGTTAATAAGTAAATATATGAAGTGACATAATTAAAAGCTTAAGACAAATAATTTTGAAACCTGAAATTCAGAAGATTTAGATTTTTGTTAAAATTAAAATTTAAAAATTAAATGGATTCGTCATCTAATCTAGGTGCAACTGTTTATGCAAACTCGCTCTTTTTTTTTTAATTCAGCTGCAACCTTTTTATCCAAACTCGTTATTTTTCTTCATTCTTTTTCTTGGTGTAGTCTTTATTCTCTTCGAAATTTAGCGTCATCCAGCTAAAAACTTCCTATTTGTTTTTTTTATTTATCCCTCGATCTTGCTCTACTCTGTTGAACTCTTTCCGTGTAAAATATCCTCATTCTATCCAAATCGGCACCTAACGAACGTCTGACGTTTTTTTCAAAGTTAGGTTGATCTACTTTTAAAATATCTGTTTCATATCGTTGAAAGGTATTTTTTCGTTCAATCATGTTTCTAAATGCTCAAATTGCAACCATCTGGTACATCACTGGGTCTCCCGGTGTCTGTTGTGATCGAATGGTAAAGTTTTGTTTTTTTTATCTTGAATTTGTTGGTTTGTTTTTTTTGAAAAAACAATTTTGGGCAATTGAAAATTCGGCCAATGAAAATTTGGAGTATCTGACTCCGGAGTCAAAAAATCTTATTCGGAGTTTCCACACTGAATTTAACGGTAGGGATAAGTTTATTTAATGATGTCACTATTCAGTAATCACGAGTTCATGTGCTTTGCCAAGAAAATTTCAAAAATAAAGTTTCTTATCAAAACACTCTAGCCTGGCGTAACGGTAAAATACTTTGTACTTTAGCTTTCTATAATGGAGAAATTCTAACAAAGGCACCGTTTAGCTATTAAAAAAAACGGTAGGTACTGTTATACTGTCAAGGATTCTTGTGTAACGTTACGGTAGAACCTATTGGAAAATTCCACAAAGTCTATTTGTTCTCCTAATAGAAGTCAAAACCAAACAATGTTAACAGAAAGCTAAGAAAAACCACTTGTGGGAATTAGAATATTGATAGCCAAAGGAGATGAACATCTGCTTTTAAGAGGAAGAGAACCAGCATTGGCTCAAGCAATTTCCAACATGGTTGTGTGCTGCTTGCTATAGCAGTTCTCAGTCAGTGTACAACCACTATGTTCTTTTCTTGAGAAGAAACACTGTATTTAAATTTCTGTGAATATTTCAGAAAAAAATTGACTGAGGCAGCTAAAGCAGGGGCTTTTATACAATTAGTTTAGCTTATCGCTTAAATTGTCAATAATACTAGTATTAAATGTGTATTTGAGTTTCAAAAGAAGTATAAACTACGAAAAAATACAATTAAAAAAGACACAATAGCTGCTATAATAGGTAAAAAAAGGTTTTTGGAACTATGTATTTCCTGTGAGCTTAACCTTATTTTAAGCCATTATTCCTTTGAATTTGAATTGTTGCAAAGATGCATCGAGGCATGGATTATACGAGAAGAAATCAAGACAAGTTCCTCGGGTTATAAAAGTTAACTATATTAACGGTAAGTATTTTGTTATGATTCTTACTACCATTAATTGCCGTTTCTTCATTACAGAATTGCACTTACGGTTACAATCTGGTAAGAACACGATGGAAATGATATAACGATAAGTTTTGATTGTATCGTTAAGAAATTCTATTGACAAATACGGGATATTACTTGGGCATTGGAATTAGAACCGGTAGAACAATGCATCCGGGTAAGAGATTTATCTTTGTCCTAAGACACTATAGTTTATAGAAGTTTGACCACGTGGTTAGATTTCTTAACTATGACCATAATAATGTAGAAGAAGCATCTGGTGTACAAAGTAGTTTAGCAGCTAGTGGTTTATTTACATCGCCAACTTTCTTTAGTAACAAAGAACACTATAGCTCTGTTGATGTGACCCAGTTTAGGTAGATAGAACTTCATATGTGCGTTTGAGCTATAACTTGTATTTTAAACTCATTTTCTGTCATCTTACATTTTAAAATCAATTTTCAGGGAAAATTCCTTAGATATCGAGTGAAACTTTTTAGTTATGATTTAATAACAGACGGAAATTGTCAAGCCCTCGGACTACAAATTTATATTACCAGCAAAAGCTCGGCTATGGCTTTCATGAATTTTGGGGGGTTTCATTTTGTGGTATACTAAAACAAAGATGAAATTGTGTTTTCTTTGCGAAGGGGCCCTATAATTTACAAACCACCTAGACAAACTTCATAGGGTAGCTCTAGTTTAATTAAATTCAAGAATGATGAACATCAACAGGTTAGTTAATACCTCCGTGGATAGAGCTTTTAATGTCAATGAACACAACTCTAGCTAACTAGTTCCTTCTTTCTTATTCTCCTTTTTCTTTATTTTGATGAAACCTTACTAAACAATAGCTTATACGACCATGGCCCTCTTGAAACACTTTAGTTCCTAGATTGTGTTGCATATTGGGATTAACATCTTTCCAATTGGAAACATCTGAACTCACAACTTTGAATTGGCGTATAATGCTATAGGAGCTATGCTTTGCTTTCAAAGAATCTCGAAAAAATACAATTTCCTGCTACAACTTGATGCCATTAAGTTTGATCGCGACCAATACAGTTTTTTTCGAAGGTAAAGCTCACACATAAGTGTCATTGGCTATGGAATAAATATTTTACCTCATGGAGCATAAAATTTCGACCGCAACTACAATAAACGGTTTCATGGGTTATTGACAATCGCTTTGCAAGCGCTATATGCCATGGGGTTATTAGTTACTTGAAAAGAGGTCACGGAGAGTTGTACAGGTTTGGAATTGCAAATTTCCAATATAGTTTACAACAGTTTACAACCCGAAGACCCTCGTCTTTTGCTCACTTGTTGTTTAAGATACCTGAGTCAACCAAAGTCATCCAGATCATACTGGGTGTCTAAACTTGTTACGATAAAGTTGCCCTCATTTTCCTTGCATATATAAACTTTTTCTCACTAGACAATGTGCTTTTTACTTTAACAACTTACCCATTTTAAATCCTGCCCAATACTAACGGGTTAATTTTAGGGGGTAATTGGAGATGGGAAAGCCGGATACGGATTCTCTTCACTGTAATTCCTCTCAACTTGTTACTTTTACTAGGAGTGTAACAACAATGCACCTCTTTAGAAAGAAGTTTTCCTCATGGCCACCTAATTGTTTTAAAACTTTTAACTATTGGCCAAAGTGAGATTTACTCTGATTTGGCCAATTGTCGATTTTGTTGGGCAAGAATGCATAACTCTTGCAGCTTACCAATTTTTTGCCCTATTGGCCTTCATAGATAGCTGGACTTAAGGAATCTCTTTTTAATACTCCTTTTCTCTATTCCTAATTATCGTACGACTGTACTACTTCGAATTTCATCCATGGTTCTTATAGTGCTTTAGGTGTGCCTTTTTCTCCGAGAAGTTGTGGGCTCTTTGAATAGGTATGTAACTGATAATTGATGTCATTTTCATAATCTTATGCTAGGCAAAGCTCTCATTCAGGTAAATGCTCTCTAAAATGATTACATTTTTCAAGCTGCTTTACGCGCAAGTTCTCTTGGCTATGAAAGGTAGGAAATGATTCCACTTGTTTCAATACGGGTCAGTGATAGTGCTTCTTGTTACCCCTGGATTCACTTGAAATTAATTGTTTCTAAGTTAATAATGGTGGCCATTATTTAATCCATTGAAATGGTACTTAAGAAGTTGGGGTACAGGCTGTGGTAAGTACTAAAATGATAAATGCAGAACTGTCCATCAAAATCACCAAGAGTAAATCCTTATGGTTTTGAGGATCGTTAATGTTTAATCAAGATACTGAGATCCCTCAATGAGAATCATGAAAAGCCCTTGGAAGTTTTATCAGAAAATTCTTAACAATAATAATTAAATTCTCCAGACATTATCAGTCACCTCCACCAAATTCTTAAAGACTCTTCATTAAGTTATTTATTTCTTACCCAATAAGATGCGTTGAATATTTCTCTCAAGAATTCTTAAAAAATTTTTCACTCTATTTCCGCATTTGGCACGTTTTTTTTTATTTGGGAGGAAATGCTGTGGTTTTGGTTATTTTGATGCTCACCTAGAATCTTTTACTTTCAAAAAAAACTGCTTGGGCTCTGCATAGATCTGTCAAACTGTTAACAATGTTGCCAGTGCTGAGATCAGACTGTGCTTACCCTCTAAACTAGGATCATGGTTTAAAGGCCTAATATTTCGCGAAACAGTTTCTTTTCTAACTAATGGTAAAATTAGAACTTACCCACTCATTTAGAAAAAGTAATATCCTATTTTTGGAGTAAAGATAAGTACCATTGCCGCCCCTCAGAGGACATTAATAATCACACCTTTTTCCAGGTCCTTGTATGCAACTCTTAGCAGAGTGTTCGTAAGCGCAAAGGCTCTGAGACCATAACGAGTACCCTATCTGTCGCACCTTCTTGTGCTGGTAAGCTTAGATTCAAGAGAGATGGGATTTGTTTTCATGAAGATGTCTAGATTTACTACATCTTTGTTTGGGGGACAGTGCTATTTCAAACCTAACGAACGGCTTTACCTTTAGCTTTTAGAAGAAACGTGATACAACACTCCTGCTAGTACGTTGAACCTATTACAACATCATGCCCAGGGAATGAGCTTGAGGGAAAAGGGTAGAAACAGCGTATCTACAATTTGTTTAACTCGTATAAACAAAACTACAAGACTATATAGGCTGTAGATTAAGACTACTCAACTCACATCAAATAACGAGTCGGCAACCTTATTTATGTCGCCCTTATGCTCTTTTAATAAGTTTGCAGCGGCCTTAAGCTTGTCGCCTGTATAACCCATATTTGACAATTGATCAACTTGCTCTGCGTACAATCTAGAAACATCTACACTAAGGTCCTCGTCACAGCCAGATTCTATGAGAAGACCCTTAATCCGTTCTACCAACTCAGGGTTGGGGAGTTTCACTTCGGCTTCGTCTTCTTTCAGCTTGTTGTGAAGTCTTCTTGCTTGGAATATCCACTGGTTGCTTATAGCAACTGCTTCGTTTTCTTCCTCAGATCTGTTCTCGCCTTCTTCCTTCTGTCCAAGCCCCTTCTTCAGTCTGGTAGTCACTGTGATCTTCTTTACACCTTCCATCTTATATTTTTGAACCATTTCCCCGATTGTCATCCATTCTCCTTTATCTTTGTCAAAGGCCTCTTGAGATTTCACCAACGCTGGATCCTTATTTCTTGCTTTTAGACTTACATCAAAATAGTATTCATTTTCGTTTGCGGGTGGGTGTTCAACTTTCACCTTAGCAATGTGCAGGCAACCCTCGATGTAATCAAAAAAGTTGTTCATTTTGACACTCTCGCCAAACGTCACGCCTTCCCTATATAGTTGTTTTCCAAGAAGCTTCCTCAACTGTCTCCCATTCGGCATTTTTACATCAAATAGCACAGTTTTATCACCTTCCACAGGGTTTGTAGGCTCATCATCACGTACTCTCTTGGCTTTTGCCTCACCCCTCTCCACAAGATTCTTTGCCCTTTCTTCCTTCAGCTCTTGCTCCTTCAGTTCCTTTTCTGTTTTTTCAGATGGAAGAATTTCTACTGTCATATCAGTATTTAGAACGTCCACGACCTCATCTGGTTCTAGATCATGTACCACTAGGGTAAACTCCCTTCCTTCGTAAAACAGTGGAATCCAATCTCCTTCAGACAAAACCAAGTGATTCTTCAGAGTTAGCTCCAAAACTGTTTTAATATCTATATTAACCACAGTCTCATCATCCTCAAAAAAACCTTGACCCCGAGGCTGCACCTTCATTGAACACTCTTTGTGCCTTTCGATCTCCTTGTACATCAAGTATACAATTGGGTTTTCGTGCAACCAACCGATCCCCCTTTCTTGAGTCAGTGAGAGAGCAGTCTTATAAGGCAATCCAATCTTCCCTTTCTCTGCAGTGAAATCTTCAACACCACAATGAGTCTCTGCAATAACATCTCCAGTATCAGGGTCAGAGACCGACAGCTCAAAAATCATAGGTTTATCAGCTTCCTGTCTATCAAACAGTCCTTTGTTCATAATTTCATTCAACAAACTATGAGGAAGGATGGCCTTATTACTGTTAGATGTGTAGATTGGGTAAGCAGTCAGGACTTCGGAAATGAACACCTTATCTTCAGCCATATTCGATTCGATTATGTCGATGTTAATTAACTCCTCAAGCTCTGCTAGATGGTTTACTTCTCCTGCCTCAGATCTCTCACTCCGTGAATCGTTACTATCGTTATCACCTTCCGTGATGAAACTCTTTCCAGCAAAAGTAAACCGTGTTCTTGTAAAAAAGTTGTCTCACGTGAATTTAAATTACCTTTGTGTGTCTGAAACAGTCAAGGTAAGGGTTATTTTCTGAGCTAAATGTGTATTTTTCTTCTTTGAAGTAAATTTTCTGGAAGGGATTGGAATCTGAGTTTGTCAGATTGCAGAAGAATTCAATAACTAATCGAATTGTTTGATAAACTGAGAGCAGCAAGAATGCCTGATTCAGACAGTTCTACACTGCTATTTTGGCCATCACCGTTTTGGTAATCTTGTTAAATTTTGGGCTAATCAAAAAGACACAAGCACAAGAGAAACTGTCGACTTTTAAGTGTAGAGTGCTTCCTACAGCTCTGGAAGAAGTTCCAGGCGTCTTGAGCCAACTAAAGCAGAAGCTAGCACTAATGAGCATCAAGGTTGGTGGTCTAACTTCCACTAAGCTTAACTACTTGCTCCCTCCTACGCAAACAAACAACATCTTGATTTTGCAAGAAGTACACGCGGCCGGGTTCGAGACTCTAAAGAAAAGGGCGATAGTCAGCCCAGCGAAGGGAAATTGGTTTTTATCTAAGCCGCCAAACAAAGCTGAAAGCGTAATGACGTTTCTGACCGAAGAGCTCGCTAAGCAAGTTTTGGAAGTCGAGGGATGAAGCAACAGGATCCTGGAGCTTTATTTCAAGCTAGGAGGCAAATGTAAATTAACTTTAATCAACTGCTACGCGCCGCATACAGATTACGGAGCAGGAGTGTACAAGATATTCCTGTAGAACATAGACGACATGATCACGAAAAGTAACAGAAGAAGACTGATACCAGCAAACAAAGGACCGGGAAAGAGAGATACAAGCACGGCAAAAATATGGAACTGATGGAACGATACATGGGAAACATTTCAGGAACACAAATGTACAACATATGTAGCGAGCATCTAAGGAAAATGAAAATTGGCCCAAACCCCAGCCAAGAATGACAAAAATAGCGAAATCCTGGATAAGACCTTAACGAACCTCATGAGCATGTGAAACCAGCATGATACATCCCACCCCTACCTCTCGCAACCTCTCATCATACAACTGGAACCTTCAAAACAGTTTTTCACCTGGATCTAGCAAACATTGCCAGACAGAAACTAAGACACATAGCAACTATATAGCACATGAAACAATAATTTGGAAATGACAGATAGGTCCTAATTATCCTCTTGGATCACTTGTGATGGTTCTTGATCATCTAGTGCCTTCAAACTGGACGCCAGCGGTTTGATTCCTTCATTGCTGTGCAAGATTGACGTTTTTTTTTTTTTGGTGATGTCCCAATATTATTTTGGGAGATGAAGAATTCATGCCTCCTAGAGACCTATCGTTATATGGAACAGACTCTCAACACAAAAGCTCTAGTAGAGTACTACCATAGCACAACCCCCTGGTTAAGTAGTGGTAGATTAGACGCTCGGGTTATATGTTATGCCAGAAAGCCTAAATAACCCATGAATTAACAGACCAGAACTTGTTGCTATAACTGTAGTCCATGTACTAGATGAAAGAGTCTTTTTAGAGAATTGATCAATTTTATACAATTCATTGCAGTTTAACATGAAACCGATATTAAAGTACTATGTGTCTATTTGTGTACAGAAAAAGCTTTCTCCGAATTAAAATATTCGGTATGAGGAGTTGGCTAAAGATCGTAAACTGTTTCTAAGAATTTACATAATCATACATCGCATTTTTTCATGACACTAACTTGAATAAGTTACAAGAAGAAACAGAACTTACCCTGACAAGCGCCAAACATCTCATACAAGAGCCCTATACAGCCAAACTAGTATTTGTTAAGGATGTTGATGAAAATGAATCAGATCAAATGTTCTACACATATAACAGCTTGATTTGAATATTTTATGTAATTTCCACATTTCATCACTAAATTTCAGTAGTAAAATATGCAACAAAAGTTACTCTCTTATTATTGGTTTCGTGCAGTAAAATCCATGTGAATCACTACACGAAATTACAATCAATTAGCTTTAGAAACTACAAGTCTAACAGTAGAAAATGAGTTAACATTTTGACTTCAATAAATGATTACTCTTAGCCATTAACAAAAATTTTGTATATCTTCTAAAATGAAGCATCACATACAAAACAATAGTTCTGTTGAGCTCTATTACAACGTAGCAAAACATTAATAGAACTGTAAATATTTCACTTTATGGTCTACACGGAGAAGACAGCCAAATAGGTAAGAGTGTTGAAAGGTAGGTTCGATAGCATTTAAGCGCTCTACACGAAAAATGTAGAACTACCTTTTGCAAATTCTTTATTTTTCTTGTGGCATTTTAAAATAAAACTTCAGTAGGATTCTTGGTAAATCTTTTTCCTTGGGTATTTGATATGGTAGCTTCTTGTTCCTTTTTTTGCACTCCTCTCAAGTTTGGTAATTATTTCTTATTTTTGCGTTTATTTTCTTCTTCAAATCTCCCCTCCCCGGTTTTCCTTTCTTCTTTTAGAGTGTTGGATCAGAGTCCACTAGCAATTGCTTACATGCATGACGCAATTGCGTGAAAGTATTTCTGAGATTATAATATTATTTATTCTCTCCAGGAACCAACAATGCATGGATAAGTAAAGCAATAAAATCAATTTGAAAGAGGGAATAAACTACATTCTGCATTATTTTTTTCATAGGTAAGATATTCTTATCTAAGCTGACATCTGTCAGTTTTTCTGTTATGGTTGCATCAGGATGGGATTTTCTAACCTTTAAATTCTCCAAACTCAGATCTCTTTTCTCATCGCGAGCCATTCTACATACCGTGTAAGAAACCTGTAAAAAAGGATAATATATCCGATGGAACCTCTGTAGATTTTAATTTTATTTGTCTAATCACTCTTGAAATCACAATGGAGATTTCTTTGTATTTTGTTATGCTTTGTTTAGTCTTTACATTCACCCTTCCTTTTGTTCTAAATCTCTTAGAAACACTTCGAACAGGTTTTGTAAAAATCTTTCTTATCCTTTTTAAGTCTTGATAGCAGTACGTCAATCAGAGGATTGAAAGTTTATGCAAAATTTTCATCTTATTCACATGTCCTCAAAAACATAATTCAACTAGAATTTTGTAAAACCGTGCTAATCTGTTATCCTTATAAATGACCCTGTTTCCTCGCCTCTTGAGCTTGGTTCATGCGGGAAAATAATAACTAACGATAAATTTTAAAATCCTCTGATACCTCGTGATTTTTATTCTGACCTAAGTCTCTATGGAATATTGTCAGCTCTGTGCCTTATATGGAATTTTACAATTTCAACGTATCCTCTCTAAGCATTATTCCCTGGAGAATAATATGTTTTCTACATTAAAACATAATCGATTATTCTTTCTATTAACTATAACCGATCCGTTATATTCATACCAGACTCTGTGTCAAGTTTGTTTTTTAGCCACGTTTGGTTGGTTAATACAGAGACATAATTGAAACGTTATATCATGAAAGAAACGATCGCTTCAATCCAGGATATATCTAAATAGTCCTGTAACAAGTTTGTATCATTTGTTACCTGTGTATCATAAGCTGTGAGCTTGCATTCCATTATATCAAAATAAAGTTTAAAAAAATGTAGCTTTATCCTTTTGAAACAATGGGGGAACGTGAAAATACTTAATCGGAGCCAAACGAGATTAGAAAACATGTTTCAATCAAACAAGACAGTATAGTGTTTATGTGAAGCAACTTTTGGTTGTTAGGTACTTGCAATTGTCCAACAACAAATCCCAGTAGGATGAGTCTGTTGAAATGTAAGTTCGCACTTTTTAGCATAAGTGTTAATGGCCCGATTTACACTAAAATATGCTAACTGGACTCCCTGTATATAAATGAAATATATATATATATATATATATTAATAACACCATGTTCTAGTTGTTAAAACCCTAAAGAAAGGTTGGGGTGTAGACCAGTTAAGGCGTAACTATGTAAACCAAACCCGTCAAGCGTATCTAAAAGTGTGATAATGCTCCCTGCTTAGGTACTCGTTTTCGAGTGTCGGGGCAAAGAACAGTGTGACATAATCCTAGAACTTGCGCCGGTTAGATAATGTGAATATAGCAATTGACTGTGATGGGCTCATTGTTAGTATATAGATACCCAATAATATCCATGGAAGATTAACTAAGTCAAAATACACAAGAGAAGTTCTGAATAAGAATCTCACTGGAGGAAAGAGTCAGTAGCACCAAATTATCCGAAGAGATCAATACATCCTTCACGAGAATCGAATTTGTAATAGGAAAGATACCTTTATTCTGCAAAATTGAACTTTATGCAAAGACAAGGAAGAATATGGAAATACATCCAAGCTTACAGACACAGTTATAAGGTATAAATAGTTAAGAAATTTCCTTAATAAGAGAGTCTACAAGCCCTAAGATAAGTTCATTATCTCAAACAACTCGATTATTACCCCTTCGATTCTTAACTCTGAGAATAGTCTTGATAATAGTACACTATTATATTGAAGAATTTCATTTTTCGTTTCTTAACAATTTAATCTAACAAATTTTTTCTTATTTTCTCCTTAAACAAAATCTTTTCATCAATGGAACATATTTTTGAAAGCAGCAGTGGTGTATCTACTTAGAAAAGAATAGCTCACAGAATCTGGACATTCTATTAATTCCTCTCTTTCCATCTAGTATAACTAAGCTAAATAATATATTTTTCACCCCATGTAACCACATAATCTTTTGTAACATAAATTTTCCTTGGTTGCCTTATTATTTCTTTCCTAAAGGATTTCCCATCAACATGATTCGCTGCAGAAGAATCCGATAGTTTCTATTCGCATAAACAACTCTCACTTGAATTTTCAAATCTTTCGTTCATAGTTTTAATATCTTTATTGAACTTTTTTCTAGCATTTTTCGACAATTGATTACTGTTTTTTCTTCGATATGAAATCAAAGGGGCTCCATCATTATCGAAAAAAGTTGTGAAAATTGATACAAGTACTGTGTTTGTTATTATTTTCACATGTAGTGTCAATAAGTATAAACATTATATTCAGGTATTAAATTTTGCTGATAAACTTCTTGACGTTTAGAAAAAATATAATATTTACTAGATCATTAGAAGTAAATCCCTATTATTAGTGTCACCCTATTTAGCATTATACACGCTAGCCCAAAAATACATCCCTTGCATCATCGTCAAAGTTTGTTTTCTCCCGTATCTTCTTATTTGGTACCACTGCTTAGATGTTTCATTCTAATAGATTATTAGCATATTTTTTGCTGGCAAAGACCTCTTTCATTGGAGTGGGAAATAATCTAGAAGTAATTTTTTCCCTGAATTTTTCAACATCTCTCAGTCCTTCAAAATCCATTGGATATTTTTCGGTTATTCCTCTAAGTTTCTGTAAAATATATGAAGCTGGATTGAAAGCACAAAACCATTTCAAACGGTTTAAATACTTGCGCTGTAATTATTTGTTATTCTTTTTTCTTTTACTATCAATATAAAATTTCTTTTTTTTCAGTTGCATAAATAAATCTCTGGGTGTTTACAAATCTAGAAGTTGAAATAGAAGTTAATTGTGAAGCTAGTTTTTATTTTCAGCAATTATCCGGGTTCTAGCGAAACAATTACCATTGGTGACAAGTAATTTAAAACCTGTAAAGATAACTGATGTCTATATTTGCTTGCAAACAAAGCTTCTACAGAACAATTTTCTACTGTATTTTAAGAACTAAAGGTTTTATGATCAAAATTTGATGTAAGTTCCAAGAATACAGAATTGGTAAACAGTAATGTGCTATTCTAGTCTTAACATCCTTTTATACATTGCACTAGTAATGGAGAACATCGCCATAACTGAGATACTTAATAGGTGCTAGTATTGACTTTGTTCGCTCTACTAATATAAGTATTTCAAAAATAGTCTTCAAAAATGTCAATGACACAAGTTTAGCTCACAAACTATTTTATGTTTAGAACTTTTGTTGACACCCTTGACGTTATATGTGTAGTGTTGTGCTTGGAACCATAAATTTTACTATAAGCTCAGTTATTATCATGTAACATAAAAATCCTTGTCTAGAATATAAATATCACTTTGGTTAACTCTTAGTCTTCAAATATTGTATATTCTTTAATCCACAATGTTATTATGTATTGTTTCGATGAGCTAAAGTTGGAAATACATTTAAAGATAGGTTGTTCAGCCATTTTTAACTTCTTCTTTTATAAAGCGCATTTATCGAATTTCTAATATAACTGAAAATAACCTTCAATTTGATATCTCGTTGCAAAACTAAAATGTCACGATTTCCATAAAAGGACCATGCTTTTACGAAATTTGCACAATACTTTTTGTCACTTTGAGCTAATCCTCACAATTTTGGTATGTAATTTCTGTATTCATGCTCCTCGGTTTCATCATTCAATTTTTTACCTACTGTTAGGAAAGCTCGTAACTCAACTTGTATCTGTAATAATTTTTATTCTATTAGTCAGTTGTTGCAATTTACTTGAACATCCGTAAGCTTCCAGATATAAGCTGTTGTTAATGCTTTTAATATGTATGATTTGTTCAGACATAAAGGGTTTGTTGTAAATGTACATGTCTATATTCCCGAAGCAGTTACCTAATTAAATACGAATTTTGTAGTATTTAGCGATCAGAATATTAACATATATATATTATTTTCTAGATATAACTATGTATTAAGAACTTAAAGCCTACACATCTGTATACCTGTAGTTTTTGTAGAAATTAGGGTTAAAAGCATTTTGCAACATAGTATAAAATATTTTAAGACTCCTAATTATCATGTAATACTTTGTCTATAACAATAGCAACCTAGAGGAATGGTTTTATACACAACTACTATAATACTCATTTACCCTTGTCAGTACCTACTTCCGATGAAAATACTGGTGACAATTTTTCCATAAGAATTTTGAATTATCTGGATGATCTTCTGCTCGTATTTAATAGATAACATGGATTCATATTTGTTTTATCTAACTTTGTAAAATTATGCGTATCAATCATCGAATCTTTGATATATCACCATAACCAGTATCACAATAAGTACCACATGAAGTAAGACGAGCACTAAAAGTTATAAGTGAATAAATGACAGTTCGAAGCTTTAAAAATTTAGGATAATACTTAAAGGGCAAAAAGATGTTTTATTGAAGCAGAAATGCATCTATGTCCATACAATATGATATTGAGTTGGCTTTTATGCTTATGGGTAAGAAAACTCCAACCTTGAGTATGATCCAGTTTCTATCTGACATTTCTTTAAAGATGATATCATCTGATGACTAAATTATTTAGATAAATACCACAGAAGAAACTTTAATTTTATTGATTGAGTTCTTTTCGAATGCAACGGCAATTGTATTAGTCGAATCCGCCCTTTCGTACTAAATAGAGGAAGACATCTTTCTAGAAATCAACATACAATTTGAAACTTACACGTCATCTCCAAGTCTAAATTATTTCTCAGGGAACAATTTTGCTAGAACTTTCATATTGTATATACTTGAGCAGGATTTAATTCAAGACTTGAATAGAATCTGCAAACATAACAAAAGATACTAAAGCTACAAAGATATATTCTTGAAGAAAACTTAGAACTATCTATTAAGAAATTAAATTTGTCTGATAAATTACGCGGCTTCTATTCTCAATAATAGTAACTATCACTGAACTAGTGGCCAGTGAAAATATTCTTGTTCAGTCAAGATCATTTTTTGCTAATTTTTAAGTTGTAGAAGAAGAAAAGAGTCATATGGGGTTGTAAAGAATAAGTGCACCCTTGTGGCTGTACAAAAGAAGGAAGAATAACTCTTTAACCGAGCAAATATTGACAAAAGTAATAACTTTTCAATAACCAAAAAATCTATATTAGCGATTGATTGGATATATTACCATTTGTGACATATAAATAATGATTTGTGGCAAGGAAAAGACTTGAAAACCCTGAGATAACATTATTCTGTTGGATAAACAAATCTGAAGTGATTCAATCAAAAATAAAATTATCTCTCTTAATAAGGGAAAATCAAAAAAAATATAATATAGAAGGTTTTGAGAAGTAGCCAATGAATGCAATCAGAAATTTGAATTCAAATATTTAAGTTTTTAATAAATATACCTTATCTTTTAAGACTAGTAAAACTGCGTCATACTACTATTCATAGGAACTTAGAACGAAATAGCTACCGCCTTCCTTAAAATAAAGGTATATCTAGAGTAATCTTTAAAACGTTGTGCTATGACTACGGCACATACCCTATAGATGCAACTATTTATTAAAGGATGTATTAGATCCTTACTTTCATTCATTCCGATAATGTTGTATATTTCATGAAATAAATAATAAGTTCTCATATGAACTTATACATAAGAAAAAACTTTTGATGTTCCGCTTTTGTTTGATATTACTGAATTTGACGCTGATTCTAGGAAGAAAAAACTGAAATCAGGTAAACTCATTTTCGATTTAGGCATGGACCCGAAATTAGACATATGTGATTCTGGTAACTCGGAAGCTGATAGTAATGGAAATTTAGAATGGCTATGTTGAATGATCATTGAACCATAAACACGATGTAAAAGAAATATACCAATGTGTCATTGAAAGAACTTTCTGATTAGCAAGACACTGTCGTATCAGCAATCATAGTTGAATTTAAAGGAGGTGAGGAAGTATTTCCATAATGTTTTTGAGGCTATAATATTGGTTTAGATAATTCTTGTTAAGAATGTAGAGAACAATAAGAGATAACTTGGTATGGATGTTTTCGCGTCTTCTTCTGTTTTTCGTTGCAATCATATGGGGACAAGGCAGATAATAATCGAAAGAATAGTAAGGAGTCAGACTATACATAATCTGAAAATATATTCATTGCCAGGCGTTTTAATATTTTTGACAATGGTGCAGTTATCCAACATATATTTAATTCCATAGTAAGTAGCTTATAAGCTGAATATTGTAATTAAGTATAGAAGAATGTAGCTGGCTTGTTGTAATAGGTTGTACGTTCTAAAGTTGTTACCTGAGGAATCAAACCCGAGGATATATGTCCATTGGTTGAACTTTTAATATCAAGACAAGTATTTTATAAATTATGAACTGCAAAAGATAGTATTTATGCGAACAATATTACACACATATATATATATATATATATATATATTGCGCGACATATGTTAGAGTCTAATTACCAGATACCGTAATAGTATTGATCAATGTGATTACTACGTTGAAGGCGGGCTTATCTATCCTTAAAAGATAGATGGATATTTGGGTTGGGTTTTATGAATATGAAAAGCTAGATAACTTGATCTACTTACAGTTTCTGAAAGGGTACAAGGTAATATGTTGCAATACAAAAGTATTGCAATGCCACACATCTATTTATCCCTTAAGTCAAGAACTTTACGTTTTCCGCAAGACTATAAGGAACACTTTTATTGGATTATAATTAAGTATGATTATTCATAGGCTTTTTAAGTATAAAAATAAGGAAAGAAGCGAACCATATTTTGTTCTAATCGTATATGTGGAAGATATATACTGCTACTAAAATATGGTTAAATATTTTGAGGCTTTGATAAACAAAGAAACTAAACTTATTTCCACACTAGTAGTACATACTTAAATTGGCTCACGATGAAGAAAAATTATGGATTAAATTATTTCATTCATGAGAAGCACAATTTTAGCGCAAGTTTTTGTTATGGTTTAAATGAACGACAAAACAAAGTGTATAATTCTATTGTACGTAAACTAGCTAAAGCAAGGAGCAAGAACACACAAAATGCCAAGGTGTGTCAACGTATTATGGAATAAATAAACTAGATTAACTTTTACTAACGATTTCACATGTGGTTCGAAGTTCCTTTATTCTTGGCAGGATTATCTAGTGTTACTTCAGATATGTTGGCACAAGCTAAGAGAATACTGGTTTGCTTATGCTATATGAGTCAATGAAATGCGACAATACTATATTTTTATTTATCCACTGCTCATTTGGAGAGCAAAAAGATAGAGAATCTATTCTTGTGAGCATTATATTACTTAATGTTAACGGCTTGACTTAATGATCGAAGAAGGTACTACTTATTACTCTTTCGTCCAATGAGGCTGAATTCTTATCTTTGAGTTAATCTGTGATAGATGTAATAATTAGTTATTACCTGTTAAGGACATAAGAATTGGTTTTCTCTAGTTGAATTAATTATGATAATCAAGAAGCCATAAAAATGTCAAAGTATGAGGCTAGAACTTGAAGAAAGATGCATCTGGATTAAAGGTTCAGTTCGAAAAGATGAAGTTGAGAATAAGAATGCCTAATTTAACTAAATCAGAATATTGAAAATATGGCTATTGTCTTTATCAAAACGTGGAGAAGATCTATTGTAATTATGATCAGCAGCACTGTGTTGTACAGTATAAGAAAGATTTTGTTGATAAGGTTAGCCATTTGATGTATATAAGCACTCGTTCTTTTTAGCGCGTCAGCATAACAAAAACGACACAATTAATTTTTATAATAACCAACGCATGGATGTTCTATCTACGGTTAGTGTCTATCCAAAAGTTTTCCACCGTAAGACGAGACTATGAAAGTCTGTGTTTATGATGGAACAAAGCCTCTAGGTTTCTCTCTTTGCGGGCGATGGCAAATGCTTATTGCATAAAATTTGTCTGCCATAAATTGGGAAACTATTGTTCTTGGTTGCTCTGAACCATCGAGTAGGTACAGCTATTAGTATAAAGTGAGTCTTGATTTGAGCAAATGTTCAGACTTTGGAGAAATTTTCCTAGTGACTCTGTGAGTTTGAGTAAGCTTTATTACCACATTGTGTGAAGAATGAGGAACCCATGAAAAGTTTTTAGTTAAAGATTTCTTGAGTGGTAGTAAATGAGGAAAGTGACTCTCATTGAATTCTTCAATGAGAGTTTCTAAGGAGTTTCTGAAGGATTTCTGAAGAATTGAGTGAGGGATTTTGAGGATGCTCAATAAACAAATTTTCTCAGTCTGCGCCTAGTTGCAGCATTCCAAAATTTCTTTCTGTGCGAAGTTGTAAATTCAAGGTATTAGAAAAAACTAATGAGCATAGTACTAAAAAATCTTAAACTCTATCGACAAAATTTAATGTTACACCGCATGGAAACTTAAAGCAATATGTGATTCAGATACCACCCAAGTTATTCTTTTTGCGCAATAACTTTCCTTAAACAAAAGATATTCCTCTGCATTGATTGTTGCCTACTAGCTAGTTAAATTTAACATAAACTTTAAAGCGGCATTTTTTTCCATTTTTTGTTAACTTACATCCTTGCAACACCTTTAGGTGTCATTTTTCTGGTCTAATCCTTCAATGTTGAATGTAATGTTCATAATTGCAAAACTTACTGATTAAAAGAACTAAGCGTAAAAGCTGCTGACAATTAATTTTGTGTACATAATAGGGTTTTAATCGTGTTAATGATTTGTTGAAAGTTATAGCTTATGAACATCGACAAAGGCAGCACCATTGATAGCGAACAATTTCGACGCAAATTTATTATATATTTCCATTGCAGTGTGTCTTAGGAATTCTACTTCTTCCCAAAGCTTTTTTTTTTAGGAAGTCTCTTGCATTTCTGCAAACTTTAGTTTTGTGACATAATTAATTCCTTTCTTGAATATTTCCCCGAAGTGGTAATGCCAGTTGTTTATCTTTTTTCGAAAAGAAGAAAATATTTGCATCCATCACTCCGCGTAAAAAACTCATGGAAAACAAGAAATAACTAAATAATCCAGCTGTAATATAAATGCAAAAGAAGATGAGAGGGACAAACAAGAATTTCCAAGGTTCAGTCTCATTTAGTTGAAACTGGAAAAGCATTTCCCATTTAATCTAGATTAACTTCCACGATGAGCAAAACAAGAAATACTTGAAGCTCTAACATGTTTGTTAGTGTTGAGTGCTATGTGTTCTCACTAGACATAACTACTGAACTTCCCATCAAGGTGTAGCTATTTTTCTTCAATAAACCAAAGATGAAAACAACTTTCAGTTCTCCTTAAATGCTACTTATTAAGAAAAACAAACTTAGGATGGAGTGGGTGCTGAAACGAAAGAAATAGTTCAATTAAAAGTGAATGCCACCAACAATAGTTCATGAACCCCTTTTAAAATGCCAGCTCCAAGGAAAACAGCGCAGCAAGACTAGTCGAAGCACTACATTTAATATTTTCTGACATTTAGATTTTTCAGTTTACCTCTTTTTTCGTTTCTTCCTAGATCCAAATGAGCTAACAGACTCTGCTGCACTTTTCAATCTCTTAAACAAACTCTTCTTCTTTTCATCTGGGTAAGCAATCATAACATCGGCGGGTAACTCCACCTCAATTTTATCTGGAAACACCTGCACCTTGTACTCCTCTGCTGGAACCAGATCACTGATACCCTGGGCCTTTTCCTTTTCCTTCTCCAGCTCTTTTTCTTTTTCAGATTGTTGCTTCATCCTTCTAGCAGCCAAAAGAGCACCTAGCGCGCAAAGAACTAACAAGATACTAACACTCACTAAAACCCCTATAACAGTTCGTTGCCTAATATCAGAACCATCATTAAGAACTGGCTCAGCATCCTCGAATGTGGGTGATTCTGTAGAGTTATCAAACTCGTCATCTGCCATCGGTGAGACTGTAGGAAACGTGATTAAGGGAGTTGTTGGGGTTAAGGTTGGAGCTTCTGTAGGAGATAAGGTTGGTGCTTCTGTGTCATTAAATACAACAAAAGGAGATTCCGTGGGAGCAGAGGTTGGTAGATCTGTTAGGGTCAAAGTTGGTGCCCGAGTAGGGGATTGTGAGGGTAAATCTGTTGGTAATGCAGATGGAGATTGAGTGGGAGCTCTTGTAGGCAATGTAGATGGAGATAGCGTTGGAACACTTGTTGGGTTTACACTGGGACTCTCTGTTGGGCTTGAGGAAGTTGGAGATTCTGTTGGTGATAAAGTAGGAGTTCCTGTTGGGGCTGATGTTGAGCTAAACGTTGGCGATTCTGTTGGTGAAGCACTCGGGTTAATTGTTGGAGATTCTGTAGGTCTCGATGTGGTTGGTGATTCTGTTGGACTGCTCGAAGGACTTTGCGTTGGGTTAGTTGAGGGAAGCAAAGTTGGGGTTCCGGTAGATGGAGCAAGAGTTGGAGTTGCAGCAGGAGAAGATGTTTCTATCTGCGTAGGTTGAAGAGACTCATATTTACTTTGTGACATTTAGAAAATATATATTAAAACTTCCTTTGTAATCTCTTTATCTCTTCATTAGAAAGAAGGAGATCGACTTTCAAACTTTGTATTGCATTGAAAATTCAATTTCCCAAAAGCTTTGTTGGCCATTTGGCCTTGTCATAGAAGATCAAGAAAACCGTTGATCACATAAAAGATTACTTTGGAAAAAAATAAGCATGTCAACAGCGCAACTCACACTTGGCAGTCAATCAGGGTTGCAAAAATCATCAACATTTGTTTCAGAATCAACAGCAGCCTCTCATTCCATTCAGGCTTTACTTTCTCAAATTGCCCCATGTTTAGAACTCTCTCAACTAACCTTGTCTTCTTTTGGACCTAATGGATTGAACAAGCTGATAATCAACCACTTGGATCAAATATCTGTAACCAACCATGCAGGAACTATTCTGAATGATTTGGAGGTTGTACATCCATCGGCTAAACTATTGGTTCTTGCTTGTAAGAGACAGTTAACACAGTTCAATGATGCAACAAATCTAGTTCTTGTTTTTGCTGGAGAATTGTTGCACAAAGCAAGAGAACTGCTGTTGAAAGGAACACATGTCACCCATATTATATCTAGCTATGCAAGAAGCATGAAGATCTTACTTGAAACTTTACCAACACTTGCACAGGAGCGAGGTGACATTAGACCAGAATTGCTGAACGCAGTTATAAAGGGCGATGACATTGAGATTGAAAAGCTTCGTGGAATAGTTACAGAAGGATGTCTGAAATCGATTGTAGACGAAAGGCATTTGAATGTAGACAATATTCGTGTCAGCAAGCTACTTGGAAAGGGCCTGGAGGATTCCTTCTTGGTCAATGGGATGGTTCTACCGCGTTGGCCAGAAACTGCCACTATTAATCAACCAAAGGTTCTTGAAAATGTGCGGGTCGCTGTTTTTGGAACCAATATCGAAGCTGCACAAACTGAAACTACAGGTAAGGTACATTTTTCCACAGCACAGGAACTGCTAAATTATGCCAAAAGTGAAGAGGCATTATTGGAGGAACAAATATTGAGCATAATTAATTCTGATGTTTCTGAAGATGGAAAGGGAAAGATTAAGGTGGTAATTTCTGGTGGGACTATTTCACAAATGGGCCTTCATTTCCTTGAGAAATATGACATTATGGCCTTCAAAGTTACATCAAAATTTGAAATAAAGAGATTGTGTAGCACGTTGAAAGCCTTACCAAAGCTTTCCTTGAGTGCTTTAAGCGCAGGTGAAATTGGATTTTGTAAGAAGCTGAGCCTGTCGGAAATCGGTGGCTCTAAGGTTGCTTTGTTTGAAGGAGAAGATAGTTTACTCAACACAGTAGTCGTGCGGTCAAGTAATCAGAATAAGCTTGCAGAGGCTGAACGAGAAATTGGGAAAGGTACAAGTGTTATCAAGAATTTGCTTTCCTCAGGGAAGGTGCTACCAGGTGGTGCGGCTACAGAAGTAGCTCTTGCCAACGCTGTTACTGAGGTTGCGAATAAAGAAAAAGGTATGGACCAACACGGAATGAAGGCCTTCGCTGAAAGCCTTAAAATGATTAAGGAAATTTTGAATAGGAATCAATATGACGATGAAGCAGAAAGCATAGAGCTTTGGGATGAATATAGTGCAAAAGAAAACGCGTTCAAACTCGCGGTTGATGCGGTTGTAACGATTCTAAGTGTGGATCAGCTTATCATGAGCAAGCAAGCAGGAGGACCTAAAATGCCCAAGTAGCCCTGGAGTTTTCAAGTACTATATTCTAAGCCTTTGTTTGCCCTCATGACCAACTTCTTCTGCGTAACGAGTTAGAAGCTACTTATTCTAAGCAATCTAATTCTACTAAGGTTGCTTGAACGGCCAGAAATGTATTTTTTATTTAGCAAAGAAAAAACGTTTCAAACCAAATTTCTCTTGTTCTGTTTACGCTCATAAAAACTCAACCCTCACGAGCTCCATGTAGAACCATCATAATTGTTAAACGGAATTAATAATGAACGGAGCTGTATTAGCCTCAATTAAAAACCGAAATCAAGACATACTGATAACTCAGGGTTCTCAGTAATATAACTTAATGAATCTTTCTGTTCGCCTTCGTGGTACTACCAGACATGGAAGAGATAAAAAAGTTGCACTAAAATTAAGAAGCGACAGTACAATGATCAAGGTTTTATGTATAAACTGTCTCACCCAGATTTAAACTCTAAGTACAACAACCTTTCATTTTGGTGCTGGTGCTGTAAAATTTCTTAACCAGAGATATAATTCCGCAGTAGTTTTCCCTTACAAACATTGTAAATCTGGTTTAAGTTCTTTGTTTACTCCGTTATGTCGCTTTCCTAGAATGATATACCCAAAGGTTCAAAAACTTTTATGTCACACTTTGAGAAACATGATTTCACATAACCTACCAGTAGCGATACGACTGGTTGTTCTCATGACATAGCAACCCTACTCTTTTTTACCAGCAACTTGAGTACGTGTTAGTACCTCATAAGTTGTTAAAGGTGATTTTTTAAAAGAATTTTGGTTATCCTTCTATAGTAAGGCCACTTGGTTTTACCCGGCTTATTATAATCATATGCATATGTCTAGCATTATTTCTGCTATTGTACATGCTAAACCAGGCATAATATTCAAGGTGCCATAATTATTTAACTTACTAAGGTTTGGCGAAAAGAGTTATCAAAGTTTCCTCCTGAAAGCTTAAATTTAGAAACCTTAATACAATGTCCCTAGTATTATCGACTATTTTCTCGCATTTTGGAGCAATTCAAGGGATGATCTTTAAGCAGATAGGTTTAAGAGCCAAAATGAAATTTTGCCATAATTAGTAAGATTTTAAAGTACACAAATAGATACAAAATCTGCTCATATTTTTCTAGAAGAGCGGAGTATATTTTTTTTTATTGCTTTTTGGTACTTGATATTTTCTTCTATTTTCTTGCAAAAAGACCTTGGACAATAATTTATAAGAAAGGAATTGTTCTAGTTGAACAAGAGGTGATGGTGGCTTTTCGAGATTTAGTTAAGCTTTCCCATTATTAAAATAGCAACAACAAGAATAGAGCACAATTACTGTGGCATTTAAACTTTGAGGCTAAAACCATATTGCTCTAAGACAATAGACATTTGTGACGACTCTTGCGCATTATTGGCTCACCTGTGCCGATTGAGGTTATAAGAAGGCACTTACAAATGGCATGCATTCGCTCGGTTAAAGTCAAAGCAGAAGCTAAGAATTATTGCTTTAAGTAACTAAGGTTGAAGAGAACCTTCTAAAGGTAGTTGATGATGATGCTATGCCACGTTAGCTTATCAATCTCAACACTTGAGCTTGGCCTAATAAAATTACTAGAATGACAGCTGTCGACGGATGCAAGTTTTCCCCTTTATCTTGCCAATTCGGCGGCAGCTATCAATCATTGCAATTGATTTCCCAATGTGTGCGCTTAGATTATACAGATTTAATGAGTACTTTCTAATACACTTCTTTGAAATGTGGCAGTTGCACTAAACTACCATCAGGATACACCGTACTAAAATGGGCGAAGGTAGGCAGTTACGCTAACTGCATCAGGTGAAGTTTAGTTGAAAGAATTGTAGCTTTATTCGTGGCAAGGGTTTCATTGCTTTATATGTCGCTATTTTAGAGGTCGGATTTAATTTAGTAATAACTTATCAGTAAACTTTACACCTATATTTTTCTTATTGATTTGTTTTCAGAGTTACCCAACTTTGCTCATTTATTGTTGCTAATTGTTCATTACCAACATGAAAATGGGTCACATGTTTTTCGGCCAAATGACACAAAGACTATTATTTGACCTTATACTGCACGAAATGTGTCCTAATTGGGCTATATGGCTCAAGTGTTTCATACTCCCGTACCATTTTCGTACCGTATGATCACCTTTTGAAGGCCTTTAAAGGGTGTGGAAATGAAATTATGTATTTTCTTGATCTGTTAAACCAAGGCCATGTGTCTTGATCTTGCAATGATAATCAACTGATAATCAGAGTAAAACCAGAATCATTTGATAAGAATTAAAATCTCCATTTTCTTATTGATAGTTAGAATCAAAAACATTAATATGTAGTTACTGATAAATTTTATTAAATCTAGCTTCTGCATCTTGCTCAGAGGCATCAGAGTCTACTTTGAACTTGCTTATTCATGAGTACCGTGAATTATATTCTGCGCTGTTTAATTATTAATTATGAGAAAAGGGTTACAAACCAAGAATCTAATTAAGTTGTTTTTGCAATACCGCTGCATTTAAATGAATGCTTCAGTAAATCAGGGGTCGTTTTGTTAGGGATGTTTCATATTTCGGTTACTTGAACTTTATTTTGTAAACGAAAGAAATTACTGTATTGGGTTAGCAAAACAGTTTGTATGAATTAATTGTATTTCTTATTTAGCCATTAGAATATATTAGTAGATTGATGAATTTACTCCCTCTGGCCTGTGTATATGCAAGGTAAGATTTGAGACTTCAAAGGGTTTGTACTCTATTTTATATAGCTGAAAAATTTAGGTTAGAACTATTTCAATCATGCAACACTCTAAGTTACTCTTTGAGTGTCACTTTTGCAGTGTCCGTAATACGCAATGAAGACAAACTTGGATTCCTTAGGGCAAACATCTGGTCAATTTATTATAATTTGTAAATAATGGGTGAGCCCTGGGAAATTTCTTATTGGCGGTAGCTGCTATGTCTATATCGGTTACCATGAATATGTTTTTTTTGATCAGAACACCCTTATTAATAGTTCGAAGAAGTGAAGAAAGATTGAGTCTACTTTACTGAAAGCTCAAGAAAGATTCTGGGTTTAGAGGGTAGGGAACTGATAAGGAATCAGATGGCATCATCTTGAAAATCCGTACTACTCGTATATAGAATAAGATAGTCATTTTTGCTTCTAGTCAGGAACCCAGAAGATTCTTCCAGCAAGCAATTACCCGGCTTTAATTACTAAGAATGTTAAGTAAAAATTAATATGAGTATAAATAAACTTGGTTATCTTACAGGATCCAGAGTAATGTAGAACTGAGTTTAGTCTTCTATTCTTCAGTTAAGTTAAATATTTCTTTATGGCTATATGAATATATACCAATTTTTAAGAGCCTGAAACGAGCGTTGCATCATTTCAGTCAAAGCATTTCGGTTGCAAAATTCAATTATTTCCCTTAAAACTTTTTTTTATTGGTTTATTTTTCTTCCTCGATAAATAAGTTAAAACTTAAAGTTCTCAAACTTTGATAACACAGTTTTCTGATTATGAATAACAAAATAAGATGTCAAAACTTAGCGAAGTAAGAACTTTGCCTTACCCTATTGATACAGCCATCCCAGTCTGTAGACCGAAGTAGTTATTGCTTCTATTTTTATAATGAGAGCTACTAAGAGATGTCATACAGCAGATATAACGCAAGCTGTACTCTCCACAAAATGGGCCAACGAATCTAAAAGCCACAAGTGAAATTCGCCAACTTTCACAGACTGATTTAAACTAGTCTAGAGACCAAAGGTAATGTCGTGCACCGGTTTCTTCACTATTCTCTTTCCCTGTATTTGATACAGTTGAGAACATGAAGTTATACTTATATGTCAGCCTCGAGTTGTAATGATTATAAGAGCATAACTCTCCTATGAGACATTAATTGAAGTAACTAGAGTACTTAGCAATAACAGAACTAAAGAAATCTTTGGTACAGGTTTCACAATTTACTAATAAATAGAGAATAAACCCATTCCTTTGGACTGTAGTGTTATGCACTTGATACACACATGAAATTGATTCTTTGGATAATCTTAATATGACTTGATGCTTATTGAAGAATAGCTTGGGGTTAAAATATTTAAAGCTAGGATTTCTTCCGGAACTAACATTATATACTGGCTCAAAAAGGCAAATATTAAATGTTCAACAAAGAAAGAATCATATACAGATCTTCCAAACGAAACTAAGATTTTCAACTAATAGAACTTGTTATCCTTGAAAGGATTATTAACCACTATGAGCGCAAGTAGCAGGTCTTTTCATGACTGAAGGAGATAAAAAAAATAAACATTCACCTCTGTACACCATTATACATTCAGGAAACATTAAAGCAAACCATATTAAGAGCTACATTCGTGTAAACGAAGTGTTGCAAGTGTGTACTAGGCTTCCATGTATGGGATACCCCTTAACTAATATAATGCACCTTCTACGATGCTACGTAACGTTGGTTATCTTGCTGGAGTTAATGTGTGGATTCAGGTGTTACAGTAGCATAATGTTTACTAAACGTAATGGGATAATCGCTTTGAAAGTAATTACTTAACCATCCTTGTCAAAGAGCTTATCAATGACAAGAGAGCTTTAGGCTAATTAACTATATCCCTCTAAACTGGGTTGTTGTCTTTTGGATAATAATGGCAAAAAAGCCATTAAAGCACTTCATTTGGAGCGATATATGGTCGGATCTGTTGTTAAGACGCTTCTGAATGTTTTGAGTACATCGAGTTGATATCGACTTTGAAGAATTAATTCAATGTTTTTTGACAATATCAGATTTTATTTCCCTTTGGAGAAAAGATCTGAACTACCAAGATATAATTCGAAAAGGGAAGTATTCGAGATTGTATTATTTTATGTCATAAAATCACATAAGAAAAGCTAAGACTCAAAAACTTGATGTGGGATTACCACAGGGTTTTATTTTCCGTGTTGTAACATTCCGACTAGACTTGGGAAATTAGAGACAGAATATTTTAAATGAAAAACACACCTAGGTCAAATCAGATGAGTCAGAAAGTAAAACAAGAAGTTCCAATAGCCACCATGCACAGGTCTGTATCATCACCGTCACTTTCTCAACCAGTTCCACTTCGTATGAACAAGTTTCACCCTAATGCAGCACCTCCTGTGTTTCAACAAAACTTACAGAAACGACCTGTGTTCTCAGGACTGAAACGTTCGGCAGAAGGTATGAGCTATGACTCTTTCAACTCACAAAATTTGAAAATGATGTCTAGATTAACAATACACGATTCTCCAGTGATGGCTCCTTTGACTGAATCGTATAACTTTTCACTGCCAAATTTAGCGCACGAAGGAGGAAAAGCCCCTAAAATAAGAAAAACCAGTATAGATGCTTTTGCTAGTATGGACGATTTTGCAAATTTACCAGCAAAAGAAGACAAAAAGCACAAAAGACTGGAAAAAAATCGGAACGCAGCTCGATTTCGCAGACACAAGAAGAGATTAACAATTGACATTTTAGAACTGGAAAAAGCAAAGTTAGAAACAAGTATTCAGTTTTTGAAGAAACTCAAAATTTCTACACCAATAAATGACGGTCGTAATATTTTTCTCGGCGTCAACGTTGAACAGCAGCTATCTAAGCCTTTTGTAGAGATGTTCTTGAAATCAAGTTACATGCCACTCGGTAGACAAGTGCCAATAACAAATACTAGAGAACTGAAGAAGTTTCTTTTATATTTTACTATTGGAAACGTTACTGAAACTACAAACTGGTGCCATAAATTAAAACATAGCTCTGTTAAAACATTTTTGAAGATGTTGACTGTATATTGTAATAAATATGAACTTGGGATTAATCAGAATATAGCGTCTAGTCAAAACAAAAATAAAAAAGGACTATACCTGGAAAAAATAAAGGTTTTGGCCTTGAAAAAAATATGTAAAGCATTGCAGAAGAAAGATTCTTCTGTCTCAGAGTTTCCTGGTCTAGAAGCTGGTTTGAACTCATTCAGAAGCGTGTTTGATGATAAACAGGTTTTTTCTTTCTACTCGCTAATACCAAAAGTTTCTCTTTCACTTGAGCATATGTAAACTGGTTATAATATGATTCTAGAAGTAGTGCGTGTATAGGGTAATTTTTGGATGAACACTATCTTCTTTTACGTTTTCTTCCATTCAATCTAATCTCCGAAGAAATTTCTTCAGGTTGATATTGTTCGACTGGTGACATAATTTGTTCTTCTGAATAGTTTGCATCATCTTGAAGATCATTCTTAACTATTTCTTTAATAAAGAGAATTTTTCTGTTTAGTGAAGAATCTTTTGAAAGATAATCCACGTTCTCTTGACACAAAATTATCTTTCTATACACATCAAGAGCATCTTTATTAAGCTTCTTGTTATTCGAATAAAACTTCTCAAACCTAAGCATTTCTTCCAAAGCATCAGTGTCAAATATACAGTGAGATAGAAATTGAAGAGAGCTATATTCGGTCGCCTCAATGCAAAAGCCTGAAGAAGAAACATCCTTTTGTATAGTTTGCAAAGTAGGTTCTTGGAAGGTTGAGTTGCAAATTTTCCTTTTTCTTGTGCCAACCTCACCTAAGAATCGAACAGATTTCTCCATGCTTTTAGAAATTTCTAGGTTGAAACCTGTTCTTAGGTTAAATTCAGGTTGTTCAAAGTCAATCCAGAATATTGAACCTGTGACAAGGGTGTTGAAAAAAGTTTCTGGTGGAAGTTGGTTCTGCTTAATCTTCAGTAAAACAGGCACTTTAATCCAGTTCTCAAGATCTTCTAACTTTTTCAAAAAGAACAAAACGATCCAAAGAGTCTCTTTATCCAATTTATGACAATACTTCTTCAAGAGAATGGAAATTGGATATTTATCGAGTCTTTCTTCCCTCCTTGCTATCAAATCGTCAAGATCATATCTCATGATAAGGAAATATGAGGAAAATACCTGAAGACAGAATTGTATAAGTTGTCTCAGTAATAGAAAACTTTTTTCTTTATGGCTCCACAAACAAGCTTTGCGTATCACTTATTTCACTAAGGCAGATTTCTTACAGCGTTTCTGCCTTGGGTTGAATTCGTGGTTAATGACGTGGCAAGTTGAAAAACATGGACCTTTGGCCAAAATTAAGACTCCTAGATTGGCTAAGAAACAAAAAACATTGATAATGGTTACGGATACTAGAACTCGGATTTGATTTATTGATACTTTATGAATAAATTGTTTGCCCATACTTTTCTTATTGATTGATTCTGACAACTCCCCAACCATTTTGATTGATTATTGACAATCTGTTGATTTTCATTAATTAATTGAGTATGAATAATGAATTAGGCTACATGACTCTAGGCTAGATAGCCAGGAAAGATATGTTTTCATTTTGTAGCGTGCGCAAAGCTTCAAAGAATTGTTTACATGGCCCAACCACATTGTGTTACGGGATTATTCCCATTTTATTTGGCTGGTTTTTAAAGGTTTTCATACGGAGCAGAAAATAAGTAAGAACTTTTTGGTAATTTGAAACAGAGTCACATATCCCATCTCTACTTTGACATTTAATTGATAGTCAGAATAAAATCAGAATCATTTGATAAAAATAAAAATCCCAATTCCGTATTCATAATCAGAATCAAAATCAAAATCATTATCAAATAATTGTTAATAGTTTTTTTCAAATCCGAAGCCTAATGAGTTCTCATCTGGAATCTCGAGAATCTCGATTTATTGTTGTTTGGTCTTTATTGAACTTGGCTTAAGGGTGATAGGGTATAATATGTTTTATTTTTTTAAAACATACATAACATCTAAAATCTTCTTCCCATCGCGCGAGAGGATTTCTCTTGACAGAACTTTGACAGGTCTAAATCTAGGTGGATACCCAAGTAACAGTTCTTAGCAAAGAAGCAGAGTGGAAAGCTTCCTTGGCTACTAGATGTCAAAATATGATATTAAGGTTTAGTTTAATCCAAAAAAACGATTTTTGATTTCAATGACTTTGGTGCAATCTGTTAGTGTGGAGAAAACCTTTTCATTCTGTATATCTCATATTACTCCGAAACCACTTTAACATAATATGAATAATTAAAAGTAGAGGAACATAGTCTTAGTTTAGCTAGACTGATTGATTTTCTGTAAAAAACTGTTAAAAGTTTTCTTGATATATTTTCAACTCTAAGATCACTACTTTTAAAACAAATTGCTATTTTCTTTGCCAATCTTTTTATGACCACAAATTTCTGTTTTTTTTTTCTAATTCTTTTATTCCAGTCAAAATGGCATGAAACTACTTACATTTCATAATTAACGCTTTGGAACTGTTGAACAAACATTGAAAATGCAATGATTAAATCTGTACGTTCAAGGGAAAATATCTTTTACTTATGGAACTCGTACTAAAAGAGAGATAATGGTAATCAGTTTGAGCTAAAACCATGTATCAAGAAATAAAGGATAAACGGAAAAATTATTATGATGGAACGGATAATATCGTACCTTCAGGATCTGCCTTTGATGCTCTACAGAGGAAACTGTTACAAATTTCAATGAACGTAACATTCTTGCATAGAGAAAATATATAATACAACTTTGTTTCTCCATTTAACTAGTGTTTGAAGAGAAAAGCTTCCTACAGCATCATTATATGCCACCAATTGGTTCTATAAAAACTTTCTAAGATACTTAAAACCCTAGTAAATAGATAAGCGCTCTTTCATGTAGTATTTCGGAGTTATCTAATTTCATGCTGATTGGTAGTTAAGAACCAAGCTTTTGTACTTCCACGTGAAATCAATGGTAAGTACCGGGAGATACGGGCAAAAAATATAGTGGAAATAGGCAGCCCTCGTGCTACAGCTTAAGTATCCAGTTTCCTTTCTAGATGAATATTATCAGCAATAGTCCTTTCGGTCTAATGCACTATTGATACCGGAAAACCAAGCAAACTTTATTAGGAACAAAAACAAGTATATCTAAAACTGGCAAAAATCTAATCAGGTTGTATATCCACTAAAATCTAATCGAACTAGAATTCTCCAAGAACAAAAAGTTAAGATCTTAGAGAATTGGATGGGCTCATACAGTTGTAATTCTAAGTAGGTACTTTGTTTCCATTGTTTAACTATTGAAGTTGGATGATGACATCTACAGCACAGATTCTAAAACAGTTTTCTACGAAGTTAAATATCCTTAACACTTTCAGGGCGGTGCTTGCGGTAGTCTTTTCAGGCTCTATTATTCAATAAATACTTATTGAGCAGGGTTTAGGTGCTATATTTACTATCAACCTGAATCTCAAAATAATAAACAGATCAAAACCCGTGATCCAGAGAACATAACATTTCGAAGAATGTTGGTGCTCTGTAAATGATAATTGAGAAATTACCAAGAGGAACTTTTCTGTCATAGTTTTTTTGTCTTGGCTAAGTTTCGTTCCTTTTTCACTGACTGGTAATAGAGAAGCTCTCTTGTAATACGAATTTTCCTTCATCTTGGAACAAACTCTACTTTCACCCAAACCATGAATATCCAGATAGTGTACAGCACCGTTTACATCTACTTAGCGATTGGAGAATTTCTTATCAAAGAAAAAGATGTTCTCCTAAATATGAATGTCAAATAACTATTTAGTCTTCTTGAGTGTATACGAAGTTGCTTTCTTTCTTGTGTCATTTATTCTATTTGAATTACAATCAAAATACAAAAATCCGTTTCATGTACCTACTAATGAATTCTAATGCATTTTTACGTTCTCCCCTTAAAAATTTTCATGAGATGTACACATGAAGTTTACTATACGCAACAAGTTCATATGTTTGAGTCCAGCAGTTTCAAAATTTGGGTTTTCAGTGGTTTGGATTTACAGAATGCCGTTAAAATTGTTCATAATTCTTAATTTCTTTAACTATAATAGGAAGCTGTTTCTTTTAAACTACATAATTATCCATTCCAGGGTAAGTATTTACGCTATTATGCAATTGTAATTCATCAAATCTGGTCAAAATTCAGACAATACCAATATATCTATCGACCACTTTAGCAAAGTAGCAACGTTTTAGTTGTTTATGGAATATCGAAATACTGCTGTCTCTGCTTGTTATTATTTATGAAGGGGTTCTCAAAAACTTCTAAACAGCTACCTTAGACCGGAAGCATTAAGAGAATCATCAACTCTAATGACTATCTCCTAGGTTAACTTGTTGAAGGCCGACACCATGAATTTGAGACTTTCTCGTTCAATAAAACAACTGTTAGAAACAGTTATGACTACATCTGTATTTAATTTGAGTTGAATGACAATTATTTTTCAATAGTACAACGATGACCGGATCTTGTCGTTCAACTATTGAACTATCAACCAAGTCGTCTTCCTGGTACAACATGTGCAAACAGTTTCCCCACTTAACTTAGTAGGTTATCCAATATGTCATCAGACAGTTTAGTTTATGAAACTTACTCTTTTTAGAGTCCTGTCAGTTTCAGATTGAATTTTGTCAATTGGTGGAGTGTAACCTTTGTGTCGAAGATAGATGAGAATTTTTAATTCATGTTTTATTCATTTATTTTTTACCCAATCTTTGGCCAGAGATGATTGCAATTGCTCTTGTCCTTGGTATATGCAAGCCCTTCGTTCAGGCTTGTATTACTGTCCTCGCCAAATAAACATCTTAATTTATGTCTTCCGACTAGCTGAATGACTTTAGCTACCATTTGCTTATCAAGTCATAGCTTTATAAGATGTATGTTTAACTGCAGCTACTTAGGCATATTGTGTGAGCTAATGGAGAGGAGCAACCCGAATTGAATCTTGCGTCATTAACGTAACCATTAAGAGATGATTACTGTTAGGGTAGGCCTTCTCAACTTCGTCAAATCAAAATTAAGAACTAGGTACGATAACCTTACTTTTCCAGGCTGTGTGGTTTCTTGTCAGTCCTTAATATATGTCCTGGTCTTCCATGATTTTCAATTATCATGGAACTCTTTGTCGGTTGTACGACTTTGAGAGGTTCTACATTCTAAAATGATTATATTACTTTATGGGTAGCAACTTTAGTAAGCTGGTGTTGGCTTTATAATAAACAATATTATTTAATTCTAAACTTTTTTTATACAAAAGGAGTTTAACCTTCACTTAATTAGTGTTATTTTATTTAGCTTGTGTACGTATAGGTGGTTTTCGTTATCTCCCATTTGCATTATCTGTTCAAAGATTGCCATAAATCTTCCGAACTTTTCACAACGCTGAATTACCATATGTTAAATACCGACAAACTTGCGGAATACAAGAACTTTATTGAAATTGCCTTAGTGAATCAAACCTTCCAAGTTCTAAATCCATTTTTCCCTCCCTCAGGTTAAATTCCTAATTCATTCGACATTTCTTTCTGCTATCAATGGCTAATTTTCTTCTAAATTTGATAAAGAACAATACCACAAGTTCTCTCAGCGCCGAAGAGTGTCTGCGGCTCGCCGTAGTAACATCAGCAGATGGAGAGGTATTGTCGAATTTATGGTATGTCGGTGTAATAATATCCGTCCTTGCCAGTGTAGCTTCAAATCTTGGGGTAAACATCCAAAAGGTACATCTTTGATTTCCTCACGTCTGTAGTACTCGCTCGGCAAAGAGATGGAGAGAGCCCGGAGACGATTTGTCAAGGAAAGAGGATATGTTAGACAACCACTTTGGGTGTTTGGTCTAGTATTTGTCATATCTGGAGCCATTGGGGACTTTGCGGCGCTTGGATTTGCAGCTCAGAGTCTTGCGACCCCAGTCGGAGGTTTCACAATTGTGGCGAATATCTATTTTGGGTATTTGTTTCATGGAGAAACTTTATCGAAAAGAGATCTAGCTGCTACTCTTTTGATTCTAGTAGGTATGTTTTAATTTTCTGTTATTATTTCAGGTCTGGTTCTTGTCGCTGTATCTGGTGATAAGACAGAAAAAGAGTACACTTTAGATTGTTTAATAGAGTTATATAAACGAGTTATATTTATTGTTTATGTTGTATTATTGGTTTTCATCTGTGGATTTGGATTTTACATATCTACAAAATTAGCAAATTTACGTGAAAAAGCTTTTGAAATGGTTACCGATCCCTCAAAAGCTGATCTACTTGAACAGAAAGAAGCTAAAATAGATTATAAAAAATACCAAAGAATACATCCAGTTTTTCCAACTGCCCTATCTGGAATTATTGGATCTCAGTCTGTACTTTTTGCGAAGTGCACAATAGAAATATTTAAATCTGCCTTCATTACATCTAACGAGTCCCAAGAGGCGCTTGGAGGAAGCTCAAGGTATATTCTTTGACCAGATTATTTTTTAGAAACCCATTCACACGGTTTGAGACATACCTGATTATATTCTGTATGCTCTTGACAATATTTAACCAGCTTCATTGGCTGTCTCATTCTTTGCGTTTCTTTGATGCTGTCCTCGTGGTTCCCATTTTTCAATGCTTTTTTATCACGGGAGGTGTAATCGGAGGTGCTGTATTTTTCGACGAATTTCGTGGATTCAGCACTGGCAGAATTATGCTGTTTGTGTGCGGAATGATCATTACAATATTTGGAGTTATTCTACTTTCTTTAAGACAAAAACCAACTGAAAATGATTTGAGAACTTCGTTGCAAAGAAGAAGCTCTCATTCGTTTGATGATGATCTTGCGAAACTTAACAGATCTAGTCTTCCTCAACTCGCCTTTTCTGATTTCTTTTCTTCTATAAGGGAAGAAGCGTCTATAGCAAACACTACCATGAGAGACTCAATGAGAAGACATTCAGCTGGAGCAGCAGATAAAGTAGAAAAAGCACGTGGCATTTTTCGTACCTTGCGCTCATCTAACTTTCATCAAAGAGCACATTCGAATCCAGATATAAACAAAGATAATGTAACCGTGTTGTTTTTTTTAATAGTTTAGGACTTGGAGAGTAATGAGAGTGATTTTAGACTTTCTAAGAACAGCTGGGATGTTGATGCAAATTTTATGAATAGCGGTTCGATGTATCACTCAGAATCTGGGTTAGGTAGATCAAGAACAAGACCTGATCCCATAGTTAATGAAACTGAGAATATAAGCTCTAGCTCAAAAGATGAGACTGAAGATGAAAAGTTTAGACTCTCCGCAAGAAGCAGCATCGGATTCAATGGGCAAGATCCCTTTGGTTTGAAGGGGCATGGTAGTCCTATATCATCAGGAAATCCAAAGTTCAATTCACCAAGAAAGAAGTTTCCTGGAAAGTCAAAGCCTGAATTCTAATACCTGAAAAAAGTGAACACCTTATTAAATCCGTATTTTGTATAATAGTTTAGATATCTAACCTGTAATTTGTGCCAGAAAAAGAGTCATTAACACACAAATAATAGAAAAACACAACTGCACCGAAAACTTAGCTCTCAGTGATGAGATTCAAGGTTTTGCTCAGTTTTTGGTTTTTTCATTGATGCCAGAATACTAGCGACTTCTGAATCTTGTTGCTCTTCTCTCTCACGTTTTGGATTCTGTACATTGGGCACCTGTTGAAGATTAGGAAGTTCTAACTGGCATGAAGCCAAGTATGCATTCTGTATCTGCCTTTGATTATATATGAATCTGATCATCTCAGGTTGGAACAACGAGTTCATCGCAGCTAGATTTGCTATCTCCGCAGCTTGATCAACTCCAGGTGGCTTCCCTGCATCCGCTTTACTTTTTGCCTCATGAAAGCCTAGATGCCTAAATCCTTTCTTTCCAATGTTAACAACTTGAGATTCATTGCGATTTCTAAAGCAAGGCCAAGTTTCTTTGCGTCTAATCTCTCGCAGCACGATATTCTCCACACTCTGGGTAAATGGTCTCCTTCCATCCTTTCCAGACACTAGAGAGTTAAAAAACGAAAAAATATATATACAGTGCGCAATCAGTGCTTTCCTAAACGAGTGCTCGGGTCTTTTAACCCCGTTTCTTCGGGTTCCCACCCACATCTCGAAGCACTCTTTACTGAGGATCCGGGATCGCCCGTTGGGATCCTCTGGAGCAAAGTACATGAAAACCTCATAAGAAGAGAGATACTTTGTGCTTCTGCTAGCCAGCTTAGGGTTAATTCCAGAGGCAGAAGCCAGATCGTTGCGTGTCACACATTTCATTTCTTCTTTGCCGTCCAGTCTCGGTTCAGAAACCAGATTCCTCTGATGAAAGGAAACGTGTTTTAGTTCAGTGTCGGGATATTCTGAAGCAGGTAAATCTTGGAAACAAGGCCATGTCAACTGTCTGGTAATAAACTTTATTAAGTTTATTTCCTCGTTTTGTGTAAAATGGTCGCCATTGAGCCCGGTTACTACGGAGTTAAGGAAAGAAAGTGTTTACTAACTGAGAACACCTCATTTACATAATCTTGGGGGGTTGATTTAACTTTATCAGCTTTAGTAGCCTGCCATTTACGATAACAGTCAGCACGGAAAACCCCTGGAACGTTTTCTTCCTCCGTGGCCTAAAACTTGACTAAGAAGTAAAAAACTACCTCCTGATGTTCCAGAGCTTGTTTAAATATCTCAAAAGAACTCATGCTATGTTGATTTATTCAAGAGAATTAGTTAAAACCTGTGTTTGTGGATTCTAGGGGCGTTCTGAATTCTAATTGATCGGGTTGATGAATTTTACTGTCTTAAATTTTTCCTACCTTTCCTTTCTTTTTCGGGCTTACCGTTCGGGCACGCCTATGTCGAAGTAGCTGAATTATTCTTGATTCGGGAGAATCTTGAATCCCGAGAGATTCGGGACACGGGAAAATATTACGGGATGGATTACAGAAATGAACATGATTTGCTTTTTTTTCTTTGTGGTTTTTAGTGTTGTGAAGTTGAAAGAACAGAGAATATTTGTTTAAAACAAAAGTAAATTTGTTTGAGAACGAGTTGAGGTTTTTGAAAGGACTTGATGATTGTTTTAGATTAGTTGGCAAAGAGTTAGAGCCATCTGTGCTAACGCTAGGGTGGAATTACCTTGAACAAATGGAATCAAGGGAAAGTTTAAATGCAAGAAAAAAGATTGAATGGAATGTTGCTTTTCCTGCGAATGGTGTTCTGACAAGGAGATGATATCATGAGATACGTGAGAAAAAGTTCAGTGCAGGACATCCAGTGCAAGAGTGTAAGATGCTCGTAAAAAAACGCAAAGGAAAACATTCATTGGTGGAAGTGGTAATGAGTATGGTAAGCCTTATCAGTTTCATCTTTGAAAATTCATAAATCCAATAGATTTTCCCTTTGAAAAATTAATAAAAGAATAATGGGAGTAAGATTACAATCACTTTCTCATATACGAAGACTTGTAACTTCATGACAACAAACAAGAGGTTGTTATTGAGAGTATATTTGTCCGAGATACATAATCTCGATAACTGTGCGATATTGGGGCTAGATCAGCTAACTGCGATCAAATTTATCTGATCATTGCGCGACCTAAAAAACCAAATGATATCCGTTAAGAAGATCTTACTAACGTAAAACCTTATTAACTGAGACCATAAAAAGTAATGACAGATGAAAAATTACAAAAAATTTAGTACAACAAAGCTTGTGAGAACCCAAGATGCAGTATTGAGGAAAGCACTAAATAGCTCACTTGAGACAAGAAATGTTGCAGAATTGTAGTGTACATATCGAATATAGTTTTAGGGGACGCTGCTGCTCAGGGCTGGTAGTTTACTTCGTTCCTCATAGCTCCTTCGAGACCTCAGAAACCTTTTTTTCACGAAGGGATGAGCACATTTTTATCCAAAGTCTTAGCTATAAATTGGGAATCTCCTTCAGGGTTATTATTATGGATTGTTCCTGACTTAGACATGTTGCAGCAATTGACCCCACTGGCGCAACATCACCGAAGTTGCCGGTCCACTTCATTATATAAGCTGTCTCGATCTTGTAGTATTATGTTCCGGTGAAAAAAGTTTTTCAAGATTTCGACCTCTTATCATTTCCAAAGAAACTGCACGCAGCTAGTCAAAATTATTTCTTGAAAAGTAGTAGTGTTTTCTTTAAATAACAACAGCACTGGTTCAACTTGGTAACTTGACTTAAATTAAAGGAAACAAGTCAAACGGTTTAGACCGAAAGGCCATTTTGACCAGATTTATGACTATTCAATGCTTGCCTTCCGGTTTCATAGTTTCCCGAAACTGATATGGCGCTTTTCTTACGGACAAAGCAAACAGGTTTCTGAGATATGGTTGCGCTATACACACAGTGATTTCCTTCTTTGCCTGCCTCAAAATGTACTCTGTACTTTAATTTTTGTTCTAGAAGTCCTTTTCAAGAGCGAAACACTTGACTTAGAGGGTGGGTAACACTTCATCCTTGGCATAGGGTGCTGCTAGACGCAAATGCTATATTTGTGTTCTCAAACACCACACACCTTTAATGAGATGTCAAAGCTCATATTCAATGGACGAGTTGCAAGAGGAAAATTTTAGTCGAAGAACCTATACCGCAATATTTCCAGAGTGGCTCTGACTCTTAGGATCCATCTCAAAAGGATTTTACTGTTCCTTTTCACTATTGATTGCTGTCTTCATTAAAGGTGCATTTGAATACTCATTCAATGCTTTGAAGTACAATTTTTTTGACCAGATTGTTCATATGCCCCTGCTCCAAGAGTAAGGCAACCCCATTCATAATATAAATACATTTACATAGACTCTCAGTTCTAGGGAAAGGTGTCTTTTTTGGAAGAAAAAGTGTGAACTAGCGTTTGTAGAAGAATCCTGAGATTTTCTTCCAGCAGCTACTTTAAAAGTCTAAATAGTGATAATTATCTGCTAACTTCAAAAACATCTGCAGCTTAGCATTAGCTTGGCCACTGTTCATACTCCTCTGAAAAATGTAGTTTATATATTTTGGGTAAAGTCATTAACTTGGGATAAAACAGTATTAAAAGCTAGGAAATATTGTCATATGTGTAATTAGATGAACCTATTGGACTCACTAATTGGAGAAAAGTTTTCCCACAACAAATCCCTCAAGCAACTAATATATGAAAAGAGGTAAATTTTTTAATTTTGGAAGTACTTTGGAAGAAAATACTTAATTTTCTACATAGTTTTTAGACCGTTATTTGTTATATTATCAAGAAAAATATTGTTCTATCTAAAATGTACCTTTGACCTGCATTACAATGTATTGCCACTACGGTCCAGTTTAATTTATCGAGAATTGATCAATAAGTAATTTGGCTATATTTTTCTTATTGATTGGTTATTATAATTCTCTAACCATTTTGATTGAGTATTGATAATCAATTGAACATCAATAAAAGGGTGCGTCACAAGACCCTGGACTAAGTAGTCACAAAAACACTTCATCATTTTTGACACCGTACGCAAAGTTTCAAGAAACTAGCCAAATGGCCCAAACACTTCCTATTACTGATTATTCCCATTTCATTTGGCCCAGGTTTAAAGGTTTTCACAAGATATAAAAGATATATGAGAAAATTTCGCCCTATTAAAACAGGCTCGCATAGTCCATCTTCATTCTGATTATCAGTTTATAATCAAAATAAAATCAGAATCCTTTGACAAAATTAAAAACAATTTTTTTTATTGATAATCAAAATCAAATTGATTATCAAATAATTATTGATTATTTCTATCAAATCCGAATCCTAATTGCCACGCACACGAATGTTTACCTGGATATGTTCCTAAACGAATAACAAGATGTTGCCTAACGGCCATGATTAATTTGCTAAGAGAAACATGGCATGAAATGAGGAGGTATGTTGAAAATATAAGTTTTGGAGTTTTAATTTCTCCAGAATTATGGTTGTATTATTCTAATCCTCGAAGGCTTGAAATAACAACAGAATGCAACCGATGATGGTTTGCATTCTAGAATAAGTAGATTTAGTAATACACTTAAACTTACAGAGAAACTACTAATGTACCCTTCACGAGCTCAATCGAGCTGGGGTGAAGTCATCTATAAATTGAAACTAGGATTAAGGGTTTAATAATAGCAGTTGAACTTTTCTTTTCAATTTCTTCCTTCCCGATTCTTCATATTAATTGAAAAGGCAAGTAACAATGCGCTTAACTCCAGTCAACAAAGGTAGATTATCCGATAATATAAATGACAGGCCAACCATTTTAGGTAAAACAGATCAGCCCCAACAACATGTATGATTCATGTTTGCACTAAAATATTCAGTGCTCGAAGAAAAGTTTCAGAATCGACATGATAATTTGGCTATTTCCTTAGTTGTTTGGTGTTGCAATAGAACATATGTGTTGAAAAGCAATACAGTATTTTAGTAAGAGGCTAGGCTATTGTCCTAATAATACTGTAGATCCTCAAACATAATTTGAAAAACCGAATTACAAAGAACAGCTTCGATGATAGAGATGATACAGCTTGTGTGAAGAGTAAGGAATTCATTCTTCCTAGGAATAGAATAACAACAGTCTCTAACTAAATTCCATTTTCTATCCAAGTAAGCTGAGCTTAAAATAAATTCATAGCCCGATTAAGTGAGAGATATCTTAGTTTCCGAGTATTTGATATAACTAGTGTAGCTCAAGTTTCAGGATCGCATAGGCTATGGAATTCCTGTGCTCATAGTTAAGCACGAGAATACGATCCGAGCTAATGCTATGTACCATCTCTTGGCTAAATACAATTATTTCAATTGGTTTATGTTCAATTAGTTTTCAGATTAGTTTTATAAAAATAGCCTCCAGTGTGAAAACTAAGATATATTGTGTTCACCAAGTCTTAGATGTAGCGAAGCTAGCTTAGGTTTCAAAATATAGCCTACATCCATTATGTCATTTCCACCTTAAGATTACAAGAGATATTTAACTATAAGAGTATTTAATCAGCTAAATTTACATTTCAAATGTTAAATCCGTAGAAAATAGCTCCCAGATTTCCAGTGTAAACTGTATGAGTATTGTTGATGCAAGATATAAAAACTTGCACAATGGCATCAGAATTATTGAGTCATTGTAGCACTTGCTAGATTCAATAATTTTGAAGAATTAATTTAGTTTTCTTTGTTATAACTCAATCTATAAAATGACGTAGGAGCAAATGATCTTAGAACAAAATAGAACTATGTAGATACTTTTAGCGCACTATCTCAAACAGTGAGATATATCAGTCAAGAAGGAGTTTCATACCGAATGTTGACTGAACCATTGAAGATATCCGCGTGTTTTAGTATAAATAGATTACCACCCGTTTTTCCTTTTCATTCATTAGACGAAATAGTGTCAAGAGATTACAGCAATCTTCTCTTGAATCCAGTAAAATAGAGGGAGTAGTAGTACACCTATAGAAAACGATGAAAGACTTAAAAAGAAAAGAAGACTTGAGATATGTTATTGTTTAAGTGTACCAATATTTCAAATATCATTGGGGATATGCCTACATCTACTCATGATATTTTGAGGCGAATCATTACTCGATCAAATTATTGAGTAAGAATCTCAATCTTAATCAAGGTAACATAATACTGCATTAACCAATTTTACATTCCCTAATAGTATCAAATGTTACTCCTATCGTCAAATGCCTAATGTAACTTCACACCACAAGGAAATTGTTACTTCAACGAATCGAAACCTTTAAGGTTTACTCTAGACATGAGTATTAATAAAATATCAAAGTGCTTAAATGATTACTGTTTTGCTTCTGATTATCAACAACAAACTTAGGATTTGATGAATATCAAATTATTTTGGTGAGATTCTAATTATGAACTCATTATCAGTATAAAAAGAGCCCAAATAGCAAAAAAAAACTTCCATGTTTACACCGTGTGGAATTTTTCAAAAAATGGCCACGTGCCCTGGGAATAACCCAGGAATAGGATTTACTTGGACCAGATTCCCTATGTTTGAACTTTGTCTTAATATAAAAAAAGAAGTTTATTTTGACTAATTGGTACAGGGTCATACGAAAAAATTCTGTAAGGATATTCAGTTGATAACCTAAATTCAATCCAAATAGTTGTGGAGTTATCAAATCAATCAAAAAGAAAATTATGGTTGAATATTTAATTCATAGTCTGTCTTTATCTAAAAATTCATCCCAGATGTATATCTATGGGTCTAAGTGTCTTACCTAATAATCCAGTCGGTTTATTTTCCATACACTGCTACATATGTCTTGCAATTTTCCAACGAGTATCTCACGCTAATTCTCTTTTAAGAGTTTTTTGTATTCCTGGTAGAGCATGGAGTCGTATGGCAATTGCCACTACTTGTGATAATGTCGTTATTACGTTGCAAACTTCTAACCCTATTAAGGTAAGCCACTTAAAATAATAAAACAGTTCTTTTTCATGAAGAAAATATGCTAAACCTTTACAACTTCTTTGAGTTCTCTTCTTTAATTATGATATTGTACTAGTAAATTCACTTATGTAAAATCATGTTAGGATAGGTTCAAATTAGTCTCCAATATGTAAGCAAACACTCGCTATGTTGTACCAAAAATGCACTCGACGTACAATCTCCATCGCAGTATAGTGGATGAACTACAAACCATTTAATTTATAGGCTTCTACTGATTAATCATGAACACCAAAAATAAGTATAATATAAGAAAACTTTAACATGCCCGTAGACTTTGCTCAATTTCCCAAATATTCAAATTCAAATTTTGCATTTATGTTCCAAATCTCTGTAAGAAAGTTACTCGCTGTCAAATCTAGAGTGCCTTGCCAATATAACCCAGTTCTTTTTAGAACCAATAGTTTTCAATGGCCTTCCTGCTTTGGTAAGCAATGATATTATGTTTTAGAGTAAGTCTATATGTCTCTTGATTGCTGAACAATGGTGAAGCAGCATTGTCGCAAGTGCTAATTTTAACCTGATCATCTAGACAATCTTTTCCCTTAATGCATCAGAATGACCGGCTTAAATCTAAGAAATGGTAAAGCCTTTAGAGTCAAGTCCTTAGAGTTTAACTCAATCAACATCGATTTTCAAACAAGTATGTCAATATACTTCTCGTTAGCATCTTACATAATTGAGAATATGCTTAACCATTAACAACTTTCTATTTCAAAAGGGATGCTTTTATAGCCTTTATTAATTTAGTAAAATTTGTTCTTAAGCACCTTTTATATGCATGGCCATAGAATCAACTGGAAATTAACAACGAATATATTATATCTGAATTCTTGCTGTTATATTGACTCTATACCCCCCAACTACATAGCTTGAATATTACCCTGCAGTTGGAGGAAATTGAGAAGCCAACACAAGCACCTTAACCACTGCAGTATTGCAAAATATTCCTACTTTTCAGGTGGGCATATAAGCAAGGTGCACCAAATCATGAATACATCATACAGTTCTAGTTTCTTAGCTAGGAAAAGTATGCCATAAACTCTTCCCTGCTAATATTTGAGAACCCGATCATGTTTGCATTAAATCAAACTGATGAAGTTTTCAAACTAACGAAATTGTAATTAACGCGCGCTGAGTTAGAGTTAAGACTGGTAGGCTTTGATGTTGACATAGTTAGCCTTGCACAAGAGTACCATTGAAATCTTGGCAAATCAGTAGGGTTTTACCTTTTGCTCGAAAACAACATGAAAGACAGTTTCTTCAAAGAATAAATATTTTTATCCAGATAATACTATTGACAATTCTAAGGCAAGATGAAGGAGCAGAATTTAGAAAGTAGACCAGAAATATTTGTTCGCTTAATTGCAATAAATGAAACTATTGCTAAGTACATGATTAAAAAGGTTTTTGGTTCATAGCTAGGTATGAATTTATTAGGAATTATAGTGATTCAAAAAAGTAGACTATGACACTAAATTATAGCCCATTTTGATTTACGCTTATGTTTTTTTTATTAATTAATTAATTTTTATGGCTCATTACACAGTGTTTGGAATGTTAAATTTGATCAAAACTTCGAGTAAACTCGATGCCATTTCACCAATACTGGTAAGGAACATGCTGGTATACTCATTTAGGACTTGCGTTCTCCTTTTCACCTTTCTTGCTATATGATAGAGCAGAAGATTTAGCTCTAGTCAAATCTTAATAACAGAGTTTTTCTGCCAGCTGGGTGAATATATATAGGTTCTCATAATCTTATGCTTTAGTAGATGTTTGTGTTCACAATGCAACTGGCCTATTGTCCTATACTAACGAAATTATGTTTCAGAACACGGTTGCAAAATATTACTCAGGAAAAGTAGCAGAGGCTCATTACACATATTAAATGAGGCCAGAGCTTAATACTGATACTCATCGTGTGACAAGACATGAAAGGAGAAAAAGCAAATGAGTGCAGACGGTGTAGATGGTGTAGACTGGGCACCGGTTCCAATTCTACTGGTTTATGAGAAAAGAGGATAAATAGTCCGTATTAGTGTCAAGTGAGATGCACTAAGAAGATGGGCATTAAAGAAGGGATCCTTAAGGCTTCGCTTATGGTTAACCTAGTAAACCCCTTCTAACGTTAGTCATATATTAACATTATTTTTTTCCTCCGAATAATGTTTCCGGAAACATTCTTTTAAGCTCCGTAAACTTTGTATTTCTTTTTGCCTCATCCAAGCTCTTGCACCTGTAGACAGCTTCTTGCAGTTCCTTTAATCCCGTAAGTTGTTGTTGGGACATATTCTTATATAGAGCAATGGGTTGAGATCCATTATCAATCTGGTTAATTAACCTTCCCATGTTCCAATCTCTGAAGTAACTGTCTTGAATTTTTTTTATTTCATCACTTGTCATCCAGACTGCTCCTAGACTTTCAAAATCGGGGAGTCTTTTTGCTTCATCTTCGGTCTCGCCAAGAAAGTGAAAAATTGTACCATTAGACCACAGTTTTACTAACCCAGTTAATTTCACGCGAACACCCGCTTCCTCCAAACTTTCTCGCATCGCAGCTTCTTCAAAAGTTTCCCCGTTATCAACAGCCCCTGCAGCCCAGAAAAAATTTGTCATTCTACTTCTAGACAGCCCAGCAGGTTCTTTAGTTAACAAATATTGCCTAATTCCATTTTTGAGTCTAGTGATTAATACGAAGGCTACAAGTTGAGCAGGATGTCTAGGTTTGTCCCTTCGTGATGCCAACCCATGCATCATTTGAATGTGCAAATTTAGCCCAGCCCGTTGAAAAAAACGATCATTTTGTAACACTGTTCTCGGACAAATCGGACAACCTAATAATGAGTTAGGCGCATTTGCGTGGTACATCGGAACATGAAGCTGCAACTGAGACTCCGTAAATCCTTCAAGGGAACAAATAGGGCAACTATAACGATCAGCTTTTAGTTCGTTCGGACGGAAGGAAAAACTTTCAAGGAAAATATCACTATTAACTAAATGATAAATTTCTGCAACAAATGCGTTAACTCCCAATCGTGTAAATTTTAAGTTTTGTTTTGCCGTTACCGGGCTATTCTGAGAATCTATCATTACTGTGAATACATTTGGCGCACCAGATATTATTTGTGCAACTTCTGGGTCCTCGGCGTAATTTTCCTTGTCAATCACAAGAATATTTATATATCTTGTTTCACGAAAGTATTTCCAGACATTTCCACGTGCGATACTGTTTGTAAAATGCTCAAACCCGTTGTAGCAGTGGGAGTGGATTTGGACAGGCCTAGAAGCAGAAAGTGAGTTTGGAAGAAATTCAGATTGGTCATGTTTTGCAAGAAATATGAATCTTAGAGTTTTCCTTTCATGTGCCCCTGTTACATACATTCTCTGTGTCTGGTTTCGTTTGTACTTTCTTCTTTTCATGGCTATTTTAGTATACCTAGGTTGGCCATATGCCCAAAATCGTGTACTGTTTGGACACACTGTTCGTAGGAACTTCTCGTAAAAGAAAGAAGGGCCAAGGTAGCAACAGATTTGAAAAACCTTTGACCACATACAACAGCCCTAATTCCTTCCATTTTTCTTGTGAATAGACAAATAAATTATTTCTAAATAACTTATGAATATACTTGAATGTGCTCAGTGGAAAAAGAAATAACAAAGCGAGGTGTCAAGACCAGAACCAAAGGATATCTGCAGCACCCGAGCAGAAAAGAATAGTTCACCTACCAGTTTCTCTATACGTAAAAACCAGAGAGAGATGTATGTCCCGTATTATACCTCATAGATAACCCTAAAAAGGTTCAGAAGCTACGTTTCGTTCAAGAATCTTCTGAAGTAAACAGAGAGCCAGAAGAGCTTTCTATGACCTCCTCAACAGTTTGCTCCCTAGTAGTAGACTCTTCGTGTTCAACGCTCAGTAAATTATCTTTCTCTATGGCGTGTTCTTTAACTATAACCTCTTCAACAACTTCATGTGCTCCTACCACCGCACTCTCTGACTGTGGTTCTGGTTTTAACTCTTGCTTTGGTGTTTTATTCACAGGAGGCCCTTCACCCTGTGTATCCAACATTGCAGTCTCCTTATCCCTTTCTTGCATACTCTTCTGTGTCAAAATTTTTGATGAAATTGTTTCAACTGGAACCTGCTCAGTCAACACAGTAGGATTATTGTCATTGCCATGTGAGACGTCCAGTGCATCTTGATTTCGGTCTTCCGATAAGTGATTTCCTTCCAAGTTGGCTTCTATATAATTATCACCTCGACTATTCAAGTTTTCTAAGAATATACTTTTGGAATGAGCTTTATTATTGTGGAAAAGTTTCTTAGAGTACGTCTGAGGATGATAGTCCTTGTTCTTGTAAGCGGTTTTAAGAATTGAAAGAAAAGAAGGAGACCCAGGTTTAGAAGCCTTTACATTTTCCTTGTTCTGTAAATTAGAGAGCAAATTTCTCTTGAATATTTCATATTTTACGTCGATATCTTCAAGCGGTGTACTTTTCTCTTGAGGAATTGATTTGTGAATGTGGTTTTCAGTTGAGCTGTTCAACGCAAGAAGAGAGTCAATCAGGTCAAGAATTAAAGCCGCAGATTCTTTCAGAAGCTTAATCTCGTCATTAGAAGTACTATTAAAGGAAATTTGCGTAGAAACATTTTTGTCACACACAGAACTTCCATGCTTATAATCAGTTTGTGAGGCTTTTTCAAAAGATATAATAGGAGGGGAAACTTCACAACTATTAGGAAATCCCCTACATTGGGGAGTTTCTAGACCTATTACATCGATCACTTCTTTGAGTTCTAAGTATTTTTCTTTCCATTTCAACTCAACCATGTTCTTACTGCATGCCCTATGTCTTTTGCTACTATTCTGCCTTAGTTTAGTATGCTGTGAAGATCCATTTAGAGCATTCCTCTGACTTAGAAGACTTTCTATTTGCCCAAAGAGAAAAGCTAGCACCTGTATATCCTTTTCACTGTGATTATTCCTGAGTAGCGTTGATAACCTAGGGTAAAATGCAGTAAGTCCTACTTCTAGATCAGAAGGAAAATCATAAGGTTTAGCCTCTAACTTCAAAATTTCTAGAGAATGAAATAGCTTTAACTGCTCTAGAAACTTCTTAACTATGGCCAGGAAGAAGCTATTTCTAGCATCTAACCAAACATCAGGTTGCTTTTCTCTGTTAATGCCCATTAGTTTATCAATCAAATTCTTTCTTATCTATTCTTAACGCAACACTAAAACACATACACTCTTTCCTACTAACAATTTTATCTCATCCTTTTCACAATATCCCCTTATTCTTTCCTCAAACTCTTCCTTTTTCATTTCAATAACTTTAGTTTTTTAAAATTGGAAGTAACGGATAGGTTTTTTCTATAATTTCAACATTTTTATATCTAAAACCAATAGACTGTCTGTGAATAATAAGTTCCCATCTTGCAACTTCAGCCTGACTTCTCTTGGTGCTATATTTTCCAATAAGAACATTAAGTTCCCTTTTTATGACAGGGCAGTTTAAATCATTGGAATTAAGAAATTCCAACACTTCATTATGAGCTTCGTGCATTTCTTGGAAGGAGAGCTTTAATTTATCTCCAGAACGACCAAGCGATGCAGCAACTTCTTCAACAAGTTCATCCTCTAAAAGCTTTAGAGCCGACGCAGGTCCTGAAGTTTTATCTTCCACTTGTCCCATATACTTTTCTGATGTATTTCTCTTTTGCTCTGTTGAACTATTTGGCACGGTATCAGGGAACTTGATTCTTTGACTGAGTCGTTGCCACGGAGATTTATTGTTTGAGAAGTTTCTTATTATGATTTTTGCGGTTCGGTACATAGTCCTGCACACTTTAAACTATAAATAAAATCTTTGGTTTCGAAACAGGGAAATTTTCTCTTTTGCGGAAGAGCTGAAGGAGACAACCAACTTGCAGAACACTGAAAGACAAGGGGCTCGGATTTTTTGACTCCGGAGTTAGATACTCCTCGCGATTTCATTGGTCAGATCGATTTCCCAAAATTTTTTTTCATCATACTTCGTCTGAATAATCGATGCGCAGAACAATAATTTCCAATAGACAAAAAAGAGAGGGGGCTGGGAATAAAGTTAAGTGTAGTAGAAGATAAAAAATAAATATTAATAGTTAAGAAACAATAAAACATGAAGTTGCCTGACCCTAGCGTAGCGGGGAGCCTTTCATGCTCTCCGCGCCTTTAAAAATGGCCCCCATGACTCGGCCCTCCCTCCCCACTCGGCCCTCGATGAAAATGAAGATGGATTTAAATCTTTTTCCATAGCTTGAATACAGAAACTTGAAAATTTGTAAAGAAGTTAATAAGTAAATATATGAAGTGACATAATTAAAAGCTTAAGACAAATAATTTTGAAACCTGAAATTCAGAAGATTTAGATTTTTGTTAAAATTAAAATTTAAAAATTAAATGGATTCGTCATCTAATCTAGTTGCAACTGTTTATGCAAACTCGCTCTTTTTTTTTTAATTCAGCTGCAACCTTTTTATCCAAACTCGTTATTTTTTTTCATTCTTTTTCTTGGTGTAGTCTTTTTTCTCTTCGAAATTTAGCGTCATCCAGCTAAAAACTTCCTATTTGTTTTTTTTATTTATCCCTCGATCTTGCTCTATTCTGTTGAACTCTTTCCGTGTAAAATATCCTCATTCTATCCAAATCGGCACCTAACGAACGTCTGACGTTTTTTTCAAAGTTAGGCTGATCCACTTTTAAAATATCTGTTTCATATCGTTGAAAGGTATTTTTTCGTTCAATCATGTTTCTAAATGCTCAAATTGCAACCATCTGGTACATCACTGGGTCTCCCGGCGTCTGTTGTGATCGAATGGTAAAGTTTTGTTTTTTTTATCTTGAATTTGTTGGTTTGTTTTTTTTGAAAAAACAATTTTGGGCAATTGAAAATTCGGCCAATGAAAATTTGGAGTATCTGACTCCGGAGTCAAAAAATCTTATTCGAAAGACAAGTACTGATAGAGAGGCTCAAAACTACAGTAACGTCATCTTGTTTATAATGAAGAGGAACTATTTCAGAATAAACTTGTCAAAAATAATGCAAACTTGAGATTGGAAACCCCTAAAATTCTGGTAAATATAGTCTAAAATTACTAAGATAAGAGCTCTTAGTATAATCGTTTGTGCCTAACCTTATTAAAACGCGTTTAACTTATGCTAGATAACTCCAAGAGCAGTTACAGATTCTTCTGGTAAGGGTTAAGTACGTATTCTAACGTGGGGTCCTGGTTGGGCAATGAATTAGCTAAATCCTACCAATATATGCTTATAAATTTGGGCGATAATGATTGTTAACAAAATAATAGTAATTTTGAGTGTTATCAAATGATTCTGAATTTATTCTGAAAGTCAACTGATTGTCAACAGTCATTCAAAATAGCACTGTCACTGTCAAGCATTATCAACGAGAAAAGTTGGGGAAAATATTGCTTGATTAATGCTGATTAAACCAAATCCGTGTCATAATTGCAACTCTCACTAATGAATGTCTATGTTCTTTAAGTATTACTTTGAGTTCATGGCCAACGCTAAGAAAACCAAGAAAAACTCACTGTGCTATATACATTATATTAATTTATTCAATTAATTCAGCAACAATCAGTCTAAGGTTAGTGCGTCTTATTAAGTATCTAAGAAACTATTAGAAAATTAATTGAATAAGGAAAACATTTTACAAACATAACACAGTGCAACGCGTAGAATTAACTCTAAAAATTAGAATTTAAGATATTTATTTATTCGCTAACTTTACTAACCAACTCTTATCAAAATGATGAGAATCTTAAAGTAGCCCTAAGCAGGAAAATTCTATTCCTTAAGAATGAATAAAAGAAGGTTATTAGCCGTTTCAGGTATTGCTTTCTAGTTCATATGCGCAACTACAATTTTAGAACTATACACAAATTTGCAAACAACATTAATTCTGTTAGTAGAGGAATTGTAAAGTCTTAAGTACGACGAGGTAACATGATCGATTTCTCCTCTGTGACTACTTTCTACAGCGAACCAGCTTATCTATGTATCAGCTAGGGGTCGGATTTGATTTATTGAAAATTTATCAATAAAAATTTTCCCAATATTTTTCTTTTTGATTGATTCTGATAGTTCCCTACCCTTTTAGATTGATCATTGAAATTCAAATGATGTCCCGAATGAAATCAGAATCACTTGAAAATAGTCAAGAATTCCAATTCTCTTGTTGATAATCAGAGTTAAAATGATTATCATACAATTATTGATAATTCTTATGAAATCCCACCCCTGGTACCAGCTATTCTTCGTAGATTTTACTGTTCCTCAACTATAGACCTACCTAGGGAGCACACGATGTAAACTGTAACTCTGCGTCTTAATAATTGTCTTTATCTTAGAATAACACTAACTTTCCATTTTGTTCAAAGCAGGAAACCATTCACGGTTAATTTCCAAAAAGCGTGAGCTGTGAAGAAAAAAGAAGGCTACCTCAGTTAACCACAATTCCTCTTGTACATTCATATACTGATAATAGTTCTAGGTTGATGTGGTAACTGAGTTCATTTAACGGCTACATGCAAGAGTTGCTCCAACTAGCCGTTTGTTGTGATTGATCGCATGAAAGATCTCATGAGGGGAACAGAAGCTTTAAATTCACCAGAAACCTCCTCATCTGATTTAGCATTCTCGAATAGCTCCGATGACTCTGTGAACTCACCTGAAAAGGATGTTACATGCTCTAATGAGTTTTCCCAATCAATTAACAGAAGTACAAATGGTCAGACACAAGATCCTCTTTTAGAGCAAGGCCAAGTTAACCCTAGTGATTCAAAGCATGAGGTAGCAGACCAAGGCAATATGAACAATTCATCTGGTTTGAATATATTTGAGGATAAAGATTCTGGTTTTGAAATTGAGAATCAGATTGAGGCTGTCATTAACACAACACAGAAGAATGAAAAACCCTTGATTAAATCTAATTCTGATAAGGGAATCGTGAAGAGGCCCAGCAGTGCAGCAAGACAAAGAACTAGTAGTGGTCGGCAGAGTCAATCTAATGAAACTGTGGATCTAGAATCATTGAGAAAGAAAATAAGTAATTTTCGTGTAACGACCAAAGATGAAGGTGGACAGAACTTAGGGAACACCACAGTAGATCATCCAGTTTGCTTATTACTTGAAAGTGCAAGGTCAAAAGCTTCAAAGTACACATGTTTTTCTTCAGAGGATGAGAAAGCGAATGAAGAAATTAGATTACCCAAAAGACTTGAACAAGAAAATGCGGAAGAAATGGAAGTTTCCTCCGCTGCTGTTGAAGCAAACCAGGTGGAGACTCCCTTAATAGGAACAAAAGATCAGAGTCCAGCACAAGAAAGAAAGCTAGAACCTTATATTCGAAAGGCAAAGAAGCTAAATGACAGAGAAAGAGTATCTTTTTCCCCCTTAGGTCTTAGAAAGGTAGTTAAACCAAGGAAACGTCTTCGAAAGAAAAGAATGAGAAGCCCTCCCAGAGCGGTACATATTCGACACCTTCTGGAGGAAAAGGAAGCACATGACAAGATAAGTTATATTCAACTACTTTCGAGAAATGCAGCATTACAGTCGCAGAACCTACGACTTCGTCGGCAGCTTGGTGAATGTCAACAGGTTCCAAGACCACCTGTCAAGAAGAAGCAAGAACAAACACGACCGCGCTCAGCTAAACTTACGTCGAAATTATTACTTAAAAAACAAAAGAAAAAGTTTGAAGAATTGGAAAGAAACTGGATAACAAGGATAAACGTTTCAGATGAGCCTACAATTAAGTCCACACCTAACAAAGTCGAAAAAAGCCATAGAACAAAGTTAGGTAAAGCTAAGAAAGTCTGCAACCTGTATTCAGAAGGTCTTAGGAAATCCTCACGAAATGAAAAATTTCGAAAGAGGCCAAAATCTGCAGTGCCAAACTATAAAAAGCAAACTGTGGATGTCTTCATGGAAAACAAAGATGGAGATCCTATCGACTGGGCGACGACCGACCTATTCATTAACAGTGGTTTCCATCTACAGAGGCAAGATGAAATAAATAAGCAAGTCGATGAGCTATGCAAGTACTTTCACAACAACCAAAAGTCTGAATTTATCTCTGGTGAAGTGGTATCAAAGACCCTGAACATACTTGAATACTTGCAGAAACTCCTTGCACGTGAAACGCTTCATCACTTTCCTACAACTTCAGAAGTTTCCTGGAAACATTTTGGTACGGTGCTCTCTGCCACAGTAAATCTGAACATGGAAAAGGTAAGCTTGTTGACAGTTTTCGATTTGATTAAACGAAGGGAGGCTTTTCTAGTCACTGAGCAGACTGAATCCGCTCTAACCAAAGAGGAATATCGTGAGACCACAGTACGGATAAAGGAGCTACTAGAAACTCTCCAGTTGTTACGTGGTTATATCAAAGGGCCGCTTTACATAAATGGAGTAGATTACGGCTGCAAAATGGAGCTTGACAAATATAGATACCAAACGGAATAATTTGTTCGTTAATATAGGTCAAAATACAGCCTAATCTAAAACTTTTCAGGTTTACGACCACTCACTATCGCTATCGCTGTCCCCTTCGCGCACTAGTTCTCTACGATTACCTATTGCAGCTTTCAACTTTCTTACCAAAGAGTTTTGTGCACCGGGATTATCCACCATTTTCTTTTTCAAGCGCTGCATTGTTTGCATGTATGCATCGGCAGAAGAAACATGGGCGAGCTGCCGTTTCTTACCGATTTGTCCTAGAAAGATAGGGGCTGGTTTTGTGCCAAGAGGTTTCTCATCAACTTGGTTAAACGAGTTTCTATCAAAGGCTGGAAGCTTTGGTTTTCGTTGGGGGGGAGGCGGTGGTGCTTTAATTTCAACACTAATGCTAGGGGGTGGTGGAAAATCCACAAAACTTGAATCGAAAGATCCAAAAATGCCTTCTGATTTTGAAAGTTCTGTTCTAGATGGAGAATTACGACTTCGTGCGGGTGTAGGAGGTGGGACTCTTGAAAAAGATCCAGCAGTAGTCTTGAGCTGACTCTAAAAAATAAAAGCAACAGAGTGACTTACAACAGGCGCTTTGCTCGCCAAATCTTCAAACGAGCTTAGTTTGTCAACCTCTTTAAAACTACTCGTTGTTCCAATTCGGCTCTGAACAGCGGCGTCAAACAGACCTGGTTCTGCCCCCTCATCAAACATCGATTCATTATGATTCTTGAACTTGTCATATTTTCTGTTGTTTTTCTTAACTCTTTTTTGCACCTTAGGCTTTTGCTCCTTCTCCCACTTTCCTAGTCTATTTTTGCTAGCCACGTAAGCGTCGTATTGGTCCTTCTTGTATTCGTACTCATTCAATTCTTCGTAATATTTGGATAATTCTTCTCTATTATGCATAGCGAAGGCCCTCATCTCATTCGCTGATACACCGGAAACCCCGTTTTCTTCATACTGCAGAGAAAGATCTTGAATCTGTAGTGTATCGATTATAGTACTAGCAACAACTGGGTCCAGCAGATCCCTCTTCTTAATACCTGCCTTTCGAAAAGTATTCTTCCATTCTGGCGGCAAGGCATTTGGATCAACTGTTGCAAATCCTTCATTATCAAGATTTACACTAACTCCACCAATTCTAGTTGCCCTCTGAGGGGGAATAATATTCTTGTTACTAGCATCTACCCGCTTAGGAAGTTTTCTCCTTGAAGCATTTGTCCATGGGGCTCTCGTTATTGGTGAGCTTCTTCCGGTTGCCGCGCCTACTTCAGAGCTGTAAGAGAGATCGCTTAACTTAGAGCTTATCCCTTGTTTTTCCTTCTTTTTTGCAAAGAAATTCTGAAAGGATGAGTTCCCTTTCTGTCCTTTAGGTTTAATTTTAAACATCTTTCCTTTCTTCTTCTGCTTTCCTTTGCTCTTAGATGTTGTTCCTAATTTCAAATTAGCTCCAGCCATAGAATTTTGCCTTATACGTGCTTGAGAATTTGGAAGTTGTGATGAATAGTTCAGGCTTGGGGAAAACGGTGCATTAGGGCGAACCGCTGGAGTCGCAACAGAAGGCGATCGGAATTCTACTGAGTTGGTGAGGTTGTTAAAAGTAGAAAAAGAACCGTTCCTTGATCCAGCGTGGGTTGTACCTTGCTGAGCCTGTTGCCGTGTAACTTCATCAACCTTCGAATAAAATGTATAGGCTACGTCTCCAGCATTAAATAGTATACCCATTACACAGTCGTCAATTTCAAAACAATAGAGTTCTTCCGATAATCTAACATATGCGAACTCATAATATAACTCGTAGGAAAACAGACATCTGGCTTCTCCACTGAGTAACTTCTTAATTGAAAACATCTTAAGACTCAAAATACAGTCAGCTGAGTCATAGACAAGCACTAGGACACCCTGCAGCCCTGTGTCGGTCCATGAGATCGTAGATAGGTTTGGGAATCTCCTCAGGAAGCTGCCTTGTTCAGCGGCATAGATTTTAGTGTTATCTGGAGAAGCTAGGAGCACCTTGGCGACCCCGGCCGCAAGAATGTGGTGACTTCCCCCTCTCTCGTTCAGACCTCTCAAAATTGTCTGAAGCTCTGTAGGAGTTACTGCCATCTTTTATTAGCCTACTCAGTTAAACAAAAACACCTGTCAAAATGGAAACGGTTCCAACACAAACTCCAGGATATCTATTTAATGTGTTACTCTTTTATTTAAAGTATTCGTTAGTCGTTACTTGGTGTCAGCGTGGTTCAAAATTGCGATTCTCGAGTATAATCCACTCTTTGCTAACCGTATTTGGCAAAATTTAAACGGCTACAGTAAGATATCTGGAAATTTGCCATTGGCGTCTATTTTGGCTCTATTTAACAGATCGTTCATGAAAGTGCAACAACTGTGCAAAAATTTCATTTAAAGAAACATGGCAATAATAATAGATATAGAGTCTAGGGTTTAATATATTTTGAGATGAAAACTTTATGATACTAAACAAAGCATTCTAAAAATATTTGTATGCTCTTGTGTTATTAGATTATAAAAGGAATTTCATCTCATATTTGTATATGTTGGTTCTCTCACTATAAAACACCATGGTTGGTGGTATCGTAGTCCATCTTAACTATGAATTCAAGCCTCTGTTATAAATTTCTCGTTTGTAAGAAAGGGAACATAAACATAACCTGCACGAAAACTTCTGGTTTTCTGAAATTATAACTTTAATTAATTGGTGTAACTAGCAAACTCTTGCCTCGCCTTGTACCAGGCTTAAATAAGTATTCCTTTGTCTAAGTAATGTGGATCAATCAATAAGATTTCCCTCAAAGATAGTTGGATAAACCAAGGAAACCTGTTTCCTCTGGCTTTGGTACATTTTTCTTTCACAATTTTTCTTGTTCTAATATCGACTAGTTTGGTTGAACCTACTTTGACTTCCAAATATTGTGGCGCCTGATGACAGTAGGTCACTGCTATCAACAGGATATCATCACGGAAGAACTGATCAGTTGGAACTTTCACCAGAATCATAATAGGAAGTTAATAATGTTCTCTCTACTATTTTATGCCAAGTGTGGGGAAAGTAGCGAGGGAATCAACATTAATTATTTGCACTTTGTAGGGTTAGCTTTAATTGAAAAAGAAAAAGATCATGTGTCAGTTCTCTGTTCACAAAGTTTCAAAGTAGAGGTCTAAATGCCCTGAATCATACAATACAAGCTTCTCCAAATGTATTTCTTGAAGAGCGATTTTGGTATATCTTACTGATTAGATAGTAGCTTAAACTCCGTGTGTCTTGAACATGTCTATTCTTGTAATTTACAGTAGTTCGAGGATTCTTGTTATCATTTTGAGGTTGCCGTTGTTGTTATGCACCTATTCACACCAAAACTATATCTCCAGTGCCTGACACATGATAAGTAAGTACTACACCTCACCAAGAATCTCCAAATATGTATAAAACTCTTCATGGGATTTCTCTGGGAAAGAAAGTAAATAGAGATCCGAGTATTTTCTTCAAAAAGCGTGAAAGTTTTCAATTTGGGGTGCCAATGTTCCCATGATACCCGCGTATAAAATTCGAATGCACAGAATCTATTGAGGATCGTAATTTGTGCATACTTTCTCATCGGAATAATATCTATATCCCGACTTCCACAAGAATAGGATAAAAAACTCAAATCAATGCCGCTATTGAAAAAGAACTCGATTACTATGAACCGCTATACTATTCTAGAAAGGGAAATAGTAGTATATCATTAAGAATATTATACGGGTGAACTTCTGTCAAAGTTATGGCTTTTGTAGAGTTCTTTATCGGTAGAAAGGGTACTAACCAATAAGATATATCTCCTGGAAATTGTTGTCGTTCATTAACTGTGATTAGGGGTGCAGATTAAGAAAAATCCCTTATTGAGGTAAAGAAAATTCTCAAACTTAAGTCAAATTTTTGGAGTTTTTAGGATCCTCAGGAGTCAGAACCCAGTCCTGAAGAACCAAATTCCTCGATGAGGATCTCCTTCCTTATTCAATGTGGTGTCAAGACTTACTCAGTCACTAGGGAAAATTCTCAAGAGCTCATATGAGATCTCAGTGAGAACTCACTCTGCTCTTAGCTGTGACGTTAACGTGAAAGCTGTTACTCTGTTAATATTTCAAACTCTAGAGATCCGGCACCTTTGGCTCCCTAAGAGCTCTGTTCTCGAATATTTTTAGAAGCAAGAAAAAACGATTAAATTTTCAAACTTACTATAAGGCTGAGCAAGAAAGAACAGACCATTTGAAATCATTTTCTGCAACATTTCTAGCCAAGTTTTGCTCATCTTTAACTATTGAAAACTGTGTCCTCATATTTTCAACTTCTTTCTAATTAAAAAAATTGCTTAGTCTTCATGTTGTTGCAGGTTTTGCAGAGAAAATACTTTAGTTTCATTAGAAAACATGTCTAAATTTTATTCCTAAACATCATTTTTTTGTTCAGCTGACGTCAAGCGTTTTGCTTCTCCGCATAAGGGCAACATAATATCGATCTAGCTTAACTGAGCAAAGGCTCCAATAAGTATGGAACAATAAATCTTTATGTCTCTTCAGGCAAAACCTTGTTTGCTGTTGAAGACACCCTCTTTGCGTTTCTATTGGCACCATTATTCTTTTCACCCATGATTTTGTATCAGTTCTCGGCTGGATTGGATTTGTTTCTCCTTCACGTAAGAAGTCAAAATTTTGGAGAATTGAAAAACGGGACCATAATGTTATTTCAGATCCTTTAACAGTATAACAACAGTGGCAGTTTAGCCTCTGGTGATGTGAAACCTTACTTCCAAGGCAAGAAATACATTCTATGTTACAACAAGAGTAATTAACTTGGTACAGCTATAAAGTCTTATCTCTAGTGCTTCCAGACTTTACAGCTACTACGGCTGGCCTCGGGATAATAACCAATCAATGTAAAATTATCCTATGATCACTCGACTAAAAGATCAAGTAACTAGTATTGAAAACTGACCTCCTAAAGTACCAAGACTCTTCCGGATCCTTTGTGTCATTCGATATAAATTTAAATGCGAATAGCCTAAAGGATTGTATTACTCTTGTTTTAACTAGACCACCTGGGAGTTTATAAGAGAAGTGAAAATGTGTTTGAAGTGGTTAACATGTTTCAAATCTGGGACTTAGTAAGTGTAAAAATATTTGATCACAAATTGGCTACATGTTGGATTTGCTCTACGAATCGATGAAACTGACATTCCTCGTAACCTTTTTTTGAGAGCTTATACGTGCATTTGATAGAAGCTGAATCGCAAATACTAAGATTCATTTAGATATTTGAATATTAGAAAGGACATGGGGTTATTTTTTTTAGAAAGGGAAAAAACTGCTGTGTTTTCGGCAGTAGGTTGCGAGGTAACTTATACATTCCATTGTACAATCTTTAGAAAGCTTCATTAAAGTAGCTTAATCCAAGCTAAGATATTTTGATATATTTAATATTGTGGTAGTTAAAACTAATGCGAAGAAAACCACTGAGTTTGATATTAACGGTTCAAGTTGTTTCATATTGTTTGTTACTTGTTTAGGAAATGATGCATACATTAATATGTTTTTTCTTGACTACATTCACAAGAGTTTCACGTTGCCTCATATATTTTCATCGGGTAGGTGTTGGTTATTTTGAGAGAATAGTTAGTTTAACTGATTTAGTTTCATGTGTAATTGCTTAAAAAACTTTCTCACCATCTTCTTTTTCGATTCATAGCCCTTTCTCTACTCTATAGGCATTCTGTAGATTAGTTGAAGTTCTACCTTCTTATGTGATTTTCCTAACATACCCTTGTTATCACCTCCATTTTCTGCATTTTAGGCCCTAGAAGAAAATGCCATACTGTGTATTACGAAGAATTGTATATTCTATTTTAATTCATTGTTACTTATGGAATCCTGTCATTTTTTAAGTTTAATGTGTTTTTTCATGTCTTTGTGAAAGCAGCAACCTTATCACATCTAGAGGCAATCAAATATGATCTTATAATTCAAACACTTATTTTAACATTATATTTCATAACTCTATGTTTGATATCTTACAGTGATACCAACTTTACTTTAGATACTTCATCGTCATCTTGAACACAAAATGGTGGTTTATGACCTCTACTTGTTGCTTCATCGTAAATCATACAAACAGTATGTCTCTGAAAACAATTTAAACTATAAAGTGTTTACCCTAGTTTTTAAATTAAGACCTTTCCATGGAATATTTAGTTGCTTAGACTCTAATATAGGAAGATATGTCCTATTCTTTATTTGTATCCATTGCTATTTTTCTTATCCAGACCGCAAAATGGTTCTTCTGTTCTTGTTGTTATCAATTTTTTTTTAGTTACTACCTTGAGAGATATTCCGGTAAACTCAAATCTACCGTTCATAAGCAAGAATTGCTTAATATTGTACTAACATATATTTTGGTGAGCATAGTATTTCCTATTTCATTGGGTAGCACTGTAAGATATCTAGGAATCACATTACAGGAACAGAATATACATGTTTTAAACAAACCCATGTTCAAGAAACCTTGCAAATTATTAAATTCTACGCAGTTGAAGATTTAATTTTCGGGTACAAATAATTTAGATTCCTTGTTCTATCTTAAGCTTATCACACTCTTTTAAAAAAGATATATAATTTCCATAACCGACAATGTCAAGAACTAATTAAAAACTAATTAAAGTTAAATTATGTCCATTTTACCGTGAAGTCAACGGTGAGCAAAAATACAAGTATTTTATACTTTATTGACGATTGTTGATTCCTGATTCAATCTATCAGGATAAGGGTTTGCTCTTAGTACCACTTCTTTGGTTCATTGTGCAGTGATTCTTTTTTAAACATTAATGATTATACTAGTAAACTCTCTGAAGAACTAATTAGAAGTGGTTTCTGTGAGCTTTTTTGTTTATCATAGAGGAGCTGTTATCGGGAAATATATTTATTTGCTTCAACTTTTACTTTCTTATTTTTTAGCAACCTATTTGTAATCATTCTCGAATCATTGACATATTGTATTAGTTCTCAACAATTTCCTTGATATTTGTCTAGGGCTAGCGAAATACTCTTTCCATGATTAAATGTTCATATGCGGGCATTTATTGAGAGTTTATAGACTTATATCGATATTTTGAAACACATCACATAAACCCTTCAATTTTCAATGTCCTTAGACTTTGTTCAGAGTTTATGTAAAGATTCTCGTCAATTTTGTTTACTTTCTAAATTTTTATAGTTTAACATATCTTGTTGTTTTTATATATCTCCACTACCTTTGTAAAAATAATTCTATAACCCTATACTGATTTACAACTTAACATAGTTTAATTTTCCCATCAAACTCATTAATTGTGTCCTAGTGACAGACCGAAATGGGCATTAGTCATAAAACAACGATCTGTCCAGGTTTCTTGTCATCTCCGAGCAATCAATTCGATGTTCTTACAGAAATTTTTTAACCCCAATATTGTATTTAGTTTCAGATTAGTATATATTTTTGTCATGGAATACTATCTTCAGCTGTTTCTAGCTAAATAGAATATTGTATTGCAGCCGAGAAATTTTAATATATCATAGACAGAAATATTCGTATCCTAGCAGAAATCAAATGAGCTAAAAATAATACACCATAATGCTCAGAGATAATTTAGTTTTCATTGGGCTTATTTCTTAGGTAGATTGCAAAAATAGTCCATGGGGGCAAACAAATAATTTTATATTACTGGGGTAAAAGGAAATAATACAGTTTCGTTACCTACAGACGATTGATTTATTTGCATCGTATCCAATATATTTAAGGTATCGTTTATAATTTATTTTCTTCTAGAGACTAATTCTTCTTGTAAGAGAACAAAATATTGAGAATTATTACATATGTTTTATGGTAGCCTCTATTTGCGATCTTACTTCCCAAATTTGCCATCCCACTTATTTTTCCATTTCATTTAAGAAGCCTAGAGAAAAGTACTTGAAATTTCCTAAAAAGAAATTGTTTTTTGTTTATATTTTTAGTTCGTTTCCATAGCTTACCTCTCCCAGCATCTGGTTCAAGTTTATTGATATGATCTCTACATTTTGTCATCGAACAGATGGGATCTTATGTCGATTTAAAAAGCACACTTATGAAAAGAAAGATAGCCAATAGCATCTAGTTAAAATTTTTATGTTTTATTGGTTTAAAATTATATATTCGATTTAAACTTTGTTTTTTTCTCCACTCCTAAGAAGTATATAGCCCCTTCCACTTTCTTCTTGGTTATTTTACCTGTCACTCAAGATTTGGATGAACCCCCGCCATTATGGAGACAGTAAATCCTTCCCTAGATGGTTGGAATCTGTATTCATCCAAAATAAACTTAAGCTAGATGTAATCACTAGGAAACCAGTATGTTGTACTGTTTTTTGTAAGAGTACAGCTTACACAAACGGTAGTGAGTATAATTCACAAGTGGAAAACCCATAGTCAGCCTGAGAAACAAAAGGGGAAATGCTCAATTAAACTCGGTGAAATCAAATTACTCTATTATGTAGTTCTACTAAATAATTCTATAACAGATTATCGGGATCCATAAGGATATTGAAGTACTAAATTTCAGTTTTAACGTAATATATTTATTAATATTTTGAGTCGAAGTATTCCAGATGTATATGGTTGGGAATACTATATGAAAATGAAGTTATAGATTCTAAGAAAGGTATCATGTAGCTACCTTGAACCGTTTTTAACATAATAGCAATGACTACAATTTTCTTAGTTTCCTAATCAATAAATACCAATACTCTCGGATAAAATATTATGGAAAACCTGGTTTTAGTAACTATTAATACACAATACTCAGAATAACATCCCAAGTGTATAACTACCATAAAATAATTAAATAGACTTTGACAACTTCAGCAACAACCAATGGAAAACTTGGTTACTGAACTCATCCAGCGAATAATACTTACTGAGAGGGTATGAAGCTGGAGCAATAGTGAAATTAAGACCAAATTTCTGGTGACCGAAGTTTACAGTATAGTTAAATTTGGAAAAACATCATGGTACTTCAAATATATACACTTTTCTATTTTTATTGCATATTCCGTTCTATTTATTGAATTTTAAATACAAAATCGTTTTCCCAATCATCACGTCATCGGTAATAATAAAATATTGGGTGGAACACTTTATTTTTTGTAGTGTCAATGCCAACTTGAAAGACCCATTAAGGCCGTTACAGTGTTATGATTTTTTTTAGATTATTTGATCACCTCAAGTACAAGTTTTGAAGACTGTGTATATTTTCCCATATAGGACTTAGGGGTTGAGGTTAAAATCTGTCCTTAACTGAAATTAATTTCATTTTGAGTTATAAATTATTAAACAATTTGAAAGTTTTAGTGAGTGGAAGGATAAATTTATTGTATTAAGACATGTGTTTTCTTTAGGTAAACAATAATATTGTATCCAATGTTGATTAGTAGTCCAAATATGGCCTGTGGAATTGATAATGATGAGATATCATACAATCAGGTAAAAGAGAAAGGGTCTGTAAAATCTTAAACTCTAATTGTTCATAATAGGCTTAAGAATCGGCTCATACTATTTTTCAAAGGTATTAAACATGAACAATTGAACTAAAAAAAAGCCTAAACTATGATTCATGCGCAAGAATCATTCATGCAGCACCATTATTTACCCCCCCCCCTGCACTCTCAGCGACACCTAAGGAATTAAAATGCTTTCTAACAGATTATCCTAGCCGAAATTAACTCTAGTGTGAAAATAATCACATTAATTTAGCCCTACGTTGTTACGTCTACTGGAACAAACTATTTTAAAACTAGAGTTGGGTTTGATTTATTGAACATTTATCACTAAATTATTTTTCATTATAATTCCTTTTTGGTTGGGTTATTTAAATCCACAAGAATTTCGATTGCTCATTGATATTTAATTTATCATCAAAATATTATCAGAAACATTTGATACGTATCAAAATCTCAATTTGATTTTTGGTAATTTCAATCAAAACAATTACTTAATATTAATTGAAGCATCTGCTCAAATCCAACTCCTGGTTGAAAGATTTCGGGCTTGTTGTATAACTTGGAGCAACAGGGAAGATTTTCAGCAAGAATTTAAGTTGTAAAACAAGTTAAAGATAATGCTTTAGAAGAATCTTCATACTGTAATATATTCCAAACCAATACAGAAAAAATAGAGGAATAGATAATGTAGATAAACTTAGATGGTTAATAGCTACACAAGGGAGCCAAAGGAACAAAAGAGAAAAAAACAGGAGTCTCGTTTTAACCTCCTATGCACTATTTCTTTAAGTCCGAAACTGGGAGATACATCTGCCAAATGAATATAGATGTATTAGAAAAGATCTGCAATTTCACTTTATTATGCTAACAATAGCAGCGGCAATGGAACTTTCAACTCTTACCCTAGTATCTATCTGAAACAGTATAATATGATATATGAACACCTTAGACAGGATATTTTATAACTCCTGTTTAATTTTTAAAGAATTATGCCGTTCATACTGTTTTTTCGTCTTGAAAAACTATGACTTTCAACTGCAGTACGGAGTTTGTTCATATGTTCAGGCCACTTGTCCTTTTATATACAACTTGGCCCACTACAACTTACCTTAATCTTAGTTGACACAGTGATATACCTTAAAAATTATTTAATGTTTAGAATATACTCTTTGTTATTTGAAGCGACCAACTAGATACCATGATCGCTGAACTAAATAAAGCACAGCTTGGGATAGCACAAGGCAATGATATGAAAGTTGTCCGAGTTGGCGGGGTAGTCGTATGAACACTAAAGGCTAAAAAATTAAATTGAATTTAACAAGATGTAGCTACCAAATACTAGCGCATAATGACTCTTTGCCACAATGCCATTAGAGTCCTGTCACAACTAAAGCCTTAGGCAAATATTATCAAGCTAACTATGAAAAAACTCGTAATAGGAGTCATGAAGCTTTTAGAAAAATTAAGCATGAAACATAAGTAACTGAGGGTTTTTCATTTATAGAATTAAAAATCAGTTGCGAACTTCCCACCTTTTCTCATTTGAAGATATAATTTCTCTAGAAACATGTTTCCCAGTACAGTACGAATCCAGTTCTATGTTTTATAAGTGCCACATAATATGATTCGAGCCAAATTCTTCTTGAAACCAAAGGGATAATAAACACCTGATAGGATCATATAGGAGTGTAAGAGCTTCCATTTTATTAAGATTCAATATTTTACTAATAGTTTGTATTTCTTAATATATATATATATATATCTTTTTCAAAGTAAAAGGATTTTCAATATATTGTGGCCACGTCATTAATATAAAATGTGGACTGGACATGTGTTCGTTTAAATTCGACGAAGAAGGTTTTCGATGGAGGCAAACACGTCAGGAAATCAGGAAGAGAAAAATGGGCCTCGGCCCATCAACTTGACAGGAAACTATCGATTGGAGCATGAAAAATCGTCAGGATTGGAAGAAACATTTAAGGATTTTAACTTTTCGGAAATAGCTTGTTTGGCAACAAGGCAACTTGACATCAAACTCCAAATTGTGCAGAGCGAGAAGCTGTTGACAACTCTCATAAGGACTCAAGTTGGTGAAATGAAGAGATACTTGAGAATAGGTGCATCAAACGATGAAGTTTCAAAAGATGCGGGGGAGGGCATGATTCAAAGAAAGGTGGAGGTGATCCTTGAGGGCAATGTACTGAAGACTCACACGACTTGTGAGAAGCTTATTATTGAAAACGTTAAAACTCTCAAGCAAGTCGATGGAACAACATATTTGTTAAGCGAGAATATAGTTGAGTTTAGGGACAATAGTCATCCCAAGAGGAAGCTAAAAAGGGTGTACAAGAGATTGTCGGATCCAGATCAGGAGTTACAGGATGAACACAACAAATGTGCAACGGAAAACAGAGTTCCTGAAATTGAAATGGTTGACTCCTCTAGCATAAGAGCCCAGATTCAGAAGCAGCAAGAAAATGGACAGAACGGGCAGCGGTTCTTTTAACCGATCATGACGGTATGGTTTGAAACGGACTGTTTAGATGCTGAAGCTATTAATATGAATTTAGACGAAGATATAAAAGCAAAAAACGATCAGATATTTATTTTGAATAAGGAACTCTCTCAGCTTACAATAAAAATAGATGGTTTAGTAAATGTAGTTAGAGTAGAAAAAGAGAAAGGGCTAAGAAAGCAGAAGCAGATTGTTGAATTAGAAGGTGTTATTCAAAACTTAAAAAGCAAGTTTAGTGCGTCTCTCAAAGACCTATATGAAAACGCAGAGGTTAAGAAGAATTTGGAGAATGTAACAATAAATGAAGCACGACTTTCCAGAAGGCTTGAAGAATTTAAAATGGCGAAAGACAGATCTGATTCTATATTTGACAAACTGAAACAAAACAATGAGAATTTGAATGCCGAGAACAAACGCCTGAAGTTAATAATTGCTAACTTACAAGGTGAGAATGAAGTGGTGAATGAAGTTTTCTCTCAGGTAAAGGAGTTACGTACGCTCAAAGATATCTTGTCAGAGAAAGAAACGTTCATTAAACTTTTAAAGAGAGAAAAAGAAAGGTCAGAGCAAGCCTGGAAATTAAAATGTGACGGGCTAGTTCTTGAGTGTCGGCACTTAAGCAAAGAACTGGAAAAGTGTACAGGAGAACAGCAACTGAGGTTCCTTGATGCCAATCTAATATGTACACAGCGGTCCTCAAAGGCTATCAAAGTGCTTCGTTGGATCTTAGTATGGAGCCAGGAAATCAACAAGAAACTTCTTGAGCTGTCCAATCTTGTTTCCACATTAAGACGAGATCGCTGGGAATGTAAACAAGCCCTTGGATCACTTAAAGCCAATATCAGTGCTGCTTTTAAGAAGTATAAGCTACAGTATACTTCAGTAGGTGAAGAACTGCTTCGACGGATATTGAGTCAGAGGCAAAGTATGGCTGAGAAAGATTTGTGTAACGTCAATTTATTAGGAATTGTAAACAAGCAAACACAAAAATTGGTGACCCTACGAAAACGAGCTCCTTGTGCAAGAAGCGATAATTCTGTTCCTTTCCCTTCAGAAAAGGCTCATGAAGCAAAGAATATTGAAAAGCAAACACTTTCTGAAGCGCTTAGTCCCCAATCCGGTCTTCAGGATTTGAAATTTGTTTCAATCTTGAAGTTGACAGAACAATGTATACGTACTTATTCGCGTCTCAGTTCAGGAGTACTTTCGTTGAGCTATAGAAATGCTTTATCTAGAAGCGAATTACCCATGTTTCTAGACGAATTATCTTTCTCATTGCAAAGATACGCACCAACAGGGTCAATTACTATTGAGCTTGGTGAGAACAAAATAAGGGATAGAGACCTTTGTTGCTTTATTGATGTCATAAATTCATTTCAAGGGGGATGCCTTTCCTTGCATCTTGCAAGAAACTTGGTCACCATTAATGGGCTTAGATTGTTTGCCAAAGATGTACGGAAGAATCTGACATCTAAAGTTTCCAGTATTAACATGGATGGAACTTTGACACTGTCTGTTAGCATGATTAACGAGACATCTGTGTTGCTTATGTTATCTTAATACATACTTCTTATCAATAAGTCTCTATGTTTTTTTTAGGATACAGTGAGAAAAAAAATTCTGGACATCATACTACTTAATGCAGGAATTACTTATCGATTTGAATAAGACTTGGTTTTCAGCTCTGGACTTTGTGCAATTTTAAATGTTGTTGCTTATAATGCCGGTACAAGTGTATGGTAAACCCCATAATTTACTTGTTTTTCTCACTTTGCTATCTATAATCCTTTCCTCTGTTGCTTTGATGACTTTAAATCTATTAACCACTTCAGTCTTCTTTTGCTCATTTACCTACGTTTGTTTTGACATTTGTCAATTTGGAAAGGGTTCCCACAACTTCCATACTAAACTGGTTACGTTCATATTGATCTGCCATAAACGACAATGGTATAATAGATATTTTTAGATAAACGATTATGATATTCGGCTTAACAGCAGAGGCAGTTAGAAACGCTAACACTAGTAACCCAAAGATTCGATAAACATATATTGCTTTTTGGGCTATGTTTTCTCTTGCTACAACACCCAACTTTCCTTGATTTATTCTCTGCTTTCTCTCTTTTGTGTGCAATTATATTATACCAAAATTTAAGCGCAAATAAACGTTCATCGATTGTACCTTAGAAAAATATGCTAGATTTTTTTCATAGTAATTTTCTTTGCTTAAAGAAACTCATTAGAAACTCAACTCAATTATCTATGTAGCCGAAACTGTCATTGTAGCCTAATTGTATGTTTTCAAAACCAAGAGTCGGACCCGTAGCGACTAAGGCTGAGTTCAAACCAATTTTTTCCCTGTAGAAACATTGATCTTGAGTACAGCAAACTTTGTAGCCATCTAAAGACTTCCTAAAAGACAGTAGTTGTATACCTATTCATTAAATTGAATACGCTCCGTGCTTCTTACCAATTATGCTGCAGCTAATGGTGTTCATAGTACCCGTGAATGATATGGTATTTGTTTCTAACCTCACTGGTAAGCGGTTGAGCTTTTAAGCCGCGAAACAGTTTTTCAAACTAAGGTTTGGCATTAGATTGAAGAAGTATTTTTTAAAGCTCTAAATGGGTCACTGTATTGTTGCCATTTCTTGAGATGTACTATTTAGAAGCAGGCTTTCATAGGAATTTTTCGTAGTTTTTCCATTATTTTTCTCTGATGAGAAGTTTAAGCTTAAGGGCATAATGAGCAACTCAGTTCGGTTTAGCCCGTGTGACTATTAATTACTGAGATGAGTGTTCTAGCTTACATTGGGCAACCCCATTGACTTCTTCCATCTTCGGAATGCCTAAGTCGAAGTAATGTTAATTTTTTTTACTTCAGTCTTTAAGAGAGAACTGATGGATTCATAGAAACCAATATAGTTTTCAGGGTTACATGCGCTAGTTATAACAAGTTTATTTACTTTCTCTTGATAAATTTGTGTGAGAACACGAAAAGTCCCTGTAATGCTTCCTAAACAGGGTGTAATGCTGAATCTATCTTGAAGCAAGTTACCACGAAAAAAAATTTCATTCCAAAGAATTATTAGGATACCATGAATTCAGATCATGCTTTAGTGCTCAAAGGGCTGATCTAAACTTGTATATTGTATTCGTCTTATATCCACAAGAATAAACAGATTGTGTTTGTGGAAGCAGCAGTGGCCTGATTAAGAAGCTTTTTGCGAAAAGTACCGGTTCTTCGTGGTACCAAACACACTTAGAAAAACCAACCCATTACCATCTAATGTTGGGTGTATTTTTTTTTGCTTAGTAACTCTTCTATTTCACTGCAAAAACTGCACATGCTAAGTGTCAATACTTTTTTTACACCATCCAGAACTAAGTTGAAACCAGAAAATTCAATTAACTCCTTCGTTCAAATTTAAACTACTAAGATTTTGATGTTGCGCACAAATGGTATGCACAGATTTCTTTGGTTGAATATTAATAGGGGGGGTACCCTATTATTTTCTCACAGAATGCTAACCAATGGTATGATAACTTCTTCATAAGAGCTCTCATATTGCCTAGTAATATTCGCCATCATAAGCATACTCGTCCAAAACATCTCGATTGTAGTAAGCTCTCACCAGAAATTTATAAGGAACAATTAAGTTACCCAAAGTCAGATAACATCATTTATGGCTTTCACACCATGTATCAGTCTCAAATACAAAAGGTTTAGAATATGTTTCTCAACGACTAATCCTAGGAGCAGATAACGCAATATAGGTTAAGCTAAGAAATTAATAGAAAGGCAGAATTGTATCTAGTATACAATATCTGGGACCCAACAATTAAAAAAGAAAGGCAAGCTTATTAATGGGACCAATATCTTGTAATGATTTAAGTTATAGTATGATAACAGTTTGGATACATTTATCCCATGGTTGTGACACAATATAATAAGAATAAAACGATATCTAACTACTTAAGAAACTTTAACTTCTAGAAAAAAATGTGTTTAATATAGAATAGTGTCCAGTATAAAAGAGAAGAAGCAGATGTGTCCAACCTAACTGATGATATCATGTAGGAACATCCTTTAGATCCCTTCATGTCAACCAGTCCCTATTACTATAGAGAAAATACCTCACGAAATCCAGTAGAAAACTACCAAAAAAGGCATCTATATATACCTTAACCTTGGAAAAATCTTGCTCTCATATATGTCATTGATTTGGTATAATTTCGCGAAACCCTTTATATTAGTCATTGCATTCTCTAATTAGCTTAGGAATACTTTGTAACTGCTATCGCTACCAGCCATGTAAGGACCCAATCGTGTACAGCAAAATAAGAGTAATCTAAGTAAGGTTCGCCTCGTAATCTAAACAAGCGCTTACAGTCGAAAAAATCACTTGGTTTGCTGTATTCCGTGTGTCCCTCGTTTTTTTGTTATAAATCCCCATACCCATTATAATATCTCTTGGGTCAGTACCCGGGGTGCAGGTATAGATGACTCTTTCATTAAGAAATTCATGATCCTAAAATTCAAAGTCGTTCAAACTAAAACTTAAAAATCTAGAGAAAATAACAGTCTAAAGAAATAACCAGAATTAGGAAAAAATAAAATCATTCAAAATGCTCCGAAATCGTAAGAACTTTCATAATCTGTCTCTAAAAAAATGTGAAATTGCATCTAGATTCCTCAAGTAAAGACTCTGAGTAAGATTTTTATTAGCAATTAGATGTTAAGTTTAACATTTCTCAGAAAATATGTTGTTCAAACTAACTCAGTCCCAAATAGTTACGCGGAATATTCCCCAAAATTCCGACTAAGTTTACGCTAAAGGTTGACTTTAGCCTATATTCAAGGCACGTTATACCAATATCTAAGGATAAAATAATACCAAAACAAACTTTTATTATAACTATATCTCCTCATAGGTTTAAAACTCACCAGGTTTGGTTGTTTAAAAGTTCATCTATGCAGGGAAACGCTAATATCTTCATACTAGGTTAAATCATATGACACAACTATGATTTGGCGTTTAAACAGGTAAAGTTTCATATAAAATAAGTTAGGTAGCATTTTACTTCTAGAAAATAGGATTATTTCTTAATGAATTTGTCAATTTACTTGTTAAATTTTGCAAAGAGATAATGAATACCCCATAGTCTTAAAATTATTTAGGTGTTTTGTCCAAAAAGCCATGCCCTGATAAGAACATATATTGATAAGTTTTGGAACATTTTGATATGGAAATAGTGTACATGTCTTTTCACAGATTTAACCAGAATAGTAACCAATTTACCCGCGGTACCTGTATTTCTCTATCAGAGGCCAAAACTTTATGTGACTTCTCCTGAATGATAATTTAGTTTGAAAAAAAAATTAAGAAGGGGTGCCACGAAACTAGAATATAGATACAAACAATGCTTATACTAAAAATTAGGTATCGGATATGATAAAAATTGGCATTAATTATTTAATAATTATTTGATTCTGATTATCAATAAAAGAATTATAATTTTGAACTTTATCAAATAATTCTGATATTATTTTGAATATCAATTGGTCATCGATACAAGACTGCGCTTTACGTCATTGGATCAAGTGTTCAGAAAATTCTCTTATGGTCTTTGCTGATCACCTGTGCTTTGAATGTGGTTCCAAAGTTGAAGCTAACAATTCATCTAGCATGTAGAAAAACTAGGTGAAATCTCTCGTTTATATATTAGCCTAGGTAAAACAAAGATCCTGTCTGTCTCTACAAGATTCAAACTAAAAAAACATACTAGAAAAAAGCAGATTTAGACTTTGATGGTCACCACTACAGAGTATGCGACAGGGGTTTATAGATTGTATATATTCTGTACAGCCATATTTCACACTTATAGATGGCAGATACAAAAAAGTTTGCAATGGAAAAGGAACAGAATTGAGAAGATGCTCAAAAGACCTTGAAGACAGATTTGCCTAGAAAAGAAGTTTTCCACCTTAATTAGACTTATTGAAGGAGCCATGCATTTCACCTGCCTAGCCCTCAGTTTCTTACTGTTTGTCCAAATACTTCAGGCACACCTCAACGAATCGTGGAGTACAAATAAACACGAAAAGAACGAAACACATATTGACGCGCCACACATTTCCCAATAGATATAAGGGCAAAATATTGCAAGATATTGCATTAGAAGTTGCAAGCTACGATTTAGAAATATTGGGGCTCGAGAAAAAATCCATTAACGATGCTCCAAACGACTTCTAACGCATCGCAACAATGTTCAAATAATGTAAAACTATTTGTGATACGATTAATCACCCTCAAATTACCAACGTACTCAGAAATCAAGATATGGGGTAACTAGTTTCAATTGAATTTGTACAACAGACCTTGATATAAATTTGTCATGATGCCCAATTTTCATCTAATGCGAAACTCCTAGAAACTTCCATAGAACTTGGGTAATTCGACATCCCATAGAAAGGTTATCCAAAACCGAGTTTTTACATTCCCGTTACTCTGCAGTAGCGAAATACATAGTTAGGGTATTAACCTCTTGGGAGTCATGCTACTGCAGCACCTTAACAAGATACACCAATTAATGTTGGTGTTGAGCTGATCCACACATCAAACCTTAGTCCTAGTGGAAATTTTAGTTCAAAAATATATTTCATCACCGATTGAATTTAAAATGAAGCTGACATACCAGTTGTCGTTTTTTCTAGGTTAACCAGAGACGATAAAGCCATAGATTAGCCAAGTTTAATCACATGCTCCCCACAGTTCAATGTATAGGAGTTTTGAGGAAAAATATTAGAATTCTTGCCTTCGTTGCTTTATTCCGACAAGTCTCTTGTTACAAAGAACTTCTTGCTTGAAAGTCAGGGGTGGCCTCTCTTTCCCACCATGATATGGTGCTTTCCCGTATTTTCCCCCCTTTCCAGAACAGAATCACATTTTAGTATCTTTTCAGTTTCTTCCAGAGAAAAGTTCTACATAAAAGCTACAATATAGGACATTATCGGGGAGTTTACATTTTGCGGAAATTTCTAGTAGATTAGTTTTGTGGCTAAGCATTCATATTGGTTTAAATTAACAAGAATTAAAAGATTTTTATTCCTATGCTCATAGTCGTAACGAATGTTGGAACTTTGATTCTTATGAAATGTGTCTGACTTCATCTTGATTCAAGATTAGCTATCAATGTTGAATTGAAGCACATAGCCCTGCGTGAAATTAACAAAAACTATTAATTGATTTTGAACCACATGAAAACCCTTAAGAACGGACATATGACCCGGGAACAATCCAAAAAAAACAATAAGCTTATATCAAATGACCCATTGTTTCAAAGGTTTTCCACAGTACGAAACCTTTTTGTTGGTTATTTTCATCAGGGCGATGTTGCCAAATTCTTAATTTCTAATCACTGATTATCGTAATCAAATTTAAAAAGTTGAGGAATCATCATTTATTATGATTTAAAGAATGCTACTGAAAAATTTATCAAAAATATGAATACATCACAAATTGTAGGCAGTCAAGTGCTCTCTGTGAGTGCACAATTTGACTGATTCGAGGTGGAAATATTAATCTACTGCCCCCCTCATTCTAACTCATTTTCTAGTTATACTCTTGCTATAATGTTGCTACTGTAAATTCATGCTTTAGGACATAGTATATTTAAACCTCATGTATCTTTCATACCGAATGCCGGATTTCAGATAACTCGTGGCTACAGCCCCAACAATACACCCAAATTCTACTGAAATTAACCTATTCAATCTACTACATGAAATTCTACTCGATAATTTAGATTTTGATGTAACTGACGTTAATACCAAAGATAAGAACTTGTTTGAAGAACAAAAACCCAGCAACTTCATAATAACCAAGCTAAACATTAGTTATCAAGCACCAAGTTAGCAGGATTAAACTATTACTGTTTACAGGCTTTTAAGTTTTTATGAAATGTTTATCTAGCCTAAGAATTTGGAAATGAAACTAGTTTTCTTATATAAGAATCAATGTCTCAGATTTTTTCTGATATTTTGAGTTTACTTAGAATCACAAGCTCAAATGCTTAGGTAGATATTTATTTTTCATTATCATTATGGTCTAGAGAAAAAGAAATAGAACGTGGGGCGATGATTTTTAGATATCCCTTCAGTATATTTCCGAGTACTTCCTGTAGCCTCAAGATATTTGCTAACTTCATATCTTCCTACACTGATTTTTATTATCTAGAGTGCAGCCGTAATTTTAAAACTACTAAAAAATATTGGTGGGGACACCAAAATATGTGTCGAGAGGAAAAAAGAGATATAGGATGCACCACCCTCAGAAGCTTCAGCCAAAGGATTGTTGAATTTGTAACTACTTATTCCCAAGTTTTGTTTCACTAGATAAGACTTCTCAAAAGTAGAAATGTTGCCTAGCCGGAAAATGTGAAGCATATCGGAAAGATTGTCAAAAGTATTAAACAGAATTCCTGAATCATAAGTCGTTGAATCGAGGTCTATACTAGAATAAAGGTTGACACCACCTTAGCAAATGTCTCAACCACGCGGATAGTAACTTGAATAACATCAAGTGTTTTTTCCTCTAAATTGAAGAAGTCAGAATATCTTCTGACCCATGAAAACAAAAACAAAAGAAGTGTATGTTTTCCCTCCTTGTTGTGCGATAACTCGTAAAAACGTCCTTCTCCATTTGGGATATTTCGTACTCGTATCTTTTCTTATTTGCAGCAACTATGCAAAGTCAAAACCCTACTAGCAAAAAAAGCATAGGCTATGTGGCCCAGTTCCAATCGGTTACCGGTTCAAATCTTCCGTTGAATTCCCAACATGAAATCAAGAAAAACACCGAAACCAAAAGAAAAAAAAGATGGAAGATTCTATTCATTCATCAGAACCGATTCGTGCGGGAAACAGCTCGGGAACCCAATTACACCCAGTAGCAAGAACGAAGGCAATAATCAGTAAAGAAACTCATAAACCAGGATCAAGAAAGAAAAGCGATGTACACAAATATTTCTGTGCTTCTCCAACAAGACCTTTCTACATGAGATGCTTAACCTGTGCGAGAGAGATTAAAAGTGACAATGGATCTACTAGTGGGATGAGACGTCATGTAAAAAGCTTCCACACTGGTCATGATCTAGGACCAGACACAAGAGTAAAAAAAAGCAAAAGAGTTAAGCTGATGAGTTCTCCTGCAAAAGTTACAGTAAAAACTGTTTCTGCCCCCAAGCTTAACAAGAAAATGACGTTGACTACTACAAAGAAATCTAAAGACTATATTGTCGATTACTTAATTAGAGATGGTAATTTTGTTGAAGATTTAGCCAAAACAGGACTTAACCAACTTTTGCAACAATTTAAGGTATGTATTAACCATGATTATTTGGAAAGGTTACATCAAAATGTGTCTGAACGTCACAAGCTGGCAGTAGCAAGTATAAAGGAAATATTTCAGAATGATGCAGAAGTAAGTACGGTATCAGTTTTTATCGATTCCTGGAGTGCAGATGTATTTGAGGGATATTTATCAATTGGGGTGCAATATTTAAGTGCAGAGTTTCAATTGAAGAAGCATATTTTATCTTGTTCAAAGGTTATGGACTCATCATATTCCGAAATAATTGCAGATAAAATATATTCTGTGTTGAATGATTTTGGAATTGTGAAAAAAGTAAAGTTTATAACTGGAGAAAACTCTCATGAAATGAGCGAAGCAATTGCAATAGTTCGAAATAAAATATTAGGGAATGAAAACCCCGTTGGAATTGGATTTCCTTCTCTAGAAAATTTTCATATAGTTTGCTTAGGTAAATTATTGAATTCTTATTCGAAACAAGTTGTGGAGGCTTTTGAACCTACTTTGAGTAAATTAAGAGCTTTTTCCAAGTATTGGAGTTTATCCAACACTCTATCCCAATCGTGGGATTCAGCTGCAGTCAAAAGTATTCAAGGAAGCAGATCTTTTCTTTCTTCGCTGAAGCAAGAAAACATTGAACTTGGGAGAAAGCTTATTCCCCCTCCTTATATTATTAATAATTGGAAATCTGTCCTTGAGTTTATACACCAGATAACTAAAGATGGTAAGCTTATTCTTACTGCTCAAAATGAAGTTAGCAAGAATAATTCCGTTCCAGAACACGTGCTTTTAAAAAAGACAGATATAAGACTTGCAAATGTAGTGAAAGAACTATTAGAAGACTTTAAGCTCTTTGTTGATATAAGCTCAAAGGAAAATACTGTTAGTTTATCGTCTAGAAAAGTTGGATTTGATAAACTTCTCTCCACAATAGAAAACGTCAGAGAGACAATCTCCGAGATAAATTTTGCTAATAGTTTGAAAAACTATGTGAAGGACATAAATTTGTTTTTTTCAAGGCTAAAGTCAAGGATAAAAGAAGATTCAGATACACTACTTTCTACCCAAACTTTTCAGCTTTCTGAGTTGCTGGACAAAAGGTTTCCTAATAAAAACGTTCATTCCTCTAAAGAGTGGCAAAAAGATTATCAAAACTTAGTTACATATCTTCAAGAACAAGATTATACACCAGTTATTCACAAGGCTAGAGCTTCCCCTTTGGACCTCTTGCAAGTTGCTCAGCAGATGCAATCTACTTCGGAGGAAAAAGCAACCGAAATTGTCAAAGAAGTGACCGAGTTTCTGGATAGGACCTCTGTTCATCCGCAAGAGGATGTCTTAAATTGGTGGAAGAACAATGCCACTGATTTTCCAAGATTGGCTGCCGCGGCAAGAGAAATATTGGCTTGTCCGTCAACCAGTTGCTCCGACAATGTTATCTTTTCCCACGATGTGCGAAAAGATATGGATGGACAGATTGGGAGGGATAGAACCTTTATTAAGAGAATGGAACTGAAGAGTTGGATTTGGTCGTAAGGTACGTGCAGACCTGCCTACAAGGAATAATCCTCCTGTTGAACCAGTATCTTTTACGTTGTGCTTTAGTACAATGACATTGTTGTAGAAAAACTATAGACTAATACCTCAAATTGGTGCAACCAAGTGAACAGTACTTAACAGAATCTTTCACTTATGAATGGGGTAGCTTTTAAAGCCACTTTGGTTTAGTTCTTATTTTGTACATTGAGTCGGGGTTTCTAATGTGTATTCCTAATTGCAAAAAAATTATTTGGATAATTTTCTTGAAACATATTTTATTCTATTGAATCTATTGAGTAAACTATTTTGTATGAGAAATTCATAGCTTATGATTTTTCTAGCAGTATCTAGACTTATTCCCTAAGTTATTCATGGTGAGCAAGCTTTGGAAAAACTTGATAGGGGCTCTTATGTTCCTTAGTAAAACTTTTATCCCATATTTAACAAAAAAAACATATTCTTTCATGGCATATCTGCAGGGCTAAATCCTGCTTATTCTCTCATGAGGTAATTAAACGTTCCCCTATTAAAAGAGAAAATACTGAAGGAAAATCTTGTTGAAAAACATGCTTTTACGGGTGGAGTGTCAACAAAATTATAATGTATGGTCTAATACTGGGTATCTGAAACCATGTTCATTGACTCAATGAGGGGTACAGTTCCGGAAATCTGCGACCATCACCGAACTCTTGGAAAATTGCTATTAGTATAATTATATTTTGTGGTGTTGACCAGCATTATTATGGCTAATGATCCTCATTTTTTTCTCTAAAACAGCTTTACTCCTAATATGTCTTTGCAACCTTTGTTTGCTTGAATATATATTGTTGTGTGTCCGGTGGTCCTATTGTGTTAGCGTTAACATATTATATTATTTGTTATACTAACGGTACATGACGTGGCATGATGTTGTCTTGACCCAACCCAGTTTACACTTTATATACGACCGGTAAGACTGTGACGGCAATATCAGTCTTTTACCTTTTTATCACTAACCAACCTCGCTGCAGCCCCTCCTTTTAACCCTTAAGAGCAAATACCGTTTACCAAGTATTCAAGCCTGCACTAGTTAGTAATTTACTGATATTGGCTAGATTACTTTTATAGGCACTAGATTTCTGCCCCGATGACAAGTCAGTACTTTTCCTCGAATTCTCTTTGGTTTTAGATTTTTAATCTCCTACTTAATTATTTAGTACTCTAAACTGCTATTTCTAATGGATCTTAAGGACAAAGCTTTTTTTATTACAGGTCAGTATAGTAATAAATAGATATTGGTAGCTTAGTAAATGACAGTGATTTTGCTAAAAAAATCTATAAACAATGTGCAGGGAAATATCCAGATACTAAACTTATTGCCTCATTCTTTTTTGCGGCAACAAATACCCATCATGCTGAGTCTGCTTTGAGCAAATCAAGGAGAAACTTTTCTATGTCTACATTTAGAACTTTGGTGATCTTATAATTCAGTTCTGATATTTTTTAAATAAAGCAGAGTTTTCTTATTTTTATTTGCGAGTTTGGTGACTTAACAACAGAACCTCAGCCATCCTGTGAATAATACACTGCAATTTTAGAACAGTCTTGGTTCAGGTTGCTTCTTTAACTCAGCGGAACACTCTTGCCACTAAGGGTATACTTGGAAAGAACATTTTTATTCTGAATTCTCAGAAGTGATGATATCAATCTGCGACTCAACTAATAGAAGTTTCTAGTACCATTTACGTTTTTATACGCTCTATCACTTTGTTAAGGAGCATGAATTTCATGTGGAAGTTCTATCGGGGATGAATACAATAATTCGTTTAAGGAGATTAGAACCGACCTTTCATCTTTAACGTGTCGATTGTACCCTCTCTACAACTACTAACACCCATAAGACATGTTATCTCCACTAGATGCAAGGGTCCTTGCTCTACTCTATAAATTTCACCAACGAAGAATCAGAAGAAAAAAATTCGGGAAGATTTGATCAAGCCAATATGGTTTCGGCATTACTAAATACAAATTTATATTCTCTGCAAATTCAATACTGCGTCTGGATCCTATACACTAACAAAAATATCCCAAAAAGTAAAAGAGTGTGCATAACATTTAAAAACTTATAATGCTCTAGCTAGATATAAATCTTATTTAATTTATAGGTACGAAAGGTTATTGGTTCAAATTAGCTCTATCCAGGGTTACGATAATTGGAGGTAACTAGCATCAAGTTAATCCGTGGACCAACCCCTTGTTCTTGCCATGTAGCAAAATTTAGTTTTTGAGGGTCAATAATGAAATGAATTGCCGTGCATCATCGCAACTAAAAGTCTACCTGTTGTAAAGATCCACACACCTAGATGCTGAAATATTTTGTTATAAGTAAGCTAGGCTAGAGGAAACGTTCAATTAACATAGACAATCAATAAAAACCTTACATCTTCCAAGTTTATCATGTTTTCTAAGTCAAATTCTCTCAGAATGTAATATGACAGGCAATAAAATTACTTATATTAGTACTTATCAGCTTCCCTGTGTATGTAAAGTATAGTTTTGCTTACTCTTTTTTCATGATTCCTTATACAAGTCTTCCTCCTAGAACTCAAACGTTATACATCCTTTGAATAAGGCGACGACCTCATATGAATAAATGCAAGCTTCTCCGATGAAGGCAGATGCTCACAATATTAGAGAACTTTAAGTAGTTCTATTTCATTCAAGGATACATTTGGAGCTCATTTGATAGCATAATGCCACCGTGCAACTTAGAGCTATTTGGTATAGTATATTTTTAATCTCTAAAAGTACTACACGAGTTATCCAATCAGCTGAAAGGCTTCCTGCTGCATCAGTTGGTACGTACAGTAAATAAACTATGCTGATATAACACTTTCAATTTGATGTAACGAAGCTTATTTATTAAAACATTTAATAGGATTATCTCTCCTTTTTACCGTATCATATATTCCTCTCATCTACCTTTTAGCTTTATTGTAACTAAGCTAAATTTTCTACACATTTCTACATAATTAGCGTAATGTAACTTTCACTGTTGGACAGGTTCGTAAATGAGAAAATACAGCACGTGAAGGTTAGGGTTTACGCAATGTTTTTTCGTTTCTTGCGTTGAAATTAAATAGAATAAAATATTTTATAGAGATATGAAAATAACTTTCTGTGTAGATTGCAGTTAACTGTTGATAGCGGATGATAAACTGGGTTATATTCGCTATTCATAAGATATTAATATGTTTTTGCCAATACTAGGTAACTTAAAGCATCAATCTCTCCCTCTCTCTATATATACATAATTTTATACTCAAATTAGGTTAACAGATGGACATCAAAGCATAATAGCTTAACAGTAATAGTCGTGTGAAAAGAAGACCAAACTTATATTTGATCTACATTAGGCCTTCGAAGACCTGATATTCCTTGGCATATTAAGGAACGAATAGAATATCCAGGCATAATAGGAAAACTAGAAGTCTTGTTCTACTCGTGAAAACATTACAACTTTCCCGTGGAGAAGACACATCCATTAAATAAACTCAATCGAGAGAGTTAAGATTTGGTATTTTCTATTTTCCTAAGTATTTCTTGCGAATTAATTTATATATCCATATTGTGATCTTCTGAGTCTAAGTAATATTAGTACTACAGCACGATAATGGATGAAAAACAATCAATATAGGCTTCAACGTGGAAATTGTTCTGCTTATTGTGATTTAAAGAATTGTTCAACTCATTGGACTAGTAGATAGAAGTCGAAAAGTTTTTGTAAAGTAGCACAAGTTGTCCCAATTAATTGATCAACAGTCAAACGCACCAATAGAGTGAAAGTGAAAGTTGCAGTATGTCTTCAAAAATATATGGGTAGCTTGAACTATAGATGATGACGCATCTTGATTTTATAAATATCTTATGAAGTTTGTGCTTTGAGTTTTGATGAACAGAAATGGTAGAAGGAAAACCCACTTTCGAGAGTTTATACTCAAATAACCTCGTAACAAAAAAAGAAACGAATCCGTATCTACTAGTCCCTTCAATACAAAAGGTAATCTAAAACCTTTTAATTTGAACTATTCCAATATTTTGGTGAAATAAGTAGAAGGTCCAACAAAGGCCTTCCGATATCATAAACATTATTGAAATAACCCAAAAGATCACCCCCGCTCCAACTAAACTTGAAGCCTGTTATGACAAATCTTTCCTATTCAAAAAAAGGCTCGAGGTATTAGACCATTAATTATCGATAGTCATGGATGAAAATACAGTCTAACTTTCTAAAGGAAGTGACCATATCATTTTCCAAATTGCATTTGTGAATCTATGTGCCTTTTGGTGGGGAAAAATGAGTATACACTAAAATTAGATAGAGCTTCTCAAATGAACTGAATTGTTTAGTATCCTCCATGAGAAAGCCGAAGCATGCTTTCTATCGACATTATAATATGTATAAATCAGAAGTTTTGTAATGCTATATCCACACAAAATTTGAATAGGCTTATTGCAAATTATTAAGGATGTTCTTGAGACTTCGGAACAGATTTCTGATCCATAGAAATATAGAACTGGTGCAATACCCTTCAATCTAGGCCTTGCGCCCAGTAATATTTTTTTAGAGTGATTAAGCAAAGCGTTAACGCAAAAACGAGCTTAAATGGCCATTCTAAGATAAATGATAATTTAAAGTTTAGTTTTTTTTTGTGTACCCAGAAATAATACTGAATAGTTGAGCCATTTATATTATAGCAATACAAAAGCTTTTGACATCAAAAAAATTAAAAAAGCAAACTACTTTCTGGCTATGTTTGACTTGTAATGAGACTTCTTACACCCTTTACAATTTTAAAACAATTCCCTCTGAGGTAAGTACCTACAAACAAATACAACCAATTTCATCATGGAAGTCACAGGTTCATAATATGTTGCACCATAAGGCTCACTTGAGAGCCTCGTTTCTTTTACAAATGTTTGTAAGTCCAGGAAGAAATTCCTTTAATAGTTTTTTAAAGGTTGGATTCGTAGATACAAATACGCTACACTTGATATTTAACTCTTCAATTCAGCTCAAGTGCAAATATTATATAATCTTAGGTAAACTTTTTGAACGATATATTACCGCTATTGACTCATGGATGTAGTTCATATCTAATAAATGTTGCCACCTATGAAGGGGGAATTTTTTTGAGGATGCTTATGTTTAGGTTAGCACTTCTAATTTCACAAAGATATTAAAACAGTTGCAAAAAGGTTCAAAACCAGTAAAACACAAAGGAATCAAACTAAAATAACATGCAAAAATGAGAATATGAAAAATAATGGCGGACTAGTAACAACTAGTGGCCTTAATATAGTCCTCTAGACACACTACTAGAGCACATATAAGAACTTTTAAATCGCAGTTCCCAGAGAAACTTTATTTTTGGCTTTCTTGGTGTGAAACAAAGCAGAAATAAAGTTGACGGAAGCAGAACAACTGTAGGGATTTATTACACGCTTATACATGCTCTCAAATCGTTATAGAAAATTATTCTCTATACCTGACACAACAACGATAGCCAAAATGTCGCAAGAGAAACTGGAACCCTGAGAGGATCCTATCAGTCACGCCATGTGTGCCATTTAGATTGATTACATGGAAGACACAAGATATACGATCATACCAGAGGATGCGCTCAAGCAATCAACATTAATTACTTCAATAAAAATAGAGGTCGTTTAGAGTTCGACCATCAAAACCAAGTCGTTTCGGAAAACTGCAAAGAATGTATCTATATCTATTTATTCTTTCCTGGCTACTTCAACAGTGACGTTTATAACTTTATTTAGGTGGGTATACCGCCCAGCTAATTTACATATCTCCCTTAATTTTGCAGTTGTCTCTTCTCTTAACCAAATATATTTCTCAGTTTAGGCCAACTGTCCCAAAATGTATGATCTTTCAAGTACGCAAGAAAAAAAAGATCTATGGTTATAGAAGCCATATCAAGCAAAAAGAACCAGGGAAATTTTGGGCAAAATGATTCGGCGTAAATCTCGCAAATCAAACCAAATCAAGAAGAACCGAGAAGAAGATAAAGCAAGACTTGACCAAGAAAAATCGGGACGAAGATATTATACAAATAAAAGTCCCTATATTTACATTGCCCTAACATATTTCAAACCAATAATTCCGTATTTCAAGAGCCTATTTCAATAGACTGCAATAATATGAATTTTATGACAAGTGCAGACTCAAGTGAGAATCAAAGATATAGAGGTAAGCAGATAATGAACCGAAACTTCGAAGTGGAAGAATCAACAACACCAAAGCCTAAGAAATTAAGGAAGGCAAAATCTTCTGCTACCAAAGCGTTAAAGACAACGGCATCAAGAAGAAGAAGTGAAGTTCATCAATATTTTGTGGATATTCCAGGCAAATCTGAATACAGGCAGTGTATTACTTGTGGAGCGGAGATTAAAACTAACAATGGAAGCACTACTGGGTTAAGAAGACACGTTGCAAGTCATGATCGCAATGCCATTGGTGCGAGTCCTAGAAAGAAATACAAACCAAGTACCCCCTCAGGGTTGCGTACTGGATCTGACAAAGTAAAAAGAGAACCAGGTACTTCAACTAAGTCATCTAGTAAGCTTAGTTTAAGTGCACCGTCAAAATCTTTTGAAGAATCAATAGTTGACTCCTTGATCTCGGAAAAGTTATTTATACAGGACTTGAAAAAATCTGGTTGGAAGAAATATTTTGACTCAAGTAGGACTGCCTTGAAAGAAAGAAATTTGAATAATTTACATAGTTTAGTGAATATGCGTTACAGGAAAGCACGCGAAGGTATTAAAAAAATATTTAAGAATGATACTGAAGTTAACTCGTTATCTGTGTTTGTTGATTCTTGGAGTACAGATGTATTTAAAGGATATTTATCTATCGGGGTGCAATACTTGAGTTCAGAGTTCCAGTTGAAAAAGTATATTTTATCTTATGTTCAAGTTTTGGGTCCGTCTACTTCAGAAATATTGGCAGAAAAAATTTTCTCCGTGTTGAAAGATTTTGGTGTTGTGAAAAAAGTTAAGCTAATCACAGGAAATAATTCAGGAAAAATAAGTGAAGCAATTGCAATAGTACGGAATAAAATACTGGATGAAGAAGACTCTGTTGCATCAGGATTTCCTTCTCCAGAAAACTTTCATATATTCTGCCTAGGAAAAATATTAAATTCCTATTCAAAGGAAGTTCTGGAATGTTTTAGCCCTACACTAGAAAAACTAAGGGGATTTACTCTGTACTGGGGCTCATCAAAGACACTTACGGACTCATGGGATACTGCAGTTGTTTGGAGCATTCAAGAAAATGGGGCACTGTTATCCTCACTAAATATGGATCACAAAAAGGTTGAATCAAGTTCTGATCTTTTACCTCTTCCTTATATTGCGAACGATTGGTTCTCAGTTCTTCAGTTTGTTCAAAAGTTCGTTAAAAATAGTAATCTAATTTTAACTACGCAGTCAAAGGCAAGGCAAAATGTTGTAGTCCCTGACTCATTTCTTCTTGAGCAAGAAGATCTCGAAGTTGTTAAAGTTATTTTGAACTTATTAGAAGATTTAAGACTGTTTGTAGATATAAGCTCAAAAAATTATACTGTAACTCTGTCATCTAGAAAACTTGGATTTGACAAACTCATGAAAACTATTGAAGATGCAGAAATTAAGATATCTGATATGAATCACGGAAATATTGCCAAAAAGTTTAAACAGTACTTAAAAGATATTTCCAATTTTCTTGGGAATTGGAAATCTACCTGCGAGGAAGATGCAGACTCTATTCTTTCTACTCTTCCTTTTCAGTTAGCTTCATTGCTGGATAAAAGATTTCCACATTCAAATCTTCATTCGTCAAAAGAATGGGAAAACAACTATCAAAATCTGATTTCTTATGTTCAGCAAATGGATTATGTACCTAACTTTGCGGCAAGTGGCTCCTCAACGTTAGAACTTTTGCAGGTTGCGCAGCAAATGCAGTCAACACCTCAACAAAATGCTACTGAAATTGTAAAAGAAGTTACCGAATTTTTAGATATGAACCCAATTAATCCCAGAAGGAATGTATTAGATTGGTGGAAAGAAAATATGAGCATGTTTCCGAGGTTGGCTCTGGCTGCCAGACAGATCTTATCCTGTCCATCCACTAGTTGTGCGGAAGACCCTGTTTTTTCTCATGAGCTCCAGGTTGATATGGATGGACAGGTCGCCAGAGACGAAACCTTTACTAAGAGAATAGAGCTGAGAAGCTGGCTTGGATTATAGAGTTTTTTCTCAAGGTATCCATTTTAAATAACAAAGTTTATTGAGATTGTTTAATTCTATTATTCCAATGTAACAAAAATTTCTGGGTTAACAAGGATGTTCTTCTTTTCCAAATATGTCAAGCCTATATTCAGAAATTTTTCTTTGTCTTCTGTGTAGTTTCCATTCTGGAGAAAGGATCTGAATTTTGCTCTCAGTTTCTTCTTCATTAGGATTTTTCCCTTTTTATCTAAATCTGGGAACTTAAGATTTCCCTACAGTGAAAAAATTAAAAGAAATACCTTTTGTTTGAAGAACTCAAGTAATGAGGAAACTATCTGCTTAACTTGCTCCACCTCTTCTAAGTCACTCTGAGCACTGCCTAAAAGGTTTGAAGCCTCTTTGGCAAACTTCTTATCACCGCAGCATTGCAACAACTTGTGCACGCTTTCTAGTTCTAAAATTTCCTTTGTTGCTGTGTTCTTCTTTAAGAGATAAATCTTTGAGGTTAGCAGTATCAACTTATCCAGCTTTTCTTTCATTAATGCTTTGAAATATTTTTTGCCCATCTCATTTGACACCCTAAAAACACTAAAAGCACTTTCTGCAAAATATATAAAACAACTTTCTGTTACATTTATTTCTTCATCAAATAAGCACAGAGCATAAAATTCCCGTCTATATCCTTTAGCTCGCTCAAAATAGTTGGAGAATTCGGCATCTAGCTTCGCGAACTCTTTGTTTCTTGCTTCTTTTTCTAGCTTACTTTTTTCCTTGCACAAAGCATCAAGTTTCATCTTATAATCTTCTAGAAACAACTGCTGAAACCTGAACCTACATTCCAAGAAAATAGCCCTTGGGATTGATTTATCCTCTTTAAGTATATTAAGTTCCTCCATGTTTAGAATAAGACCCTCTATTGCTTTCTCTTTAGATCTAAAAGCATGAATAGATTCCGCAAGCTCAAATTGCTTTCCAAGTTTAAAATCTGTTGTGGCTGATCTCTGTCCATATTTTGAAACCTGTGAAGAAATTCGCTTCTGAACTAAGTCAAGAAAAGTGCTCGAAATAAAATATTGCTCTGCTACTACATAATTATTTAATGGGACCTTCTCTTTCTCCAACATTTCCCTAATTTCCTTTTTGAAAAGATTATATGGACTAAAATAAGTATAAAATGATACCAAATCATCTGTGATTTTTCCTGTTGAAAGATCTACCAAACGGTTTTGAACAAGACTGTAACCCTCTTTAGATAATGTAACATTGCCCAGAATTTTTGCACTCTTATTAAAATTACGCAAGAAAATAGAATAATCGTCAAATTCAGGTAATAATTCCCTAATGTGTTCATTTTTCATAGTCTTTTCTTTCAACTCGGTCATAATGTACTTGGACCTTTCTTCAATAAATGAAGAAGGGACAAACTTATTTTCTAAAATACAAAAGCAAGTACTTTTCAAATACTCTTGAAACTCAGAAAAGGAAAAATACGGGGCACCAGGGTAGAACTTTTTGAGATCAGTATTTATCTTCTCCATAAGAAGCACTACAGGTATAACTTTTGTAAGTTTCACAAGAATACTTTCGGCATGAGCTTTCCGAGTCTCATAAAAGCGCTCAGATATGGCACATTCAGAGAAAATTTCAACCTTAGTGTCAGATAAGATTTTTATGAAAACTTCTGAAGAAAGCTTTTTTGGCATCTTTTTCTTCTCCAGGGTTTGTGCAAAGTTGAGAAAACCAGTTGAGTCCAAACAATCTGAACAATAGTCTCGGATTTCCGAAAGAGTGCTACTACAGATAACAAAATTATTGAGAATGAAGAAATCTTTCTGTCCTTTAGACTCCTTGAAATATTTTTCTATTTGGCTTAAAGATATTCTAGTTCTGTGAGCGAGGTCTTCGAAAGAACAAGACCCTGACAATATTAAACCTTCATTTATGATGGATGAAATATTAGATCTCGCAAACATAAATGTTTCGTCTGCTGAAAGGGATACTTCTGGTCCAAGCCATCGGCAGAGATCCATAATGTTCTATTTCTTTCTTCAAGGTATTAACAGTTGTTGATTGTTAGAGGAACCGGGATAGTAATTCAATTCCCGGTCAAGGTGCACGATATCCCGCCAATTGCCATTCCCTTTTTCCGAGAAAGCATAACCGGAACCGTTTCCGTGGATTTCCCGTTTTGAAGAAATCCCTTCCGATAGACATTTCTAATTTCTCGATTCTCCCACCCGGTATCAATATACTGACGGTAATGCACTACGAAGATATCTGTCTTAACTTTTTTCATTACCTAAACAAAACATATTGGAAAGGGAATTGTAGTTTTTATACTCCGGAGTATTGTCCTCCACTTTTTTAATTGGTCGAACGGGGAATTGGACCACATGGCTAATAATCATTCTTTAACAAAATCAAGAACATGAACAAAAACGAAATAAATAAGAACGATATTAAAGCTGTTCAAAAACATGGGAAAACAAAAAAAATACCGCGAAATTAGTTTAATGGAACCAAACTAGAGCCACTGCCTCCACTGAGAGGTTGGAAATCTTCATGCAGCTTATTGGAGCTCAATTTAGATGGAGAAAAGAGTATCCTACTACTTTACGCTCGATGAAAGTTACCCAAAAGTTATTGTAAGAAATAAAATATTTATAAGATGTAAAGCTCAATGCAGTGAAAGTGCTAATTATACATTTGATGTTAATAGTGAGAATGATCCTAAACCATCTAAATACATTTTCCAAGTTAACAGCACTAAACATGAAGACCATGACACAGGACTTTACCCAAAACTAAGAAAATACCAAGAAGGGTTACCTGATGATGAATTTAAGTTCATTGAAAAACTTGGTTTGGCTATCAATTCAATTAGGACTGCCATTTTAGCAGTTCATGAAAATTCTCTTGGCATTTATTTTGAAAAATACCTTGTTAGAAGAGTAATGAGAAAAGCTAGAGATGAAGGAAACTTAACTGAAAATATAAATATGTGTTGCTTAGTGAAATGCTGAAGAAGCTCTCGCAGTAGAAGAGGTACATTTAAATCATATTTTAAAAAAACAACAATAGTTAAACCTACAGTACAAGGGATAACTTTTCAAGAACATCCACAAAAAGAATTAACAAAGAACTACCGAGACTATTCAGATGGCTACAATAGTTGGTCTTTCAAGATATCAATTGCTGGCAATGTTTACAATGGTTTTGACTGCAATTCACACACTGTTAACTTTGGCTACACTTTCATGGAAAAAGAGATTTTTTTGAAGCAGTTCGTTGTCTCAGGGGTTTTGGTCTAACTCCACTTTCTGTAGTGATGAGTGATGGAAGTCCAGCTCTGGCTGAAGCTGCAGCACAGTTAAAAGCTGCCCACGCTCGATTCATTAAGCACTTTGCAACTACATTGGACTCAGCTTCAAAGAGTCTTTCAGGTAGCCAGTTTCTGCATTTTAAGATCAGCTTGCAAAAAGTTCTCTTTCTTTGCTCTGATTTAGAAAGAGTTCTTAAAACCCATCTTCAGCACTTCCTACATAATCACCAACGTGAACATCAGCAGGAATACCTGAAAACCTTAGTAAAAAGAAAAGAATGCTATGCTGGACCTACACTATCAAAATTTTTGCGCTTTCTCATAAATCTAATTAAAAGATTTCGTTATTCCTTCAATGTTGAAAAGAAGCAGGGATTAAAACAAATTCTAAAGATAAAGGCTCTGCATCATCTTCTAAAACATTATTATCAAATGGTTTGAAGATAGTAGCATGAAACCTTGTCATGAATAAAGTATCTGATCAGGAAGGGATTAGAGATGTCTAAAAAAACTAGAAGTTTAATGAGAGAGCGATTAGAAAAAGTGTTTGGATGCTACATAACCTTGGATCATTGAAACTTTAAGTATATCATCATAGAAACTGTCAATATGAAGGATGTTGATTTCAATGTTGAAATTCGTGTTGTCAATGGGTTTTTATATACAAGATATTCCCGTTCCTTCTGGCTTAGCTTAGACATCTCTTGTAGATATTATGCCGGCATTTGCCACAAGGAAAAGCGAAAATAGACTGCCCAGGCTAATCTTCTTCCTAGATGCGATTTTCATCGTCATCCGCTTTATATTCCAGCTTTAAGAGGATTCGGGAGAATAGAATCTTCAAGGACCAAGGGATTAGACTTTAGGGTCAAGTTTTCATTGCTTGGAATGCTAAAAGTACCAACACAGCCATCAGTCAAATATTTTCAACTGCTTTTTGTGTATGAAGATTTATACACATAAGCGAATAGGAGTGAAGAAGGGCTGAAGAAAGCGTTCGCGACTGTTGTGAAGATGTTTGATGCTCTGAAGAACAATTCAGACGGACCGTTTTCAGATGTTGACTCATCACGGCAACTATCAATAAGTTTGAGCTCGCCTAGGAAAAGAAAGCGGAGACAGAAACCAGATGAAGGAACATTACAGAGTGGGCTGGACCTAAGTTGGATTTAAACGCATGAATTTTCTTTTGTGCTAGCTCACATAATGGATATTCAAAATAAAAAACGCAGAGGCCTATCCATACAGAAAAGCACATCCATCACTTGAATTTTCTATATGTGCTCATTCAACTCACTAACGATTCAACAACATAACTCCATGTCATCAATTCCAATAAAATACTATTGGTGAAGAAAGTGCCATCGGGTACCTACTATAGCCCACCTTTTTCTCTCTAGTTTAACAGAGCTTAGGCCAATTTATCTCTTGGAGGTTCCAATTCCATGTTATATTTTCGATTAATCTGTTTTTTAATTGAGTAATAGTTTCATTTTAAAACGTATTTTGAAGCAATTTACGTATCTCGCTCGGATGACCTGTCAGTACGAAGGAGCTGACATACTATCTGTTCCTGCTCTTTTCTGTATTCCTATTTGTATCTCCTTCATATCTATGAACATCCTTCGTTGGGTCTTCTTTTGGTTTCTTTCCTTCATCAACCTTAGAACATTTTTCTGTTCACTTCAAGTTTACTAGTTCTAGATTTTCTATTTTGCGAAATATGTTTTTGGGAAATGAAACTATCTAATTAAAAAAGTGAGATACAGTGCTCGACAGCATTAAAACCATTTCCGTAGGAAACGTGACAAGAAACAGAAATAAAGCTTACCGAGTTCAGTACAAAATTATTACAGACTGCGAAATTATTGGTTTTCAACTTCCAACATTAACCCACATGAACTGAGTTAAACTGAATTTTGATGAGTATTGTTCGGAACAGGGCAAATGACACCAACTAAAACATTGATGGTGTCTTACAGGTGGCCAAGAGGGAAACGAAAATATTTATCGCATGAAACCTTTGAATTGAGAAACTTTACATAATAAGAAAACATATTGGTCTTTTCCAGTCACTTATTGGTACATGATTGTTATGTCTTATTCAATGGCAAGTATACCCAGAACTCAAAAACTTAATTTTTAACCAAGTTATTTAGGGTTTGAAATGATATGTATATTCTTTCTTCTTTTCTCTTTTTCTTTTGCTTTTGCTCTCACTTTTGGTACCTTCCTAACTTAGACTTCTAATATACCATCCTTCAAATAACCTTCTTTACAAAGCCCTTCTCATCAAACCAAAAATGTTACCCTCGAAAACTAACCTAACAAAGCCTTTTCTCATAAACTAAACAACTGCCAACAGGATACCACAACAATGATGCTCAATTGAAGGTAGTAGTACGGATAAATATATAAAGCCAAGCGCTAGTAGGAATTGTATGGGGATGCAGAGTTTAAGAGAATTCTGTACCTTGAGTATAACTTAATCTTGATATTAGTCCAACTATTTATTTCTTCTCGTCTAGAAACTAGTAAACATAGTTCAAGGTCCATAAACAGATCTTTAAATGTGAAGGTTATGAATTAGAAATGTGTACATCACGCCAATACTATACCAATTTAAAAAAAAATTCCCATAGAACCTCTTTAGCATAAAGATCTAACGTGAGAACCCAAGCTTAGTTAAAAACGGGTAGTATAAACAACTGCGTAAAGAATGTCATGAAAATTTGTTCAATTTTCTCAGCTTTAACTTGATATGTGAGAGAACATATCATCGTAGATTAAACTCGGAAAGAAACCCCATAGAGTCATTACAAATAAGCCTCATATAGTTACTTATTTTCTATTGATGAAAGTAATACCTGGGACTTAGTAGGAAGCAGGAATCTGCAATGCCACAAACAATATAACTAGGCAAGCCTTTCTATGGGTTAAGGTCATAGCGATAGAGATAATTAAAACTTTTCATAAGGGTAAGATGTCAATGATGACTAACAATAGATTTTATATATAGTTATCATCTCTACAGGCAAATTTTCGTCAGACACTGCGTTTGAATTGACATTAATTGCAGCTTGAAATTTTTCATAAAGAGAGGAACGTATATGACAAAAGGTGTTGAGAAATCACCCTTGTTGTAGGAGAGATCTGAGAATGAGTGCCAAAAGAATATCGGCTATTAATCATTATTTAAAGGATTTTCTTGAAGTCTCAGGTTTATCCTATAGCAGAAGATAGTTCTACTAGAAATATTAAACCAAAGTGGGGAAAAGGTATGCTTTTAGAGAATTAAATTAGTATTTTCCATTCTTGTTTCTCCTACTAATAACTGTATTAGCATCTAAGTATCACGTTTTATGGTTAGTTTCAAATTATAGAATAGTGCAAATAATTTTCAAGAATTATTTTTTCTCAAGAAAACTCGCTTCAATACATTTGTTTCTTAATTTAAAAACAAATTCGAGCCGAAGAAATATATTGGCGAAGAAGTAGTTAAATTCAATAAGACTATTAAGATTTACAATCCTGTTGTCTAGCATCAAATTGTTCGCTCTTTTTTTATGTCTTTCAGCATCTCCTTTGAAACATCTCTATAGAATGTTATCTTGTTATAAAAGAAAGCGCCTTAATATTACCAGTGCTAACTTTCTAGTTAGAAAAAAAAAGATTAACACCCACTTCAGATTTTTTTATGATGTAAATTGATCTACACTTATCTATTAAGGCCGCAGTTGTTGAATAAATCCTTCAGATACATAGGAATAGCAACATGAGCGCTTTTATGTTATAACGGGTATAATTTAAATGATGATGAAGGGACTTGGTTTCCAATGCACACACTGAGGTGGTATCTGTATTCGATCTTGTGGGATAGCTTCGGGGTACTACAACCTGGCCCAGTAATCCCATACTCGGAAGCAGCATCAAAGGAGGGAGAAGCTTAGAAGGCAAAAAGGCGGTTTACATCCTTTGCATGGACACGTCAAATCCTGAAGTAATGTGCATAGTTCTATTCCCCAGATTTACAGTCTTAATATTACAAATGCCTAGGTTTCTGATGGATGCCTATACTAGGTCACGATTGTTAGAACTCAGGCTTAGGAGATTTGCAGAGCTTTGGACACCCTTTCTCATCTTCAAAGCTTCTGCTAAGAAGTTGCTTTCAAAAAAATTGCTAAATAAATAGATCAAGTAGCATGAATCCTGTTAACGCCTTTTATTTTTTCACCCTCATTATCTTATTCGAAGATAAAGCCTTTAATACTTAAGAAGAAACTTATTGCTTCAAAGCAGTTAGCTTGCTCACCTACAAGTGTATTGGAAAGTGTTATTGGGAAGTATAAACTCCAGCGTGAAAACAAAACCGGTTTGTACTAACTCAACGTTGTGATTATGATCTTTTGCTCCACTTAGAACTGTCAACCCATAGTTGACACATATAGTCTATGGGATGCTCTCACTGAATAATGTGCCATAGAAGATAGGAAACTATTACGCGAGATACAGTGGTAGTTTAATTATGTATGGATTCATACGCATGCGCACTTGGGAGTTATTATCCAACTAACAACATACATGCTCCTGTGAAACTGAAGGCAGATTCAAAAAGCTGAATATCATCTAAAACTGAATGGCCAAGTTTGTTTCGATACTAACACATGGCTAAGAGTTGAGTGGTTTCATCCTCCATTCATGATGTATCATAACATTTTTTTTGGGAAGAGCAGTAAATGTACAGGAAGTTTGCTTAAATTGATATCTGGTGGAAACAAACAGCAGCGAAGATCCATGTGTAGGTCTTTGGTCGTGAAGGATTGTATGATGGGCAATGTGAGCACCCCGCATACATATGATATGCACTATGTACAGCTTAAATTTTATGTTGAGCAGTTAGAAATCCCACGATTATTGAGAGCAACTGCACAGGTACCAATTGTGTTATCCCATATCAACAAGAGTTCAGTTACCTTTCCTTCAACAGCTAAGCAGCAAATTTAGAGTTTTCTGTATGGAACATACCAATGCAGTTGAGACGTAAGTAAACGTTAATAATAAAGAAACGCAGTTAAAACACAACAAGTGTGCCCAAAGGAATTAAGACCTTACTAAGTATGAATGGCTTAACAACCCGACCATGTAAACTAACACATTCAGCAAAGTTGAAGCACATTTTAATTTCGTAATATATTTGATCAACCTTAGGCAATCTGAGTAAGTCGAGTGTTAGACCACATGGAAACAGTACCTTTGAGCCGGTAAATCGACCTAGTAATCTGTTTCCCGCACAATGGATTTCATCCATGCTAGTAACCTAGTCTTCATCCGCCAGACAACACCTGACAAAGTATTCAACTTGGCTGCAACGTGGGTAACCAATCCCTAACTGTACTAGAACAGGTTATCCCCGAAGGCAGATGTTTAGATTCAAACAACTATAACAAAAGATATAATACTTTTTTTTGAATATGGACAATATATTGAAAACAAGTTCTGCATCGTTTACAGAATTCTCTTTGTCCTGGATGAAACTGAGCTCTGCATTTTCTATGTAGCTTGAAAGCGGTTTGAATATGGCAAATTCGCCACTAGCAACAATTTTCAACAACTTAACCGTGGTAAAAAATCAATAGTACCAACACTGCTAAACATATAGGGTAAAAATGTATAATATTTAATTAACATTCGACTTAGATCTTTAGAAATAGTACTTGTTAGAAGGAAAATAACAAAATAAACATCTGTATCCTCTTCATTTCTACAGAACCCAATGTAAAAACGAAGATCTATCCAAATCCTTAATCTAGCGACCTTCTGCAAGGAAAACCAAAAGCAAATATCAAATATTGCACCTAATTATTGAGCAACCATAGTTTCTGAGCACCAACTTCAGTATGATAGCTCTACCAGGTTAAAGATAAATATTTTCATCCCACTGATTTTTTCAGCAATTGGTTCTTTGGTTCACGTTAAAGAGCTGCTCTTAGGTTCATAGTGTAAATACTTGATGGCATCAGCCAGAACGTTGGCTACAGAAATTTGAGTAAGCTTCGGCAAACTCTTAGCTTTTTCTTCGCTCACTGGAATTGTGTTCAATACAAACATTTCATCTATGCTACTATTCTGTAGCTTTTTTGCAGCATCGCGGCCAAGAATAGGATGTGTTGCGTAACAAAGCACTTTCGTAGCTCCATTTTGCTTGACAGAATCAGCCGCTCTAATTGCGGTCTTTCCGGTATCTACTAAGTCCTCTACGATTAATGCGATACTGTTTTCTACTGTACCAACACATTCTACAATTTTCTCAACCTTACCATTTGCATTTACTTTAGCGCTAGGTGTTCTAATAATAGTAGCAATTCCGATATTTATATCCTCAGACAACATGCCTCTCTTTTTCAACAATGAGGTTATCTGAAGCTTAAAATTTTGTGCTTTGGGAACACATGCTGCATGAGGGGCAACAATGACAAGTCTTTTCTTCTGCCGTATCTCTTGTTCTATTTTCAAGGCGTCGAAAATATCCGCGACCATTGTTTTTGAAGTATCTATATACTCCACATTTGTTCTTCTAAACAAACCTTTGGCAAAATTAGGAACTGAGGATTGCATGTCAACCAACACAATCCGATCCAACCCTACGGCTTCTAACATTCTCGCCACATCAGAGGCAGCAAACATTGAAACTAAGCCTTGTTTCCCGAGCTGCTTATTTACAAGACCCAAAGTTGACAGTTCAGTATCTCGACTTGCCCTGCGTCGAAGCCCAATCTTACTTGAGGATGTATGTGTGCCAGCTTTTGAGTTGGGGCCACTCCTGACGTAACCAAAGTATGGAACAATTACGGTAACTCGCTTTGCGCTCGCTAATTTTAAAGCAGAAACAGTTAGAAGTAGCTCAATCAAGTTTTCATTAACAGGTGGGCAAGTAGGTTGAATCAAGTAAACATCTTTTCCCCTAACAGGTTCTTCAAGCTTGACATTGACTTCCCCATCATTGAACCTTCCAATGTTTGCAGCTCCAAGATCCCTTCCAAGCTTCTGAGCTATAGACTTAGAAAGGTCTTTATGTGCATTTCCAGAGAAAATAACAAGTTCAGGACAATTTTGGGTAAAGGTTCTTCTTCGTGTACAAGGATGTGTCTTGGGTCTTTCCAGGTAGATTGGTTCTTTCATCTCCTCTGAATGACTTGTGTGATAAGAGGAAGCAATATATCCAACAGATATTGCACCTAGAGATCCCAATCCTACTCTGAAGGTTCTTACTCTAAACATCTTTTAGTTGATGAATCTTTTTTGCGATATAGACCGTTAATTTTCTTTGTCCAATAAAATTTTTGGTGCTGCCAATGAATATGTGCCACGTCAACTAGATAAACTAGATCTTGGCCAAGAAGAAAGGCAACAACAAAGATGATTGTGGATATAATTACAGGGGCCTTCCTTGGCAGTGGCATTTACTTGCTCTTTTGGTTCGTTCAGCCTTTATTCTCAGTAAAAATATTGGAGAAATTATACATTGTGAAACATTCCACAACACAAGATTTGGCGTTGCACGAGGCGAATCAAAAGCGAGTTAACCTAACTGTTGTGGTGTCTACCTTGAACCAAGAAAGTGGGTTAACTCAGACTATTTCAACAGTATTGGATTTTTTATCTGAAAGAAAGAAGAAAGGTTTCTCTTTTGAAGTTGTTGTAGTCGATAGAGGCAGCACAGACAGATCCCTGAGTGTAGCCAAGGTCCTTGCAAGACAGCAAAATACTACAGATGGAGAGATTATGAAAATCCTGCAGATTGAACCCTCAATGGAAAGGGGAGGCTCTATTATGGCAGCTATAAATGAGTCTCGTGGGGAGTTTGTATTGGTGCTAGATTCTTCCAGCAAAACCCCTGTCAGTCAGTTGGTGAAACTGGAGGAGTGCTTTGAGAGTGACAAGTCATTAGGACTTGCAACTATTTCACCTAAGCGACCGAAGAAAACTGATTCTTTTATTTCTAATCGTATTTTTGGTTATTTAAATGAAAAGTTGGTTGGAAGAGCTCAGATTCGTTTGTTTCGAAGGAAAGCAGCTCTCCAACTGATGCGTTCCCAAAGAATCTGCTCAGAGGGGTTTGAACTGGAGACAACTATGATTTGTAACCTTTTAGACTTGCCACATGTTACTGTCACTCTAGAATACCCAGTTGAAAACAAAGCTACGCTGTATCATTGGTTGCGACTGTTTGAGTGTATGAGAGATTGGTGTTGCATGCAGTTTGCTTATAGGAATGGGTTTTGGAAGGTTTGAGATTGCTGTATACTTCTTAACGATATGGAAACTATCAAACTCTAAAAGTCCTTGGAAATAACCCCTACCTCTTGCAAGTACTCGAAGAGTCTTTGGCAAGATTGTTCTACACTCAATTCGTGAGTTGGAATGGTAATATCTGGTTTAACTGGAGCCTCATATGGATCACTGATGCCTGTAAAGTTCTTGATCTCTCCGGTTCTGGCCTTCTTATATAGACCCTTAGGATCTCTGCTCTCAGCTACTTCAAGTGGAACTTCTGCATAAACTTCAAAGAAGCTCAGTCCCTTCTTTTCATGGATTTCTCTTGCCTTGTCTCTGTTCTTTTGATATGGGGAAATGAACGTGGTAATGGTGATTAACCCTGCATCAGTAAATAAGGCTGATACTTCGCTGGTTCTTCTTAAGTTTTCCTACGCTAAAATAAAAATAAAAAGGTACATCTCTATCTTCTTCTGAGAACCCCAAGCCTGCGTTCAATCCAAACCTCACATTGTCTCCATCCAATCTATAGGAGTGAATTCCCTTCTCTAGCAACATAGCTTCAAATGCTGCTCCAACAGTACTTTTCCCACTTCCGGAAAGCCCAGTAACCCAAAGAGTTGCTCCCTTGTGTTTAGCTCCCAATAACTCCTGTCGTTGTTCCTTTGTCAACAGAGCATCTGACCAAATGATATTCTTGTTATGTTCTGAACTGATATTGGTGGTAACATCCTTGTGTCCTGTTTGAGTATCTGCTGTACTTAGAAAACGGGAGTTTTGAGCCATGTTTCTACGGCTTGCTTGAGTAATTGCTGTCCTGCAAAGTCTTAATGCCATTATATATTCTTACGATTGTATTTGTTTTGTTCTTCGGCGATTGGTTGTTTTGCTATTTTAGTATTTCCGAGGATTTTGGGCAATTCACCGTTTATTCAAATTCCATTTCCGAAAACCAATTGAGATTTACTAATTACTACACGGATTCTCGGGATACCGAGAAATTTGTGCTCTCGTTTTTTGCCCTTCGGGGAGATATCGGAGCTGTTCTAAATAATGATCAAACAAAGGAAAATGGTGTTTTTCCGGATTTCGAAGAGAAAATAGGAACTCTAGCTCCTAACCTATACACTACCTATGAAAATTAATGATAAGGATTATTATTTAATCATTTGAGATATAAGACTTTGGGCTGTTTCTTAAACTGGATGTCCAGCAAAGCAATAGCTTAAACTTTGAAGTTTAACATATTTGAGAGAAACTTCGTAGTGGTATTCAATTCCCAACGGCGCTGCTAGAAATCAATGCTGGATTGCAGCTTTTTAGTTTTCCCCTACTTTGGTTCTGGGTTTAACTTATACACTAAACTAAACTTTTCCTTAAACTATTTTTATTTGGCCACTTTTATTTATTTATTCTTGAAGAGAGACCAATACTTAACATATTTGCTATCTGGTGTCTAGATTATCAAGACTTCAGTAACTGTATTTAGTAAACCCTTGTGGGACAAATTTAATATTAACTTAATTCAAACGTTGACACTAGTTTTTTCCTACTACAGTGCCTAAAATAGACTTGCATAACCTTTTTGAAGCTCCTTTAGCTCGTAATCGCACAGATTTAGGCCTTTAGTCGGCTGACAAAAGTACGTTTATACGAAAGGATAGGTTGCTTTACTTTTGTTAAATTGTTTTGAATTGATGAAGGTTTTAATTCCCCTACGAATAATGTGTTTATAGTTTTTCTTTACTTGTTAATCAGGATCTAAGCCATATTGGTGTTTTACCTCTAAGAAACTTTGATTCAGAATTTTGATTTCTTTAACGTGATGTATGGGTTACTTATTACTTAATTAAAGTTCCCCAAAATGATCATACCCATTCTAACTACTATACTAACTATTACTACTATCTATCTAAAGCGTCATAGACTAACAAGGTGTTTGACTAGCCTCCTAGACACAACTCACACAACGATTTCTACAGTTCTATGCTTAGTTAATTCCAGCATTCATTGACCCCAGTCATTGAAGTAAGGAAGTCAAACAATAGGACTGAGTATCATTTTTCCCTGTGGACTTGGAGGAAGCTTACATTCTTTTTCTAACAGTAAGTCTTACAGTTTGATTCCTCAGCTCCAGACCGAAAGAATATCACAAGGCTTGCGCAAGAAACTCGCAACCCCGTTTTTATTGTTGACAAAAAACTCTGTCTCTTAAAATCACATATGGGAATAGCTAAAATTGGACTATATAATTCTTCTCCCTCTCTTCTCTTATTAATGTTTGAGCCCTATAAGCATCTCACCTTACTTCTTTTTACTTCTTTGCACTCTTCAAATCTCATTCTAGTTTTAAAATGTAGATGAATCTAAGCAAGTTCGTATTCTTACTTTACAAATAAGTTGAGGTTATGGGTTTAATTTTCTTGTTCGGGTTTTAGATATAATGACAATTAATTCTTTCAGCAACAGCAGGAGTTAGAACATCTAGGTTATCAAAAAGTGGACTGCACCTTAGTCCATGTACCCATTTTACGAGATGACGTACTATGGAAAAAATTTTGAGCGGCCGCATAATGGTGGAAAATAAAAAGCGTATGTTCTTCCTGGAAAATATATACACTTTGGGAATGATACTCCAATCTTAGACAATAGGCTAGTTACTAGCTGTTAAACTATATTTTTTGCAGCAAATATCAATGCACCCCAGAACCAATTTTTGCAAGTAAAGTTTGACCAGTATTACCTGATGTCATGTACCTTTAAAAGTTGAGTCTTTAAAATACCATAATTTACTCTGGACTTACTCTGGGTATCAACGAGCAACTAGATAAAAGAAACAGAAAGTGGATTAGCGGGGGAAAAGGTAGAAGATTACGAGAGTGCTGTTAAGTATGCTAATTATCACTCTAAATATGACAATACCTATAATGTCAAGGCTAGTTACCAAGATTCGCAAAAAAAAAACAAGAGTGCGTAATGGCAAGTGCTTCCAGCAAGAATTTTATTACAAAAACCTTCAACATGTTGTTATTATGCTGTACTATTTTTTACATATGGATATGAAAGTTCACATTAATAATACACACCTCACAACCAATATCTGGCAAATGGTTAATTTTTATTTGGGGCTAGTAAATGCAGGGAACAGTAAATTAAAGATTCAACCCTATATTCCTATTCCATATTAGCAACTGACAAGACATATGATTCTAAACCATTCGGACAGGGAAAATTTGAAGTATAAAGCCATGAAAGAGGAAAACGTAATTAGTCAATTAATTCTAATATAGTGGTTCCATAGAAAATGGGAGGGGGGAAAACCACACGCATATTTTTCATACCCAAAGAGAGAAAAAATGTTTTTATTAAGATTTTTCTCACTCAAAGAATTATGGGGTTTCCCCCATGTCAACCTTTAATCCTTTAATTTATCATCATAGCCTGGGTTCGACACAGGAATGATCAGCTATCTTCCAATAACATTTGATAGTTCTCCTTTAAACTTATGTTAGTATCTTTGAACCTGGATATCAGATTGGATACAAGGGAATATTATGCCATAAAAAAATATTTTCTCCGTTGGTAGACTTATCCAAAGTGCTTCAATCAAATATAGCACTTTTTCTAAACCATATCTCGGAATGTTAGAAAAGAGATTTGATCAGAAAGTTAGAGTTAAATGCTACAGAAAATTAATATGCCTTCTGCGAAACTTGCATTATAACTAAAAATAAATCCTACATCAAATTTCGACTTCGAAAATAAAGAATATTCGTATCGTTGTGTAATATGATCCTTGATTAGCAAATTAATAGGTATAGTCACAAACCGGAAATAAACTTTGATATAATTTGGTTCACAGGTGAAAACACTTCAAAGTAAGCTGCTAAAGAACTTTACATTCTTCACATTTGCTGTAGATATCTGGGCGGTTTCATTTCTTTAGTTCTTTAGCTCTGAAAGGAATTAGAAGCAACCATCAAGTTTTGTATAGGAGCTAAAATAGCATATATTCTTCAAAGTTACTCTGCACTAGATGAAAATGGTTAGATTTCCTCGAAAAAATTGTTTTTTGATGCTAATAGCTAGATTTACCACAGAAATATTATTTTATTATGAAAATAGCGGCGGTATCTAAACCAACGAAATATCTGGGTTCCATGTAGTTCACCCCTCCCCCCCCCTAGTCAACGATGATACTTGTGCAAGTGATCCTATTAAAAATTTAACTGTTTGCTGCAGTTATGTTATGCTAGAAGATGGTGTTAGATAAGGACCTCTACGGAACTCCTTGTAAGTTTCCTCCGCTGATGTACCATTTCCTGGGGATTCTCTGTGAGCCTCAATAGGAAACAAGAGCACCAGGGATAAACCAATACACAACAATCATTCATCCTAAATTAATCTTTGACCATTCAACTGCGTTCTGTCCTCATTAGAGCTCCTGTTACAAGCATAGATTAGTGCTAAGGCTGAATATGTGGATTAACTTAACACCAAGGTAAATTGGTGAATGTTGTTAAGGTGCTGCAATTGCACATCCATCACGAGGATAACATTCTAACTACATGTTTCGTTGCCCTAGATTAGCAGAAATACAATAGTGAAGTATTGGAATTTGCGTCTACTAAGGACATCAAAAACTAATCCTAAGATATATTCATGTTTGCACAAAGATGTTATTGGTTTGACAGCGGGTTTCACATATGAACAAGACCAAAAAATCTTTTCTCTCTCCACTTTTCCTGCATTAATTTTGCAAGAAGAACATGTTGCAGGAATTGATTTGTTGCCTTGGACCCTGGGAAAGTAATAAAACATTGTTGCAGCGATGGCTACATTTCCCCGCTGACTGAGGATCATGAGTCTCGTTCTTGTGTCAAGTTGGAATTTATTCCAACATCCCTGACCTAGTTGTGTTTGCACTAACATCAGTGGGCTGTTGAGATTCAGCATCACGGCAAATCAAAGCCCAAACATCTTGTCTGGACTTGATCAGAGGAAGAAATCTACATCTTGATGTGCAGGTGAAAGATAAATCCAAGCGTGATTTGCAGTAACTATTGTATATATACTTCATTTGTGTATTGTAATAGTGCATTTGAGGTCGTTAAATGTCTTTTTAATGGCGTACTCGTCAGTATCCTGTGTTGTATGTCAATGCATTGCGGCTCGCATCGCTGTCTTCTTCCTTCCTTTGCTTCGTCAACTTCTGCAACTAACCAGTCCAGAGTAGCGTTCCTGGTCCTTTGAAGTTTTTACACACCATACTCGCAACTTCTTGTAGAGCCTAGATATGAATTTTGTGTAGTTCTGTAAGAACTTCTAAAGTACTGATTCTACGCCGAACTAGAGTGTCAACGTTCGCATAGACAATTAAAACATCTTGTTAAGTTTTTTCTCTTACTGCGTGACTTTCTACAAGGTTTATACCATTTCCTGTTCCCAAGAAACGACATTTCTCATAACCAAAATTATTGACTGGTTTATCTTTTAATATTTCTGTTATCCAAAAATTTCATAAATATAGTTGGTTAACTATACTCAGAAATGGGAACTATTGTTTCCACCATATATTCAACGAAGCCCAAAATTCCATATCATATTTTTCTGCTTGATCGCATTTCCCAAAATTTTTTATATAGTTTCCTATGCTTTGAAAATATATGATATACACTGTAGAGAATAGGAATTCCAAATTTACATCGAAAAGAAGCATCAACACACACTGGTTAAACGGAACAGTAAGCTATCAGCACTTTTTTCAGCGTTTCTCTCATTATCAAATTAAATGCTATCCGTTAACACAGAAAAATTTGGTGAAAAACTCTTCAGCAGAGGCTCGATAATTGACGCTGACTTCAAGCCCGTTGCAACTTGGACAAAGGAAGAGAGAAATGAATACGTGAAACGGGCTATGAGAAAATACAGACTTGCTTTGAAAATGAAAAAAGACGCTGTCCAACTTCGTGCTGACCAATTGAATAACGAGATTTCGCAGATGAGAAATGATTTTTCTTCTCTTACTGTACTTCACCAAAGAATAGAAGAGGTTGTAGAACTTAAGGACGTAAAATGGGAAGCAATGTATTTACTTAAGCAAAATGAGCAACTGAGGAAAGAGATACTTATATTAAAATCTGAAAGATTTATTTTACATAAGTTTTGTCGAGTTAGACAGTTTTTCCCAATGTTTGAGTTAGAAAATTTTCAGTATCATTTGAATCAAACAGTGATACAAAGTTTCGACTTAGTACAAGAAGTCACAATTACTCCAAAAGGAAAGATTCAATTTTTTGATAAGAAACTAAGCTCGATTCCTCGAAGGTCTAAACTAAAGAGAGAAATGAATGATAAAATAGGTCTTCAAAAAAATAAATTTGGAAACCTCAAAATCAGTGCCATCGCAATTGACAGAGAGAACGCTCACATTCTAAATTACAAAGCAAATGTCAAGGATGAGGATTATGAACAGTTTACGGATACAATGTATATTGTGCTAAAGTCCAACTTATTTCATGAGGATCTGTTTAATGATAAGTATGACATAGAACACAATGTTGCTGATTTTGATAACGGTGAAGTGTTATTCTATTGTCCTCCAGAAATAAAAAATGTTCATTTTGATTACCAAGCTGTCAATCTTGCTGTTTATAGACCTAAGCAGTCACCCTCTTGTTTCTTAATGGTCACAGCAATTTACAGGAACTCAACCTTTAGTATTGTACTAAAGTCTGCGATGTACTTTGATACACAAAAAAACTCTTTTGCAACATATTCAAATGGATTGACTAGCTGTCTAGTAACAAGAAGTAAAAAAGATGCCAGAAATTTTAGTATAAAAACTTGTAGCACAGCAATTCCCAAGAACCGCTTAGACGAAATTCTCGGGTTTTTCCGAGGGGTAAAACTCAAGGTAAAGATGGACGATTTTTGAGGTTTGCTTAGCTCACGTTGAGGATGCCTGGGGCACTGTTTAGATGAATATTACTATTTATCCAAAAATTTGGATAGAAACAGCTATTAAACGTATTAACTTATCTCAAAAAGGCTACAAGACATGTTCTCAGCATCCAGAATCAAAATATAGTTTAGTTCAGGTTGAAATCCTTTGTTTGATTTGGGTAGTCATGTATCCAGCGTATTACGATAGATTATATATAAAAGTTATTTTAGACTCACAAAAAGGCAAGAAAACATTTAATTGACAGTATTGTAAATTGCGTTCTTTCAACAATTACAGATCATTCATAGCCTGAAGAAGCTTCATCGTTCAGGTAGGTAAAGCTACTTTTTCTTAATATCCAATCAACCAGGAGTTTACGTCTGAACTTACAAGCTAACGCGCCCTTTCTTACTCTTAGCAACAAAGTAGAATAGAACGAAGCATTGCCTTAATATTAATGTAATGTTCTAAAAAAATATTTGAAATATTTTATCTCAGCCGTTTAGCCAAAAAATGGATGTTGTTTCGCTATTGGAAGAAAGCAAGCAGCTCGTAAAACAGGTAGAGCAGAGTGATTCATGAAGGTAGGGTAGGTTGATAGAAGCAGCAGCTTTGTTAGAAAACAGATTGAAACAGACCAAAGATCAGATACAGACAACTAACCGCAAAGACTCTACAAGAAGGGAAAGGTTAATGCTATCAAACATTGCAATGCTGGAGTCTAAGTTGAAAAAAATTTTCTCCCAAGTGGTACAAGATCCATTTAAAACTTTCAGATTGAGAATGAATTTCAACACGAGCGATTTAAAAAGGAGCTACCATAAACTAGGTATTTCTTGACTCAATTTACTATTAGCTCTTAAATATCATCCAGATAAGAATCCAGGGACAGAAGAACTATTCAAATGTATAAAGTCTACCTTTGAAAATCTTAAAATGCAAGCTTCCTTCAAAGGAATGAGCCAATCGTACAAAGCGCAAAACACTACAAGTTTTTCAGAGGGAAAACCAAGGAGAAAATCCTGTTCGAACGCACCAAGGCAGGAGTATAAGTCTGTCACTCCGAAGGCAAAAGTAGTTGGTTTGACCATAGTTGAACTTACCACGGGATCAGCAACCTTCAAATGGGATGTGGATGGGGTAGAGAAAAACTTTGTTCATTCTTTTGAAATTCAACTTGGAATTTGCGAAGAGAAACATGCAGCAAAGATTGTGTGGAAAACGGCAAGTAGTTCTCTAACTGCAAAAACATGCCAGAAACACAACCTAGTTCCTTTGACGCAGTACTATGTTAGAATTCGAGGTTTCATGAGAACCTCAATGAAAAGTTACTTTACAGAATATTCGGATCCGGTTAGATTTGAAACGCTGAAATCGTGTCCAGAGAGAATACGAAATATGATGGTTAAGACAAAAAGTCTAGAAAAAAACACAGAAACTGATACATGCTCTATATCTTTGTTTTTAACCTGGAAACCAGATAGATTTGCCACATCTTACCATGTTAGGTTTGAAGTCTATAAAGAGGAGAAAATGCTAGACGAGGTATATGCCTACATAAAAGAATCAAAGTACTCAAAAAGTTTTCAGAATTTGCCTTGCTCAGCGAAAATATGGGCTAGGGTGAAGGGAGAAAATGAAATTGGGCAAGGAAGCTGGAATGAGCCAAAAGAGTTAAAACTAAATGAAGAAACAGTTGAATTGAATATAAGGAGCAGAGTGAGCGAACTGCTAAAGCTCGCAGAAGAAGCTTTTCCACTATCTACGTGTGAATTTCCAGCATCGAAGTTGAGGAGAGAGAAAGGCTGGACAACGCATGACATGTTTCCAAGTTGTGCTGTTTAATCGAGTTAACTTTTTAAGTGAGGTAAAAATGCTGCCGCTTCTAGGAGTTTAATCTTGCTCAATGCCTCCAAAAACGGGTCTACACGTAAAATAGAATGACGAAAATACCATTTTCATCTGGCTTCGTATCTTCGCGCCATAAAACAGTATCACCTTCTAGCATGCTGCCTGATAGATTCAGAGCTACTCCAGAATTTATTTGATCTGGTACAAATATACAACTAAGCTCTGGTCGCGCTTGTTTCATCGAGACTCCTTCTAATTTACGACCCCGAAAGGATCTGGAAAGATAAACCGTTAAAAAGAAAATAATACGTTGTTAAGCTTTCAGTTTTGGTAGAATCATAAAAACGGTTTGAATCAATATCACCGTCCTTTTCGACACTACATTTTGTAAATATTACCGATGAAATACTTGCATGGGAGGATATGTGTGGATATTTCCATAAGTGTTGCCTATTCTCTTAGCTTTTGAGATACAGGATATTTCCTTGGTAATACACCATTGATTGTTGCTACTAGTGAAGTCTACAAGGAATCTTGAGCTAAAATTTTACTAGGATGCTTTTTTTCGGTGGACTCTATTGAAGTAACATTATAAGCACTCCATTCGCAAAATTGTCTTGATATTTTAGGTTCTTTTCAGTTCAAGATGTACAACCCTAGTTACTTTAGATGTAATTTTCAGTGACCCCTTAAGCACTGAAGTTCACTCAAACAAAACAACCTACACAGCTACATGATTGTAGAAAAGATATTATTTAAGCCATAGTTTAATTTACAAATTGTTTTTGAAAAGGTAAAATATGTTTATTCTTCGAATTGGATAATCTACATGGCCGTACTTTTAATTAATTGCTTTATTCCCAGGAATGTAACACCATATTGCTACAACAAAAACTACCAGGCTGAGCCACACGAAGAAAAATATTCTGAATTTATTTTTCTTATTTTAGTAGCTCATTATTCACAGCTAGGTAATAATTTTAGGTTATGTGCTATTTAATGAGAACTACTACCCATATAAGAAATGTCATGCAGCTATCACCCTAAGAAGCGAAAAAGGAGTTTTTATGTTATTTTGGTCACATAGATGACGCTAAAATATGTTTTCATACTCATATCTCTTCAAACTCTAATATTAAGATCTGAACTAGATAATGTATTAAGGGTATCTAGGTAGAAAAAATTGGCAACCTCGTCAAATCTATTTTCTGCAGTTTCTATCTTCCGGAATCATTAATCATTTCCTAAGCAATTCAAAATCGTAAAAAACCAGAGTTCTGTTTCAGTTTCGTTTTAGCAGAAGGTATTAGTTAAAGCCAAAGGAAATAATACCTTTTTACTTGGCTTGTTTACAAGTCACAACTAGCTCTTAGAAATAACTTACCCATATTGATAAGTAAACTCTGTATAATATAATAAAACGAACCTTTGGTCGATTAATTTTTTGTTTCAGAGTGGTATTTGCACTATAATTCTGTACTAGTTATCTGTTGGATAAACTCTGAATAGTATCCGTAATCATTATCATCAATAGATATTTTACCTCTATGACTTAATCCTTGGCTAGAATCGACCCTAGACTATTGCTACAAAACATGTTTTCTTTCTTGGTCCAATAAATAACCTTTAGTTAATAAATGCCATTAACATTTTTTCTTATTTATCTAAAGACACTTTAACTATCTATAATGTTGGTTTTATTATTATTAATATACATAAAAGTTTTTTAGGTATTCATAAAAAGTATGAAGAAACTTAGCATCATGTAAATTAATTGTCAATTAGCATCTGTGGAGCTCTAACAGATTTCCCGTGGAGCTCTCTAGTTCCGATATAACATGTGATTGGTGCAATCAGCCAAAAGAAACAAAACTTGAGACTCATTTAAGAAAAACTACTCAAATATCTTACATTCCTAAAACAGTATGATTGACTACTATACTAACTGAGGGAGATATATGTTTTCATGTTTATACTAAAATTTTCTGCTGTGTATGAGCCTTTAGACATCGACATGGCTTATTTTGATATAAAAAATACTTAAGAAAAAAAGATAGATCAATCCTTTAGCATGGTCATGATAGTATCTAGAAAACATACAAAATATTGTGTGGAGCAGCTTCCTACAATTAAAAAAGAAGAAAAACACATTATATCCCAGGAATGAGAGTAAAAGTAAAAACACATAAACTATTGGAGAAAAAGAAAAAAAATCAGGCAAAGTCGCTGTAGTAACTTGTAGCTGGGGGGAATCATTTATAACTAGTTTGAAAGCAATTTAATCCTGTATGTTAGCCTAGGCTACAATTGACTTAAACATTTTCCTTTTCATATTCTCAGAAGCCCAAAAAACGTAATCTGATTAGTAAATATTTTTACTAGAATCGCCAATACTTTAATAAATGAAAAATCTTATAATTTAGCTTTCACCCAATATTGATACCTTTGCAACGACATCTATAAGGACAGAATGGAGGATGTATTTTAAATGGTAAATAATACGGTAGAATCATTGATAGTGCTAAATAAATTAATATCAGTACACAAGTTATATTTATATATTTTTTTCAATTTCATATATACTCATACAACAAGAGAAAGGCTATGTAGTTATCATATCCCACAAACTATGAGAGAAGAGAATTTTTGCAGGAATTACAAGAACATTTATATTCTTTTGCGCAGAACGAACAAGAATTTTTATATTTTGTAACACAGCAAATTATTTTTGCATATTATCTATTAATATTATAGTTAAGAGAAGGAACCTAGTTAAATACGCAGGGTAGTTACATCTACGAATCATTGCCATCCTGTTATGAACCTATATATTAGACACTATTATGTAAACTAGCTTATTATCTCTATACGGTTTCAAATCTATTAGACATGTTGTGCTTCGTACTGTCTTATGCCGGACACAAACGCTGCGCCATTTTTCATGTAGGTGATTTTTTTTTGAGATATGGTAACTCTGGTTAATTGCAGCCTATTAATATCACAATTGTGGATGTGCATCTTGAATAAACACAGGGATTTTTAATATTTTAAATCATTGAAAGAGGTTGAATGAATAATGTTTTTTCTTATTTTGTCAAATTAGCCTAAAATGTTTGATAAATATGGAGAAATTTTTAGATAGGCCAACCAAAGTTGTAGCAATCATAGGTGTTGGTAAGATCTAATGTAATTAGAGTTATTATGATAGTTGCCAAAGTGTGTATATTCAAGGCTAAAATGGAGCTAAGAATGCTAGCTAATAGATATATTGGAAATCTACTCATCTTATCTGGGTTTCAATTAGAAGTTGTTTTTTAAGTTACTTGTTTCCGACGCCGTAGGTAATCCAGAGAATAAGAAAGTTAAAGTTTAATCCATAACTTAATATCTAAAGTTGTGACTACCTGTGTAGCAATAAAGATATAGGTAATATGTATGTTTATGAAGGGAATGTTTTGCGAATGAATTTTTTTTTGTACTTTCATGTTTATTCATAACTATCTTAGTGTGTTCTACTTTTCAACCTTAGCTACCATAAAATAAGAATTAATTCCGATAGAGTTTTCCTTCCCAAATAAACTGCAGGTCAAAGTATTATGAACGTATAGTCACTCGCTTATGCAAAGGTGTCTTATTTATAAGACTCGTGTTTTCTTCAACTGCATCGATGTTAATCTTTTCTAGCTTACTGCAACATATCAAAAAAGAAACATATCCTATTTATTCTTTAAGTAAAATGTAATTATCAATGTTATTTCTATTAATATTTTTTATATACTGAAGATTCTTAGATCATTTATTATTTAATACATGAGATGGGGTTAGACGTCTAATGTATATAACCTGTTATAACACAAGAGAACTGATGTACATGAAGCCTCGAGAATATTACGGTCTTCTGAGGATAGCCTTTTGCAACAATAAGTTTCCAATTTGTTTACTGAAAAATTTGTGTACTGATTTTTTTTGTTCCCTCTTCTGCTACAAAATTTTACTTTGTTTAAGTACACTTTTGATTTTTTTGGCATAATTAAAATTGCCAAATGCTCTAATCATGTTTGCATTTGACATTTGGATATTAAATTTATCCATATTGCCTCTTACTGTGCAAAAATCTTACAATGCTATATTTCTAATTGTATTATGTTATATACAAACTGTTCCAATTTTTCCCGTTAGAGACCTTTTCATTTTAATATTAATATATAGGTCTATAGGTGTTAAAATATACATATTCTAAACCATTTTAGTTTGTATTTATTTTGGTATTGTAAAAGCGACTTAGCTTATAAAGAAGCCATATTTTGGATAAAAGAAACTCATTCTAAAAACGATTGGAAAGTTTAACTATGCCCAATACCCGTTCTTAGGTACCTCAGTCAATGACAAACCAGCATGTGGCTAAAGAACGCGCTTGTAATGCTTAGAATTTACCTAAAGAAGGTTGTTATTAAACAATAAGATTGACATAAAATAGATGAAAAGTAAGTTTTTATAACGGTATGCAGGAGGTCCGTACAAATTTGTTGAGTGAGTTATAATTTCTATTCTTTTCTGAGCTGATAAACAACTAAACCCGAGCCTGAATATTTGATACAAGGCTCTTGTAATGACTTAATAGTGCAAAAATAATATAATGTAAAAAAATGAAGATTCTGTTCCCAGTATGGATCGGTAATCTTTTACTGATCATCTATTAATAATTTTACTTCTACACTTTCAATTATTGATCATAATTGACAGTTCTTAACCGATGATTAATCATTATAGCAACATATTGGTTTTCACTAATAAGTCGGAGCAGAGAATTTAGGCAGAATCTAGCACCAGGTTATTTTCTTGAAATTCATAAATACTTTTAAATAGATGAACAAGGGGTGTAATTAAATTGGCAAAATGGTGTATTCTGGTTAAGGGCCATATGATCAAGCTTAATAATGATACGCTGGCAAGAACTGGAATTACCTGATCCATACCAAATTCAACTTTTCTGTATCACCAGAGCTAGAACATGAATAACCTGATCAAAAAAGAATGTTTCATATCGTGACCGACCCTAGTTATCACTTTCACATGCCTAAGGAAGGAAAGCAATAATGGTTTGCATAATGAGGACTATCACTTCCTCTAACTAGATTGTGTTATCGGTTTAAATGGTAAAAAAACATAAGAAATATTTTCAATATATCCTTATTGTTTATTACTGGGAAGAACTTTTTTGAGGAAATAACCATTACTTAGTTTTTTTTATAATGAACCATAGCTTCAATATAATCAAGTACCCAGTGTTAAATTTCTGGAAAATAAGCCCTCAGAATAAAATTGGTCACTTTCGAAGCATTAATGCTTTTCGCTCCATAGATGTTATGAAATTTTAGGTAGTTCTTGAATCAGCACCATGATGCACAGCAGCAGAGTTAGCTACACTAACTTGCTGGACAAGATTTTGATATTATAAATTTTCTATTTTTGTAAATCGTAGTATCTATAACTAACCGAAAGTAGGTATTTATTTTAAGTTATTTTGAGATTCACACAATTTAATTGATAGCGTTTGCTAAATACTAGGATAAATTTCCCTAGGAGAACGTTGAAAACTCAGAAAATAATACTAAGAACTAGAAAATAATTTGGAAACCTTAATAAAAGCATATTTATATATAGTTAGAGTAGAAGAAAATAACATGGACCTATGAAATAAAACGGAATTTTACAAAGTCTTGCTTTGTTAAGGAAACAGGTACCCAATGTTTTACACAACTTCAATATGTGGATATTCACTACTAAGTAATAGCGGGAAAATAATAATGTCTAAAAATATGCTGTTCTTAAAGAAACAGAGATTAATGAAAATTAAATATTGGAACGTATAAAAGAGGCTTTGTTCGTAATCCTGGAAATGCTAGATGTACCACTATAAATTACTTGTTTTCCGGTAAGATTGGGTTGGAGCTGAAGAACTCATATTTGAAGATAGGATAACTAAGAAAACGAACGAGTGTAAATAAAATTATGATTGAGTCTGACAACTATGAATAAATGCTCTGTTTTGCCTAAATCTATGTATTTCGATGCCCAGATACTTTACCAGTTCCATCCAAGATTTATAGGTGTCAAAGTTATCCTGTTGCCCCATTAATATTAAACTCATTGCATTTAAAATATGAAAAGCCTGAAAGATATGAATCCATAAAAAAATTGATCCTTATGATTTGCAGAATATGTACTCATCACACTGGGAAGATTGTGTATAACCATCTTTGGAGAAATCTGTACTTAATTGTCAATATATTGATGAAACAGTTAAGTAGTTAATCTATTAGGTTCATGGGGGAAAGTTTTCCTAAATCTAATAGTTTAGGGAATAAACTTCTAAAGAAAAGCAACAAAACTTATAAGTGAAAACTTCCAGAAAATAATCTATCAAAAGATCAAAGGAACAAGAAACGCACCTAAACAAAAAAGGACATCCCATAAAGGGGCAAAAAGTAGAGCAAGATATTAGATGGTATATAAAGACCATTTAGCTCTCTACAGAATAAATTACGGTAATAAAGTTCTATGCTGACCACTAAAGTGCAGCATGTAACCACTAGGGTTAGAATTTATTTTTCTTAGAGTTTTTGAAGGGCAAAGTAGCTACATAAGAAACATATTATACCAGGAATCAAGCCATGGGTTCTTTTTTTGTGCTTATAGGAACATATTTCGTAGAAGAATTCTTTAGTTGGTAACCGAGTTTTATTCGGCACTAAGTATAGACAACAAGACACATAGACTTCGTCAACTTCACCCCAACAAAAAAAGTTATAGAAGTACAATAAATATAGTGTGGCATTACTACGGAATTGTATGGCAGAGATTGACTTGGCGGTTGACCACCTGTTTGGTGAAGCTCGGGTCAACCATGGTGCTCCGGATGAAGAATATATCTATACATTCCCTCAGAACAAACAGATTGCCAATAAAACAGTACTGAAAAATCCCCTAAGCAATGAACTGCATTTGAAAGTTTCCAGTACACCCTACCTATTAAGTTTAGTATAGATGGAAAGTCCACCTTAATGGCCCAGTTCGTATGGCAGAGTTCATTAACTCTGGCAGAATATCTTATTAATAATGTAAAATCAATAGAAAATAAAACAGTTTTGGAGCTTGGGGCGGGCGCAGCTGTTCCATCTTTTGTTTCTCTTCTACTTTCACCCAAGAAGGTCATCGCGACGGATTATCCAGATGAGTCAATAATATCTGCACTGAAAGCAAACTTCGCCAAGAACTTTGGTTCTCAGTGTTTAAATTTTCACGCTGAAGGACTTTCTTGGGGAGATCAGGGTAATATTGAAAAAGTACTACTCTTGAACCAAGGAAAGTTTGACACAGTAATAATGGCAGATACTCTCTGGCTGAACACCGAGCATGATAAACTCATTGCAACCTTGCTACAAACATCTAAACCGGAAACCGGAAGGATTTACTGCACATTTATGCATCATGACAATAAAGAAGAAGTTGCACCTTCTTTTCTTAGAAAAGCTGCTGAAGCAGGGTTGAAAACAGTTCATAGGCAAGAGATCCAATGGAACGAAGACATAGACCCTGAAGAAGAGTATGGCAGAGTTTTACTATATATTTTCAAAGTGTAACATGCAGTACACACTAATATCTGTGGAAATTGGTCAACGTTGTCTCATTTATTACACTGACACGTTGCACAAGCTAGAACTCTATGTTGGGTACTTTCATTATAGTGAGTGGAAACTAATAAACACAGTACATTCTTAACTAGGTCTACCTGCAAGATTATTTACTGGAGGAGGGCGCTCTATTAATCCGTTTCAGTTCTCCAGGACGCCAGCAACGTTGAGAATTTCAAGCAGTGGACGGTATTCTTCACTCTCCAGAACTGCAAATGAAGGGTACTGTAATTTTAAATTGGTGAGAAAGGTTTTTTGCGACGGAGTAACATCAACTGATATACAGTCATCCAAACTCTCTTTTTCTGTATTAGATCCATTTAGTCCCATATGACTTTCCCTTGAGTTACCATAACAAGAATAAATTTTACATAAGAAGAAGCTACCGTTTGCTGTATCTTCTGAGTTCGTATCATCAAGCTCAGGTTCTTCTTGCTTTTCTTCAAACAATAAAGCGAATCTAGATGGGTGAACCGTTCTATATTTTTGCCCTAACAATAACTTGACCTTTGTTGGGGGGGCAAGAGGCGGAGGTAATCTATTCAACACAAAGTCTAGTTGAAATTCTTCCATGGAGTTCACCGCTACGCGCTGAAGAAGTATTGGATCACTAGCCAAGGTTTTCATTGCCTTTCCTACTTGGTGTTGCAACAGCTTGGGCCAAGATTCTGCGGAAGCCATGTCACACCTCTTAATGGGAACACCAACTCTGAGAGCATAATTATTTATTGCAACATCATTTACAAGGCTGGTCAGTAAGGAGGGAAGCAAGTCACAAATTGCATTCCTCTGATACGTTGATATAGTGACATGAACAGAGTGGCCTCTACCCTCCACTGTTCTTGCAGCATGAATTGTGCCGCGTGGTAGATATAGAACATCTCCTGGTTTCAATGTATAAGTGTCTACAACTTTGCCATACTTTTCTACAGGAAGCGGTCCACTAGATTCTAGAGTTAATCGTGAAGCTGGGTCGTTTGACTCATAGATGTTCCACTCCTTATATCCCTCAGTCTGCACCACGAAAACCTCGGCATCATCATAATGGGGTTGTAGGCCTTGTGAAGCGTTTGGTGTAAGATATACATTACAACCCCATAAACAAGAAAATTCTTCTTCAAGTTGAAATAGCGTCTTGTACAACCTGTCTCCAACAGTGCTTTTGTAACATTGTGGCTGAAAAAACTGAAATGTGTATCCTGTCTCCCAAAGTGCCTTAGCTTCTTCTTTCTTAATACTGGAATCTGATGAATGTGTAATTTGGTCCCCATTAATAGCTTTACATGCGTTCAAATGCTGAGAGAAAAAGAGTTCATTGTTTCTTATATTTAAGAATAAGTCATCCAAGCCAAACTTGAGTTTATCATTCTCATTCACACCTTCAATGAACACATGTTTCTTTTCCCAAATTTGTTCAAAGAATGCTTCTTCGCTTAACGGATGCAAAATCCCTGAAAACTCTGAAGACAATTTTTGCTTCTTTGAACCGTTAGATCCAGGTATTCTTGAGGTCATTTCCGTCAGGGCTATGTGGCCCAAAATAAATGCCAAAAACAGAGGACGATGAACAAACAAACCAAAGCTACCTAAGCAACACGGATATATCAACAATTCAAAACAGCATCGCCAAAAAAAAGTACTTTTTTGAATCAGTGTTACTTAGAAAATCAGATTCTGAAGATTTTTTTATTGGGAATTTTTTATTTAGTGAGTTTCCTTTGGAATTAGTTACTCACTTAAGGAATGGCTCAAAAGCCAGAGCGTTGGTTCAAAACGGTGATATTTCTGTGTTTTCAATGGACGAATCTAAAAAAGAAGAAACGAAAAAGTTTCAATTTACCCTGTTTTCAGATTGCTTACTTGTTCACTATGCGAAGTCTGAGGTTCAGAAGGTTCTCTTCTGTTGTACTTTCGAGACTACTTCAGATCTCCAGGTTTGCGAACTTGACGAATACTTTACTCTTTCTTTTCGTTTTTCTATATGCAAACAATCTTTCAAACCTATGCTTATAAAAGTTTCGTGCAATACTGCTTTTTTGGAAGTTTTATTGTTGACTTGGAAAAAACATTTAGTCTTCCGACAGCTTGGAAATAAAGTAACTGACTCTTTAAGTTACACGCTTTGGTATCAAGTTTACGATCATGCTATACTCTCTAAACCACCCAAATCACAGACTTTTGTTTATTTACTTGAGCATGAAAAGCTGAAGAATGTAGTTCTTGAAGGAAACCCACTGACCCTGATGGAGATTGATGAAGCAGGTGCAACTTTACTGCACTATATTGCTTTCCTCGGCTACAAAACCCTCTTCGTTGATATTCTTCTAAAACACGAAGATCTTCTACTATCTTCCTTTGATAATAGTTTACTCACACCTTTACATTACGCTGCTGTTTCGCTAAAGAGTAAGACTTTCGAAATCCTCTTTGAGCGTGTAAAATCTGACCTTGAATTCTCCGATTGTTTTGTAACCGATATGCAAAATAGAACACCAGTTTTCGTAGCTGTAGAATCTTATTTCTGTCAACCTAACAGTTTAGATCCTTTGTTGAATATAATAAATGTCATTACTGACTTTCCAAGTCATTTACTAGAGATTAGAAATGCAGATGGGATTTCCCTGGCGGACCTGTGTCTCCTTAATTACACAGTCGAAAACGTCTTAACTGTATCGGAAAGTTTATTTATAGCTGGATTTACTCCCTCCTTTTCAACTGTGACAAAAGTTAACTTTGTGAAGGGAAAGGAAGCTCATTTCCTTCGACTTGTGAGGTGTTTCTTGGATTGGGGAGGCAATGGAAATGAAATCTTGTCTATAATACAACAACTTGAAGCGCTAATCAAATGGGAACCAGTCCATAAGAGGGCACTTCTTACTCTTCTAGGTTCGTTTGGCTGTAGACCTGGAATTTACAGACACAAAGTTAAGGATTCGGCTTCCCTAGAAGCAGGGTTTCAAAAGTTTCGCCAGCGCCAGGCTCCTCAGGAACAAGTTGAAAAATTGCAAAAGATTTCTCCTGAACTACTTCCAGTTTTGAAAACGGATTCGGACGGCAAGAGACACCCTGAAAAGTGTGAATGCTGTCTGCATGAAAAATTATCTCATCCAGTGCAGGGGTTTAACCTGCTGCTTACAAAAAACGTATACTCTAAAAAGTGCCACTATTGCTTTCGATTTTGTTGTGTTAAATGTGCTAAAAAGAAAATGATATTTTATGATAATCAGGTTGCTGTTCAAAAGAGAGTATGTGTATTGTGTTTCAACAGATTAAGCATGATAGTTAGACACAGAGCTGGGCAGTTAAAAGAACTCTCTCCTGTTAAAAACATCCGCTCTAACCCTGAAAAACAAGTGAAAGAAAATAAGAAAAAACTCTTTGATAAGAAGCTTGAACAAGTTAAAGAAGGAAATGTGCGGGAAAAGAAAGCTTCAAGAGCAGCTGCAAACATTCAGAGTTCATTACAAAGTTTGGTGCAAAGAGCTGAAAAGCTTGCATCTATGGATAAAAAGACTACTGGAGTAAGCAAAGAGGCAGAAAACTTTGCTTCTTTGGCAGAAAAGATAAGAAAGAAACAGGAAAAGCAGGCTGGTTGGTTTGGGTTGTTTTGAGTGGTTACAAGTCAAACATACCGTAAATGTTTCGCATCAAATCTCTGGTTAGCAAGCCTCGAAAGTTATGATTGTCAACTTCACATAAAAAAGAAAAGGTTTTTTCATCTACGAAATAAACTTTATTACCGCTGACCGGCGTCAGAAAAAGGAGCCTATAAGGCGCTTGGTCTGTTCTCTCAACCACAAACATTCCACCAGTAGAAATAATGTTGAGTTTTTGATTTTCGAGTGTATATTTTAAATCAGTATTTTCCAGCATGACTTTATCCAGAGCCATTTTTATGTCTTCTAGTTCCTTATTATAGCGGAGAGCAAAAGTTTCTTCCTCGTCAGATATTGGCTTAAAATTTGTTGTTCTTACTTTTTTAATAGGTTTATTAACAAAGTTAGCCGGAGGCAATCGAAAACCTTCCTTTCTAAACTTATTTCCCACTTTTAGGAAAGATTGCTCGTGTAACTTAGCCAAACCAAGCCCAATAGATTTACCTTGTTGAAAGAAGTTCATTCTAGGGGTATCTTTACTTACAGTAACGCGCCATTGAGATTAGATATCCTTGTAGTTTTATCTTAAGTCTACACCCAATACATTGAAGAATTGTGCCGAGTTCTATAACTTGGTTCTGGCATATTGTTCTAATTTATCAATTGAATATTTTTAAAACTATATTTGATGATTATTAGTTAATCCCTGTTAACTTTTTAAGGATCTCAGCATTTTTGGCGCTGTAAGCGTGTGAGATGAACTTATTGTTCTGATACTAACATCTCATTTTGAGTCGAAAAACACATACCTAGTATAAAAGTAATTAATATATACATACATTTATTCTTTTTTAATAAAATAGTATCTGAAATTTAGTTTTAAGCTTAAACGGGCTCTCATCATTGATAAGAGTAGATCTAACTTTGGTGTTTTTCAAAATTTTTATCCATTATAACAGGCCTATCACTGTTAAAGCTTCACTATAGAATCAGAATTATCAAGATTGTTGAAAATGTTTCATTTGACATTTATTAAAGATTCATTTGAACAGAGTGTGCCTTATATGCTTTTCAGTACAATATTGTAAAGTTGTTGTTGCAAGAACTTAAAAGCTTAATATATTATTGATTAATTCAACCTGTTTTTTGCTACCATATAACAAATAGCTCCTACACATCTGAATTGACGTACTTTTTTGATTATATCTCTTTATTCGGTACTTTCTTTAGACATCGCCGTATCAAAAGAAGTGATATTGCACGTTAAAGTAGTTCGTATTTTTGCTTCTACCATAATTTACTGCCTTTGCTTGTATATAACATAATATAACATTACTACCCTTTAATAAAACTTTTTACAAAAAAAAACTTTACCCCAAGTAATATTTTCTCCTTGTGTGACTAAGAAAGAAACCATGACCGTCTATACTTTTTACTTTTGTACAACCATTCTATTCCGCAGCTTTCAGTATTACTTTGCCCTTCTTTTAAATCCAAGGAAAACATCATAGAACATTCTCATCACAACACTTTTAGAGCAAAAAATAATAGTATACAAATTCCAGTGATACCAAATACTTCTATTAATCCTAATATCTGTTGCTATTCTTATGGATAGTCTTTTCAGAAAGCTTCTTAGTAAATATACATCATAATCACGAGCTAATAACTGTGCAATTGGAAAGGATGAATCAATGAACATATTTCTGAATACGCAATCGCATGTGAGTAATGTATAGAGAGGTACAGCATTGATAAACAGTATTTAAGAAGTGGTCTAATGTCGATATAGATCTTACCCAATCCATTCAACCACCCTTGTTAAACATATCAGAAGGAACCATATTATGGATTTAGTAGTACCTGACAATTTTGGTGGCAACAGGTAAATGTTTTCTGCTGTAGGATTTGTACATGACAATAAAAAATATCTGATACTCATATCTTTCTCCACACAACATTGCCATATCTGTGTATGGAACTCTTTCTTCCAAGATTTAACGGCAAGGAAAATTAATGCACTTAGGTCAGAAAATGCTCACATGTACTAGTATGACTTCAAGATATACCTCATATTTTCTTTTCATTACTCGCTCATTTAGGCATAGTAGCCAAAAATATTGAGATTATCAGTCCTTAACCGCAATATCGTTAGATTTTAATGATCCTTTACATTAATAGTGTTTCTTACTCAATTTCTTTCTATCGAGTAATTAATACTTATAGCTAATGTTCTTCATATATGCCGCTGCCTGTGATCAGCTCTAGTTGCTTTCTGTGCGTTAGTAAGAACACAGGCAAATATATAAGGAAATGACTTCGCTAAAGCACGTTTGTGGTTAAATAGTCTAAATCAATCATTTATCATAAAAAAGGAATCAAACTACAAAAAACTATGCAAGTACACTAAATAGAGTTGTTCTCATCAATTTCTAATAGTTTTTAGATAATTTATGAACCCAGATACACTCAGTTAAAAGGAGACAATGTTGAAGTATGTTATGCATGTTTTGTGGCTTAAGCTGATGTATCTGTACTCGTAGTCCCAATCTGTTAGATACAAAGGTCGAATTCCGTTGACTCTTAGAAGAAAAATGAAAGAGAATAATACAACTGAAAAGTTCTTGATACCTGAGAAGATATTCTTTGACTACATGACAAGAAGCTATAAATTAATTTCACTTCAATGGTGAGCTAAAAAGTGCCGCGATGTCACGGAGAGCTCAGTTTGGAGGATTACCTCGTAACCATTTGAACACAGTAAATGTCATATTCCAGAAAGATGATCTTTCGTGACTTTTTCACTAAGTTAATTGAAGAGGCTATGTGATTTTATGTGTTTTGCGTTAATTTCACTTGGAATTTGAAGAGGTTGAAGTTTTGCTAGGTTAGGGGCTACAGGACTTACATTAGTGAAACCGAGCCTGAAGGTTGGTATCTCTACAAGCATCAGATCAGAATTGGTCATTTAATAATGTTAAAGGAATTAGTTTCTTGATTTCACAATATAATAAAACATTCTGAAGCATGAAGCATTATATCTTAAGATCTGCATCATCATGTGAATGAATACAGACGTCACAGACTAAATTACTGCATATATGTACAAAGTGTTTGAATATTTTCTCCGTTAGAATGTGAATATCTGAGTTCAACATTTCCTCAGAAACTCTGACGAATCTCCAAGAGCAATCAAATTAAACATTTTCTCATGCTTTTTATTAATTTTCATACTTGTTATTATGCCGAATGGTCGGTTTAATCTATTTAAGTAAAAATACATTTTAGTTGAGTTACTCCCAACATATGAATACCTTGGAAAGTTTCCATTGGGTTATTGCGGTTGTTATGCCCCTAGAAATATTTGGAGTATTAAATCTTAATACTGGGTGGGCTGGAAAGGGATTTTTTTGTAGAAAAACTAGGATTTGGCATTGGATTTAATAAAGTTTATCAATAATTATTTGATATTTGTTTTGACTGTGATTATCATTTCGAGAGTGGGGCTTTCATTCCTATCAACTGGTTTTGCTTGCATTCTGACTATCAATATGAGACTAAGCCATGTATCCTATTCTTGAATAAAACTTCACTAGATCATTACTAATCAATCCAGATGGTTGAGGCAGTATCTGCATCAATGAGAAAAGTATGAGCAAAAAGCTTACTAATAAGTCATTAATAGATTATTTCCGGTCCCTAACTTAGATACAAGTTATTGCAGGAAGCCTTAAAAAGAATATAATAAGAAGGACCTCGTAGAAGGCCCAACTCTGTGCAGAAGCTAATTCATTGAAGCTATCGATGTCTTGGATCCAAAAATGAACTATAAATATAGATTATGCTAATAGCTCAGTGGGTAAAACAGACTACATTTGCATTACAAAATTTAGGGTTGAATCTTTATACAGAGTCAAGTAGCCCTATTATGCTTTAATCCTTTAGGCTAAAACTTTCATTAGTTCTACTACCTAAGCCATGATTTGAAAATTTACTCAGAAATGGCTAAAACCTCAACCTACATAGTTTAGGATACACTATTTGAGCGGCTCTCGCCAAATTTGTCGTTGCAAAGCTACTGTACAGGCTTTCGGAATATGGAAAGAATAACCCAGGATTAATAATCGCTAAATTCATTTATATATTTTCAGAGAGGAAATATGGTAATTGGCTTGTTGCTTCAAGCTAAGAACATCGATCACCTTTTTATCTTTAGCTTCTAACCAAGAAAATAATGTAAGGAAAACCTAGCCTATAAAATCGTGTGGTTTCTTACTCAATACATATTTTTAACTCAAGTCGATAGCAAGGAAAGTTTTACATGTGTTCATTATATGACCCAAACAAGAATCTAGAATCTAGAAATTAAATTGTTCATTTGAGTTAGAGCTCTTGGTGTTGACGAGCAACGGAGAACCAAGTAACCCATTGTAAACTAGCATTGCCAGTAGTCTAATCAGTCGATAAAGGCTTTCCAGCATGTCTTGTTTCAAGTTGGTTTACTTGAACCAGGACATAAGTTTACTCTCCATCTACTTCTCGATAATAACATTAATTCATAATTTATTGAGCTTTGCTGAGACAAGACACGATATATAGTTCTCTATTTTGAGCTTTCCTAATTTATCATCAATGGTATTTTTTAATTACGCTCTTCGCCTTCTTATTCAGTTCGAAGTAAATCAAATTAATGTTCGCCTTGAAGTTCTTGGATTTGACCTCAAGTCTTTCGAAACCAATTCAACGTGTCGTAAAGTGCTTTAATGTACTAAGAAATTAGTTACTATGAATTGGTTCGCAAAAATACATGGTTCTTCATATTGGTTTGCACTATTCCTGCCAAATGTTAACTTAACGTAGATATATGGGATACGCCTGTAAAAGTCAAATTTACTATAATATATAAGAAAAATAACCGCTAGGTTTTCAAGAAAAACTTTATCAAAGGCACGGTTACCGCCTTTCACAGGAAAAGCAGGAGTTCATAGTCAATAACCAATTGAGCATACAAAGGGTGAGATCTATGTTACTTGTCCTGCAGAGCACTCTCTTCAGAGAGCCCTTAGTGGCCTACAAGTAGAAACATCCAACGAAAACAACCATATTTGTGCGTACCAAAATAGTCATCAGTGTTAGTATAAAGTAGCAGGTTAGCTTTCAGAGATTATCAGAATAAATAGAATATTTGAGGATGCCGTAGCTATGAAAGAGGAGTAGACAGTAGCAGAGCCCTAAAACGGCAAAGCGCGTGCGCTTTTTCACTTTGACATGAGGTAAAACACTGAAATCACAGCAAACTCGTTTGCAGGAGAGCTGCAAGCACTCATCGTTAGTTTAGCCCTTGCTTAATTCAAATCACGCAGTAATTAGAATAAAAACGCAGGCCTGTCTTCACAATATTTGCAAAAAGTCCTGGTGCCAATTGATTTTAATTTCCAATGCAAGATCTGCGTTTAAGAGGGAAGCTGAAGTAGAAAGAGCTCAGTTCCTATAAAGTTTATATTTGATAACAATTGTTTCTTTCTAAGTCTTAAGCTTTAAAAACAAAGGAAATAAAAAATATATCCAAAAAGGATACGACTTGTATAAGAAAAGTGTTTTCTTAACGAGTCACTAATAAGGTACGAATTACTATCATATATTTTTAGTCAAATCTGTGCTTTCACGTAAGAGTTAGTAATTACCTGTATTGGTAATGTGTTACCGGTAATCTGAAATATTCTGCCAATTTATTGCACCATTTCACAGAAATTCAAAAAAAATAATTACCGGTAGATTTCTGGAAGGATGGTACATATATTTAAGAGTCAGCCTAATTCAGCCTGATCCGTTAAAACTTACCAGCTTGATTTTAAAATTATAGATCTCGGATATAAAAAATTATCTTCACATATATCGTATCTAAAGAACAAAAAACAATTAGGAAAATGCTAGCAACTTTAAGAAACTCAGTCAGGACATCTCGAACAAGTTTTTGCAGAAGTTTCTCTTGTGGGCACTCCTTCGAATCTCTTCTTGAGCGCAATGACAACTGGTCAAAGACCTCCATTAAGGAAAATCCAGAATACTTTGAACGCACTGCGAAAGCTCAAGCACCTCCCTTCCTATACCTAGGATGCTCAGATTCTCGTGTAAATCCTTCCCAGATGTTTAAAGAAACCAACCCATCAAATGACTTTTTTGTGCATAGAAATATTGGAAACGTTTTCAGTGTTGAAGACGCAAGTGCTAGTGCTGTGCTTGACTACTCAATAGGAGTTCTCAAAGTTGGACATATAATCTGCTGTGGACATACTGAATGTGGAGCTGTATATCAAGCTATGGCAAAGCCAAAAGAGGGTGGACTTGGTCCTCTTGAAAGGTGGATCAACCCAATTAGAGAAGTCGCAGAACAGCACTGGGATGAGCTGAAGGACCTTGATCCAGCTGAGCAGCACAAGAAACTTGTTGAGCTGCATGTTAAAGCCAACTGTTTGAAAGTAAAAAGGGCAGCACCAGTTCAAGCAAGAGAAGCAGCTGGTGAAAAAATATCTGTTACAGGAATTGTGTATGATGTTGCCGATGGAAGTGTAACTAAAGTCATGGGGGATGATGAAGTTGAAGATGCCGTGCAAGGATTGAAGGAGATTTATTCGGTTTACAACTAAACAAAAATCTTTGACTACTTTTTGCGGTTTAGCTCCATCCAAGCGGGGATGATGAGAGACTGACCTCGACCAGAAGAAGGTTTCTCTCCTGTGTTCATGTTCCGAAGGAGCTCGCGTTTTCGCCTCTGTTCTTTTTCTCTGCGCTCGTCTTCCATTCTCTTGATTTTTATGTCGAGCTCTCTTCGCTGCTTTTCTTTTTCCAACTTTTTCATCCGTTCCTATGAACAATGAATAGTAAACGGAGGTAACTTCCAGATATTCTTCGTAGTTGTTTGGTTGAAAAGGGTCATATTCTTCGTCAAGATCGTTCCAATTTAAGTTGAGTACGTCAGTTTCCCTTCCTCTTCTTTGTGACTTTGCATGGTTCTTCGTAGCAGACAAAGTCACTTGCCTCTGTTCGTTTCTCTTTGCTTGTAATATTTCCAATACATTAAAATACTCATTTGACTTTTTCATTTCTTTTCTTATGCAGTAATGACATCTTGATAATGTTAAACCATGCTGGAATACTTTAAGTAAGGATTAAGAATACATAGGTGAACGTATTGAATACTAGGAATATCATGGCCTGGAAAAAAATATTTAATAATATCACCAATGAATTATAAGTTAAGATAGAGTTAGTATGATAAATAATTCTTTCCCAAAAGTGTTATGAGTGTTTTTCATCTTGTGAACAATAAACCTTTGTTTTCAAGCTTCGGAGCATCAACTAATCACACTATAATATTTAAATTTGATAGGTAAATACTGTTCACTTATATAAAAAATAAGAATAGGTAATGTTTCATGGAGGTGTAGTATCTGTATAGTTCAATACTGAATGGCACTCGGCGCAATTGTTGAGCTAAAGTGGCCTATATTAAACCTTATATTTGTATTGAGGCTAAAATCAGAAGCTTGTCCTCGACAAATTCTTTTGCTAATTATATTCAAGGCTTTTTTAAAGTTGTTATTTTCACTGTCCTCATCAAAGATAGAGCATATTACGTATCGTAGTATACTTTAATCCATTTAGAACTGTCTAAAAGTGAAGTTCTCCATGTTTAAGCACCAGAAAACAATGTCATTGTTAATAGTAATAAATAGAAACCTCCAGCTTCTACAGATTGTGAAGACTGGATTGCTATGTTTCTGTAGGCTACATGTTAACAAAATTTTCAAAATGCTTCCAATTTTCTTGAACTTATTGAGACAGACAAAGCCCTATGCCTAGATGAGGTTTGCTATTCTTACTCAAACGTCAGCAAGAAAATTAGTTACTATTGAGCAATTCTTTGCATTTTTCTTCTATATCGAGGGACTGCTAGGCATGTTAGACAGTGGCTGAATATTCACAATACCGAGTGCACTAGACAAATATGCCCACTCGTAAGGGGTTCATTCAATTTGCGCACCCCGCTCTTCAAATAGTATAGATAAAGAGCCAGAGATCTACTGAATACGTACTTTAGACAGTCTGTAATATTGCTACAACGAATCTACAGCAGTATTCAATTCTCTTAACACCAGTCCCTGTACTGAAAATTTTTTCCGTTTAGACACAAAAGATAATTTGCGATCTTCGTTATAGGTTTGTCGCAACTTTTTAGAAATTATATTAGTAGAAACAAATAAACACATACTTCGTAATTATTTTGATTCTAATTATCATAAAAAAACAGGATTTTAGTTCATATCAAATGGTTCTGTTTATTTTCTCGTTATCAGGTAATTATTCAACAGCTAATTAAGAATGTCTTATCTATGTTTATGGTTTTTAGTAATAAAATATTGACGAAATAGCCGGGAAATTCTCAAAAAATAAAATTGGACCCCTAGGTATAGACACCAGATTAAGGCACGTGAGCTACATTTTCGATTGTCTGAATAGTCTTGTCATGATAAAGAGCCGCATTTGATTAAATTATTATCTCAGCTAATCCTGAATAAATTTTCGTTACATAGACTTGCTGTTAAGGTGCACGAAATAGATCATGAAGGTTTTTGTAGCCGACTAAAGTCTGATGCTAATGCGAAGAATTCAAGACTCTTACTTTTCTCTTTGGGAGTTGGTTCGCATTTTCATCTGTTTAATTGGCTTCTAATCTGATTCCCAGTCTGGGTTATGCTGCTCTCTTTTATTTACGAAAAATGACTTATCTCCCTTTTGTTCAGGTAATAATATGGAGCTATGAATGTTTTTGAAGAGTAGTACGTGGTGGTGTAACGCCATTATCAAGTCATAGCTACATGGCCTTTCATTTTCTTAGACGGTTGAATATTTGAGAATTTTCATGGCTTAGGACTTATTAATCTATCCCGAAAAATGTTTAACTTTAACAACCTGGGCATGATTAGGGTCGCAATCACTGGATAAAACTAAGACTGTTTGGCCATAGGAAAATCGTTACAGGTCAAAGCTTCCTTTATTTTATTTTAAAAAATATTACTTTTTAATTTTCTTCTTCACTGACTCATCAATGAAACTGTTAACTGTTTCTGCCAAGCTAGATTTCTCAATATTACACAATGGAATGCACTATGTCTTCACATAGGATTAACTAGACAGTTTTTTTGAAACTTGTCTAGGTTTGAACACATTCAGATTAGATTAGATTTGAAGAGAATTCCGTGGCAGTGCCAATTTAGTCCGATGATATAACTCTTCAAGAACCTGCGGTCTTGCCCATGCTCTCTACAGTAAAACTATTATTGGTATTATGTTATTTCCATTAATAGGTGTTCTTGAGCGATAGGGTCCCTCTTGTTTCGATAGCGTCTTGCTTGCTCATGAATCTTGTGCTAAATTTTCTAAAAATTTGTTATTTCCCAAAATGCATTCCAAAAGGAAAAGAAAACATCAATGGCGATTGATAATGTTGAATAGAGTCCGTTCGAGACGATCCAGCGGTCTAGATGCAATATTAAATAGATCTAGATGTTTAATGATAAATTATTAGATGTTTTCAAGCAGTATTTAATCAAAATTTATGTTTGAGATTGCGAAGCACGTCTTGAGCTTATTCATATCCACATCCAAGTTCCAGGTGGGTGGTTATGATCCAGTTGGGGTAGGTTCATGTTACATGTTGATGCTTAGGTTGTTTATCCTTGTCCAGTGGTGGGTTATTCTACAGGCTTAATCAGGATTTGACCAAGATTTTATGTTCCAAACGATGCCGAAGGTTCCAATTTCTTCATATCTTCATCAAAGCTCCGGAAGGTCGGTTGTTGTTTAGCTGAAATGACTTTGTACTGTATGCTGGGGTTTGGACGGTTTCTTCTCCTGTTGTTCTGTCTTGGTTTTCTATTTCCAGCTACCTGGTGCTTTTCTTTGGAGTACATAGGAGTCTCAGTTAGTCCGGAGTGCTCGACATTAGAAAAGAGCATCCAGCTCTTATCCTAGTCGGGGTGATAAGTTGGAAGGGGACAGGTATTGAAGCCGTCCGGCAATGTGAGTCGGTGCATGGGAGTTTCAAAGCGCTATTTTCCATGGTATAACCAGGATTTGGTGAAAGTGCAGGTTCGTTGTCAGGTGGTACCGGTTCTTCGTGTTTTTCTAGATGTTTTATTACCCCGTTTTGCTGAAGCGTTTGTCACAGAGATGCTTTTTCACTAAGATACTGTGGTGTTCTAGGTTCCAGAACAGTTGTTTCTTGTGCTCTATTTGGTTAGGCATCAACAGTTTCCTGTTTCCTAAAGGTTTGAATTCTTTTTAAGTTTTCAAATATTTATATCTCCATCTTGTAGGTTTAAGTTCATATTCTCTAGGTTGTATATCTTTTTTTATGTTTTGAGTAAGCTCGCTGAGTCTCTTTTTGATGGTGACTGTGATCTTCCAGTTCTGGAAGTTATGTAGTAGGGGTGAATGTGTTAGTGACAAGACGGTCATCTTCTTTGTTTTCCTGTTCAAGATGGTCAACTTTAGAAGATAGCTGAACTGGTTCAAGTCGTTTTTTACCCTCTTTATCTTGTCCAAGACTGCCACTTCATCCAATCCCGAAGTATTGAAGACTGCTCGCAGATATTCCATCTTGGCCGTCTCCTGTGTCATATGGCCATCTACTTCAATATTTGGAGCTTTCTCTCTGAGTAAACTGGTCAATATGTCTTTTGCGTGTGAATGTGCAAGGGTTTTGTTTTTAGCCTCTTTTTATCCCATCGCAGTATCTGGAAGCTTGGTGACAGTTTAAGGATCTTTCAGTTTGGAAAGATCGATCGTACCTTTCACAATAAAACTTCCAAAAAAGTCTCTTGATCAAGGCACTAGGGGTTCTTTCTTGTATTTCAGGTATTTTCTCCATGCATATGATCTTCGTTTTGTTGATATTTATTCCCTGACCTGTTATTTGTCAAAGTTTTGCCAGTTGTTGAACAAAAAACATCACTTGAGAGTCATCCTTAACAAATACAGCTACATCATCATGACCAATGTATTCGGCGCTATCTATCCACTGTGGACACCTCTATAATACATTAACGAGTTGGGCTAAGCTATTGCGAATGATGAAACATTGAGCGTGAGGATGTCATAGTTTGTATACCGTAGACATGTTGTAGTTGAAGATTTGATGTTTGATTTGGTGGATAAGAAATTATATACAATGATTGTGCTTGGCACTTTATATCTTGCTCCAATTTTCCAATGCTTCGCCGGGTTGTCCAGTGCCGATGCTATGGTTCTTAGGAGACAGCCTCTTATACTTGTATCACCTCTATCGTCTTAACCTTACTTTTGTCTCATTGACTACACACTATTTCAGTTTAAGAAGTTTCTAAATAGTCGTCGTATAGGTTTAATATCCCTGTTAAAGCTTAGTAAGCAATACAACTTATGTTTAACTTAAAATTTCTTCTTGGTAGTATGTACGAATCTTTTGAAGTAATTACAATTACTGGTGTCTAGTCCTGAATTAGTGTACAATTTATAGATATTAATTCTAGATTCTTTCAAACTTTTTCATTTTTACTTTTCTATGTGAGACCTTGCTATCTTATTTGTTATATATTCGACATAGAGCCGGTAAGATTTATCTTCATGCTACCTCAGTGCAAGAATAAATTAAAAGTGTTTATTTTACTTTTATTGTTGCCACAGTAAGCTACAGTTCGATCAATAAAATTATAGATTCACTGGTTATTCTTTATGCCACATGCAAAGTTTAGCTATGCTATAAACCCGTTATGAATAAAAGGTTGTGCGAAAATGCTTGAAGATCGATATTCGCAATGATGGGTTGGGCATTTTCCCTTTCAAATATAACCCATTTCGAAGGACGTTGAGTTAAAACCAGTTTGAATAGATATGAACCATGAGTCCAATGCTAGTATGCTGATATTATTGGGGGTTTGGACCATTTCGTCGCTGAGGTTATTTAGCTTCTGTATTATTATTTATAGACACATTAGCTCTTCCCAACTATGACGCATTCTGTTCAAAAGTTTATCATACTTCATACCCTCGTGCCGTTGTAAAAGTTACTTGCACCAGAGAAATGTTGTGTGCTTAGCATCAATTTCAAATACTGTCTCAAATATGGTTTGGTTTGTTTCTTGAGCGAATTGGTACTGAGTTTTGGGTCAAATAGAAGAGACTTTTCTACTATTATCTTTACATAGCTATTCCCCCCGGCCTTTTTCTTAATACAAACTATGAGTTTACAAATTGCACAGCTTAAAACCCCAAAAAACCTATCAAAGACCTAAAATATGTGATCTTTATCCATTGATTGATATTATAACTTTTATCACTACTTGGCGGTATTTAAGAAATTATTTGTCCAATGCAACCTAGGAACCCCTCTCTTGTTCGAATAATACCGGTGGAATAAGATTTTTTTTTCTTCTCCATCTTCCAAAATATTTTTTTTCGTGTAAATACAGAAATTCAAAGAATAAGAAATAAAGAAATTGATCAAAATGTAAGATTAACTAAGATAACAGCCATTATCTTTCATGCGCGTGGACCAGTTGTAACACGAGCCATACCATTGTTACATCTGATCTTAGCAGATACATGGTGGGAAACTAGTTAGAGTGCCCTCTACACTTTCATTTTAATCATTTTAAAATTGCAGATTAGCTTCCATGTACTCCAAACTCTTGGCTCCATTGATTTAGTCTAGCAATGCCATCCATCTGATTCTTAATTAAAGGAAGTTGTTATTGTTCTTAACACAGATGTTAGCGTTCTTTCCAATCAATATCTAACTTATAATATCGTAAAGTCAGATCTTTTATTTAATTTTGTTTGCTGTGATATTCATCCCATTAATCTCATAAAATATTTAATTGGTTATAAAACATTTGTCATATAAAACCTTTCTGCTCATGAGAATACCAGCATAAATGGCAAATTTATTGAGTAATTTAAACTGTTCTGCATAGTTAATTATCTTGAGATTGATTTCTAACTACTTCCGAGGGAAGGATAATTTGAAAACTTTTACAATCGATAACCATGGACACTTTTACCTCACTCTTAGTCGAGTTGCTTCTTCGTCTATATGGCTATTCCGGCTATTCTCAGATACTCCATATGCTGACAACTATAGTTGTTACATCTATCTTCTAGCTGGCATCGTAGGTTTGAAACTTCATAATAAATTTTTAGTATCTATTTACTACCCTTTTTCTTTTATTTAATTTCTTGTACTCTAGTAGACGTTATTGTTTCACGTGAGGGTGATTTTAGTGCTTGTTAATTTTAACTTTGGGAATTCAAATACCTTCCAGATATATTACTCATACCTTTAACAGTTAGCTATTGGTATGAAAAGTCCCTATAATGTGTGATAACGTACTACAAAAAGGCGATGGATACGGAAATCTTTTCCTTATGGCATTAAATTTTAAAGGAGAATTTTTGTTTACTGCAATGCAGCTGAAGTTTTGCCAGGTTCTTTATCTAGCTGATTCTACTCTATGGAGAATAGTTCTTCATTTTTCGTAAGTGTAACATTTCATCCAACTCATGTTTTTCAGTAATTAAAGCAACTAATATTTAATTTCTTTCAACTATGCACGTTAACTCTTACATCAGAATTATGGTTAGGACTATGTTCAAATCCCTTTGTCTAGTTCATAGTCCCACTATGCTTGTAGAAGATAAATCTGCGAAAGCTGAAGAAATGGTTTGTCTTTATGTATTGACCCTATTTAACGTTGAAACATAACAGCCCGTGAAGTACCCAGGCTGATATAACCGAGAGAAACACTAATCAAAGAACCTCGCTAATTAATGGCCACCACAGAGAAAATAGAAAATAAAACGGGAGTTTTCGTGTTTTCAAAAATTTTCTTAGTTTTTCTTCGACATTCGTTTCAGAGCTTATTACATCTTGTTTCCTTTTTGAGAATATACTCTAGATATATGTAAACCAATTAATTAACTTGTATCGAGCCTTGGCCATGATTTGATGATAGTATTTGCTGGCCTAATTAACACCAGATTATATTTTTAATTGCGAGAGTCTCTTAACAAAGGCTCGGTTATATTCCAAAATCTTAAATATATATATGCCATAGAGAGAGTTAAATACATATGCTCCGTAACTCATGATTTCATTTCCAAAGGTATTTAAAACGAGGTATTTGTGAAACAACTAGGTGAGTAATATGCAATTTGAGTCTTATGAAATGTTAGCGGATTCTGCAACTTGGGTCAATTATCTATTATTCCTGTCAAGGCCTTATAAGTGTCAATATTGGAGGTTGTGAATGATATAGCACTACCATGTAGCGTTTATTATATGCTAGTTTAAAGTTCAGGCCAAACAAGAAACACGAGGGTATTTTATTCAAGTTTTTTTTAAGGAATAGTGAGCACCGAAGTTAAGATTTTCCTTAAATAACTAGTTTGTTTTAAGGATATTTTTGGAATATATTAAAAGCTGGAAAAACAGTTCATCATAAACAAGCTTGTTTCCCGTAATAAAAATAGACCCACATGACGAGCTATAATCTGGGGCGTGGTTTTAAGGCCCAATATTTAGATATGTATGTCTTAGTGATTGTTATTTAACCCAATAAGTAAACTCTGTTATTTTATCATAGGTCTCTGGGAGTTTGGAAAGATTTTTCTACTGATAGTTTTACATATGTTCAATATTTAGGAAACGTGTCGATAGTGATTTCTTCGGCTTTAACAACTATAAAATATAATTCACTCTTTTTTACAAGATGTTCTAAAATGATTATATGTGAATAACCTGTTATTATATTACCTAACTTGTTAAAATTCAAGTATGAATAACACTTGTCTATTGTGATTTCAAGTTTGACTTCTGTAGAGAAAGGTATGTCAGGATATCCACGGAGGCCATTATCAGGCAAAGTATTTCTTGGTTGTTTAGATGAAAACACGATGTTGAAACCTTAAAGGGATGGGATATACTCCAAGAAAACTTTACAAAGAAATCTTAGAAAATTTGAGCTAAATCGTAGAAAACTTGCGCGAGCTTACCACAATTATAGATCTTGCTTTATATCTTTCGTTCAAGTATATGTGGACCCCTAATATCTTCCCTAGACTTGTTCAACTGGTTTTAGTTTTTAGTCATCGAGATTCAAAATAATTTCACTCCATTAATTTATTACTTAGTTAAAACGTTCATGTGTGAAGACTTGGCTCTCGTTGCAACTAATTCTAGACTTGAAAAACCAACATGATATTCTGCAGCAAAAATATAATCATTTTTCAGGTTCTTTCTCTCTATTCACCAAAAAAATAATTCAAGGTAATAACCATAGTAAGAAAAACTCACTGCAGAATTCTCTGCCATAGACTAGATTCTTGAGGAAACGCAGTGCTGTTGGTACCCCAGGCGTTACTTATATTTATAGTGAAGCTTCACTTTCAATAGAAAAAGAGATCCTTTGAATTAACTAGTAGAAGTTTTCATTTTTAAAAAAGCTGTATAAGGAAAATGCAGAAATTTCCACACACTGTTCTGGACTTTAATTTAGTTCCACACACATTGATACAAAGAGTAATTTACCACATTTTCTGTACTTGTGAAGAAGGTATATTATTGCTTTTTTACGCAAGTTGGAAATACATATATGTGTGGAAAGTACTTTTAAATAAGAGGTAAATTTATTTGTTGCTCTCTTTATTGCCAGAATTTTTTCCCTATTACAAAGCGACACAGTATAACCACATTTGAATAATCGGAGGTTAATATCCTACGTACTAGATCCTAGAGACTTTAATAAAACTTAACCAAACCAAAATAATGAGATATTATATTTAAAAAGTTCACTGAGGATCTTGCTGACCATTCGTTGCTCTATTAGAGCTGATTCCACAAGCAAGTAATCAAGAATTCAACTGCTGCGCAGAGAGTTTGGAGAACGCAGCCAAAAATACCAAGTATAATAAAAGTTTAAACCTAAATAATGAATCAGTGAATTTTTATTATATTCATTTATATCACACTGCGTATATAACTGTACCAACTAACGCAATGCTATTTCAAACTTACATACATATCTCATCTTTACCAAAATTGTTTTTGATGTTCATGAACTCGATGTGACATTACTGCGGTTTACCAATAAATCACTTTCAGAGCACTGCCGCCACAAAACCTAGAAAATGGAACAAAACATGACACCAGAACAAGAACAACAGGTTCTTCAACAGGTTCGCATGAAGGCTAGCCAGATGGCATTGACCGAACTCCTGGGTAATATAAACGATAGATGTTTTAAAAAATGTGTGCAATACCCGTCCACCAAACTATCTACATCCGAACAAACGTGCATAGCGTACTGTATGGACAGATATCAAGATACCTTACAAGTTGTTGCTCAAAGTTTACAAGATGAAAGTTAGATATTTTCCAACAATTTTAGGTACATACACGCTTAACCAAAATTCTATCGTTTTCACTTTCGGACTCTAAACCAGTTTTCATCTAAAAAGAAACACGTTACAAATTTGTCCAACTTTGAAGCTCTATTCTTTTTGTGTAAGTTTTATCCCTTCCTATTTGTCCATCCATCTCGAGTTGAAGTGCATTGGAAAAGATGGCTTCCCCTTTGCAACTCGTGGAAGGGCAAGCCAAAATCTGCCTAGCCGCGAATGCTAATCTAGGAAACGCTTTTGAGTTCCTGTTCCACCACTCCAGAACATCTTCTTGAGGATTAATTGAGCTCTGCTGAAGAAACTCTGACACTTCTTTAGCAATTTCCCTGGTCCTATCTTCCGGTGTTGATTGCATTTGCTGTGCTACCTGCAATAAATCTAACGCGGAGGACTTGCTTTCTACAACAGGAGGTTTGTAATTAATTTCCTCGAAATAAGATACCAAGATTTGATATTTCATTTCCCATTCTCTTTCAGCAGGATCTGTCTTATGAGGAAACCTTTTATCTAACAAGGAAGACAGTCTAACTGGTTGAGTTGACAATATCACGTCCGCATCTTTTTGAACCCTATTTTTCATTTTTCTCAATAAAGCAACTATATTTTTTACATAGTTTTTCTGCATATGTTGAAAAGCTGTTTCTGAAACTGTCTTTGTTGCACAATCAATTGTAGCAAGCAACTTTTCAAACCCAACCTTTCTAGAAGACAAAGTAACATTGTTGCCTTTGCAGCTAATCTCCACAAATAACTGGAAATCTTCAAGAAGGTTCTTAATGATTTCCGCTGCTATTAGATCTTCCTTATGAAGCAAGTATTTTTCCGGTACATTAGCATTTTCAGCAACTTCTGCTTGAGTCTTTAAAAATAGTTTTCTTTCCGTAGAAAACCATGTTAGAAACTCAAGTATTGAATTCCAGTCACTTGAGACGAAAGGGGTAGGGATTTTCTTAGGGTCCTTCTCCATAGGTTTCTTCTTTAAAGACGACAGGAAAGATCCATTCTCCTGAGTTTTCCAAATTACAGCTGATATCCAATGTTTGACTAATGCATTATTAGAACCCCAATACAAAGAAAAATCTTTTAACTTCTTCAACGTAGGTTCAAAGGAATCAAGCACTTGCTTTGAATAGGAGTTCAATAATTTTCCTAAGCAAAATATATGAAAATTATCTGCGGAAGCGACTGCAGTTCCAGATTCTTCATGTTCAACTAATATTCTACTTCGTATTGTTGCAATAGCTTCACTTATTTTCTCAGAGTTGTCGCCAGTTATAAACTTTACTTTCTTGACAATTCCAAAATCATTCAACACAGAATATATTTTATCTGCAAGTATTTTGGAATCTGACGAGTCTAAGACCTTTGAATAAGATAGAGTAAAGTTTCTCAACTGAAACTCTGAATTCAAGTACTGGACCCCAATAGATAAATACCCTTCAAACACATCTGCACTCCAAGAATCGACAAACACAGATAGTGAGTTAACTTCTTTATCATTTTGTAAAGTTTTCTTAATACTACCTATGGCTTTCTTATGACGCTCATCAACCATCTTATGCAATCGCTTCTTAAGCCCTTCATCTAAATTAATCTTCATGTTTTGAAAAAACCGACACATTCCAGGTTTTTCTATGTCCTGGAGAAGCATGCCATCCTCGATCAAAAGGTTAAGAAAATTTTCTGTGACAGGTTTTGAAGAGGACATTATTGCAACCTTCTTAGGGCTCTTAGCATAAGTCAACATTTCTGACTTTGCTGGTTTGACTAGAGATGGGGCAAGTTTAATTTTCTTCGAATTTTTCCCCTGCCCAAGATCATGCTCTGTATGAAAGCTCATAACATGTGACCTCATCCCTGTTGTTGTTCCTCCTTTACTCTTGATTAGAGCGCCACAAGTGACGCAAGTTTTCGTAAAAGGTACTCCAGGGGTTTCTGTGAAATATTTGTGAACTCCACTGCGTTTTCGTGAACTCTGCTTGGAATAATCATCAGCTATCTTAACAGGAGTTTTGAACTGAAAGCCAGATGCCATGTGACCATGTTTTTCACTTCTTCTCGGTTTTTTAGGCGTCTTTACCGATTCTTTATCGCCTGTGAGATATCTTAGCATCAAATCTTCAAATCTTAGCTTTAGATTATTTGTGGTAATCGAAAATTGAGATTTGGATTATCAGATTAATATCGGTATTGGAAGAGTCGTTTGTTTTCTTATGAAATTAGCTTGATATCCAAACACAAAGAGATTCATCAGGAAAAACTATAAAACCTTTTCAGTCTCAAAGAAAATTATGATGACAATATACTCTCTACAAGTGCTCTTATCTATACATTGTCATAACTTAAGGTTAATACTTTTCTTTGAAACTATGTGTGAATACATAGTTAGTACTTAGCAGTAATTAGATCCTGTCTATTGTTTCAAATCAAGTATTTTTTCTAACTAGTTTACAGAAAAAGGCTCAGTTGCTGATGCGGTAACGGGAAAAATCCAATGCTATTGCGTTACCACAGTAAGAGAAGTACGATACAGAGAATGTTCTCACCATAGTTATAGCATCAAACCATTAAGAGCGTGCGTCTAAAAGATAAAATATGACAGAAAGACTGCTGTATGATTTTTACTTTTAACAGCACCAGTATATAGATTCTGAATTCACCATTAATTTACTCAATTACACTCAAAAGTAGCTCAAGGTGCTAAGGGTTATAACTAAGCTGCCCTCAATGTTTTTTTCCTAGCTTCAAACTTTGGAATTGCTCCTATGATAAAGAGATGAACTTTCGCATTATTTAATTTATTTAACTCGCAATATACATTAAACATATTTGTACTTTTTTCTCTGAGGCCCCACACAGTTTTTGTAACACATATTAATTCCGAGAAGTCCCTACTTGGTTTTTGTATTCACAAGCCTTAGAGTCGAAAGCGCTGATTATACTTTGACAAAGTACTTTCTAAACAACAAGTGAGTTTATTTTTCTAAGTAGCGGTCAATAGTTAAAAAATTCTTAGAAGAATCTATCGCAGCTTTCCCACATGCTTCAAAACAATTTAACATACACGGTTAACAGAAAAATCGCAAAGGAGTCCAAGTGTTAAGCATATTTATTCATCAAGTATGGTTTTAAGTGGAGATCAAAAAGTTTTATGTATTTATGGAGTTCAAAATTTGAATTATAGATTTTATAGAGAAGTTTTGTAACAGTGTTGACTCGAAATATTGGGAGACCATATCGAAATTGGGAACAAAGTGAAAGCTGCCTTCTGTTTGTACCGTGACACAGAGACCGCCGCAATACTAAACAGTGTTTCTGGGGCAAGAGTGTATAAATTCCTATTATTTAACTTACAGGCTTCTTATCTTTTGCCCAGTCATCATTCATAACGATCATAAATTCTTAGTACGTTACCGATTTATTATTCACAAATTTTATTTCCATCGATCATGCAATATACAGGCTTTAAATGAACTACAATCTGGATTTATTTTTAGACTTGCATGAATAAAACTCAGTGGCACATACCGATGTCTATAAGAATCCCCAGATGTCTTCAGAAACAATCTTCCCAAATTGTTTTTAGGTTTCTTGCTGAGATTCTACTGGATTTTGGATTTTCCGGAGTTGATCGAGCTTATTAGCTTTGCTAGCATTGTGTTCCAAAGGCCTTACAACGTGATCACCGGTGGCAATGGCATTTAATATGACGTTTCTTTTGAATAAACAATTTTATTCATAGTAAAATTACTTATATTTTAACTATAACGTAGTTATCATATTTGAGATTTAACTCCAAAAGATATCTAATGGTTTTTGTTTTGATTCTGAATATTCTGAGGGTTGACGATACTTTATTACTTTACGAATTTCCAGTCAACACGTATTTTAGGATGAAGCGTCTTAATCCTCTTTGATATGTTTTGCAGCAAATTTTCAAGTTGCTAAAGACAAAATACATTTTCTGAAAGGTCTATGACATATTTGTTGAATAACAATAGGAAACTGAGAGGTCGAAAAGTAAAGTTTAACTTAGCTATAAAATAGTACAGAATTTTCACGCATTTTTAATATATGGCCTTCAAATTTTTGAAAAAACCTACAACAATTCTTTCATCAACTACTAAACATAGCTTTAATATATGTTTATTAATGTTTTCAAGTAATATTGTCTTGCTGTATTCATTATTAAAGAGGAAGTCATTCCTTCATCGACAATTTCCTCTATAATGCAGCATAATGGCAATATAAGCTAAGCCAAAGGTCCAACTTAGCTAAAAGGCTACAAATACCTGACAAACTATCTTTCGTATCAAGTACTATAATATTTTATGACATAAGAATAATGTAGGGAATAGGAAACTTTAGGTGAGGAAAAGGACATATAGCAGGATATACTGATTGTCTGGAATTCTTGGTCAAATATACTATTCTCATCCATCAAATCCTAAACTATAAATAACTTCTCAAACCACACTCTTAATTTGATAATTTGGCATTACTTTGGAGCTTAAGCTTTATATATATATAATTGTAAGGGCCTCTCTTACCGAGTTTATTGATTAACAAGAGAATTACATTTACATGTAACAACATTAAGAAAAGTTCTATAGATGGTTTGATTTTTATGAAGCACTAAAAATTTTGCATATTCTGCAGTTTAAACAAGGTTTCCAGAGATTACTATTCTGGTTAAGTTTACCTGGATGAACTTCTATCTAAAAGTCCAATCTTTAAGACATGAACACTTAAAATGGTAAATCTATAAGTCTAGCAGTAATCGTTTAAATTTGAGCTCTAGAAGTTCAAATAATCTAAATAATAAAATCAAAGCCTATAAATTGATATTTTAAGAGGTTTTTAACCACGTTTTGAAGGAAGCTTAGTATTGGATAAAAATGCCTTTTTTTTGCGAATTTTAATTCGTGTAACAACTCAAAAAATACTTATCTCAAGGCTGACCATGCCTTGTAAAATAAAAAAAAATCTTTTAAAATGAGAAAATTTATTTCCAGTATCTGACTGTTCAACTTAAGTTCCCCAATATAACACTCATTCCAAAGTTTTCAAACTCCCTGAAAAAAATACTGTTAGATTTCAGTTAGTCGTGAATGGATTATATCACCCTACAAAATATCTTAACCTAAGATAAGCAGGTCACAATAGGAGTATTTTAGTTTTTCTAAACAATTTATTTGAGAAAGCTCAAAGAACTTCCATATTAACAGCGGCGATAGCTATTTTCGCTATATTAAATTGGTTTCAAAATCAATTTTTATAAAGCAAATACTGATCATCTACTGACTGCTGCTGCTGACACTGTACGTTTTGGCTCCAACTTTATCAAGAAATTTCTTACGATAATTTGGAAATTAAATTAGTCTAATTTGAAGGCTAATTTTATTTTTCATTCTACAACTCTCTGTCCTAATTTTATAAAATATGATACTTGAATTTTTTTTCTCAATTTCTTCACGTGCTAAGATAGATATAAATTAAAATATCTTCTTATCATAATAAAAATAATATGTTGTACGGGTCTTAGGCATTAATTTTTCCAAAAAACCCGTAGTATATTTATTTATCTGGCGAGTTTAAGGGATAAATGGACATTCTTGTTGCAAGGAGTTAAATGTTTCATAATATGGCTCACAAGTTCTCTATGGTATAGTTGGAACGAATAAAAATACTTAATTTTGTCCGTTTTATATTCAGTTCAACTTTGCTAGCATAAAAACATAATTGGGCTCGTATTGGGTAACCAAAATGCATTTCCATGGAGTACGTGTATGCTGAAGTGTCCAAAATATACACAAGATCGGGCCTTACTATAACATGTAGCATGGGACATACTATGTAAAAAATAGTAAAGCATTTAGATAATTATACCGTATATTATTAGCAATCCAAGCTTTCATTAACAATCTGATAAAAGTAAAAACAACGAGATGAGAGACATTGAAAATGCCAAATTAAATTACACGGCGAAGATTTCGAGGGCCCGGAGAAGATGTTTTGAAAAGGCACTCGACTTTTTGAATGAAATAACAATAATAATAATAATAGATAACAATGAGAAATATCAATATTTATAGATGTATATAAAATTGTTTTATTTATCAATCGGGAACCCTCAAGAGCTTACAATCTTATTTTCCTATTTATACCTCAGATTTTATTCCTACACTAATGAAGAAAACCTAATCTTATCCTTAAAGCGAAAGTTAATGATATTTTATTAAAAAATCATTATGTCAACTGAATATTAACGTATCGTAAAGAATTTTCTTCTACACTATGTATTTTACGTATTTTGTTTGTCGTTACTGGCCCATAACTGCACAGTTTTATCTTTTTTTATTATTTTCCTTGCTTCAATTTAGCAAAACAGTAAAAATTTTGGCCGGAAAACTAGATCTAAAATAGTAACAAATATATGAAATTTCTTGAATTTAACATTTTCCCTGAATCTCTTCCTAGAAGTAATTTTTAGTATTTTATTTCTCGAAAATTTATAGATTTCTTGAATTTCACTCTTAGCGTGGATACCACTGGTATTGAGACATTTTGTACATATGTTCTTTTACATGTTCCGAATAGGGATTACGCTCCCTTGCGTCTGAAAAATAAATAGAAGATATTTCATAGGTGATAACCAATGAAACGATTTATTTCGTGAGAATCATGGTCTTGAATATGATAATGTATGGATTAAAAAGCTCAGAGTATTTAGATACATATTATGGTGCATCGGGTAAGCAGCAGTTTAACACTAATTTTCTAACCAAATAAGGGCAGGCGGAAAATCTTAGAGTCCTTCAAACTAAATTCATCCAAATTAGAAGTTTTAGCAATGGAACATCATTTTAAAGGATTAAACTAGTGTTTTCATCAACATTCCTTTCAATAATTGAATTTGGGAAGATGCAATAAATTTGTGACATATAGTACCTGTTTATAGTTCAATATAGGATTGTTTATACATGGTTCAGATCTACTAGTTCTACTTCTGGGTATCTATTGCACAAAATCTCAATTGAATCTAGATAAATAAGCTAATTGTTTCATCAAGTAGATTTGAAAGCAAACCTAGCTTTTGAAGAAAAACTAACCAATAAACTGCCGGAAGTATCTGTACCAGTTAAGATGATAAATATTCTTAATGCGATAGTTAATATTTATTTAGTATGTATCATTTTTTAACTCAATTTATTTAGACATCATTTCGTTATATAAGCAGATATTATTTTTGCTTACAGATAACAGACCAGCAAACTAATTAGGTACTTAACCGAAATAGAAAGGAATTGCAAAATAATTCATTATTGTGTTTCGGCATCTGCTAAGATTTTGTTTTAGATTTTATCTCTTGTATTAAATTCTTTAAAAGAATTATGATAGTTACCTTTTACAGGAAAAAAATCACTTGTTGAGCTGTCAGCACCAATGGTGTCATGCACAGGTCATAGAACTTAGGCAGTTGTTAATTTTTCATTCTTTATAACATTTTGTAGAAACTAAAGCGAGTTAATAGGTTGCCGTTGATCATATGAAGAAAACCGAAAGATGATTCCTTAAGGTATTCGTCTTATCTTCGATGCAAACAAAGCAAGAACATAAGTTGAAAATTGTATTCAGCTAGCTACAAAAATCTTATATGCTTTTCTAATAATTTAAGTATACAAGATATTTATATGTGATGCTTATCGAAAAAATAATAGTGTTGATACAATTCAAATAACTTTGAATGATAAGCTCGTATTCCCAGGTGGCGAGCTTCATATATAGGGTATTTGGTATTGGTCCTGAAAACATGATAGAGTTGATCATCATAATCGTAGACGCACTTGTACGATAGGCTTAACCATTTCCCTGAAGAATATGATTTTCCTGATTAATTAACTTTTGTGTTAGTGAACCCATGCCCAGGATAACGGTATAGCTTATTCCAAATATATTTGCAACACTTGCATAGTTTATTCAGAACCCCGATGAAATGTGTATTCTCAAGCCAGGTTCTGGTTACATTTCTTGTGTTTGCAAAACGCAGTTTTGATTAGGTTATTCTGTAGCTTCTAGGTGAGTTTGAATGAGGAAATACTTGTTGAGAATGTGGATTGAAGATCTTTGTGGATATAATAGATTCAATTAAAGAAATTACGAATCAGTTGAACCGCGATTTGGTATCCTTGGAAGATGTCCTGACTATTTCTTAGTTGGAACTTGCTCTCTTATATGTTCTCATTAATAATTAACTATTACAATGTTGTATTAACACCGTTGATCTGACGACGCGGTTTGACGTAACGAGTATTTCAGCCCAGAAGTCAGCTCTAGGACAAAGCACTAAAATTCGGTCATACACTAGAAAAATGAAGATTTTTCTTACTTTTAAAATATATTTTAAGTACAGATAAGACCATCTTGATCTATTCTTCTCTAAATCGCCCCATTTCCTCTCAAGTTAGATCATCAAATCTAGTTCTATAGTTTTTAGGAGTTTTTGGTAATTAGCAAATATTCTGAATTAACATTTCTCCAAATTGGAGAAACTTTTCTCTAAATGCTATATACTAGAGTCAAACTCATAATTACAGTTACTCTTCATAATATTCAATACTTCGTCATCTAAAGGACCTCGATTCCCTTCTCATTATGAACAATGCATTTTGGGTAAAAATACTATGGTATACTATTTCCGCATATTACCGTTCCTGGCAAACAAGGTATTTAGTGGTAGTGCTACTTAAAATACCATGATTACACCTATATTCTTGAGGCTATTTTGTTGGGAGCTATCATTATAGCTCAGTTTTCACCAGTTTGGAGACTTTTCTAAAATTTAGCTTTCCCAGACTATATACCATATTTTAAGACCAAGCACCTTGTCGACCATTAACAACTTTAGTTCATCTTCCACATGTTCCAAACGCATGAACTCATATAAGGTCAGTTTCCTGTCAACAGCGGTATCAATATATAAGTCTTTAGAACCGTAAACTTCATTTTAAAGATTTTCTAGAAATTTTGGTATATTTAAGAAAAATTCAAGAAACCTTGAGTGAGGCATAAGAGGTTTTGAAAATTAACCTATTGGTCTTACTTGAGAAATCTGCACACTAGTAAACCTGGTGCTGATTCATTGTCATGCACTTACGGTGCTATCATTCTCCATTTTTCGTAGTATGATCATTCCTACAGTAGTGGATTTCTTTATTGCTTGGGTGTCCATATATACATAATGGTAGATGACCTACTTTCTGGGCCTCATAATAGATGTTGCTCTTTACCATACGCTCCATAATAGCAGTATGCTTGAAAGCTCGTCAGGTTTCTCAGTTGATGATGTCTAAAAATTCCTAATAGAATTTCTTTGGATAACATATCTTCTTGGGAAACCATTAAAGTCCAAATAATATTATTTTTAGTTTCATTTGAGTTGTAGCCGCTCAAACAAGAAATACTTAGGTTTGGAACCGCTATTCCAGTAAAACTCTTCGTGTTAGTTTTAGATATATTTAAGAGGAACTAACCTCTAAATCAACTACTTTAAGTTCTTCATATCTCAAAGTGTTAAAGTACATGGAGGTTCTTAATTTTGATGTGTCTGAAGAGAGGTCATCAGATTCTACGTTCCCAAATGTGTTTTTTGCTTGCTAAGTTCTTTTATATCTACTCTGCTTGTTCAGTAGATAGTTGCTCCTGGATTTCTCGAAATATAAATGCTAGTTGGTGAGCTATGTACACTCCGCCTTATTTTCTGAAGATTTGGCTTTTCCTTACAAGCTAGGCTTAGTAACCAAAACAGTTTCGACTTTTTTTTCCCTGTTTGTGAGCTTTTATCTAGCTCATCAAAATAAAGGATTAATTTTTGATGGATTTCCGGCTAGGACAAATAGACTCAAGCTGCTTTGGTGGTAGCAATATAACTGTTGTTCTCTAACTTGCTGATTGTTGCCTTTAGTCGGCTATGGGATTCTTGCGTATATAACTTGGATTATTAACTTAATTAACTTCAATAGGTTTTAACTCGCTTACGATTAATTGCTTGTCTTTTCTCACGAACTTAGACCCCCAAGTGCTTGAAATATTAGCTACAGGTAATTCTAAGTTGAATATACATAGGAAGATTTGAGCCTTCGAGTTATTCTCTTGTTATTGGTTTAAAACCTGATTGCTCAAAATAACTTTGGGAGATTTACTATAACTCATACTATTTTGCTTATGACTGATTAACTAGCACAAGTCAGGCGAGCCTATTGCACAATTTTCAACTGATTTAAGTCTGTGATAAGAGTACTTTACTTCATAGTTATATTTTGATCAAAGTGCCCAAAATATTTCCCGAGAATATCGTCCAAACGGTAAAATAGACAACTACACTTGCCCAAAACACCGGTTCTTTCAGAACAAGAGCGAAATAATCAAGTGTCTATAACATATAGAAATGTCAGAAACAAGAAAAGTGTTCGAACTAACAAAAGGAAAATGTGATCCATCAACTTATTTTTCTTTTAAGCTATTAAATGATATCGAAGTTATTGTTATGCGGCCAAACTCAGAAAATATTGTGTTCGACCAGAAAGAGTCTAACTCAACATCGTATTGCTACTTAACTGTAGGCGCAGGGAGTTTCTCGGATACCACAGAAGGCGTAGCTCATCTCTTAGAGCATCTAATCCTTCTATCTGGAGATGTACCTGTTTCGTTTCCTCTTTATGTTTTAGGATAATGAGGAGATTAGAGGTTTTAGTGAGCACATTGGACTTAGTGGTGGTTATTTTAATGGCCATACGTCTTCTGAAGAACAAAGTTATTTTTTTCAAGTTCCTTCAGAAAAATTCGTTGAAAGTTTGAGATCTTTCTCTACTTTTTTTCAAGGATTTGATGCTCGAAAAGCTTCGAAATATCTGCAAAGCGAGATTGTTGCCATACACGGAGAATTTGAAAAAACAAAAACAAGCAATGTTCATATTCTATACAACACAATGAAATTTTTATCTCAAATAGAGGAACATAAAAGACTTGAATGCGGAAATCAAGATTCACTTCAACCAGTGACGCTTGAAGAAGTGCAAAATTTCTACGACAAATACTATTCGAGTAATTTAATGAAACTGTCTATTGTTTCAACATTGCCTTTTGCAGCGCTAAAAAAGGTTATTGAAGATAGATTTTCAACAATACCAAATAAGAATTTGTCTCCTTTATATGAAAAGACTCTTGCAGCAAAACCTTACCACTCAGGAGTTCTTGGTCGAATGGTTAAAATAGTACCTAAAGGCGAAGCCAATTCATTGAGCATAGTATTTCAAGTTCCACCTTTTTGTTCTGAAACATGCTCTAAAAGCTGTGGTTTCTTAAATTCTTCTAGCGTTGAGTTCATTCGAACTCTCTTTCTTCTGGATCAACCCGGATCTGCGCTTTTTGAACTAAAGAAACTAAAACTCGTGAAATACATTTCAGCTGATGTTACAAACAAGTTCCAGAGCTTATCTCTGTTTACAATAACAATGAGTTGTTTTCCTGATATCATAGCTAAAAATCAGAACATTTACAACATTCTGAGGATAATATTTTCGTACTTAGATTTCGTCAAACAAAACCAAAAGAATCTCTTGTCATATTATGAGGAAGTACGAACATTACAGTCTGCCAAGTTTAACTACTTTGATGACATTGGATCATTTGGTGATCAATTGTGCCTAGCTGTGGCAAAGAAGATGAAAATCACCTCTGTGCATAAGTCTCTTTGCTCTCATTTTTCCAGCAATGCACCTGAAAATATTCATAAAGATGCTGTCTTTTCCATTGGGGTCAATCGAAAAATTAACTTTTATAATTTAAATGCGCTTCTTGATATTATATCGAGGTTCGAAGAATCAGTTGTGTTTGTTATGCATCAATCAACTAGTGGAAAGCCCAACCTCCAAACTGAACCTTTGATTGGAGCTCAATATATTATTGAAGAGCTGGATGAAGTTATTAAGCTGGACCTAAAGGGAAATAATCTTAGAAGTATTTCTGAGCTTTATTCAAAGGAATCTGTTTTTACAATTCCTGGACCAAACCCTTTTGTGGTTAAAGACTTTAGTCTGCTTCCAAAGGGAAACTTGGAAAGAGTTGAACATGATTTTTCAGGATTGGAACATAAAGTCTTGTGCAAAGTTCCATTTGTTGCGCACTTGGAAAATCTTGAAGTGCACTTTAAGCGAGATGATCTTTTTAATCATCCCAAGACATATGTGAAATGCAGGTTTCGAACAAAGGAGATCATCAACGATCAAGATGAGTTTGATGTCCATGTACTCATTATGATGAAAATGTTTGATGAAGTCGTTTCCTTTGAAAAATCAAGAGCTCATCATGCTGGATTTTCAATTTCCAGGTTTACTTTTCCAGATGGTTTTGGGTTCAAGTTTGGGGGCTTTTCTCAAAACATCACAAAAGTTTTTGATCTAGTTTTTAGTTACTTGCGGTATATCTTCACCCAACCTGAAAAATTGAAAGATTTAAGTAGATACTATGAGCTTGCAAAAGATGAATATTTTCATGACCTAAGCCGAAAACGGACAGCAACATGTCTTGCTGAAGCCCATCGCTGTTTTCACAATATTGCTGAAGAAGGCTTCTCTTTGAGGAAGAGCAATAAATTAAATAGTTTGGCCAACATGAGTATTACAAGTTTTCAGTCATTTATTCATCATCATTTCTATAAACATAGCAGAGCTGTTGTTCTTTTCACTGGAGATTTTAACTATCAGGTCATGAATGAATTTCTTTCTGGTTTAACGGTTATATTGGGACCAACTCTAAATGTAGACGTTGAAAACTTGGTAACAGAAGAAAACAGAAGTATCCGTTCAGAAGAGACTTCTATCAGTACCACTTCCACCAAGCATTTACACATTCCTTCCGGTGATGAGATAAAAATTATTCAAATTTCTGAACCTCCAATCACACTATCAGGCCAAGTTGTTGGGTTTAAGATATCGGTGTCTCAGGAGGAGAAGTCTAGGTTATCATTACTTGCAGAGCTGTATGAGCTTGTGATTAAAGAGCAGTTTTTCCGAAAATTTAGAACTGAGGAAAAGCTAGGATACAACTTTTCCTGCTTTGCTAGTTTCTCAGAGATATCAACTGCTAACCCTGCGATATGGTTCAAATTTTGTTTCGAAACAATTGTTCCTGTTTCAGTGGAGGATCTGTCCGAAAAGCTGGACAACTTGTTGCATAATGTTGATTTAAAAGAAAAATTTTATGAAGCAGCAGAAACAGTACGGAGAAAAAAAGAGCAGGTGTTTTCTAAAGTAACCACATTATCCAGGGAGCACGAGTTTTACTGGCGAGGGTTGCTTGACGAAAGACAGAATGCAAAGTCTCTAGCAGAAGAAAGCCGATACTTGAATGAGTTTACCTGGGAGGATCTAGATACCTTTGCTAAGCAGTTTTTTCTCCCTAATGCACCCGAAAGAAGAAAACTAATGGTTTCAGTCCTTTCACAGCGCCACTTCGATGAGCTACCAGCTGCCACTAAAGTGTCCATTACAGACATTCAGGCACTAAAAGCTTCCTTAGAATATGTTTAGATAGTTTTGTAAATAAAACCATTGTATAAAGTGTATTTTGTTTAGTTAATACTCCAAGAGATTTCCATCACATGATCTCAAGCGGTCTGCAAAAATTCTAGTATATAGTTTCTAATCTCTAGAGTATCTGTCACTTTCATTTCATTCAGACCACGTTTAAAAGTCTCCGCTTTATCAACTTTACTATCCTTTTCTAGAAGTTTTATTTGCAATTGTACACTTTTCACACCAAAAGGTGTCATGTATTCTGGATGACCTTGAAAACAAAGCACTTTAGTTAAGTCTTTTTTCTTTAGAGAAAACATATCGGCATTTCCCTCAATCCCTTCTAACTTGGGTAAAATCACAGCGTCATTATGACTATAAAGAATTTCAAAGGTTTCACCCAGCCCAATGATTTTTGTTGTTTTCTTTCCGTAGAATGACTTGTCCTTAGTATATACTCTTCCTCCTAAAGCGCGGGTCACAATCTGATGACCAAAACAAATTCCGAGTAGTTTATTATCAGAGGAAACCCACTCTTGGATAAATGACATAAGTTTTTGTATCCAAGGGTGATCTTCAGTAGCAGAGCTGAAACTTCCCATAATAACAACTGCACTATAAAGTTCTTCCTCTTGAGGATATTGATCATCCAAGACGTTGAAAGCCTTTAGCTCAAAATTGGGTACATTTAAAACATGGCCTTCTGTATTTATTATGTTTCCTTCTAAGAAGTCAGTGAGCATCTGAACTGAAAGATTTCCATACTCGTCACTTGAACATGTTTGAAGCACTGCTATTTTTTTCCTCATCTACAGTTTACCCAAAATTACTTATAAGACATTTCCGAGATGAAGTACAGTAAAGTACACCTATAAGGTTTTCTTGTCTCACTTGATAAAGAAAAGAACATGAATTCTGTAATATTACTTTACCATTAGAATAGTATTCTCAGAGATAGACTCGCTGCAAATATTAGCTTTACCTATCTCATTAGATAAGGAGAAAATGTCTTTGAACCTCAAATTTGGTTTTGTTAAAGAATAAAGTTTTTGTTGAACGTGACTTATGATGTGCAAAGTGATTTAAGTAGAAATCAAGGATAAAGATCAGGGCAAGAAAGTATTACTGGGGTTTTCCATTAAAAGATAGATTTCAAAATTTATTCTATATCTAGATTCGGTAGAAGTGATGTTACAGACAAGATTATAACTGCTATGGTACTATGAAAATCTTTTATTTGAATGTTTTGAAAAAGGGTATTACCATGTTTCATAGTATATGGTCTTATTCTATACTAAACTTATTTTCTGCACTTGAGAAACTACTTTGATTTATTTGAAATAAAAAACTGGGTTTATAATCTTGCACCTGAATTACAAGATGTTTAACCCATTTCATGCTCCATGTTTTTTTACACTTTGTGAAGGTTAAGGAGAGCATGAATTGCAGATTAATGGGGTATTTCAAGTTATCCTGTTTCAGAAGTTATTGATTATTCTTGCATAAGAATAAATCTTTCAAAAGTAATTTCTTTCCTAAACCACACCCGACTCATGGGCATTAAGTTTTCCTCAGAATAGTTGAAATAGTTCTCCTACCTTCTCTACCACAGTGAAGCTAATCTTCCTCATCTTTACATCAAGAGGTTATTGATAACGCCCAGTAATTACATAAATCGATGTTTTTTGAGAGATAGCTTCTTTATCAGCTGATAATATAATATTTTTTCAGTAGTACTTCTCAATTGGATTCAAAATCTATACAGTCAAATGAAATGTCATTCCGCCCACAGAAATGGGTTGCATAAAATTGTAATAACTCATTTACTGGCTGTTGCTGATGTTTTCAAAGAGTTGCGGAAAGATTTTTGCCCAGAAGGATGAGAAATATTACAAAATCTGGAGAATATATATTCTCTTTGTTAGGAACGTCAGAAACGAATCCAAATCAGGGTTCTGGAGAATTTGTGTGTTCACGATTTTACGTTTACTTAGTCTGAACTAGCTATCCCTACTAACTGCTAGCAATACACCCCTTTTCTCCTTAAACATTAGGGCCAGCGAACTACCCTTAGTAAGAAGGTAGTCTGTAACTTCAATATGTTGCCGGTAAGACAGTTACACCATACCTTATGGTTTACGCTACTTTCAGCAGAACTTATGAGCATTAAATAAATGTTTTCTTTGTGTCAAACCATTCGATCACTATAAGTCACGTTAATTGACTCAATGGAAGCACTTCGTACTTTCCACAATCAGTGTATGCACGCTGCAGCCATGCACCGGATGTGATAAGACTTATCAATAATTATTTGGTAGTTAGTTTGATTCGGGTCATCAAGAAGAGAATTGGGGTTTTCATTCGTATCAAATGGGGCTGATTTCATTCTGATTACTAATTAATTATTAACACAAGAGTGTGCCAAAGAGCCGAAAAATATTCTTTCATCTTTGACCCGTATGAAAATTTGAAAAATGGGCCATGTAACTGAGGGGATAGCCCGGAGGTAGGATACAGCCTAGTTATATGCCTTTTTTTGAAGGTTTTCATACGTGTAAACAATGAAAAAATATTCTTCAACTATTTGGCGCAGGGCCATGTGGCTCAATCTAATGTTAATAGCCAATTATCAATAATCAATCTAAAAGGTTGGGAAATTATTAGAATCAATTAATAAGAAAAAATATTGATAAAGTATTTATATATAAAAACCTATCCTGAGCTATAGATAATCGAAGTTGAGTTGTTTAGATATATAGGTCCCTCATTTAATAATGGTGTAGTAGACAATACAAACTTTGAGTAGATAACTTTTACGAAGGATCAATTAAATGCCCAAAATTTTTCAGAACACGGTATACCTCCTTGGAGCCAGTTTGATTTCACTTTGAATTGCCAAACACAAGGCGACGTTACCTCACTGTATTCCTCTAAAAACTACATTTAAACTGACAACTTCATCACCAAAACTTCTCAAAGAGCATAATGCTAATCTCGAAGAATAAGGCATTAATAATACTCTCGTTCATACCCAGCTCCTTTGTTATCTCCCAAGAAACATGTAATGTATTAACAGGAGACAGATCTACTTTTATTAGCACAGTTTCAGACGACTTCAGTGATTTTGTCGTCGACGAAGAAATTAAATTAACTCGCTTCGCCAGCATTGAGGAGACTGATATTGAAATCGTTAATGAGGATGTCGATGGTGTTACGTCACAGGTGTGGTTTCTAGAGCAAGAAAGAGTTGTTGATGGATTCTTGGCAGAAGTCTCTTTCGAGTATAACGCTGGGGAATCAGATGGATTCGCTTTCGTAGTGCAGAACGACAAGACAACAAATGTGTTTGCTGGAGGTGCTGAGTTATTAGGTTTTCAAGATGGGTTAGATAACTATCTAGCAGTTAGTTTAGATACTTGTGCAAATCGTGTTGAGGATTCCAATTGCGGAGAATATACCGTTAGAATCCTTAGCAAGCTCCCTGGAGAAGATGAAGTTGTTCTAGCCAGTGATACCTTTGACAGAAATGTCTTAGACATGACAAATGGTGTTATAGCAGGCCTTCAAGTAGCTTTTCTACAGGATATTGGAGATTTTGGACAGGTTTCTGTAGTACTTTCGAACAATGGGGATGCTGACCGAACTCTAGTTGGCAATTTAACTTCAAGCTTAGAAGAAATTCTTGGATCTAAATTCGGAACCCTCGGATTCACAGCGTCAAACTCAGCAAATAACCCTGCAACAATTTTAATCCGACAGTTGGTGTTTAGTCAGATGAATTCTGGTACGAGATTAATTACCCCCGCCCAAAGTGCGCAACCTGTAACTGCTGGACGACAAGTTACTTTTACTTTGGTCTTCTCTGACTCTTGTAATAATCAACTCTCTGCAGAAGATGCTGAATTATTACAGGTAAATGTTACTTCCGATGTTGTTGCTACACTGACAGAACAAGTTGATGAGAATCCCGAGATCTTAACAACAGTCCCAGTAAAGCAAGATGATGGTACAATTGCACTAACTTTTGTTACTCCCCAGGGAATATTTGCATTATGGGATTTGAATATTGAAGTACAAGGTGTATTGGCACAGGAAATGCCTTTCGCTGGTGCAGTCGACACACAGGAGGTAAATGAAGGGGGATTGAGTCAGCAAGGAATTATTCTCCTAGTTTGTTTGATTGCAGTATTGATTGTTGTAACTGTTTATATGGTGAGAAGATTAGATTATTTTAGAAAGAAGTTGAAAGAGCATGAAGAAGATATCGATTATGGAAGAGTAAAGGAAGAGGTTGATGAGATCGAGAAAACTATTAGTTATCAAACAAATCCTATGATTGCGCCTCTTGATGAAATGAAGGATAAGCTGGCAAGAAATATGAGGATCCTGGAAGACTTACGTAGTGGACAAGATAACGCTATGGACTCTAATTACACTGTGGATCAGCTTGTAGCAGAGAATGAAAAGCTAAGGGCAGAGATGAATAGGCTGAAGAAGGAAGAACAACTAAGAGAAGCAGCGAATAGATCTGCCACACAAGGAAGAAAAAAATTCAATGCTGGTGGCGGAAATGTCAAACGTGATTTCGACCAGGAGAGGGCTTAGAAGTAGTAGTATTTACAATTTGATTAACGTTAAATATCCACAGCAGTCACATTTTTAATGACGTGGTGCTTGTTTTGCATCACGTGCAGACCAAGTTTTCGCTTGAACCTTCTGGTTCTGGTTTTTGGTTGGAATAGATGCCCCAGTTGCCGTCTTATCTTTTGGTGTCATGTAGTTCCAATCAGCAGAGTCTTTCTTGCCAAGTAGCATAGCAGTGGGATCTCCAGTTTTCATTGGTTTCGTATACGTGGCTGAAGCGAACGTCTTCTCAATCCATGACTTGTCTGTGGTTTCCCCTTGAGTTTTAACCATTATTCTTGGATATTGTTTCAATGTATCTTTTTTAGCTTCGTTTTTTTGTCGGAGTTCAGGTTTTTTGACGCACGTGTAAAATACACACAGAATCTGATTGGCTGCATGAAAGAACGAATGGCCAAATTGGCCATTGTAAAATTTTATACTTGAGAAACTTTTGAGGTATCGTTGCATAGTAACAGGGGTAAAAAGTTGAACACTAAGGTTCTAAGTTACCAAACTAAGGATTAAAAGAATAGAAGAAAGAGTGTTTATCTCTTGACATGAACATTAGTTTAGCTTCTTAATCCTATGTTGAGGAAATTGGATGTTTAGAGTGATTTGTCCAGAGTTGAAAAGATCATGGGAAACAACTTGGTTGAAAGTAGGAGTTTTAATTATGGAAAGGGGCTTATTTCTTTGCTTCGTACTCTGAAAAAAGCACTATCAGAATTAGGTGGAAAGATGTTGCATAGTTGGTTCATTCTGAGGTTTTCTCATAGTTTGACTTGCAATAGGAGTAGCGTTTACTGCACAGCAATGAATGTAACCTAAATAAAAAGTTAAGATTTAAGTTGTTATAAGTCAATACAAAACTTACTACATCCAAATATAAATCGACACCCCCATCCCTGTTATTTTCCATATTGAAATCCTTTTTCTTGAACTGTTCTTTTCTTTTCAGTATATGAATCCCTTTCCTGAAATTTTGTTTTCATTTTTCTTGAATCCTTTTCTTTTCTATATTAATCCTGCTTGAAATTTCCAGAACAAAATTTAGCGTATTCAACCCTTCATTTGAATACGTTATTCTTGAACGTAAAGCTAAAAAGTAATAAAATGTGAAAGGTCTCACCCCTCACAGCGGGGAGCATGAAAGACTCCCCGCGTCTTCATAAAACCTCCTCTGAAGTGAAGATGCATTCCATCGCTTTCTCGGACAATTTTATTCTGATGGATTGGTCGTTTGCTTTGCTGACTCTTGGCGACTGAAGTTCGCACAATAGAATGCCGTGTATATCTTACACGTTTGCCAACAAACCTAAATTGTTCTTATTTTAATTCGGTTGTAAGTTTTAACTCTTGCAACAATATTGTGTCACCACAGAATGGATAGGAAGTATTTGAATTTTAAAAGATAGAACATTAGGACTTTGGGGTTATTTGGGTCATAATGGCTTACTTATATGTGATAGGTGGACCAGAAGCATAGATTGCTAATGGCACCGATATCGGGAAAAGTCTGATTCAGCTCTAATCGGCAAGTAAACTAGAATCTGATTGGATAAATGACACAAGAAAACAACATGACAAAAACATAAATGCTTATTTAATATTTTAAGCAGCTGTGACAGGAACTCGTTCTTGACCTTTTAGCTATGGAAAGGTTATTAAAACTTCAAATGTAAACTCAAGATCACTTGTTGTGCTGTGTTAGAGCTCTCCCCACTTTCTTTGGTTAGCTAGATTGGCAACGGCAGAGGTCGAATGCCTTGAGACTGGGAGACCAGCGGATCTAGTTTGAGCGAAAATTGCTGGCTTTGCCGTTATTGAAATTATATTTTCCCCTTAGTGAGGTTCTTAGAGCTCTCAGTTGATTTTGTATAATTTGGATACGTGTAGAGACAGCTGTGTCTTTGGTTCGGTCAACTTTTATTCAAGTTTACTTCTGAGTTGTGATATACAAGTAGTAGTTTTAGAGCAGGATATAATGCTTGTGCTTAACCTGGTATGAAATTTGAAATATTTTCTATTTCTGTTTAGAGATATGTCTTCATTTTCTTTTTAGCCTGTTCCAGGATCTTGTTGTTTAAAGCTACAACAAAAGAATTAGAGAGCTAAATTTTTAGTAATAACACTACGTCCACATCCCTCAAAGTGGATGCCTGCCCGATCGACTTTTCATTTTTCAATATTTAACTCCCGTTATTTCGAAACGCGGCGGCGCGGGGTGGGGGGGGTTAGGTTATAAATACATTTAGACTACCTAAAGGAGAACTGGTTCCTGGAAACTTTTGAACTCGGGTTGGCATATCCAAGGCATCCTTCCATTGAAACATCGAGTTTCTTTTTTTCAATCCAGATTCTTTACAAAATTTTCATCGTTGCACAGTACATGTAAGAAGCATGTTTATTTACTTAATTCTGGTTATTAATGGGTTGAAATGAATATGAAAATTTTGCCTATTTCCCTTTTTCTGGAAGAAAGAAAAATATACAGATATGCTTTAGGGATCAGTTCTACTATTGCAACTGTAGAATGAAGTAGCTGCAGTTTCATTTTCATGAAACTTATGAAACTTAATAATGAAGCAAGAAACCTTTTATTAAGGGCTAGACATCGGATTTAGAAAAAATATCCATAACTAAATAATAAGCTTAATGATTCTGATTTTTAGTAAGTGAATTGAGATTATGATTCGGTTCAAACGATTATGATTTCACTGAAATTATCAATTGATTAATAATAAAAAAACTGGGCCACAAGACCTTAGCCGAGCTCGCCATATAGATAATTCAATTTTGTACTGATTGAAAACCCATATAAAGGGCCACTTGGTCTGGTAATAGTCAAGTAATATGACACAGTTGGGCCACATGGCCCTTTTCAGCAAAGTTCTCATACGGTATAAAATAATAAAATTTCGTTTTACTATTTGACTCGTGGTCATGCGGCCCGCTATTATATTGATAATCAATTGAATACCCATAGTGAACCAAAATGGATGTGGAATTATCAGAATTAATCAACAAAAAAAATTTAGGCATAAAATTCTTGATGAAACATTAACAAATTCAATACATCCTCAGCTAACATTATCCAGGCAAAATTTGCTTAAATTAATTCCTGGTTAATACGAAATGTATTTGCCCACGATAAATTGGGTTTTTCACATTCTATCTTATTAGCGGGGATACTTGTTCAGCATCATTCTTACTGGCGCATTGATCAGGAGAAGCTCTCTTGAATACATTATTGATAGATTCTCAATCATGCTGATAGATGGCTTTGCAAATATCCTTAACTTTTGCAAATCAATGAATTCTGCACGGAACCGTGATCTTCTAAAGTATTTAAGATCCTGAACACATAAAACAGGGTTCCCTTCAAATAATGACTCCTCTCATACTTATTTTACTTTGAACTAGACTGGTCTGCCGTCATAGCAATTTTTTCGTGACAATCAGCAACAACTGCTCCTAAAGACCGGGTTCAAGAATTATGGAGTTTCATTTAATCATTAGGTAAATCAATCGTAATAATTAATATATTGTTGTGTACCAGTAGTTCCATTAGACAATCGTCCCTAATATCACTTCCTATACAGCATCCACTGTGCAACCGATGTAAATTGAAGTTTACTGATACACCTGGCTCTAATGCGGGTCAGTTGAAGAATGAATGAAAAGAATTTCAGTTATTAAATTATTATTTTGAAACTTAGGGAAAAATTACTCACTGGTTATAGTACAGATAATTACCCTTTGAGGTAGCTTACATCCTACACACAAATGAATAATGTACCTGATTTCCTAGATGCGGGGTGAAAACAACTTGTCTACACTTTAGAACTGAATGAATACAGTTACCTGATTAGTGTTTGGAGGAAATTATTGACATTTTAAATATGTTTGCTCTGATCATTGTCATATTTAAGGTTTCATCGTGAAGGTACTTTGAATTATTAAGCATTTACTCCTGTTAAACTCTAATATTGTTGCATTCATTTAGTTGAAACTTCATGTCTTGAAAAACTCCTTCAGTATGACCATTAATTAGCTACTTCTCCTGGTTTGTTCTATGAGTAATTGAGTCAGGGTATGTAGTCCTGACATATTCTGTTCTACGGCTGTAGATCTGTGTTTAGTATTTTGTATCTAACAGCACTCACGAATGGCCACTATATTATAGGTTTGATAGGTCTCAGCTTGTGCAAGCAGTTAATATTTCAATTCCTTATATTCTAGCTCTAATAACTTTATGAGTCAAAACTACTCTATATGGAAGCTATGTTTGAACCAGGAGGTATGAAAACAGCGGTAAAATTTATTTCAAAACACCAATCTGTTCCTTAAGCATGCTCTGACATTGGTAGATATAGTTCTTGGGGAGATGGAATATAACTGTACCAGGAGCTTCAAGAAATATATGTACAACCTGCAAAATTTTTGGTACTGAATATTGTGCTATAATATGTAATAATTAAATACAAATATGAATCATACGACCTAAACATCTCCGTTGATTCTTTATATCATAGCAAGATTGTGTAGCATAGCTCTATTTTCTTCGTTATGGTTTTTGCACAATGTAGACATAAACCCCTAGTAACATCATCGACCATTTGTTAAGCTATCACGCCTCTAAAAGGAATTAAATAATATGTATTTGGGTTGTGTATGATATGGCAGGTGTAAGATTATGAATTACCTCATGAACTTTCAATATATCTAGCGAAAACTTTAGGTAATTAAGAATTTGAGTTATTGTCACAAACCACAAAAACAAAGCATGGAAATACTGAAATAAATATCAAATCAGAAGGCTTATCACTGAAGTAGTTAATAAACTGGATGATGGTAAATGTATCTGTAGATGGATAGATGATTTTAATAATTATATGAAATGCATCGGTACTATTAATAACACTAAGTAGACAATTACTGTTTTCAACATCTCAAATAAAAGCATGTCAAAATTTTACACATCAGATACGTTGCACAATAGTGGAGTTATTTTATAATCTTTGAACAGTGTTACTGTACTACTTTTTTAGTTCTCCTGACTTTATTCTCCTTGTGTATAGTGAGTACCCTTTTCGAATTTCCTATCAAAGCAAAGATCTGTCATGAATCTTAATTTTAAAATACTTTCTTGCTACATCCCTTGGTTGCTAGATTGATTTATGAATTAAATTTATGTTTCTCATTGATCTGCCATGGTTGGTGTATAACATAGTTCTAAATATCTGGCTTAATGAAACTCTTATTTTTACTCAACGTCTTAGAGATATGGGTTTTAGCTAGTATTTTTTGTATATAATATTTTTCAGCCTTGTACAGAGCAAATAATAAATGATTTACACATTCTCTTGTATTTATTTTTTATTAACCTAAAACTAAAGGTTTTTTAGTATTTGCTACAAAATAATCTTGTGTTGAAGCACGTTTCTATCTAAATAGATCCTATAATTCTATTTCATCTGATTTCTAATACAGTAAGTAATGGAGGTTCCCTGAAAACACCCACACTATGACTACATCTGATATCGACATTGATGGAATAATTATTTTAGGGATTGTGCTTGGCAAGAGAAGGGGAATTATTTTTAGACATGTGCAAGACACAGTCCGAAGAGAGCATGTATTTAGAAACCTTCGTTGCTGACCATTTATCCAACGTAAATAGGTTTGGCTGGAGTATTCAAAGGTTGGTAGATTGGGGAGAAATCCGAGAACACTATTACTGTTATACAATAACTCAAATATAAGACTCCAGAATACGGGAATGGGTTGCTTTAGAGAAAAGGATAGTTAAGATAAAAATAGCAGAAACGTTATTGTAGAAAAAATGGCTTGAAAATGACAATAAGATAAAGCTAGTAGAGTAAATCAGGGCTTTGTACAATTCTTAAGGCTCTGAGATAGTCTACCTTTTAGATTATTGGAACAATTAATCTAGAGAGGATCAGGAAATTGTAGCAAAGATTTACGGGGCCTTAATGTAAGATATCAACGCCATGAATAGATATCCTGTTTCCTATAAATATAATTTTAAATTATTCTAAGAGCAAAGAAATGATAGTTTTGAAAATATTCGAGTTTCTATAATTAGTGAGAATATACAAAAATATTTTTTCGGTTTAATGATGCTGAAATTGGAAACAGAAAGATCTATAAAAATTGTTTAACTGGAAATGCTGCTCGCTTTGTAGCAGATGTTGTCTATATAGACAAAAATAAGACGAGTTTTTTAAAGCATATCAAAAGTATCTGAATGAGCTTTCCTCATATCCTTCGTGTATATTAGAGTATTAAAGAAACTAGGTAATATAGGTAAATATTTGCTTGCTTATACTATCCTGTATTATTTGACTTTCAATTTCATCTTTAATAGTTCCTTAATTCATGTTGTCTTCAAATATATCAGTACACTTAACTTATTCGCACCTAATCAATGTGAAATATAACCATAAAGCTAATAATACTAATGATTAACCCCCTCGATGATTTTTTGCCTATTCATGTTTTCTGTATGTGTCCTTCGAGTAGATCTTAACTCTCAAGTTCAAACTACATGTTCGGCAAGCTAGTATCCCGCAGATTAGTAAAAGCTTATAAGCATCATTTATTACGTTTATTTTTTTATTATAACCAAGAAGTACGGACAAGTAATTAGGTTATTGCTATGATGCACTGTATTTCATTATGTCCATGTAATAAGGATTCAACAAAAGATTTTCAACAAAAACTTCATACCCTATCAGAAACCAGAAATCTATTTTGAAATAATATAAGTATGTGGAAAGAAGCTTTATATGTTGTGATTAACTAACCTGGATGAATAGCTTTCGAAGAAAGGTATCTCAATACTAATTTCTTTCTGCTAAAGGAGTCAGCTTTACTTTCAATTAAATTTGTTAATCGGTGTTCATTCACATATTATCCAGACCCCTCGTACCTTGTACCTAGAAAATGAAAGTAACCATATTATTGGGTTATTCTATAAAGCATATGTCGCTTTAGTACCAATGACAATACAGAGAATGTTACTATTAGCATGTTTTCTATCGTTCCCAGCACAAGCCTGATACTGAATAACCTACATCCAAGACCTATTTAATTTGTAAGTATTAACATTGAATTGGCCAAATAATTTAACCAATTCAGGATATTCGCTTTGAACTGTAACCTTTTCATCTATAGATAGTTGCAAACAGCTCTTAGAATGTGGTTTTCTTGGATCAGGTTTCAAATATATGTGCTTAGGAATTACCTCCACTGAGAAAGTTTACAATAAACATACACATGTATCATGGGACAACAAAACTAGACAACATTGATACCATCATTTACAACTGAAAGATTAACTTATAATAAACAAATGATGCTAAATGTACATACTAGCCTGATGTTATTACTGTGCTGTCAATAGGAGTGCGATTTAATAAAGATTATCAATAATTATTTGATAATTACTTTGAATTTGATTATCAATAAAAGAACATGGATTTTTATTTTCATCAAATGATTCTAATTCTATTCTGATCATTAATTGATTATCAAAATGAATATGGGCTATGTGGTACTATTTTATATTGTCGAAAATTTTATACACATTTTCTGCACCAAATCAAAACCTTTAAGAACTGGCCACGTGAAATGGAATGATCCAATAATAGGATATGTTTGGGCAGTTTGGCTAATTTTTGAATCCCTGGGTACGATAAAAAATGAGAAAGTGGGTTTGGCTATATGGCCCAGGGAGTTGTAACACAGCCTTGTATTGATTATCAATTGATTCTCAATTATCCATCAAAATGGTTGCGGAATTATCAGAATCAATCAATAGGAAGAATATAACCATATTTCTTATTGATAAAATATCAATGAATCAAATTTCACCCCTAGTTGTCGATATTCTTTATTTCTTGTAGTAATTAGCGGTATTAGTTTTTATTTGAAAAAAAAAACTTTAAGGCCCGTAAGACTATAATTAGCCACTTTGCTAAATAGGATACTTATTAATTCAAAAATACTACCGATGAAAGGATTAAAAATGGAATTCTTAACATTTCATGTTGGCTGAAGAGCTGAAGTATATAGGACACTAACATTCTCGGCTTCCGGCTTAAGATTTGTTAGGACACCCCATGAGTTTTCTTACTCCAATACTCTAGTTCAATTACGGGAAAGGGGATATACAAATTATATGACAGGCTTCTGGCTCTATGAACTATGTAGAATATATTTTAAACTTACATCCAAAAATAGATGAAAGAAATGATTAATAACATAGGCTTGGTTAGAAATCTCTTACTTTTACTGTATAAAACTTTAATAGATTCAGCAGAAAACTAAAGATAGTTTATGGCGTTGATTTAGTATCAAATCCTATTTAAATAGGGTTTGATTTTATGGCAGTTCTTCTTGCTTTGGTGTAGGGTGCTATGGCGTTAAACAGTTATATATTTTATCCCCTTAAGAACACACTGAAATGGGATTATTGAGGAGCTGGAGTGTTCTATTTGTAAACATCAAAGCAACAATCTATTTGAGTGCTTCAAAGTCTTCTGATATAGTTTATATTATGTCTTATATAGAATATTTCTAGCAGTCTATCTGAATATCATTAACATCCTATGTTACATGGGGTTGTATCATTATCTTTGGCATGTTTCATGTATTCTAAGGTTACCAATGTATAACCTCATTTGTATATAGCTTAGGAACAAGCTCTTCAAATCTGGTAAAGCCATTCAAGCAATTATTAAAAAATTGAATTGTAAGAAGAGTGTAATCTAAGGCTTTAAACCTTAACGGGAAAGTTACTAGGAAGGAATCTTATATAGTACATCTGTTCATTGTTTCTTACCCTGTATAATTTTCATGTATCCTTTTAGCCTCTGTTCATCTCAATTTTTCTTAATCTTTCCCTCTAAAATATCTTTTAACAATGAATAAAAAAATATCTTGGCTCAATTTTTTTAGTACTTTATTCTGAGAAACCCTGTGTGGGAATGATGAGTTGCCAAGAAGCAAATGACGCAAGTACAACAGGAAATACCGAGTTACTCGATGGTCACCACGTAAATAAGCTATACGTCATTTTACATCGAAGATTTTTTTAAACACAATTCTATATTGATTTAATGAGGTCATTGGTTTTTGTTTTAAACAAGTCGAAGTTACACGTTAGTCAAAATGTTACCTTCTCTTCGCCTTCTATAGAGAACCTCAATAAAGAGAGCCACTACGTTTAGAAAAAGCCAGGGAAACAGCATGAGGTTAAGCCATAACTAGCACATCTTAGAAAATATTAAGTTTAGTTTTCTGAAAAGATTGTTTTATTTGTAGCCTTTACTTAGTGGTATCCCAACCACTGAAGCCCCTTACGCTGCAAGAAAACGAAGAACAGATTAGGGTTTATGAAATGAGACTAGAGGCTGCAAACAAGCTCTAAGCCCAAGTAAAAATATCTGAAACAAATAATTAAATCGTTTTTTAGCTCAGCACTGATTCAATCTGAGTTTTTTCTCCTAGGAAACACAATTGCTTTTGATCTGTTCTAAGCCCAATTCAGTTTTTTTTCTCGAGAGCTCTCGTAGTAGGTGGATCAAAATAGCATTCATTAGTCAAACTAGAGTTAAGAAAATATGCGTATAACACAGGGTAATTCTAGGCAACTAATCTTCCTGCTTTGGTTGAACTTTTATGCAGTATCATCCTTGAATTTCTGAAACCAACTTCCTCTGACCAAGACTTTGAGATATTCGCAATATTACATTACTACAAACGTTAATATAGAAACCACCGGCTCAAGATTGAAAATCGAAGATGCATCTCACTGACCTAACGATCAGAACCAGCGAAGGTCCTGCTGTCAACACATTCCTCGGCACAACATATGGACTTGTTTTTGGTGCTACCTATGGAGCACTTTCGCTCGCATGGGGCTTAAACCCAGCGTTTCACGGAAAAATCCCATTCTCTCAAGTTGCAAGAACTATTTCCTCGAAAACTTTGTATGGAGGGGCTGTAGCCTGTGCTTTCTCAGCCACTGATGCTTTTTCTGCATCTATTATGCAGCAATCTACGGCACCAGGTGTAAAGCTCAGCACGTTTTTAGGGAGTTGGGCTGCGGCAGCTGTGATTGGAATGAGACACAACAGCATAAGAACGACAGTAGTAAGCGGATTACTGATTTCTGGGTTGAGTTTGTTCCTGGAGTTTAATGACTTTGATCTTATTGGTTTCTCTGAGAGAAATGAGTACAAACATAACTCTGTTCAAAGTGAAACTAACAGATATTACACAAAGCAAGTTTAAACTCTAAGTTCACACAATTGAAGAGGAAGACTTGTCTGGTCTGAAGTTCAGAAAATCAGACACATTAATTTCAGAAAGCTCTAGCCGTGAGCAAAGATGTTCACCCAAGCTTGCCATAATAATCATCGCCACTATATTCAAAATCCACCAGTCCAAAGTATCGGGAAAACCAGCATATAATGTGCAAAATATGAGGTGGATCAAGTGAGTTGTGAAAGCAAAATCCAAACACTTCTTTGCACGTTCAACGATGAAAAAAAGAAAAACAGCGCTAGAAAATTATTGTGGGTAAGTATGTACCAAATAAGCGAGTTCAGGAGAGTTGTCATTATAACAGCGACTCCTTCTCCCGTACTAAAGGTTACCTTCCTTGCGTCAAACAAAAAAGAGAGACTCATCTGGATGTTGAATATAGCGTTTAATAAAATGAGAAGGATTCCAAGACTTATATAGGCAAGACACTGAAGATAAAGAAATTCAAAAAAGTACTTGTACAGCACAAATTTGGGCGCAAATAAATTTTGGATCCCAGGCTTGACTTGCATAGAATGGCATGAAGAAACACTTGTCCTTTCTTATTTCTAATTAAAATAGGATTGCCCAAAAGCTGTTTAACTTTCAACATGATTGCATTACCAAGCATCCTGAATATGATAGTTTTTCAAACACAAAGTCGGTGGAAGCAGGTTGTTAAGACTGGTATTTCACAATCTCGAAAACTAGAAAGGAAAAGACCAGTTTTACAATTCTTTCGCGGGTTCAAACGATTTGTTGATGAACTGAGAATTGAAGTGAGTGGTGGTCAAGGTGGAAATGGTTGTATAGCGTTTCAGTCACTTGGGAGCTATAAGAAAAAACCCAACGGTGGTTGCGGCGGTTCTGGAGGTTATTTGTATTTATTTTTAACCTTAGGAGATGTTTATATTCGAGGAAGCTCAAATGGCAAGGATCTAGCTTTGAATAAATATTTGTGGCAAGCTGCTTCTGGTGGCAATGGATCTGGAAGCAACAAAGCTGGGAAAAAAGCAAAAGATTTGATTATTGATGTACCTCTGGGAACCTTAGTTTATACCATTGATAGAAATGGAAAGCTTTTGAAGGACTTTGACTCTCATGGGGAAGAGTTTCTTGTTGCCAGAGGTGGAGAGGGAGGTGCTGGAAACGAGATCTTAGTCGATACTCGTGCGAAGTAGTTTTTCCTATGGTTTTACATGTCTAGAGTAGATGTCAATGTTGAAGGTAAAAAAGGAGAGAAACATCGGTTATTATTGAGCTTGAAGTCTATTGCAGATGTAGGACTTGTTGGGTGGCCAAATGTAGGAAAGAGTAGCCTACTCGGTGCTATTTCTAGAAGCAAACCAAAGGTTGCAAACTATAAGTTTACCACTGTTCATCCTTCTATAGGTACTATAAAGTTTGAGCGCGAAGCTGATGAGCTGGTTGAGCAACAAGTTATCAAGGTCGCGGATATACCTGGGATTTCTGACACAGACTCGTATAAGAATATAGGAAACACGTCATTAGCGAAATCTGTTGCACGAGATCATAAGTTCCTGCAACATATAGAACGTACTAAAGTTCATTTATATGTTCTGGCTTTTCCAGAGACCTTTGAAATTACTGAAATCAAGGAGGGTGCCAAGGAGTTTGTTTTAGACAGCCTGAGAAAGCAATATTTTAGTTTGATTGAAGAACTGGAGGCATACCAAGACGGGTTGTCTAAGCGCCCTGCCATCTTAGCGGTGAATAAGCTGGATCATTTATTGGATGCAGGGTTGGATATTTTAGAAGAAGAATTATTCAACTGCTTAGCTGTTAACAATCACCAGCAGCTACCTTCCAGCATTAACAAAATTTCAGTAACTTCAGGTGAGGGAGTTCCTGAGCTCATGACAAACTTGCTTAAGCTATTTCATTCACAGAATATAAAGCTACAACGTGTATAGCTTAGAGTTAATCTCTTGGGGCAAAATTGTCTTTGCTTTAGATTGAAAAAAGAATTCATTGCAACTACAAGGGATGTGATAATAGATAAAGTGTAAGCTGTGTGAAGAAAAAGATATGCATCTGCAATTCAAGATTTTTATGTATGTTAGGCAGAGCAGCAGTCAAATTAAAGATATCTGAGAATATATTTAAATAACTAAACCAGTTAGTACTAACCCGAAAAAAGTTCTGCGCAGTATATATATACCTATTTGTAAACTAAATACAGGTATAAAATTGGGTGCTTAAGTTTTTTTGAACTTATTTAATGGCTACTTGCAGGTTTAAAGTTATAGCTAAAAACTTTGAGTCGGAGCAAAGTATTATATTCTAACAAGTAAGATCAATATTTTTCTCCGACAAAGAATATTACAATACTTATTTGCACTTGAGAAATATTGTGCTCTGTTCTTAGTATTAACTCCAGAGGAAAGAACTTGAAAAAGTATTTATAAAGTATGGCATAAGAACCTAGATTTCCTTCAAATAAAATGAGGCACTGGACTCTAGGATATTACGTGTCTTGATACAAAGATTCCAGTGTTTATATTTGGAATAATGGTTTCTTATTTGAACATATGCCCTCTCCTCATTAGAATGCTACTTTAAGCTTGTATAGCTATAAATTATGGTTTATTTAAATAAAATCTATTTTGGTATCTGTAAAGAAGCTTTATTTTATGTTTGTGAGTAGGAACCATTTGAGCACGAAGATTACCCTATCACTATAAAAGGGCAAGATCTCCAACCCAATATATTTTAGTAATCCTAAGCTTGCAACTCATACAGTACAATTTTGACTGGCAATCGTGTTTATTCACAACTTGTCGCTATAGCTGGTGAGTTATTGAAAACAATTAGATAAGTGTTTAGTATCATAGTGATTAGAAAGTACAGTTATTCAGCCTAGTTAGCTTAACAAATTTTGTAACTCATTTTACTAACTGCAATAAAAACGCCTGGCCAGAGCCAGTGAAGCTAATCTATTCAAACCTTAATCTTTCTTACTCTATGAAATAGCTGGTAACTAACTTGAGTAGATTATGGACGTTGCTCGTGTTTACACACACTCTAACTCATTTGAAAAATATATCCTTATTACCACTTATTCTAGAATGTGGAGGTTTTGTGGAGCTAGTTAACTTGAGGCACCTTAGTCCTTTCTTCTAATTAAAAAAAATCGCTTGTAAGTGCTACGTAGATCCCTGCAAGTAGGCCCACAAAAGGACAATGTAGATGTAACTAAAAGTCTGGTCACTGAGACTCCACATTCGGGTAGAATCTGGATAACGTGAAATAATTGTAAGTACCAGTTAGCCAGGGAAAAGGTCTTGGGAAATCTTAATTAATAAACACCAGAGTCGACTGAACTTCAGCCCTCTGAACCCGTAATACAGCTGCAATACTTCCAGATCTGTCTGTTCTTACACTTTCATCTTCAACATTTTTCTATTTTTTTGAGTTTTTTTCCGATGTTCTCTTCTAGGGTAGAGGGGGTACATTAAGATCAATGGAAGTTTGTGAGACTAGTTCACACTTACTATACAAATTTCCTTTCTCTCTTGCTTAGTATTGTCCACAAATGTAACAGGAGAATCAAAAAGATATCCAGCGCAAAGTTTAATCATGATTAAGATATGTTATTATTCTGAATAAAAATTAACTATATCAAATGAGAGATATACTGTGGGGGTATCTTTTCTACTAAACTTTGAGCTTTAAGCTAGTAAAGAAATTTTATGAACGCTTAAATGAAGAAAATAACTGCAGTGACCTTGCAGGGGACTGACCTATGAATCATATCAATGAAATACTTTTCATCTGATTCCAAATAGAATTCATAGAAGCTAAAACACAAAACTTGTAATATTTTGAAGGGTTTCTTTATAGAGATAATGTCTTTACCAATTAAAGTCTGCCCCAATACCAAGATAATTTTTGAGTCAACTACAAACAAGACTAACTATTCAATTAAAGCTGCTTTTACAAATTAAACCTTTTCAAGAAATGACTTTATTCAAAAATTTTTTTCTCCGTAACTTTCATAACATATATTTGATACCTTTAAAAAAAGTATACACCTTTTTGTAACTTCAAGGGTCTTGCAGATTGATCTAGATGGATTCCTTCCCTCAAATTCAGCTTACAGACTATAGCTGAATAGGAAACATCCCTAAAGGTCTATATTGTTTTCTCAGCTTGCGATGCGTGCCTGAAATGTTATCCAGGGTTATGTTTATCGTTACATTTCACTAAACACTAGCTCTCCATGAGTGATGAATAAATGGGGTTTAGAAACTGGGTTGGTAACTCTAGTACTTGTTTTTTGTCTTAGATGCTCTCCGCCCTTACAGAAACTTTTAAAGATACGATTATTTTTTTGATAGTTTATACAAGTATACTAGAAGTAGTCGAACCTCCTAATAAACCCATAGACGCATAAAGTTAACACGCTTAATCATTCTGTACCGGCTTAATATATGTAATTTATTTATCTTTAGCTGCATTATACAAATAATTGTTTGTCTCGGTTTAATCGGATTTTGTATATAGGAATGTGATTTTAGTAGATAGATTCTCTGATGAAACCCTATTTGAAAAAAATTTGTATTTCTGGTTGTATGGAAACTACATACCAATCGATACCCGTACATAAGAGCTATTTGACTATTGGGTGAACTAACCCTTACCATTCCAAAAATCTCTTTTTTTAAGACAAACCTAGATTCTTGAAGGTTTATTTCTACGCTCTGTTTTGTTTTTTTTTTAACATAGTACAGCACAAATTTTGCTTCTCTAGGTTCTTACTGATCATATAACACTGGACCTTTTCATCTTTTCTTTAGAGCTAGCAGAAGTTGTTTATCTATTGGTTAGTTTATTTTTAAGTATTGCTGCAAAAATTTCCAAAAAAAGGCAACGTGGTCATAGGAACAAAGCAGAACCATCTGTTCAAATCTAAGTTTCTGACCTCTGATAAAAATTAATGTTTTCATAAATAATATATACGTCGCAACTATTCATATTTGCTTCTAGACTATCCATATTTATAACCTTCAAACCCCGAATTTTAGGTTTTTTCTCAGTATTGCAAAGTACTGGGAAGGTAAGTGATTCAAGTTTAGTATAAAATATAGTTATTGAAAGAATAACTTGTTTCTATCCTGGTACAAATGAAGCACGAATGCTGTTGAATTGAATCTATTTTGCAAATAAACTAAACGTCATCAGTTGATAGCCAGAAGAAAACTAAGGCTCAACAGATTATTTATTCAGAAAAGGCTGTCCATATTCTCTACGAACTTTCTTGGTTTAGGTCTTGAAGTTTCTTATTTTTTTTGAAGAATGCTGCATTCTTTCTGTTGTGATTTGGCATCATTTTTAATAAAAATTATCACCAATTAGTTGATGATCATTTTGATTCTGATTATCAATAAGCAAATGGGATTTTTTACTTTTATCAAACGATTCTAATTTTATTCAGATTTGCAGTTGATTATCATTGTAAAGATATTCTATGCTACCCAGTCTTAAATTACCAACAAATTCTTACTTATTTTCTGCACCATATGGTAATCTATAGAAATTGGTCACCTGACATATGAATTCTCCTGCAATAGAATGTTGTTGCTCTATGTGGCTAATCTTACAAAAATTTGCGTAAGATGCAAAAATAAAATTGTTTTTTCGTTTGGTTATTTTTGTCAGGGCCTTGTGACGTCGCCTTTTATTAATAGTCAACTGATTGTCACTAATCAATCAAAATGGTTAGGGATATATCAGAATCAATCAATAAGAAAAATATGGGCTTAACTTTTATTGATATATTATCAATGAGTCAAAACCGATCCCTAATTGTAACTATGGCTACAGCCGGAGTTGTCAGCATGTTTTAAAGCAAGTTATGAGGAAATCTCTCAGTGACTCGGACAGAATAAGAAATCGCCCAGACAATCTTCGTAAGGAATGAGACATTACGAGAATTTCAGTTTAGAAAAGGTTAAATGAATTCATTTTGGGGTAATTTAGTTGCTTAGACTAATTTGTATGAGATTCCCATACTAATATCAAAAGAGAACACAGCCCAAGACCAATTGTTAATTTTATAAAAGAACTCGCTTTTGAAAATCTTTAATCCCTGAAGAAACTTGTTAGAGATATATTGAGCTAAATACGGAAATGTCGTATGACCCTTGGCGAATTATTCAAGATGTGTTTGAAGACCTTGAGAAATTGTTGGTAATTTACTTGAGAAAGGCTCAAAATACTCAAGTAGCTTTGATAGAGAGTTTGGGAGAATTTGCAACTGTATGTGTTTTCATTAAACTTCCGAAATCTTATTTCATTACTAATGAGAATTCGCAACTAGGAAATATTCTTACATCACCCTAAGTGGCGGTTGGATTAAGCAACAATTATAGAGTAAAACTATGACAGCTAAAAATGGAGAATGGCTTCAGAATAAATAGGTGATGATTGAAAAGATGTTGAAGCATAACAAATTATTCTCGATGCTGTCACTTTGGTTATATCTCCGAATCATGTTAAAAAAAGTATTCAGTGCCTCAAATGATGTTTTAGACTCCTGTTTGTTTTATAAGCTATCTGTAAATACTGGAAAGGGTCGTTCATTGATACTAAAAGTGCATTGACACCCAAATCTCTTCTGTATGAGTTAAGATAAATATTGTTCTCTCGTGAATGCAGAATACAATGATTCTAGAAAGGTGATTGATCTCACAGAAAAATTGATAGGAGCTAGAAGAAATGCAAAGGGATAAGATTGCCGGGGAAAATGTAGAATAGCATAATTAAAAACCAGAATATAATCCAGTGCTCAGATTTTCAGTAACAAACGAAGAATTAAAGTATAGGAAGTGAGATAAATTACATGCTATTAGAGTTGAGGTTCAGATATATTGTTGAGAGGTGAAAAGAACAACCATTAACAAGAGAACTTTGCTAATAATAGAAAAGTGCATTGGCATGACATAGATTGTTGACAGGAAGATCCAATATACATAACCTTTCTATGAATCCTTTATGGATGGAAACCAGCTCTACCGTATGATTTGTAATGACCTGGTTGGACATTGTGTTCTTTAATCCTTTATCTATTAATTTTCGTGGAGAACACACGAAGTGTCTAGTGATGTCAAGCTAAAACTAGGGACATACACGTTTTGTGATGAAGAGAAACTCTTTCGTGTCATCGGAGGAAAATTTTAGTTTTAATACTTTTTCTAACAACATGAAACGCTCCATCTTCGGTCAGGCTTAGTTCAAGCTCAAAAACAGCTGGGAACACTAATTCTAGAACTTCTTGATTTCATGATATTTCGCCAGATTACCATGAAAAGCTTCAGTAGTATCGCAGTCTCGCAGCTACTTAAGAGGGAATGGCTCTTACAAACTAATTTTTCTGAGTAATCAGTTGATTCTATGCGCCAGCAAGTAAGAACACATATGTTGAGCCACAACAAGCCGCAAATGCAATTAAAGAACACTAAAAAACTATCGAACAGAATATGTGCATCCAATACTGGGAAGCTACAAAGAAACAATATTTGAAGTGGTCATCAACGTTGTTGGAGAATGTTTCAGGTATATTATTACATCGAGCTATCGCTCTATAGAGCAATAAATCCTAAGAATTTTTGTGTTCAAGGAAAAAATGTTAGAAAAACATAAACTAAGTTGTGCTTTTTCAAACTTTTATCTTTTTAGGGCTAAACTTTAACTTTGGCATGAACTATGCTACGTATATCTTCAAGCTAAAGTCACCTGAATATGCTAGCCATGAAGTTAAGTCAATAAAAACTGAAAGAGGATTCATTTCTGGGTTAAAAGAGACTCAAAAAAGCTTAGGTACTCAGGTCAAGTAAATAATATAGTAAGTTCTGCTAAAGTGGACATACAACGTGTGCATTGACTTTTTCGGGTATTTAAATAAAAAAAATTGAAAAAAGTTAGAGATAAAGTTAGAAACAGTGAAGACTTTAACATTAATATCTTACTTAAAACTGGGTGAGACTGTATGAGAAGAGGAGGTTTGTTTGAGAAATGTTTCTGCAATGAAGTAGAAGGGAAGACAAGTCGATTATTGATGGCCGCTGATTGAAGTGACATAAAAAATTTCTAGGGACTATGGGTGCACTCACCAAAGTTTGAACTAAGTCTTTTCAGACGTTGATCTATCATTATCATGCAGCTCTGGACCACCCGTATTATCACCATGGAAGAGGAATATCAAGAGAATGGGTAAACTACAACCTTGAAACATTAGCTTAAATGTTTGGAGGCAACTTCACCTGTCTCTAAGAATTTCGCACGGAATAAATATTACTAGGAAGCACAATGTAACAACTATTTGCTTGCTTCTAGTTTTGATCCATTTCATTTTTAATAAAAAAGTTAACCCTAACCATGACCTCTAATCTTTCCCATCTAAAATTACTTTTCTTAATAACCAGCCAGCTTGAACTTTGCCTGGACTTTCCTTCTGTAGCCCAAAGAATAACTAAGACTTGATCCGTATGCACTCCCTCTGAACAGGAAACCCTTATCCTATCTAGTACAGTCTTTTTTTTCCTTTGAGCTTCATGCCCCCTCCAGAATTCAGCAATTTCTTGTGTTAATTCTCAGTTTTGTGTTCTGGGCAATCTTTACTTTGTCTTATACATGTTTCTGCGTGCATTACCCTTCTCTCTCAAGCACTGCGATGCAACTACATAATAAAGCTTGAAATTTTCAGCTTTTGTAATAATTTAGGTTCTTGAACATAGAACCACTTGATACATACGTCTTATCTAGTGTTTCGTATCTTTAGTATATAATAACACTTTTCTTCATGCTTGAACAACTTCATCTACTCTAACATCTGTCTCTTGAACTTTTCTTTCATTTGATTCCAATTTTATTTCATTTGATTCCAATTTTATTTCATTGTTTCAGGCTTAAATGGTTTTTATGTTGTATTTTGAGACATTAGGTAAACCAATCAGAAAAGCTGGGCTATGACATACCAACCTGTAAAAAGCCTATCCCTGGTTAAGGAATCATGTATTTTTTCACAATATGGTGTTACCGTGGATTGCTTTATTGGTAGCTTTGAACTTGCGCTCAGCTTCTTTCACGGTTATGTCTCGATTAGTTGACGGTTGCTTAAAGATTGCAGGAGAAATCAAAGTTCAGGAGAGTCCAATAATCTTTCAAACCTACAGAAACCTTTTAATTTCTCTATTTAGTCCGTACTTAGTGACCAGCAACCGTCGGCGTTCGCACCCACCTCCGGCCTCTCTAAACCAAGAAAGCAATAAGAAATTACAAAACTTTCAAGACGCTTACGTTCATGATATCAAGAATAAAAAACTTGTCGAGAAGCAAATTCCGGATGGGAAGCTTAACAGAGCTTTTCATTTTGGCAAGCTTGGTGTAAAGCTTGGACTTGGAGCTTTGAATCGTAGCAGGGAAGAGCGGATATCTAATGCAGCAAAACTGTTCAGTCGGGAGATCCTTAGAATGAGAGGAGCAGCCCTAAAGCTAGGCCAACTTATAAGCATGCAGGAAGAGGAAATAATCCCAAAAGAAATAATGGCGGCTCTCGAGAATTCAAGAAACAACGCAAACGTAATGCCTAAAGGGCAACTTCTCAAAGTGCTAGAAAGATCTTTTCCAGTCTCCATTGATGATATTTTTGTAGAGTTCAATTATGATGCGTTTGCTTCAGCCAGCATCGGGCAAGTACACTCTGCAAAGTTAGACGCAAGAAAAAAAGTTTGGACTAAGTTTGGTTCCACTATGAGCATGGCTGTAGATGTTCCTGTGGCTGTCAAAATACAGTTTCCTGGAGTTGCTAACTCGATAGATGCTGATTTTGAAAACTTGCGTCTTTTAGCTTCAACAACTGGAGTTTTTCCTAAGGGAGCTTTTATAGAGAACGTAGTGAAGAATATGAAGCAGGAAATTAAGGAAGAGGCAGATTACATTTTGGAAGCAGAGAAACAAGTCAAATATAAGAAATTATTAGAAAACTCAGACAAAAAAGTGAAAACTCCAAGAGTCTATGTGCCTGATGTTTTTGTATGGGATCAAAAACGTAAGCTTCTGTTCTTATTGTTTATTTTAGTTTTGAAAGATATTTTTATCTCAGAGTATGTTGAAGGAGTACCTGTAGATAAACTTTTCGATCTGGATTCATTCTCACAAGAAAAGAGAAATAATCTTGGAAGAAAACTTTTGGAGCTCACACTTCTTGAGCTCTTCCATTTCCAGTTTGTTCAATCAGACCCAAACTTTTCTAATTTTCTATATGACCTGAAAACAGACACCCTAAATTTAATAGATTTTGGTGCTACAAGACATTATCCAGAAAAATTTGTCTCTCTGTACTTACAACTTGTTAAAGCGGCGAGCAAGGAAGACAAGGAGGAAATCATACACATCTCAGAAAAGCTTGGTTTCTTCTCTCCGGGGGTAAAGCAGGAGACCAAATCATTTATTAATGCTCATGTGCAATCTGGCTTAATCATTGGACGGCCTTTTACTAAAGATAACTGGCGAGACTTTGATTTCGGATCTTGGAGCTTGGGTGCCGAACTCAAAGATCATGTAAGAGTTTTTGCAAAAGAGCGAAAGGTTGCTCCACCTACAGAGGTGTATTCACTTCATAGAAAATTGATGGGAGCTTATATGATATGTATCAAACTTGGGGCTAAGTTTGAAACAAAGGATCTATTTTTGGAAACAGTAGAAAGATAAGAGTTTTAGTTTTTGAATTCATTCTATACTCTTAATAAGTTTCCTGTGTTCAGTAGTAATTATATTATATACTAAACATCCATGTTTGGTTGGCTGGCTGGATCAACCAATGAAACGAAGTAAAGCATGACAAGAATTCATTGGTTGAATTGTCCAATAAGAAAGTGCTTTGTTTTCTTTATATGTCCCTGCTAAAAGCTCCTCTTAAAAAGTCAAACAAACAAAACTTGGCAAGGACGAACACAGCGTTTCATAACTCTCTATTCACCGAAGATAAGATGACAAAAAACTTAAAATCAGCAGTTCAAATATTTGGAATTGATATTTCTCATATGTCAAGCCTAAAGCAGTTTCTACTTCTCTCTTCTGGAGCAATGTTCTGCTCACTTGGATTCGCTTTCTTTCAAGAGAAAGTTACCCACATCCCTGGGTTCCACCACTACGAACTGATGACCTTCCTAACTACTCTAACTTTTGCAGTCTTTGGATATATGGAACTTCGATTAACCTCTGAATCCCTAAGCGTTTCTCAATCCCGGAAGGCTTCACTTAAGAGCTATTTCTTGTTGTCCCTGTGCACTTTGGGTGGAATGTACTTCACAAACTTCTCTCTCAAATATTTGAACTATACAACAAGGATTGTCTTCAAGTCTTCGAAGATCATACCTGTCATGTTAGTTGGTGTTTGCTTACAAGGAAAGAAGTACCTACCTTTGGAGTATCTCTCTGCTTTTGTCCTTGTTTCTGGAATTGTGATGTTTACGCTTGCAGATGCGAATGACTCACCTGAATATTCTCCACTTGGGATAATACTGATATCATCAGGTGTTTTACTAGATGCAGTTACCTCAAATTATGAAGAGAAAGAATTCTTCCACAAACTGAACTGTAAGCCAGCAGAGGTTATGACGTATTCTTCCCTTTTTGCGGCTGCTTTTAGCTTAGTTCCGGTGTTGCGGAATATGGTTGATTTCCACTCTGGAAACTTCCTTAATACTGAGTATATATCTTTTCTTATGGAGCATCCAAGCACAATTTACTACACAGTAGGTTTCAGTAGTTTGGGCTACTGCTCTTCGCTTTTTATTTTGGTTCTAATAAAAAGTTTTGGTGCTACTAATGCTGAAATAGTTAAAAGTTTGAGGAAGATACTTTCTGTTATTATCTCTTTCATTGCATTCAGCAAGCCTTTTAAAAATATGCATCTCTTTGGTATGCTGTTATTTAGTTTGTCCATGGTTATTGGGGTTAAGGTTAAACAAGCGAAGGCAAAGGCTAAAAGAAACGAGAAGAGGGGTGAGGAGGAGCTTCTACTTGCTTAGGTGCTACTTCATTTTTGAGCTAGATTATAACAGTACTAATCTTTTGATTCCTTTTCAGCTTTTTGCTTTTTCCTGAGGAACTTCAGAGATCCTATAACCAGTTTGTAAAACCAAAGATATTGCAGCGATAACCCTATCAGATAACACATGTAGATGCTGTTTTGTCGCAATACACCTATTAGGTTCCATTGGTGATGCTGCATCATCACCTTGTATCCGAGAAACGTGTACAACACGATCCGTGTGCAAAACCAAAGGAAGGTAAGAAGTAGCCCATTATAGAAGTAGATTTGATATGACTTCATTCCACTTTCATAGAAAAACCAGCGCTGATTTACAAAGGGAGTTGTTATTTCCAAAAAATATGAAATTGTAGCAAAATAATGTCCGAAATTTCCGTAGTAGAATTGTCCCCAGACAATTATTATTGCAATATGATGGACAATATTAGCTATCCAGCCAGACCACTTGTTTCTAAAATAAATAGCGAGAAGAAGGTCAGATAGAAGATATCCTAGAAATATTGTTATAGCTATACTTGATTCAGAACTTTTTGTGAAGATATTGCTTCCATGAAGACTAGAGAAATTTGGCTGCTCAGTATTGAAGAAAACTATTTTAGCTGCAAACAAACTAATTATTATTGCATGTATAGTTGAAACAACTGACGCAGACCAGAAACATTTTTTTTCAAAATTAAGTGTTCGGTAGCTATGAAATGAGGGCAAATAAAAATCTACGTTTGTGACGAGAAAGGGAAAATCACACGACAAATCCAAAACAGCACGTGGAAGAAGGTGAACCAGGCAAGAATTGGTGAAATTCCTGGTCGAGTTAGATACAATACTTCTCTATTATCCATTTTTTGACGCCAATGTAACTGGTGACGTATATTTCACTGAGTATTAAAGATTTCTCTTCTTTTTACTTTACTGTCTGATCTTTGAACGTAAGGCGATGGCGATATAGACCAAGTAATGACGTGTTCAATTCTGATGTCTATGTAGATTCAAGACATGGCCACTACCAACAGGGAACCCCGGGTATTGAAGATAACTTAAACATCAGTATATACAAACAAAAAACACAAAAGAAGTTTACAAATGGTTTACCCTCAGAAGAAACTAAACTATATTTGTATATATCATTAGGGTATATTGTTTCAACAAAAATTCAGAGAGAAAGGAATGGTTACCTAAAATACTTTGCAACATATGGAAGAAAGTTCATTAGCAAAAGTCACTTCAATGAGATGGAGAATTAATTTTCATCTTATCAAGGTTAGCACGTAAATAATCCTGTCAATGGAACCTAGAAGGGAATATTTCTTAGCTCTGAGCAGGGTATCCGCGTCCACCTCGAATTGAATTAAACTTGAATATCAAGAATACCTATTCTCGAGAGTTTGAGTATGGATTTTTCCTTGTTTTCCAGTTCTAGAGATTAATTTTTTTTATAGTTTTGAGTATATTCCATTGGTTATGATAATATAATGCCTATAACATACTGAAAACATTACCAAAAGTTTTTGAATGAACGAAAGAAAGGTTTTACATCCATTTTCTCCGGGTAGAATGACATATATCAATCTATTTCCCAAGCAGAGACCATGTTCTTGCCCACAAAACCAATAAATAGAAAAACACAGGGTAAAGTTCGAAAAATCTGCAATAAACCTAGATTTCCATAGAATCGAGAATGGGGTACCCATAACTGAGCTAGAATCGAGAGTCCTAAACCCAAAACTTATAAGAAATATAGCTTGAGCCACAAGTGAATACCTCTATTCCCGATGCTGTTAGTATTTAAGATGGGTTAAGCTATACCATTTTGCGGTTTCAATAAGAAAATTTGAGATAATAGGGTATGTATTTCTTCCGTGACAGAGGCTTCTCTATATATTTTTAGACTGAGTAAGCTTACACTTTGGGTTGATTAATCCGATTTAAAATATTTACCAATGCGGTATTAGAACTGCTCGTGTTTGTAGAGCTATTTTAGCCATGATTTTGATGTTATTTGCCTACCTATATTCTAAAGACAGATGGGTTAGGATCATTACGCTGCTAATTCCAGGTTTTCAAGAGAAATGAAAGAACCTAAAGTGTTTCTAGTATCGTTGTAACTGAATCTGCATATTTTTTTGAATTTTGGAAGTAGGGCTGTTTAAATTATAGAATGGAACAGGCAAGAAAGAGTCCACCTTTGTCTATGGCTAGAAGAATATGGTTTATTTTTAAAACAGGCATGGTTTTAGCGGAAATGCAGCTAGGCTAAGTCTGAATAATATTATTCGAGTCAACAAGGCAACTAATTGAACTTGTAATAGTTGAATTCCCATACTTATACAAAAGAACAAGTATAGAAAAACAGACATTTTACCTTGACTGAAATTTAATAGCAATAGAATCGGTGAATCAGAAGCTGGGAGATTGAGTAGTCCAACAGTTTTTGGATTAACACCTGATTGTCTTGGAAAGTTTTGGATGACATGAATCAGTGCGAGTATTTAACAAAAAGCGGTTCACCGCTAGAAACCTCTCAGAAAAAACTTTACGGGTAAAACAATATCTAATTTCTCAAGACCGCAACTTGCTGAGTCTGATTGAATGATTTAACTTGAGCTAAGAAAAGGCAAAAATGTCTATATAAAAAAACAAGACAGTCGCACAGGAAACAATGTTAAATCATATTAATGGGTTAAATCACTGCAAGACTTTGAGTGTTCAGAGAAGATAGTTTTGGATATGGCTTCTTACGTTAGATTGTGATCTCCAGAGAGAAAATGCTTGAAATTATCAGACTAGGGATTATAATTTGAGTCACCGATGGAAAAACCTGAATAAAAATTTGGCACAACTGAAGAAACCAGAAATTAATGTAACTTAAATTCTGTTTTGCTTAGCACTTCTTGTGGTCATATGAATCATAGTGTAAGGACGTTAATGGTTTAATTTGGTATTTGTAATACAAACATGAACATAAAATAGTGACTATGCATGTTATATGTTAGACAAATGAACTTATAAAATGCCACAATGAAATCAAGAAAAAGAGCTTTCCACACTATGTGTAGAAAAAGAAAAGGCATATCAAGCGAAAATATTCAACAATAGCTGCACACGAATGATATATATATACGTAACACACAAATACCACTGGGGGGGTCCTTCAGCAACTTTTTTAGAAATACTGAGCTTATCAGTCTGAATAAATTTAAAAGTTCATCGGTCATAGAACATATAGACATGAAAAAGGTTAAATATTAATACTTTGTGTCCAAGTAGAGCGTAGTGGCTCTATAAATTTCATAGCAAATTACTTCAATGTTTAATTGTATCAGTTGTGCATCTTTCTATCTTACCGTAGATAAAGAGCAGCTCATTAGCCGAACTTTAAACTGGGTAAATATATACAACAAGTGATATACACCTCATTTTATCTATGTCTGCGGGCTGACGTTCTAGTAAAAAAATTGTATGCACGCAACGAAGAATTATATTTAATGTCGGAATTTTATAGAAGAAAACATTCTTTTTAAAAACAGTAATGTGTCACAACAGCATGAAGTCTTAGCAATACAGAAAAGAGAAAAACTATGTAGAGGTATGGCTATGATAGTATTATTAAGTAATAGGTTGGAAGATAATTAGCTTCTACAAATCACCTGCTTAGAAAGCAACGTAACAACCATTTCTTAAGCAGTGAAAGAACTCTATCAGATCAGAAAGCTAATAACTAGCACAGTTTCACAGTTCAAGAAGCGTTGATTGCGTTATCAAATGCCAGCAGTAATGAAAGTTCCCAATTGCTTCCGCTAAAAAGTTTAACTTTGTTTTACGGCACAGAGAAGGGAAAATTCTGCACAAGTTCTATAACAATAGCACGGCCTTTTACTTTGAGTCGGAAAGATTTTCCGATTGGCAGCAATGTGGCAACAGGCATGGCTGCTAAACCATGAAAGGATCAACATTGATAGGTTGAAGATAAACAGTCAAGAAGTAAAAAAGAGAAAAATGGAATGTAATATTACTGAAAATTTATCCAACTTAGTAAAATGTATCTAAAGTCTTGAGATTATTCAAAAACAAAATTCAAGTCTATGTTACCCATTGGACAATGGCAATGTTTACCTTGGCCTCAGGTGTCAGACAGCATTGGTTTCAAAGAAGACTTATTTTTACCAATGACTTTTTTGAGGAAGCCTTTGGGTAGATGCTCTAGTTCTGTACACGATAATAGACTTCTAGTTGTACTAAAGAACCTGAACCGTCTTCACATATCACACTTCTGAGAAGTAAAGGTTATAAAAGATGTTTGCTACTAGGGCATATCTTTGGCATAACGGAAGATTTGGTAATAATCGTGTCTATTGCTATTCTATCAAGAAAGTTTATACCGTTTTCTTACGCAAGAAGAAACATCTTTGCTCTTGGTGGTATGACTGCGAGAGCACCTACCTGGCACTCCTTACAGCATTGGTAATTCAACATGCTACAGTAATAGTAAACGGAGAGCCTTAAAAGCTGGAAAGCGGAAGTGGAGATTAAGTAAGAAGAACTGGTGAAAGCACCGTATCTTTCCAGTAGAATATAACATCATTACAGCGTTCCGTTCAGCACTAATCTACATAGGGAAAACCAAATTCTAATACCCAAGCTCTCACTGAAGTTTCTTTCATGTTTTCCCCCAATCTAAAACAAGAAAACAAACACATTCTGGTTCATCCATTCAATCTCATAAATTGCTTATTCCAGCTTTGTTGTTTCCGCATTGTGTTGCCTAGCCTTCTCGAAAAACTTTCAAGTGAATACGCTGAATTATATCTTCATGGACATCGATGAATTTCTTATGTTCTAGTTTGTGTTTTTGGCTACGTAGAAACAATAAACAGTTCTACTTTCCTAGATTTTTTCAGGAAAAGGATAATGAGTTGTAGGTTCCGGTTCTGATTTCATTCTTTACCTATGAGAGTTGAGTGCTTTTTCTGAATAACAGGGAAATTTAAAAATTATAGAAGGAGATTTAGTTAATCTAAATTAATTTGCACGGAATTTGATGGAGGCAGGTGCTTGAATTTCTTTGTAAACTCTCATTCATTTGTATTTATAGCCTTCTTAAGTATGTGGGCAACATCGTTGGACGCAGAGAAGTGGGATTTCGTGAGCTACGAAACCAAGTGCATGAGGTTGCAGCTTCCTTATTCTAAAAAGTCCTTCGCTCATATGTATTTTCCTAACATTTGGTTGTCTCCATAAGACTGTCCAGTGGTCGCTGATATTGTTCTGTTCTTGGTTTATCTCGAAGTCCTCCAAAGGATATCTAAACTCGAATCATGTTTTAATGTCTGAACTAATCAGAAGTTATTCTGTTTTGGGCACAGGGTCAGAAAATAAGTTCACTTTAACTTAATGACGTCATTATATGAGTCAATTTCATTGTAGTCAGTGAAGGCTGGATATAGTCGGTCAATTCATACTGAAAAACATCTGCTGTTATATTAAGAACTAGACGTTTAAAAGTTGTGAAATCCAGAAAAAATCTAATCCTCAACGACAAGAGTCGCATCAGTGAATATAAACCCATAGATAATTATCATGGCGACAGAGGCATTCGAAGAGTTGTTCAAAAATCAGAATAAAACGCGTAAACCTGACTCAGTTTCTCCGGAGTCCTTTCAGGTTAGCGCCGGAGATAGTTCAACTCACATTCGCCCTTTGCTGGTACACAGTGACTCACGTTCCCAAGCACTTTCCTCTACGAAGTCAAGGTTTGAAGATGAAGAAAGGATTTCTTTCGCTTCCTCAGGTTTGTATTCAAAGGTTGGTGTTCCAAAAATAAGACCTGCTTTGGCTTGGAAAACTCGTAATTTCATGTTTCCCAGCCAAGAAAAACTCGCACGTGAGAAGCTATATGGAGAAGCGTCTCCTGTCAAAAGATCTACGTTTTCAGTTAGTTTTGAGAATTTGAAAGAACTGATTGTATACAATCCTCGTGATAAGTTTTTGTTTCCCGAGGTGATTTTTGTATCAACATCTGTCTCATATAAAACACTGCTTCAAGAAAATCATCTAGAAAATAGGCAATATCGCCTAAATGTTAAACACCAAGCAGAAATTTACTGGGAGAGCGTAGTTGCTAACAAACTGGCCAACGCCAAGAAGAGACAAAAAAAAAAGTTGAAGGAAAAGGCTCAAAACCCACCAAAAAACACCAACGCGATCGAAGGAGGAAATCAAACACCTCAATATCACCGAGCCAATAGAGTTGTGCAGGCTCATCTAAGGATACAAAAAGAATCGCTCGAAAACGAAGACGAGAACGGTTTGACACAAGTCTTGCAGCAAATTGAGGAAAGTGTCGAAGACTTTTCAGAAGAGTATCGCGAACTGAAAGAACTTTTCCCTTATGTTTTCAAACTAGCTAAATACATAAAGCTTTCTCAAGAGCAAAAGCTAGTTAAAAAACTGAGATATTTGAGCTCCTGTAGCCTGGCCTCTCAAGCTGCAAAGAACCTGGAGCGGAGAATGAAGGAATTAATTTCTCTGTTAAAGTTTTTTATAGGAGAAACCCTGGATAAAGGACTAGAAGTTATAAGGGAAGTGGATTCTTTGTTTGGAAGTGACTTCCACGCACACTTGAAAAGTCTCCGGTCTTTACCAGAAAAAGTTGTGGAATCTTTGAATGGAACCATCGTAGTTCTTGCGCAACAACCAGGACCTAAGGGATCAGACATTGTCCCACAGCTCGGACCTGATGGGAAGCCGACAGAGTATCAAACTTCAATTAAAAGACGGGTCAACTATGTTGATTTCTTTACTTCAGCAAAAATAGAACATGAATGGGAAGTTACACTGAAATATAAGAGAGTGAAGAACGATAAATGGAGGAAAATGGTTGGTACTGAGCCTGTGGAACTAAAACCTCCTTCAATTATTTTGCCATCAACGTTTAAAACGGTAGGTTCTTTCTTTAAAGATCCGAGAAAAATTTGGACGTTTTATAAGCTTTCGTTTGCAGATCTGTACTTCACCAGTATAAACACAATGATAGTTACAGCTGTTCTAAATGAAAACCTACACTTACTTAAACATTATCAAAACTTGAAGCCACCAACTGAAATAGCTGCGGCTTCCTTTTGGGCTAAGTTGTTACAGAAAGAATACGGGTTGCGTCTAGTCAAGAATGCTCAACTAACTTCAAATCACGGTTACCATATTGCACGTGTTGACGGTCAGAGTGATCTCCACAAGAAGAAACTCCAACTTGATCCACGAAAGGTTACAAAGGCTGCATATATTAGAACAGGTCTTACAGGCGAGAAGAGCAAGGGAAAGAAAGGTGAGACCCCTGCTTTGCCGGCTCAAATAAGTGTAGATAGTCTTAGTGGTTTTCTATCACCTGTTGTTCGCGCAGATCTTTATTATTCGAGACGAAGAGGTCACTGTGCTGCGACCTGTCGGGGACACAAGGGGAAGCTCCTGCTAACTGCGATTAGGCTGAGAAATTTTCGCTCTGTCCGATTCTTGCTAGAAAATGGTATGAAAGTGAATGTTGTATCTTGTGGCTTGAACACTAAGTGGCACCGTTGGACTATGGATACAGAAGCACTTTTGCGGAGACGTAGAGAGGCTGAAAGGGCTAAGATGTTGGCTGCTGGTAAACCATCATCAGATCTGGAAAGAATTGGGGATAGCCAGAAGAAGGTAGACAGAGTAGGTTTGTCTAAAGGAACTCTTAATGGTGTATCATCCAGCCCAAGAGCTCCGAATTTTAGACAGCCTGGGGTTACAAGTACGGATAAGGCTGTATCGATACGGCTTGTAGAGGACGACTTAGACAGGCTTCTGGACTACGAATACGGCACTCTAGTGTCCAAGTACGAGGGTGTAACACCTTTATCCACCGCGGTGGAGCTTCTCATTGCTGAGCCATGTAACAATTCTGTAGCTATTTTCAATGAAGTGGTTAATAGAATCCCAAAAGTCCAGGCCGCAGATTATGTAGCCCTGCGAAGTTGCATTACATTTGTTGGTACACTAGCAAAAGTTAGCCAAAACCATCAAGCCACTTTGCCGAGAAGGCAGGATACAGTTAAAACAAAGAAGAAAACGTATTTGCCAAGTTTTTTGCGATGGCAGTGGTGGCTTACTTTTAGTCTTCGCCGGCTGTTGCATTCTTCGACCAGAACTAACCAAGGACAAAATTTGACAAATAGTGAAAGAAAATTAAAAGATGATGTTGTCTCTACACGAAACGGGGAAGCTCCTGCTATGTTAAAGAGCAATGAAAGTGTTGTTCGGGTGGATAATAGCTTAACGTTTGTAGAGGACGGAACAACTGTGACCCCCAGGGAGATTGACTTGCTAAGAGTTTTTAGAGAAACTGAGAACCCAAGAAAGCTACTCGGTTTCCCTGATTTACAAGCCCTTCGTACAATTATAAAGATGACTGAATCCCACTTAAACGTCAATGAAAAAACCTCAAGAAAGTTCAACGGAAATTATGCAAACGTCTATATTAGAATGTTGCTTGTGTATGAGGCTATAAAGTTTGAGAAATGGCGTACAGTTCGTTTTTTAGTACCTGCAAAAGAGGTACGCAAACGATCTCGTGCTATGAAAGATAAAGTTGGACAAAACTCAAGTAATATTGATGAGATATATGTGTCCTATCATTTTACAAGGTCAACAGCTCTAAAACCGATAAATGCAACTGTTCTGAATAACACAGTTGAGCTGCTTCTGTTATCCTTGACAAAGATGTGCGAGACCGGAACCTCCTCTGTGGCTTATATTTTCAAGGGTCTTTACTTCATCTTGCAGGAATATGCAGTTACTTTTTCTGATGTTCAATGGGAACAACTTCTTCGATCACTTTTTCTTTTAGGTAAGAAATATGTAAGACTGCATGCTGGTGAAAAAGTGGCTTTAGAACAACTGCTACGGTGCGAGGCATTTCTAGTTTATTTAGGAATTAAAAAGAGCACTTTTTATTCGAAACGCGGTCTAAATAATCTTGGTTTGGGGAGGAAGCAAAAGGTCTCTAACATTTCTCGCCACACTAAATCAAAGAATAAGTTCAAGGGATACAAATATTATTTCCCTATGTTTCTGGCTGGATTGAACGTAAAGGCTGTCGTGGATATAATGGAGGGAATACCGGAACTATACGCGACAGAAAAATATCTTGTTGAGACTCTAAAGGTTGTTACCGCTTTTCGGAAACAGGAGGAAATGGTAGACCCACTTTTGCAGTTATTGAAAAACGTGGTGTCTGGTTCTTCCTCTTCGATCATCGGTGCGAGGTGTTTGGAGTTAACAATTGCCGCAAAACGCTATACGCATATGCATGAAACTTGCGATATGATCCTGTTTCTCTTAAGAAAGGGTTTTACACCCAGAATTGGTTGGATCATGGAGTATATCGATCGCTTGATAGTGTTTCCCCCACTTGGTACTGAGCAAGAGTACATGGAAGCACGGTACATGGATTCCGTCGTTGATCTTTCACCTTTTCTTGTTTTCGACCGACTCCTTGAACTGTTAGCAGCTCAATCCCCGCTCGAAGTTATGCGGGGCTTTGAGCTTATGTTCCTGAGTTGGCAGCAGGAAATGGCTGCGAAACTGATTGCCTTTTCTGATTTGTGGCTTCATGGTGTGCAGAAAATAATATCCTTTTTTGAAGATTTTAAAGGTGCTAGGCTTGCTGATTCTGCTTTATATCGGCTCCTACCTGATGCGGTGGCAAACCTAGAACATTTAAAAAATATTAGCTTCAGATATGACGAGAATGAGCATTCATTTACGAAACTGGTAGCTGAAACCGTGGCTGATGAGGGCGATGATGCTAGTTATGACAGCATTGATGCTGATGATGTGCCTAATAATTATGTCTACACCTCTCAAACTTCCTATATAAATGTACCACAGCCCAATACAAGGCTAGTGGAACAAGAAAATCTTTCGGAGGTATTGTGATCATTTGTTGATATGACCTCAAGCCTAATTCTCCCGCGTTTATGTGTTCTAGTAATAGACAAGTTCAATGAGTAACTTTAGTTTTTAATCAGTGAAAATACAGAATGTGAATGTGTGGATGGGAACCCGCTTCTTGTCATACATTTTTTTATAAGTTCTGATAGTGTCTATAGCGCATCCGCTACAGGTAACTAGTTGACAGATGACTGCTGGCAGTAGTTAGCGACAGTGGTAAACTCGTAATGTGTTTACTGCTTTCGTTGTATCAACTCAACATCTTGTTTTTGGACCTTCAAAGTTGAGTCCTTCACTATTTTAAGGTAATATAATAACTTGGACAGATACCCAAAGCCCCAATATACATAGGTACATGCGCAGTTTATTTAGTATCTTCTGCGCCTACCAATTGAATCCGAAGTTACCTAGGGAGAGAGGACTCTTGTCATATTTAGTAGCTATTGAAATTTGTTTTAGTATTCTTCATTCTCCAGCTTGAACGGGGCTAAGGCAGAACATATTTCTCCATGGAAACTAGTTGGTTAAGTGCCCGGGAACTCTCTTTCACTGCGTCTACCACTTCAATTTCTAACAAAGCCTAACGGGGCATTTAGAGTAAGCTGAGATTACCTTGCGAGATTAAGTAATTATGTATTTCCCTTCCTCTAGTTTAAGGCATAACAGTTTTACTCATGTTCAATCTTCATATTTCTCTCTTGGAATTTATTGAGTACAATAGGAAGACTTCTCTAGCCTTTTTTAATCTTTTAGGGCAGTTAGCTTATGGTATTTAAGCATTTTGCTGAAAACACGGTTGATCTCTTGGTTTATGAACCAAGAGTGGTCTCTACTCTTTTAATGTGGTTGAGGTAACAAAATTACTGTCTGTAGTACAGAGGGTAAATATTTAATTTAGAAAATTAATCTGAAAAAATGTTAACTGTCCTCATAACTTCTTACCTTACAGACACTTATAATTATTAACTTACTGTAAATAAAGCCGTTGAGAAGTTTAAGGTGTTCTTGTGGTGAGCACATGTGAGAATGAAGAGTTTATATCTATAAGAAAATAATATTTTCTTGATACTAAAGAAAAATAAAATACAATCCATCTCGGTAGTTTCTTTGTAATAACTATTGTCTGATTTTTCCTAGTTTAGCTGCAGGAAGTTCAAGGTGGGAGCTATTCTTGGAGGAGTTTGGCAAACTAGCCCTCCCACAAGGAACTGGCTGCCTATTTCATACTGCATATCTCGATTCCTAGACCTAAGTAACACAGTGCTTGACTTAGAACAATGACGAAGGAATTGTGGGAAATACGAAACTGCGTTTACCTTACAACCAAGTTTTCCAAAGTCACTCTCAACCTAAGAAATAGCACAAATATATACCCCCCCAAGGCTCCCTTGATAGCTCTTTGAAATCCCCTAAATATATCCAATACGACAAACCCTCTAATGGCCTGACCCTTATCTTTCATACTAACATTCAAACATCCAAGTTTGAGCGTGAAATGTCAGGTACAATCGAAGTGAAAAACGTACCTGAAAAATAACTGAAGAGAAAAGAACGACCAGAAGCCGGAAGCTAATCAACATTAGTAACCAACAAACACTTAAAACTCTGCACCTCTTCCATATCTCTACATCACTACATATTTCAGTACTCCCAGGATCAGAACAGATAACTCATATCTCTTGAATACCAACTTCCAAAGTCAGCAGCGACTCCAAAATTTCACAAACGTTTAAGCTAAAATCCCTTCTTAATACCAGTAACATTCCTTTGACCTCCATATTTTCTTTGTTGTGATCCGTGAGCTCGTTGATTTTTATTCTTTGTTATGCAATGTTGTTATTTGTGCTTAGACTCCAATCTGATTCAATTAATATCCTATTTTTGAAATATTTCAATTCAGTACTCAAATTATAACAAACTGACCTGACGGATCAGCTAGATCGCTAGATTCTGTCAAGAAACCAATTATATTTTAGGGTCAGGCTACAGGTGATACAAGTCAATTACACGATAGCCCACGAGACCAAGAGGAAAAATGTCGACAAAAATTATTTCCATGGTAGAAGGATTTTATACAGATGCATATAAAATGAGTCACATGGTAGGACTCTGCCGAGCAAGCAGGCTAGACCTAGGTCCACATCAACTACTAAGTACTACTAGTACTACTGTTTCATATTGGCTAAGGTTATATAGTCATTGTTCAATACCTTGCTGTTTGGCTAGACCAGTATTGAGCTGTTGCTAGCATTTCTTAGGAGTAAACTTCCTCTACTCGATTTGGTTTATTTGCAAACAGTTACAAACTAAATTGTCAAAATTTTCAAATTTTTCTAAAGTACATCTATTTTGCTGTTTGACTTCACAAGCTATACAAACTCTGGTAGTTTGCACCACCCGCACCTTTGATGTTGTATTTTTTGTCAATTATGTAATAGTTATTATCTTAATATTTCATCTCGTCAAGTATTTACTTTCTTTATCTGTGTACCATCTTGCTCTGTAGCCATTTTGCAGCTTCTTCATGTTATCTTTCGTCTCCATGGAAGTTCATTTTACTGAAAAACTATGTCATCAAAAGTCAGTGTAACTATGTACCACCAAGTATTTGAGAAAAAAAACACCCCTTCACTAAATATTTTAAGAGTTTTCTTGAATTGTTAGGCTAAGCAACTTGATTCTTGAACTACGATTTCTACACTGCCGTGTCTAACCCAATAACTTTGTTACTGTATCCTCAGCTGTTCTTGTTACAAAAAACAGTTACTTAAGTACAAAAAAAACTCCGGTTCTCGAAAAATTCCTCCTTACTATTACTACTAGATGGCCTCAAGGCAAAGTATAACGGTTCAGACTAGAATATTTCTTCTTGAGATTCTGCTTCAATACCACTGCTTCTTGTGTATTTTCAGTAGCAATACTGCTGCACCCCCTATTACTACCCCCTTTCTTACTGTCGCCTAAATTGTGATACCCAATCACCGATTAAATATCAAATTTTCTTGGTTTTTAAATTTGTCTCTCTTATAATGCTTTTGCAACCATTCTATCATAAGACTTGGATTTCCTGTACTATTTTCACATTTTCGAGCCTAATGGCAATATCATTCCTTACTTTGGTAGATTCTTCAACACGTCCAACTTCTCAACTCATTTCTTAGACTTATTAGAGGCGTGTTTTACTGGTTCTTTGACGACTCTTTCTGGATTATAAATATCTTGTCTCATTGGTTAACCTATTGAAACGCACGATATTTATGCTACTTCGTAATCTTGATGTAAAAGTTGCTCATTATTGTAGTATCTGCTATCACCTACATTTATTCCTGAATCACGAAACATCATTGTCATGATGTGCCATCACATATTTAACTTTGATTTTTATTTTCTGTGTCGTTGTCGAATCCTTGTCCTACAAATTATTTCGAAGATAGTACCATGGTATCACCTAGATCTACCCTTTCACCATACTGCTTCGGTTTAAAGTGATTCATATATTCTATTGAGATCCTAGAGAAGTGGTTGAATGGTCCGCACCTTCCGTATATCTTTATTGAATTAGCGCTTATTTCTGATATAAAACTTATTATATACTTGTCAGTTGACACAATCCTATTAGTACCAAATATCGCTCAAAAATCGTTGACAGAATTCTCCGAAGGACTAGCTAAGAAGTAATAATTACTCTCACAACGATCCTAAGAAAATCTGAAAATTTTCATTTATTTTCAATAGAAACATGGTGAAAACAGAAAATTTGCCCGGATAATGTGCTGGTTTTCTCAGGGTCGTCGATTTTAGTAAAACGTGTTCCATACTGCCTATAATAGTGTTTCACTGGTAAGGTGGTAATGTCAAGATACATTCACTTTTATTAATATCGAGACTATGGAAAGATTGACTTGTTTGGTGCAAGGTTCCCCATCTTTATGTAAACACGCCATTTGTTTGGCAACCTCTTGGTAAAACGGGTTACTTTATCCTTATTAATCGAGTGTGCTGTCTGCAGTCTGAAATTTGTCCTCAACAGAGAAATGAATATGGATGGAGATGATTTTTACACTCCAATATATGTATTCTAAATAATAACATCAACTCCTGGGAATTTCAAATAACAGATTAAAACCCTGATTATTCATTACGACAAATCTCATGTCTAGACCATATACCTATTATCTGCAACACTGGTAAATTTTAATCCTTTATTTTAGATTGCCTTGGAGGTGGAGGTGTTAATTTCTTATTCAGAAATTTACTTAGAGGGTAATCCATCTCGTTTGGAAATTCAGGGATATGATGAGAGAACAGGAGCAGAATTCTGTCATATGATACACTGCTGTAGAAGACTTCAATAGTAATAAACCGAAGAAAGGGTGCTGTATGTAACTTAACTTCTTGGTGCAGCGACACGGTGTCGCCTTGAAGAATATTTTATCAGTAAATTGGTAGACTAGAACAAATGAAACAAAGAATTGAACTAAATTTCAATAAACATGGTGATATGAATTTGATCCTGGTTTCATAAATACATAAATTGAAACTCTGTTGATGGATCTATGATGCAAAAGAAGCTTAAAGATGCCGTTGTTTCAAGAAGTTAATCAGTATTTTCGTTACACGTTCTTGCAATAACATTTTTTTCCGTTTGGATGTTAGGCTAGAGTAGCTGCTTGAATTCAAATTTAAACTAGAATTTCTTATATGTAGTACTGGCTGGTAGTTTTCAACCAAATATTTCAGTAATTTACAAATTTTTTACTACATTCGCATTTTTAGACGTATAATTGCACTATAGTCCCCTTAGACTCTTTTGAATTAGTTTAAGTTGAACATAGGTTAATTCAGCTTCCACGGTTATTAACGTGAGTACGGCTCAAATGTTAATTGAAACCTAGCCTATTACGCAGCATGCACAACCATCTCTAGAGTTATGTGAGCTTTAGCATAAATATCTTAGATTATTGACTTCGTACCTGCAATAATATTAAACTCACAATGAAAACTCTAATTATCGTGTTTGGTTTTGATAAACTGGTTGTAGAAACATTAAGACAAAAAATAGAAATGTAATTGCCTCCGTAAGAAAGTTGTGAAACAAAAACATTACACATATAACAAGTGAAAGTATACCCACAAGATGTATTAAGTTGCTATGTTAGGTTGAGAATACTTATTTCTTATATCAACTAAGCAATAAGGGCCCCAATAAAGTATAGTCTTTGGTTTCTTCGTTTATGATATAATTAAATGACGAAACTTTTCCTATGGAAGTACTGGTTAAGGAAAAGTCGAAATCTTGAACAGTGAATTAGTCCCATAAAGTAAGTATATATATAACAGTGTGTACTATCTTTGCTGCACTTATTGTATTCATGACATATTATAACAAAGATGAGTTTTGCATTCGCACACACAATAATAATTTCTCTTATCTATAGGTGACTAGTGAATTTATCTTCAACAGTCTTACCTCAGCTGCTAAATGTTTTAGCCTGGCATGAGCAACCAGAATTAAACTCCAATCATATTGTAGTCATCTCTTGCGTTCATTTAAAATCAAAACCATATTATCTTTTATAATACTTTATTTATTCTTGGCATTCATTTTTTATCCATTTGAAGGTCGAGTATATGATCATAGTTTTCGATGTTACTTCAGGCATGTCACAATTATTGAACATAATGCCCTGTTCAATGTAAATAATTTCTCAATAACTCCATTTCTATTCTCTTCACAAGCTTCCACTTGTAACTTAATATCATCTAATCAAGCTATTTTCATTGTAAATAGACTATACCTGAAAAGATTACGGTATCTGTACTCTAGAATCAATATTTTATTATAGCTAACCTTGTCAGATAAGATAGCGAATATATATGTATATACACTAACGAATGTTGTAAGTTAACATGAGTTGGCAATGATCTATTTTATATATTTCTAGAAGACACCATCATATTAGATTTTCGAAGTATATGGTGTTGCATTCCGGGACTCGTATCCTGCAGTCATGGCTAGGCGGTTTCTAACATTTAATAAGTTAACTTCGTCATATCTCTTTAACACCACTTTGCTATCATCGTTTTTTCCTTTACCTAATTCTTAATAAAGTTTCCCGTTTCTCGCATTGACAGCTATCTTCTCTAATATTCTTATCTCTTCAACTTTTCCGTTGTGTTTTTGAAACCAATCAATAGAAAAAAACAAGGATCAAACCTAAGAAGTTTTTAGCGAATATAACTTCACAACCAATTACGTGTATTAAATGTATAATTCAAGCCAAAATTCTAGTATCACTGATTGTCCTTTTAAACATAGAAAACGAAGGGAACGCAATTCTTAATAGAAATATTTATACAGCTGAAAAATTTGATTCGAAGTATCGATAAATCACATTTGCTCATAATTTAGATGGCTTCCATTCATTTTAAGGATAGCCTTGTACAATTTCTTGCAATTATTTGATGAAAGAATATTTGTTGGTTCCAGAAGAACGGGTATAAAAGTAACCTTTAATCTATTAAAGTGACTAGGATCGTAAAGATATAATTTCATAGTTTATTAGAATGGACGGCTATATGGAGCGAAGAACTTCCTTTAAAACCATTACAAGTCATTTAACTTAAAAACTGATGAACCATAGTGTCGTTCTTAACGCGGTATTAGAAAATGATAAATGTCAAAAAGATATTCTAAAGTTCTAAAACTAAAATCGAAGAATCAGAAATATCTGAAGCAGCAGTAAACAAAAACCCGGGACTGAAGTAAGCTGCAAAATATCGACAAATTAAAGAATGATGATAGCATCAATTATCACACTAATTTCAAATTTCCATAGATTCTCAAATAGACATTAGAAACTATCATATTAGAGGTATTACATAAGTTATGGTAAATATATTAAATGAAAGTGAATTTGTAGGTTTTCTGGACACCTTCCTGACTGAAATTAGTCGTAGATCAAAATGAAATAGAAACTTACTATGAGTGCGGAAGAGAAAGATTTTGAGCATAGAGACACTATATGAGTCCAGATGTTCAACAATAAATATCACAACAGGGATAACACTTGCTTCTAGCTCAACAATCAGGGACTATATGGCCCACAAGATGGCAAAATATTAAACCTTTGCATGATTCTTTATTATTCATTTTTATGTATCCGAGGTGAGTTATTTTCTACGTCAGGAATTTTCACATACTTCTTAATTGCACAGAAGATAGCTACATTTCGTAAGTTTCTTCTACTCAAGTTTCCCGAGTGGGTTGTACTAATAACCTTATTTTCACTGTCTGTTATTTGACAGAGACAGTTCAATAACATCCTTATTGGATCCCAACGGTGTTCTTAATGCTCAAGAATTAGACTTCTCGCTGGTTGCTTTAACAATAGATGGATTTCAGCATAAGCATGGTTGCTCCATTATCCCATTGAATATGGCTTCATCATTTACAATATTGCTAAATGACTATGACGACTTCAGTTCAACTGCACTTTTGCAATAATAAATGATTGCATTTATCAAATATTTCAAGCAAATGTGGAGATAATGATACTTTACCTATAGAACATGCTCAAAGGGAAAAGATATCCACAACAATTTGTAAAATTTTGGTGCTAATGATATTACCACCAGTTTCTCTAGGCTACTTTCAAAATTTGATTTGCATATTCATATATTACGGAAATACCTCCATGTCGACTTCTATATTTCTAGTCAAGATGAAACACTAGTGTTCCTGCCATAAATGAGAAATTCTGTGTTTTTGACTGCAAGGTTTCTTCAGTTCACCTTTTTTTATTATTTTTGCCCTTGGTAAGAAAATATCATTGGTGAATTTCCTTTGATGGACCGGAGTTTAGAAGCAAATATGTTTCTTAATCTCATATCCCTAAGGTGCTAAAATATGGTCGAAAATTTTGTATAGCAGCGTAATCTATATAATTAAAATATAAAAAAACATATTTTAAGCAGCTCGGAATCCTGGTCACTTTGGCTGCAACCGACGTCGAAACTTTTTTTCATAGGAAGCATATTTTTTTGTATCCAAATATTATTCCTCAAAATTCATTCATGAGTGAAAGAATCTTATGAAGACCCTTCTTACAATCTAGAGGAAACTGCTTTCGTAGACATCTTAGCAAACGATAAGAGGTAAAATTCAGTTAATGTAGTTGTTTTTAGCAACTTATTTAATTTTAATACAATATACTTACTGCAAATGTAAATGCCTCTGCGGTCTCACTCTACAAAATTTGACATTTTCTGTTAGATTGCTTGATCCATTGATGGAATTATATAATAAAAAATATTTTTCAGCTTAATAGCTAATTTAGAACAAGATGGCCTTTCTAGGTATTTAGCTCCAAAGGAAAAACAAAATACAAAACCTATCCCCTTACCTTGTGACTGATTCCACTCACATAAGATCATTGTATTTCGTTGTATAATCTTTGCTTGAACAGGTTTAAACCCATTGCTTAGATAATTGAAGAATCTTCGTTACTTGTTAAATTTCACATCCAATGATTTTTGATGAACTTCTTTATATCGTGAAAAATTTCATTGCCTGATGCAGTCCCAATTTCCCATTTTAAACTTTTTATTTACTTGTGGTCGGAATTTGCATGACAGGCTGTCATGCGATTTCCAATACCGAATAGCGCAATTTCATTGGTTGAACTCTAGAAACAGGAATTCAACCGAAAGTGAAAAAAAAGTAACACTCAAAATGAAATGAGCACTTTGGAGGTTGCAGCAGAAACTAATAACTATCATATTCTGCGACATGACAAGTAGAGCCGAGAACTGGATATAGATGCTTCGTTCGAGGGAAGATATGAACTCACATAATTGATGCACTGATTGGACTTGAATTGGATCTAGAGGATCAAGTTGCCGCTGATGTTTTCTATACATTTTAGAAGAATATGGAAAATGAAGAAGACCAAAAGTACTTCGTAAACCTTTTTCACTTCCTAATGGGTAAAACATTTCAATTCTTTAACCATGCAGGAAATCATGGTCTGCTGAACAAGAATGGCTTCCTGTAAACATCAATCGAACTTGGCCAAGTGTTTATCTTTGACTGATTTCTAGCTATTGGTTTTAATCTTGATCAGGTTATCAACTTCGATACATGCTCCTTGAATCGCAATCTATTTTCTGAAGTACATGCGGATGAAAATACCAGCTGTCATGTTTACTTAAAGCCACTTAAAACAGAATCTGTTTTTGTATGTTCAACTTGTGAAGTACACATGTGCAAAGAGTGCTGCTTTTTGGACAATGATAGAATTGTGATTATAGTTGAAAACTATTTGCTAAACACAAAACTCCAGGATGATCAATTAATCTGTTTATCTTCTGATGTATTTAACTTTGTACGAAAGCCTTTGGGAAAAGATTTGTTTAACTGTGTAGATAGAGATAACTCAATGATAAGAAGGAAAAGAGCACACCTTATTATTCAAAATGCAAGAATGTTATTACATTCTGGTTTAGCTGATCAAAGGCTAGTTGACTTGGAAAGAAATAAAGGTGAATTTGTACAAAAACAGTTTGGTTCATTGTTAGCTAAACTTGAACTAGTTATTTCTGAAGCCGTGAAATCAGCTGAGGTTTATTCTATTCCCAAAGGTGTCCAGTTTAGAGTCTGTGATTTTCCGTTCTAGTTAATTGCAACCCTTTTCGTTTTAATTTTACAACCGTTTGCCAGCTTAATTCCTTTGTCCTTCTAGATCTCTTCATTGGGGTAACTTTTTCCACTTCAAGAACTTTTTTACATTCATCAAACCAAAGTTGAGCATCCTGAAGACTTTTAATTGATGGAGACAGGTTTTTGCTGCTTGCTTCATTCTCAAGTAAGTTCATCAAGAATTTTAAATCACTGAGTTTTTTTCGGCAATTACGATTAGGCATGTCGACTGGCGTGCAACTTTTCAATGGTGGTAGGCTTTTTTCAGCATTGCCACAGTTCCAAATCAACCAGAGAGAACGCGCAGTTCCTTTTGGAAATGAGAACCCTACAGGAACACGTCTTAGAACATTATCTGGCCAAAGGTTTAAGGTGGATGGAGGAGTAGAGCTTATAATATTTTGAACCCCTTCCTCTTCATTACCATCATTGCCTGTAAGGGTTCTCATTCTTTCTAAGAGAAATTCTGTTTCATGCTTTGCAAACGCTTCATCTAACATCTTTTTTAGTACAGCATGTGTGATTACTCCAGATCCAACATCACGTTCCTCTAAAACATCTTTAATTTGAGTAAGAATGATTGATCTGTCCTCAATTCTAGATCTTTCATTTCGTTGAACCAACTCATCTACAACTCTACCCACATGATGAAGTTTTGTTAAGATGTCTACGTGTGCGGGAATTCCTGTCGGCTGAAGACCACTTCCATCAGAGTTAGAAACACCGCAAATCACTTTTTCTCTAAGAGTTTGAATTAGGCTTTTCTCCTGAAAAATTGGGGTGTTAAAAAGAAGATGATTTTCTGGTAGCTCTTTTCTTAAAAAATTCTCCTGGTACACCATTGATGCTAAACAAAACTCCAGAATCAAAGAGATTTGTTTTGGAGCGCTTGGAAACATCAACTGCTTAGCTCTTTCTACCTGGTCATCAGCAAACTCAAATCTTGGTGGTAGTGTAGAAAACTTGTAGCTGCTAATTGGTAGACCGCCTACAGTACGTCCCACGTACTGATCTCCAGCAGCCTCAAAGCGAAGGTAGACGTTTAAAACAGTGCCCATTGATCATCCAGCACGTAACTGAACTGCAGCAATTGGAGGTGCATTAGTGTGACCTGAAGCACAGAAAGTTGCTGCACCTTTTCTTAGGGAATGAGTTCCAAACTCCTCAGGAGTCAAACCTCTTCTCCTAAGCTCGCTCTCAACTTCATCGAGACTAAGAATTCTTTTCTGACCTTTGCTAAATCTGTCGTACTGATTGTTTCCACCAAAAAGAGAGGTGCCATCTCCAAACCCAAAGATTGACCAGTACATGCCAAGGGACAAAACTGGACAAATTTGAGGTTGTAGCGGATTAGCGTAAACGTGTCTAGGATCTCTAGCTTTTTCACCTGCTTGATCATTCTTCTGATGGCAGAAAATGATGCAAAGGGCATCTTCTTTCCAAGTTAAATGCCTGTAATGAATGCTGAAAGTGTTAACAGCTCTACACATTAAGTTCCAAGTGATTGTTAAAAATGTTTTGAAGAAAACAAAATCCTTTTTCTCAGTGTGCAACATTGCTAAATTAAGGATCTTGAACAAAGGCATTGTAAGAGGATCTTTCCCACGTTTAATCACACCTTGACCTGCTTGTTCTTCTGAAGCAATTTTTCTTTTTAAACCTCTAAAATGATTTTTTAACTCGTTCTCGAACTCAGAACTAAAACGAACTTTGTGTTGACGGTAAAGACTGTAAAGAGCAGAACGGTGAGTTGAGTAACTAGAAAAACTGAAAAAGCTCCCATCACTTCTTTTCTTAGTTACAATCTACGACATGAAGGTTTCTACATCTAGATCATCAAATTTCAAGGGTGGTAAATTCGGAAAGGTTTTAATTGTTTTCCTAATGAGTTTTAAACTCATTGGCGCTTCAGCATCACTTCCTTCCTTCAACTTGTTAAGAAAATCTTCAGCCAAAACATTGGGTTTGTTTCTTATGCACCAAGCTACAAATTGGGTGTAGGAATCCTCGTACGAGCTCTGAGAGTTTTTGGCAATCGTGTTTGCTCTGATTTCAGAAACATGTTGTGAAATCTCTGCCGAATCCTCTTCATTCAATCGATCGTCCATTTTTCTTCGAACTAAAAAATTAAGTAGGAAACAGGTTCTAGCAACAATTTAGATGTTAGGTGAAACATAAAATTACTTTTTCCTAACACAAACAAGGAAAGCAACAAAGTTTAACCCATTGTTTTTTCTTCTTTTGCTCGCATTTTAGGCAAATAGTAAAATCGCGTATCGTCAAAAAGTACAGAAGATATCACTAAGTTAAATTTTAAAAGAAGTAGCTTTGAAAGAGCTTTCCAACAAGCCAAAAATCGTTAAAAAAGACGAAATATTCGCCGAGTTTTACCTATTTCTTTTTTTTTGAGCACTCTTTGTTTGATTTGTGTTTGTTTTCAGCAAATTAGAATTGTATGGTAATTCCCCACTGTGATTTTATCCGGTGTTCTCTTCTGCAAAGGTTCGCAAAACCAAAAGGTCTTTTCATTGGCTCTTTAAAAAAAGTATGACAGCGGTCATACGAATTCCGGTTAAAAATGGCTTAATTTTTACCTAGGGAAATTCTAGCACAAAATAAAAAAAAAATATGACTTACCGGAATTCGTATGACCTTCTGTCATGCAAAACACCAATTTTGCGTAATTTTGTCATACTTTTTCCGGTTAATTTATTTAGCGCCTTGCGAGCCAGTATATATCGTGACAGCTGTACTTGAGCCTCATCAATATAGGTTTCCAACCGAGTCGCACCCTTAAAAACACAGTCTAAAGGTTAGTCGATGTGTTCCTCTTATCCTTTGATACACGGAAGCTAAGGTGAAACCTATTAGTCTTTTTATTAATATAGAAAGATAAACTATAAGAACGTTTTTCTAATGCTAGTATGTGGTAGATTAAATTTTACATTTCAATGAAGAAGTCAACCCGAAAGTAGAACTTAGGGAATTTTCCCTCACAAAGGAAAAAAAATGCACGAATATTTCTATCAATGTGGCTCGGTAGCATCCCTTGTGCGAACTTTCTAAAGTCATTTAGAGCTGGTTCTATTTAAAATCAAGACCATGTTGCTATTCTTTGAGCGCTGTTAAACAGGTGCTAAAGACACTTTAGGAAGATGTTGCATGAAGACCGCAGCAGGTTCATTAACTCGTTTTGAATAATCGAGAAGAATAGATCTTCCGACAGCTGAACAAAATTTTGTCTTGAGTTGTTTTTCACTGTGTCTGGAAGTGACTAGTTCTACAGTCAAATTGGCTGTCGATAGACCAAAAAATGTGGATTCACAAAGAAAACCCTTATGTTTGCGTGGGTCACCATGACTGATTCGAGAATTTTGAACAAAACAGGTCAATGCAGGTACTAAGGTTATTTGGGCGTACTGTCGCCACCCACATACGAGAGCTAAAGTAAAACTTCCTGAATTTTCGATGCCACTATAGTCATGCTGCTATTTGCCGACTTTTATCGTTCCTAACACCGGAATAGTTTTTTATGACACCATCGATGACTGCCCTGTAATGGTTCAAAATGCAAACAAAAACAATCAAACATAAAAAGTTCACACATCATGTAATTGAAGCAGAAAGATTTTCATGGTCTCCGTCAAGATGTCAGATTTTCTTGGGAAACCTGCTAAAATTTTCTAAGAAATTTATTTAGACATCTAAAACAGCTTCTTCGTAAATGTGGCTGTTTTCGCTCATACTTCACTCTTGGTTTCTCTGCCTCTACATCCCCTAAGATAAAACTGGATATAATGTTCTTATTGTAGTTTAAGATGAATAATACGTGAATAGGTGTTTCCTTTTATAGCTTTATTGACCACAATGTTTAGTTGACGGCGTCTCAGGTTAGTATCTTGATGTCTCTCGAATTCCTTTTCTTATGCTTCTTTGATGAACGGGAAGCTAAACTCGAGTCTTGTTGCATACTATGACTTTTTTCCTGATTATACAGAATACTTTGCAACATTCTTATAAGAAAGAAGTTTTCCTTATTTAACTATTGCATTGCTGTCCATAACCTGCAGAAGTTCCAGGATCCAGTGGCTTCATACCTTTACAGGTACAAGCTACGAAGAAGGTTCTTCAGTTAGGAAAAAGCTACGCCTTCGGCTGCTCTTATTACATGTGAGAAATACAACTACCTTTATTTGAACTAAAATTCACCTCTTCATTTATGTTATTAGACCCACCCCTGTGCGTTTCCTGAACCTTCAAGAACTCAATCTTTTAATTAAGTTACGCAGGTAAATCTTGTAGCATTAAAACCAAAGGAGTAGATGTAGACTAAGTTTTTACATTATCCAAGTTAGATTGCGTGCTTGGTACTTCATTAGTAGGTGCGACAAGACGTTTGCACTCAGAAGTTGGCAGCTCGTTAAGTGTTTGTTTCATTTCTGAGATTTCAAAAGTTTAAGACAAAGCCTAAGACTTGCTTGGATGGCTTTTTTAGACATAGCATCAAATGATTTTGAGCAACAAAATGATGGCCTCTAATCATACGATCTATAAGTATGCCTTAATTCTTGGTGTTATTGGACTTTTTTTGAACTCATTCTCTTTCAGAAGTACACTCAACTTTTAATTTAACTATATTAGCACATTGCTTGTTGCTTCTTATCGCATTTGGACTTGTTGGTATAGTTGAACTCTTCAAAACCAATCTAATAGGAATGTTAAACGAAGTAAAGTCTGAAGTTGAAGAGAAAGGCTTGATTTCCTATCTGCCTTATCGATTAAGAGAAATTCTTTTGTATAGTTTATTTGGTTTTGAAGTTCAGGGAGCAATGTGTGGTAGAGATAGTAGAAGAAGGAAGACTTTCTAAAGCGATCAGGGCCTTCTTCCAAGAAGTCGCACCTCTTTTCCTGGGTAATCCTACTCTCTTTACGTAATTTTTAGCAAAAACTGAAGAAGAACGAATTGAAGCACTTGGAAATATGAGTCTGCCGTTGAGAACTTTTTTCATCACTAAAGGGTGCATTTGATTCAGTCCTACTCATATATAGAATGGTCTTTAACATGCCAAAAGGTTTGCAGGCCATCTTGCTGTCGAGGGAAATGAGGGAACAAGTTTCTAAAAGCTCTTTGCATGTGTCTAAAGGACCTTTATCCTCAAAAACGCACAGTCCGTACTCTGTGGACAACTTCCCTATTGCGAACAAAAAAGCTAATCTCCCTGCGCAGAATGAGTTAAGAGGAAGGCTAGTTAAGAATATAATTGGTGAAAAGAAAACAGAGGCATTACTGAATTTGATAAATCCAGGGCTGTGTGATATAATTTCACTTTCAAGTTTAACATTATTGGGATCTCATTTGTATACTTCACCGAAATCAAGAGATGCGATATCAAAGTTGTTTAGATTTAATTCATTGCTATTTGGTGTAGTTGGAACTGTTGGACCTTTGTTTTTACGTATTCTGTATGCAAAACTCAAAAGAGAAAAGTCAATGCAGCGAAGAATAGTGCCTAAGGAACATCTAAACGGTGGCATATAGCTTTGATTTGTACAATCTTTCGTACCAAGGTATAGATTTAAGATGAATTATTAGAGTTGACGCGGTTTGGCCTTGTGAGTACATTGTTTGTGCTAGAACATGGTTTAGTGAATAACGCCTATCACACGTTTCTTGCTCTGAAATTTCGTACTTAACACTTAGTTTTAGCAATCTTGATGCTTTATTAGACTTGAATGGTTGATTTCTGAGTTTTACTTCATTGAATAGGTTATACAAAAATAATGAAAAAAAATCTGAGCTCTCATCAGGAGATTTTTCTTCGCAATTTCTCCGCATTTAAAACCAAGTAATACCTGGGTTGAACTTTGAGTCACAAGCAAAAGAAAGATACAACTTGACCACTTGAGGCATAAAGACAATTGTTACTTTTGATTTGCTAGCTAATATACGGTAATTTTAATAGAAAAAAGCTCTTATTTGGTCAAGAGCAGAGGCGAGTTACTTACCTGCAAGATGGAGAACCTCTGTTGTCTCCTTCTGCTTCGGTAAAAGTATGATTAGCGACCCGTACGCAGGCCTGGGCTTTCTTGCACCCAAACAGTGAGCATGCTATTCTTTTTTAGCTTGCAGACATATAGGATAATAGACTAGGATGAAGTTAGTTTCTGGAAGAAAGTTGAAAACGTTCAAGATATTGGGGGTAAGAAACTAATCTGTGGGCAAGAGAGATTAAGAATTGGCACTTATTCGGCAAGTATGCTATTTTCAATATTAAGAAACTAGGTTATGCCCCCTAATTTCAACGATTCTATTTCTAATATTCTCAAATCAAGAGACTCTAACACGAGGGGGATCAAACAACAGCATCTCACCCAGCTCTCCATTTCAATCAATATCTGTAGTATGAGTCTGGTTTCCAGTAACTCATTATTTTGCCCACTTAAACATTTCTTAAACATAGTCTTACCGAAAAAACATCATCTTCCACAGATTAAACCAATCTTTTTGAATGAACTTGTTATTCATTTGTATTTGGGACCGCGACAATTTTTTGTTTAACAATTCGAATACCATTGAATCAAAACAACCTAAGGTGCTAAAGGAAGTAGAATACATGTTGAGGCTACTAGGAAGGTAGAAAGTTTTTACTTGAAATCTGTGACAGCATTGATTGTGCTACATAGATAAACTTAAGAATTGGGCGCCAACCTGTATTTAGAATTGTACAAGAGGCTACTCTAGTACCCTGTTAATATGTGAAACTTAATATAAATAATACTAATAGGTAGTTAAGCAATTACTGGGCCAACAATTTTTTGGCACAAAATTATGAGCAATATTTACGCTACCCAACACACTAAATCTAAAAGAATGACAAGTCTAGAGATCTCTACAGTAAAATACCAATCCGATTGAGCCATAACCTCATAGCGGAGTATAAGATGCACTTATAAGGGGGTTAGAACCTGCAAACCAAGATCAATGCAGTAAAACACCGTTACTTTTCAAAGCGGTGGTTGGTAAGTTAGCTTATGACATGCATGGATTAGATAAATTGTAACGTAGAACAGCTTAAATAAAGTAAAGCAACCTAATGTTAGGTTTTACACCACTGTAGAAGTACAGTTAAAACTTAATTTAATACTTTATTCTATCTATTCCATTAAGGATTTCATCCAAATAAGTTATCTATTCTTTACCTGCTAGACAGTAGATAACAAAGAACATTGGTAGCAAAATCAATACCAAGAGAGAAAGATACATATTAGTCAACATAGGAAACAAGGAGTTTTCAATAAGTTATTACTTTGGCTTGTATCTTTCAACCGAGATGGCAAAGTTGCTCTAAGTATAAGCTACCTGGAAAAAATTTCATCAAGCAATCAGGACAAAAAGGAATATCTGTATCTAAATATTCCCTCTAGCCTCCATTTTGTATTTTTAGTGCTAGCTTCTCTATCTGAGTTCATCTAAGCAAACTGTTAATTATAGTGAATGATAGTAACTAATTGCTAAGGATTATTACATAAGTCTTACATATCATCACATAATTGTTGACCTTCTGCACTTTCAATCTCACCTTTAGGCCAAGTTTTTTTATTTCCTCACTTAACATGTACAAATATTTACCAAATAGATAATCTAAACTTGCTATGGAATAGAACATATTATATGACCATTTCAAGAATTACAGCTTCTGGAAGAGTTTCAAGGTGATGAATGGTTTTGCTGAGCCGATCAATATGCTTACAGATTCTATACGCTAAATGCCCCGCACCATGGCACAGAGTCGGAAACTTTGGGTTGCAACTTGCATAGCATTTTGAGGGGTAGCAAAGCTTAACGCATTTTAGTTTTCTCATTTACAAATACTGGCATATGTGTTACAGGTAAAACTGTTTGGAGGCTGCATTGTGTTGAACGGGCAGATGATATAGAAAAAAAGCTTGAATTTTACAATAAATTTACTATTTGCGCTCATCTCTTTGTTCAAAAGCAACAGATTGTTTCCCTTCTTTTTAGTTTCAAAAGAAAAAATCAAGATTATGTAATTAAATAAACTTAGCTATGGAAATTTTATGGTTTATCTTGGGTTGAATACATTTTGTAGTTACAATATCTACTAAATGGTTTTTGTTATGTCGTGGGTTTACGGAAGTTTGTTACTGATGGTTACAGTTACCTCTAAGGTCAGATAAAAGGAGTTACTTACTAAGTATATTCATACTTTGTCTCAACTACACTAAAAAACATCTCTAATGCAACATGATCTTATGTGTAGAGCTTGGTATATGAAAATTCAATTAATTTGCCTTTGTTTTGGATTTTGATGTAGTATACAAAGACGATGAAAAGATATAGCCTACTATATTTCTCAAAGACATAATATAGAAAACATCGCTGGGCTAGAATGAAGTTCAGCAAAAAAAAAAGAGATAGTTCAAACGAACTTTGACTTTATTATTACTGATACGATATCTGACGGGTATATTAAAAAATACTGGCTCAAACTTTCTGTGAGAACTATAACAGAAACTATTTTCATGTGCGACCGATTAAGCACTATTAATGATTCCGGTTTTGAAAGGGATTTCAGGGCAGATGTCTACTTGGGACGATAGCAGCAAAATATGCAAAATATATCATCCAAGGAAAATATCGATACCGGATTAAACCTGCTCTACTTAAACCAAAAGAAATGTAACTGGTCAGAAAAAATACCCATCTTGAGGCCCTGTCCAACAGCACTGGATTAAATCATCTTGCACAAGAAAAAAGGCTGATTCTTTTCAACAAAAATAAGAAAACATAAATATTTTCATTCATCCCCTTCAATGCACCAGAGATAAAAGTCTAACCCGTATAAAAGCCACTGCACTTGGACCACTCTCCTATAGCTTTAAATATTTCAATTTGTATTGCAGCGGTATCACCAGGTTGAAATATTTTTCAGCAACTACCAAGAAACTTATCAACAAGATTCAAAGCATCGGGTACAGTACAGAGGGACCCAATTTTAATGGAGGAGAAATTTTCAAGCAGAAGAGCAAGAATTATACCGAAACAAGTGAAAATACTCAGGAGAAAGAAATTAAACAGCGATGGGCATATATCCAAAATAATGCAACTTTGTTAAAACAACCCAAACCTTTAAGATAACAAGAAGCCTTTGATAGTTTCAATTTCAGCTAAGTACCTACTCTTGAAAATGAACTTTCAAGAGCAGAAACAAACAATACTCTTTGATCTCAACCTCAACCGCCTGAAAATCATCAACCAACTAGGATCCACACATTAACCTCTAAGAACATGCCCCTCCTATGCCAGGATACATCCCATCCTTCCAACGATATGAGTTACATCTCTTACAAATCTATTCTAAATGTAAGCGCGAATTCCAAAACTTTATAAACAGCTAACGTTTATCACCTCCTGCACATTCGTCACATTTCTTCAAGCTTAATAATCTCTTTGGTGTAATCTCCGACTCAGTTCCATTAATCCCTCTCTCTTGCAATGTCCACTCTTGTGATTAAATTACAAATTGTGCGGATAATACAACATTTACGAAGTTTTCAACCTGAGCTAAGTGTTATACTATTTTGAAATTGTGGACCAGCCAGATCTTAGCATACTTTTAATAAACTAATAAGATTTTAAGTAATGACCAAGCAAAGAGTTAAAACAAGAGAGCACAATTCGTGGAATCAATATAGATCTGGAGCCATAAGTTAATTTTATAAATGATACTACTAGCTTTACAATGGCATAACTAGAGTGCCACGATAGGACCTAGGCGAGCCTAGAGGTTAGGACCCTGTCGCAATTGAATCCTAGTGTAAAGAGATTCATGGACCAAACAAGCCTCAAATTTAATAACAAACTCCTCGATGCAACCTTCTTGAACTGCTTAGAGGGAAAACGTTCTAATAAAAAAATGTAGTTAGATGTTCTGAAAACTAAGTTCTATGCAAGAATTAATGTTTCGTCTTACTTTATCTGTAACTTCTCAAGATTGTATCCATCTTTCTCGCACAGACTAAATTATTTAGTGCTTACTTCGTCAGAACCATTTCTCTTTTTGTTTTTTTTTGCCCATTAATAGACGAATTAGTGTTAGGATTATGCTTTGGAAAAAACCTCCAACTAGGTACTTATTCTTGTTAATGATCAAGTTGTAAACTAATGTTTGCTTTTTTTTTATATTGGTATTTCATGAAGTATGTTGTTTGATTATTGATAGTCATTTAACAAAACAAAAGGCAAAATCCTTTCAGAAGAATTAAAATCTCACAATTTTTGTTGAAAACAATAGTTAAACAAAGAATTTGAATATCGCAAACGAAATTTCATAAAAATTCATCCCTACCTAATCCCAGCCCTTTGTAGGAAGCAAGCAGACAGAAATCATTAAAGCCTCAGTTCTTTAAGAACGAGAAAGAGTACAATAAAGCAAGTACTAAGAAGTCAATTTGCTTGGCTAGCGCTCTTTTCCAAAGAGAAGCCTAGAACAGGATGACGAAACTACAAGTCTACGACAAATCCCTTATGTTTTTCGAGACGGGACGTGATGGCTATAAACAGTCAATTTAACGGGATAACTTTCGAAGTCACGAACACGGGTTCCCTTCCCGCTAATATAAACGTAGACTTATCTAATAAAGATAATTGCCAGAGATTGTTCAAAATGAAGATCCAATCAAGCGTGCTTTCTTGTCATAAGAGCTATATTTTATTTCTTTTTTAATAAGAAAGTTCAAACCTGCTTTAAGATAAAAAAATCGTGTGCTCAGTTCTCAGTTCAACAAGTGGCAACCGAACCATGTTTCAAATGGGCTTCCTAACCGTTTTCTTCAAGAAAAAGGATGGGAAAACTAAGAAAATATAAAAAGGTAAGAGCGCGCTTCCAAGGTGGAAAAAATTTTTACCCTGGTAAAATTAGCTCTGTAAACAGGGATGGCACGTATGATATTCAATATGATGATGGTGACTTCGAGGCTGGAGTTTCCAGGAAGCTTATTCAAACCGAAACAGATGATGAAGAGGATGATTCTATCACTGATAAGAAGTCACCTCGTTCACATAAGAGTAGAAGTGGTTATGGCTCTGATGGAGGAGGAAACTATAAACACGTAACGAAGGAGAGAAGTTTGTCAAGAGATGCGAAATCAAGTAGGAAATTTAAAAGAAATTTTAATTCCTCTGCATCCCTAGAATCCACAGAATCAAGAACAAACAAGGTATAAGGTGACCATATTATTATTCTTAGTTCAAAGTTAATGACCGAGTTGATTGTCGTTTTGGTGGGAAAGCCAAATTTTACCCTGGAAAAATAACTTGGGTCAACAAACAGGGTAGATATACCATTGACTACGAGGATGGTGATCAAGAATCAGATGTTTCCCAAAGACTGATAAGGAAAAGAAAAGGGTTTGTTGAAAAAGACAAAGGACCCAGTTCCTCAGAAGACTCTGTTAAGATGAATGATAAACAAACGCGTTCTTCACGAGCTAGAAGAATCATGAAAAACCTTTCGGAGAATCGATCACTTATGCGAGGAAACTGCAGATCTTTAAGGTCTAAATTTGAACTCCATGACATCAATGACGATGGATTTGTTACATTACTAAACTTTTCCAAGTGCCTTAGACAACTCAATATAGAAGTAACCAATAGAGAAATAAAGGAGCTCTCTGACGCTTTCAAAAGAAAAAGAGATAATAAAATTAATTACACAAAGTTGCTCCATGATCTGCAGCGGCTAGGCACAGGCTCTTCGTGCATGGAGGAAGAAACATCAGTGGAGAAGGGAGCCACCATCAAAGAAGTAAGAAAAATGCTTAAGAAATATGGTTCGAGTTCTTGGTCTCAACGCGGTATTCGTAAGTTAGAAAGGGCATTGGAAAAAGTGAGTGCAGATCTTACTATTAGAAAGTTCATAGTTACCGCAATAAACGAAAAGGTGTCGAAGTGGACTCGTAGCAACTACCTGCAGCTAGGCGAACTATTCAAATTAGATGGAAGTAAGCTAATTGATGCGAAACATTTAATTAATGTCTTGCAAGAAGCTATTTTCAGTGAAACTCCCCAGGTTGAAGCTGGTAGCTTCGAAGAGGGAGATAAAGTTGAGGCCAGGTTTGGTCAAAAAGCTAAGTTTTATCCGGGTAAGATTATAAGGGTTCACTCAGATGGTTTACCTTTTTCTTGTATAAGCTATAGGAAGTTGTGATATTCTATATGATGATGGTGATCGAGAAAAATGTGTGTTTCCAAAGTTTATCAGGAAAATGCAAAGAAATAATTCTTCAAGAACTAAGTTTCATAAGGGGCAAAAAATAGAAGCGAAGTTTGGAGCTGGTAAGAAGTACTATCCGGGAAAGGTTGCGAACGTTGACTCAAATGGTAGATTCTTGCTTAAATTAATACGTAGGGTTTCTTGAGATAGTATACGATGATGGCGATAGGGAACGAAATGTTGATCCCAAATTAGTTAGAAGCCGGGAAAAACACTCCCTGTCTAGTTCTAGTTCTGGGGTAGCTTCTAGATCTGCTTCCGATGATGGTGAAGCGTTTGAAGTAGGGAGTCCAGTGCTTTCTCCATTCAAAGGGAGTAGAAAGAAATATCCTGGAACAATTTCGAAGATAGACAAAAAACTGGGAAAAGCCGATGTAGAGTTCGATGACGGTGACAAGGAAAAGGCTATAGAAGTACATAAGCTTGAACTGAAGGCTGTTGTGGGTGAGCCAAAGTTTGAGATTGGTGACATCATTGAAGCTAGATTTAAAGCAGGGTCGAAATTCTTTCCTGGAAAGATTTCAAGGGTTCGACAAAATAAGACGTATGACATACAATACAATGATGGGGATGTTGAAACTCGAGTTGAGGAGAAACTCATTCGCGTAACGGCTAAAAGTTCTGATGGAGACGGGAATAGTGGCAACTCTAACACATCAGGTTCAGGGCACCAGTCATCCTCGCCGTCTATGAAAAAAGGCACCAAGGTTTTTGCAGCGAAAAATGGGTCCGGCAAGTTTTCTTCCGCAGTTGTAGTTCGTGACCTTGGAAAAGGTGGCGTCCAAATCAGGTTCGATGATGGACTTGTACAAAATGTTAAACCGCAAGACTTGGTCACCAAGAATGATAGCAATGAAAAAGTTTCGACGGGTCAGCAACTCTTATCACCACGTAGTGGGAGCAGTAAACTTCACCCTGCAACTGTCCTCAAAGTTCATCGAAGAGGCAAAACTGCGGATGTGGAGTTCTCCAATGGAAAAAAAGAAAAAGGGGTAGCGATTCAACAAACATACGCAATGAAGAAAACAAGTGACCAAACTATTTATAAATACATGGAGAGAGAAGAAGTTTACCTTAAAGATAAAGTAAAAGGAACAACTAGAATAGGCGAAGTCATTTCCAGGCGTGTGTTTAACAAGCGCCCAGTCTATGATGTTAGACTTTGTAGTGGGAAAATAGAAAAAGCTATTCATGAAAACTTCCTCAGAACACACTCTCCAAAGAAAAAAACCCTTAGGCAAAAGGCCAGCAATGCGGAAAATAATTCGTCCCCTTCACAGCAAAAAAAACTAAGGCCTGTATCTGTCTCTGCGTCTCTCAGCATTGGGGACCAGGTATTTTCTCTTGAAAATTCAAGGGACAAGGAACTGTCGTCAGGTAAGATTATAAAATGTAGAGGAGGCGGTATCTATGATCTGAAATTTAACTCTGGCAAAGTTGCGAAGAAAGTAGAGGCTGCGGACATCAAGCGGGAACAACCAGTTGAGAGTTTAGTCCCTGGTTCTAGTTCTACTATGGAGTCCTATACCAGCATAGCGAGAGGTGCTGAAGCATTCTATAGTGCGCCTAATGCAAAAAACGAGGTTCGAGTTACTGTCTTGAAACATCAGAATGGGAGTAATTTCTTTTTTTATTTATAGTTTTTAGAATATGCTGTCATTACATCTGAGGGACGTAAAATAAAAAACATTACGCGAGATATGCTAAAGCGTGCTAAGGGAACACCGCGAAACAATGTGCTACTTGAGTTGTCTGGCTCTAACAGCTCGGAGGAACGACGTAGCAACTCTTTTGGAACTGAGCATAGCTGTTCTGAGATCAGAGAAAATGTTTCTAATAAGTTGAAACTGGAAAAAACTATCAGTCGATTCTATATACAACTGAAACAAAGTGTAGTTAATGATTCTTCTAAGAAATATAAAAAAGTTTTTGAAACATATGATAAAGTTGATTCTGGACATATTTCCTTGAGTAATTTTAAACTTTCCCTGCAATTGCTTGGGGTTGACGCACTAGAAAGTGCCTCGCTTGGACTTATTCGAAAGCGGTTTGGAGATCCTAAAAAGCGTACGATCAAGTACAAAGATTTAATTAGGTTTTGCAGACTTTTCCCAGAACCCAAAATTGTGCAGGAAGATCCCGACAAAAGAAGTAATGTTGAAGAACTAGACCCAGATCAAGCACTTCTTTTGAACAGCAATTCTGTCACGGAAGAAAGTTTCTGGGAAAAAATGCAACATAACGAAGAGCTTCATAATTTTATATCACAATGTAAGGTTGTGTACAAAGATCTTAAGAAGCGTGGAAAGAGATTCCTTGACATTGTTAGTAAACTTGATGCCGAGGGCTCTGCGTTATTTACCATTGCAGGCTTTGCAACCTGCCTGCGGAAAGCTGGTTTTCTGCTCACGAAATTTGAAATTAAAGAGATTTGGCGTGCATTAGGTCTGAAACCTAATGACAAATCGAAGGTTGATATGAAGTCGTTTTGGGCACAGGTTACAGAAATTGTTTCACAACCCATGGAACTGTCAAGAAAAACAGACACCGCCGACGGTTTTTTTGGAAGTAGTCGGGATTGTTCAAAGAATCTTTTTTTCTCTGACACAAGGAAGTGTATGACTAACTACACTAAGTTGAAACAGGTGCTCAAAGATGCACTATCCCAAAAATTGGTGAGTTCGGAAGAAGATATCTTTTACCTATTTGATGTTAATAGCAACGGATTCTTAGACCAGAAAATCTTTATGAATGGAATTGATCGATTAGGATTGAACCTTTCTGCTGGGGATAGGCTTAGTCTCTTTCGACTTATTGTGCTGAAACATGGCACAGAACAAGAGGCGAGCAGAGGTACTCTTTCAAAGGAGGCTTTCCTACAATTTTTATCATCAAATCCTGTGGTCACTACCTTTTTCAAATCGAAAAGGAACGAGAAAGTTTCACCTGTGGAGGATACTCCGGATGACTTGGAGCAACGGATTAAGCTTAAATGTAAATCATTTTTCGACAAGAAATTGCTTGATACCTCTTTTCTCCAAAGCCAATTCAAGGCCCTGGACAAGAAGCAGGTTGGGTTAGTATCGCAAACGGCTCTAAAGAAGGTAATATTAAAACTAAAGCTAAATTTAAGTGCAGAAGAATTTGATATATTAAAAGAGCGTTTCCGCGGCATCTACAAAGAGGAAACACTTTTTAATTATAGGAAATTTCTAAACTTTCTACAGGTTAAAGATTCTAAGGTGAAACATTCTTTTGAGAAACTTAAAGCATTTCTGTCTAACCTAATAAGACAAGGTGCATCCTTTCGCGAGGCATTTGACCTATTTGACAAGAAAAAACGCGGCACAGTTGATAGTAATGATCTACGCTCTGTTCTCATATCAGCCGGAGAGGTTGTTTCGAAGTCTGAAATTGATGAAGTATTTAGAAAGCTCGATCTTGATTGTGATGGCCTCATATCTGCTGCCGAACTTAAGATAGGGTTGAACATCAATATAAAAGAAGAATTAGACTACGAAGCACTGAGTGGGGATGAAGAGATTCCAGGGGATGAAGCTCACATAGGATCTGAGAAGGGGAAAGCAGAAGCCACCTCCATAACGAGCTGGTTGGATAGGAATGCAACAACGAAAGAGAAAGATAATTTTTACTATTTCATGAGTGTCTTGGATAAGGTTGAGTCAAAACTTACGAAAGGTTCTAGAAAAAGAATAAAAATGGTTAAAGACGGTGAGGTAATTATGCCACTAGGTAAGAGTCTTCAGGTGATTGTGAAGTTCGTATCCAAACAAGGGTATGAATAGAGTTTATTACCTCCTAATGATTATCTAATACTAATGAATCTTTTTCCTTTCGTCTCTCCATTGTTTTCCAAACTTTCTTCCTTCTTCTTCAGTTCTAAATCCGGGGATAGAATCAGGTGGATCATCGATGCTCCGGCAAACATTGAGAGCAAGCTTGCTCCACCCAACACAAAATACCGCTGAATCATTTATGCAATTCCAAGTTTTAAGGTCAATTGAAAATGATATGTTAATAATTGATGTATTATCAAGGAATATTGTGTTCTCTGTGGTTGTGCTAAAGTCAGATTTCTTTGAAAATGCAGCAATTTTTCTGCTATGGTCATGGTAATGCCATCTGGTGAAGCTCTATCATGGGGTCAAACGATTCACCATATAGGATGAGCCTAGCTCGAAATACTTATCACAAAAACACTTGTTTGATATTTTCTTAATGTGAAACAAAAGGCCGGTTTACACATTTTATATAGTTCCTGACTAGGAGGATTTTGTAAGTTTTTAGGCTAGTAGCCACCTATTATTACTCTACGTAATTTCTTCCATGCCTCATACTAAACATAGGTAACTCTAAATTTTTAGAAAGCTCAGTACACATGGAAAAAAACACGGAAACTAGTATCTGAACATAAGATTAAATTTGTCTTCTATATTACCTGCTCCTTCACGCCCAATTCAACGGGTTATCCGAAAATATGAATCTACATTTGACCTCAACCTAAATAAGATTGAATTACAAAACTCTCGAACATACATCAAAACAGAAATATTAGATGTAGTAACCTGATTATATACCAAATAAATCCAAAATTTTAAAGCATAGCCATTTTTAAATACTTTTTTACTTCTAATAATAAAAAAAAAATAAATTTGAAAGTAAGAATCCTTTGTTAAGCTATGAAGTAAATATATATATATTAATGTTCTTAGTAGCACCCTTTCAGAGAAAAAATGAATAAAGTTTTTTTATGCTTTATACTTACTATAACTATCCATATCATGATAATTAGCAAGAATAAGCTTACCAACTACTCAAAGACATGGGGAGCCCTTATGATTTCATTATTTTGACTTGCAACATGTTAAAAGAAAACTGAAGGTAATGTGTACCTTGTTTTATAAGATTTATTCTATGAACAATATTATTTTTATATATTTTGAAGTTTTAAAAAGTAATATTTTCTTTTTATTTAAAATAGCTTTAATTGTCTGTAGTGTAAGCTTCTAGTATGGATTCTCTAAGAGGATTTCTTAATACTAATCAACAATTTAAGTTCTATAGTTTTTTATTACTACAACCTTAATATGTTGCTACAGTTTGTGCATCCAGGTAAATGAAGCTACTTTTGGGGTATTAAGATAGCACATTTAGGTATGGAAATCACGGGGAGAGACATTTCTAAGCTAGAATATCCTAACTTATGTTGTCCTCTTTTTTGGGAACATATATGTGTGATTTGATTTTCTTATATGTAATAAATATTCCATTATAGGAGTTTATTGGTGATACGGCATATAAATGATAACTAGTAATAAACTGACAATGTAAGAGTAGCAAAACTTATGTTTCTCATTGTGTTGTCTTCAAACCTGTCAGTAATGTGAGTTAAAAGAGACAGGCGCATTATTCTATGACTAGAACAGACTTATTATTTTGGAGTTTATTTTTCATTTGAATGTAATTTGAGATCTAGATTCCTATAGTTGTAATAAATGTGCTAGTAAAATTATCTTTTATGTTGTTGACACTATTCTTTGATTATGGTTGTTTCCTTTATATAATTGGAGAAGATGCATTGTTTTACATGTCTATCAAGATTCTTTGGATAGAACTGTTGAAAATAAACAATACGCTGCACAAATGTACAAGTGGGTTTAAGCTAACCCTTTAGAAATTTGAGAAATATGGCACTATATTATAAAGAAAGAAATACAGAATTACACCATATACCTTTCATAAGATTCTTTGTCTTGCATATTATCAGTCTGACTCTGATATTTGTTTTTATGCTACTTTAGATATATCTTCCTAATACAACAATCCAATTCAAAACCCTGCAACAGAAATTCTAACTATAGACTGACGACAAAAAGAGAGTTCCGATAGGCGCTGCTTTTTCTCGCCTTATGTTGTATTAAATTTTTTATTTCGGAAGAACCTACTGGGAAACTAGTTATTAGCAAATATGAAAACTTAAGTCAGTCAAATCTAAAGTAAATTGCAACAGTTTACATAAATACCCGAAATATACAAATAGGAAAAATAGAAGAAAAAATTATATTTAAGGATAGATATATACAGCATGGTAAAATGTTAATAATCAAGTTCAATTTATATCTCCCTTCAGCTTGAAACTAATATTTTAAACTAGAAGAAAAGGTGATAGTTAGCATTTTATTAATGCTCTTACGCGTCAGAGTATGTTTTATCTTTTTAAATATTCAACGTTCCCATTTCTACTGTTCAATCTACAGTGTTTTCTGCATCTGCTTACTTGAATTAAACCGAAACTATCAAAGATAATTAATACGAAGGCAATAAGAGCTTCTCTTTTCCAAGTATCATAGTTTTCTATGTGTTTGCTTCTAATGTATTCTTAAAATGTTGCTTGTATTTTTTCATGGAGTTGTCTGAAATAAACTGGAGAAAAAATGACTGTTATGATAGCAGCTAAATATAGACATACTTATTTATTAAGGGTGGTGTGGGGGTTATTTAATTGTCTGATGTGTCTTAGTAAAACAATATCAGAACAGTTCCAAATTTTCCCAAACCAAATATAGAAGCTTCACATTCTCGGATCTTATAAAAAAAAATACGTCGACGAAAAGGACATTTTTCAATGGGCCAAGTAATACTTTTCCCGTTTATCCGAATATTAATATGGAAAAAGCTGTAGCTTCATAACCTCTTAATCTAAAAGTTACTTCAAAATATATATTGGCGATATCACTGCAAATGCAAAAATAAACGCTTTAGTATCCCTTTAGATTTGATTTCATCATTAGCTATCTTAATTTGATACATATTAGCTCTTCGAGAGGCAGCTACGTTTTGCTTCTTACCTGATTATACTAGCAATAACTTATTTCATATAAATATGTTGCATAGCTTTCCTAGTAGCAGAGAATCAAATATCATAACATGCTTGACTTCTACTATATAGACTTATGTTTTCTATAAAACTAGTATATTTATTCAAAAAGCCAGATGAAGGACTCATTAATCGATAAAGCCAACTATCGATGAGCGCTAGTATTTCTTAAAAGCATATCTAGTTTTATAACACTTGCAATGCCGGTGGAAAGCAGATTCTAATTATGAAACTGATGGATAGTTATTGTTTTTCTGTTGCATCCAAATGGTATGAGCAGCTAACCTAATTACAAGACACAGAATGAGCTCAATTTCTGTAGTTATTAGCTTCTTAAATGTTTAGCAAGTTTTTATTCCGCTACGAAGTATCCTTCAAGCTAATACTATCTCCTGTTTGAAAATTATTTCTTCGAGGTAAAATCTTTATATTAATACATGTTACTTGATTTCATCGACTTTTTTTGATGATAGATGGATTTTCCAAACCAGTTTTTAAGAAAATTTCTCAAGTGATCTCTTTCTGAGCTTACTTTCTGCGAGCATCGAAACATCTGCATTTAATAATAATTATTTGGCTTTGCAATTTTGGTGAAAATCTATTAATTAGCGGAAGAAAGAAGCTTTTTATAAAAATACTTGTCGTTTTCTTTTGACAATTGAAGACTACACTTTAGGCTTGAGATGCAAAACAATTCAGCTCACATTTGTACATTTGGCATTGATCATGGACACTACTATTTATTCAACAAATTGAGACCAAACCTACTGAATAGATAAACTTACTTATTAAGGGGATTCCGTGACATCGCCAAATAAAATCTGTTTTTTTACCTGTACGAGCCAAAGACCTCTCATGACGCCGATATATTAGTAAGGTTATCTATTCTACTTTCTTTCCCTTTTCTGGCTTAGTCTGGCTTAAGATTTTTCATGTTCCATGTTCAATTCTTGCACTACCGGCTCCTTGCAGCTAGCTCTTGATCCACTGAATTGGTACCTACATTCCGATAGGAAAGGACCCTGTTACCTATGATCCTCCTAGTATTGATTTTCCAGGAAGTCCAAGTTTCTAAAGTTCCCAATCCAATTATCCGAGAAACACAAGAAGTACAAAAGAAGAACGAAAAATCACGAAAGGCGGCTCCTTGGCTTAATAGATCCAAGCTGAGTGTTCAAAATGGTTCATTTTGATGGTTGATTGATGTTTACACTGTTTTGAGATGTTTTTGGTGGTTTCATTATTGTAGCTGTTTTTGTTTGCTTGTAATCGGGTTTTGTTCTATGATGCTCGATCCATTTGCAGAAGGAATGTTCTAGAGCTTGATACTGATCCATATGCAAGTTCCAAATGATTGATGTCGCTTATTACCAATATCTCTCCATCTTCTGACACGGTTTACTGAATGCAACTAATTCTCTGTTTACCTTCTTTCTTGTTGAATGTTCATTTTTTCCTTCCCTACCTTGTGGATCAAGTTGGAGCAAAAAAAATGTACTAAGTATTGCAGATCCAATCGTTTCAGTTTCTTTCAAGTATTACCAGAGATTTCATGTTTAACGATTTAAGATCCAGTTTGCACAGTCATTAATAATAGCTGTACTCTTTTTCGTTTTCCTTCGAACATCATGTTCCAATTTCTTCAGGAAACTCTTGTATCTTTTTGGTCTCTGTCCAGCATGTGGGGAGTATATATTTAACAATGCTAGATTTTTCTTGTTCTCAAAGAAAAACTTGTCAGCAAAGATCCTATCATTGACTCTGGAGACACAAGTTAGGTTTGAAACAAGTTGTGCACTATGAAAGTGGCTATGCCAGAAGATCGATTGGTGATCTGCATATAGAACCACTTCGTTTTCTTGCTGAGGTTAACAGTTTCATTTTTTACGCTAGTCTTTCTAGTTTTTGTGCAGATGTTGAGAAGCGGAGTTCCTCTAATGTGATCAGTTTGATTTGAGTGAGACCACCTACGTTAATGGAAAGAGCTGAGGTTGTTTCCGGCTCACGAAGACTTACAGAATCTGGGGACCCGTTAGTGCGGTAACCTGGCTCCGGCACGCACTCTGAAAAGTTTTATTGCAACATTTTCCCTTTAGCCAAATTTAAAAGAAAAGCAGTTGTCTTATGCTTCGAACATACATATTCAAGCCAGAGCAAGGCATTGTCAGGGAAATGCTTTTGTGAGAGTGAAGAAATCGATTATTGCATTTATCTTTGGTCTATTTAGTTCGCACATTTGCAGTGGAAAATAACATTTAGAGTCTGAGGCTTTAGTTGTCATCTAAGGATTTTAGATTGTTGTTTAGGATTTAATGTCAGCAATTTCTGAAAAACTTGCAGAGGTATCATTAACCCATATGTCCTGAAGCTGCTGTTCCAGTATAACGTAATTTCGTAATCTTAATAAGAGAAAATGTATAGGTTGAGCTTCACTATAACTTAGCAAAATGGCCCTAGGATTCTGCCGTCGCGAGAAAGTCAAACAAGTTATTGTAGCGAAGCAATAAGAAATAATTTTATGGGCTCTTAGAAAAATTATACTAGGTATGGAAGCTGCTTATGCGAAGACAATGTAAATGAGAAAAATTCCAGACCAAAAATTTAAAAAGACTGTTTTTAGTAATTTGACTTTTCCTTAGGTATTCCAGATGAAGTTTCCTTCTTCTGCCTGTATCTTGAGAAATATCTGTTTCGATAAATTTTAAACTGGTATTTCTGGAGACCATTGTCTTAATAATGCATAGAGTGCCAATTTATACTAGGCAAGGAATCTTTCTCTGGTGTTAATGTGGTTTGGAGTTGCGGAATTTATTAATGGGACTTAATCTTGAATGTCCAAAGGTTTGAGAGAAACCTGTAGCTGAACTTCTTGAACATGCTGACTGCAGATGGCCTCTACAGAAACTAGTTGTCAACCCCACCCTATGCAGCTATTGATCTTGTGCAAATGAAATCTGACTTTGTCCGCAGTTGTTTCTACAGGAAAAGAATCGAACGGTATGGTACATGTATAGAACTAGCTTTTTATATTGGTTGACAGAAAAAGTTTTCAGCTATAATTACATCTCAGCTTCAGTAGAGGAGCATCTAGCCTTAGGCTAAAAAAAATATTCTGGTAAAGCTGTTTTTTTGGATCAAGGTTCCGACCCAAGGCATTTTCAGTAATTTGAGTGCAACAATACAATATATAATTTCAGGCTGAAAACAGGAAAAATTAACCAGAGAAGGTTCACACTTGCAACAAATCTTTGCATTTAAATGAGTTGCTGACACTTTTTCCAACTTAGGCTGATATTCTTACCTCTTGCAGGCACATATTCAATAGCAGCTGGGAGTGCGCAATTTGCTGTGGCTGTAACGTAAAAAAAATATTTTCATATTGCTGACACTTAATAATGCTGATAGACAACGTCCACATTGAAATTGTAATAAGGGGATAGATATTTTGCCGACAAGGTACCCTTACATTGTTGAAGTCCCCAAGCATCACAGTCAATAACCCTTGAAAGCTGTGACCTTGTGCTTGAGTGTAATAATCTCTTTTCTCTTGATTATGTCACATTTTTTCCTTCATCAAACTTGACCAACAAAGTACCGTATTTGTAAACTTTAAAGAGCCCTTACCAACTTAAAATATCAGGTGGTTGTATTCAGACGCTTGAAAACGACGTAAAATGCAAATAGACTAAGACCAGTTCTTTGTTTAAATCAGGGTTTATGTGGTGATCTACGCAATAGCTATAAATATCTCCAACATCAAGTATCTAAATGTTAAGGGGAAAAGCCCAATACTCCTTCTAACTTACCAATAGACTTGCGCTTTCCCTGTAGTGTTGTTTTCTTCTCCAGTTTTCCAAAAATATTTCCCATCCAGTACTGGTTCTATAATTCCTTTCCGGATGACAAAATCTCCAAACCTTTCGCCTTCAGTTGCTTCGACCTTGTACTGCGTAAGTAACTCCCGGAGAATTTCTAGTATCTCTGGTTCCGCAATTCCTTCCTTGTAAGGCTTATTAAGCCTATTACCCGCAAATCCACCACCTAAGTACATATTGTACTGACCTGGTGCCTTTCCGACGAAGGCAATTTCTGCCATGTAAGGTCTAGCGCAACCATTAGGGCAACCTGTCATTCTCATAACAATTTGAGTCTCTGGGATTTCCAGATCTTCCAAGATATTTTCTACTCTTGTAATTAGAGTCGGCATATAAGTTTGGGCTTCTGCCATTGCTAGTGCACATGTCGGCAACGCCACACAGGCCATACTATGTAATCTAAGCTGCGAAGACTTTTCATGTTTGTTTAGGTTGTATTTCTCCAAAATTCCTTGCACAAGCCCCTTTGCAGATTCTGGAACGTGAAGCACCGCCAAATGTTGGTTAGCAGTAAGCGCAAACTTTGGACCAGGGATACCTTCATTCTCCGCTGCAATTTTCTGGAATACTTCTGCTAAGTGCACTAGCCCATCTTTATTTTCATCTTTGACGACCCCATTTTCGATGAATAGTGTACACTTATACAAGCTTGTACCATTCAACTTTAGAGTTTGACTCCATCCAAACTCGTCCGCATTTCTAGTGAATTTAAACTTTCTGGGCTTTTCCAGCTTGTCTCCATCAGACCCAAGCATTCGTTTTACTTCCTTCTGAAACCATGCAATACCTTTGTCTTCCACTGTATATTTCAGCCTGGCATGTTTTCGATTTGCCCGTTCTCCATGGTCCCGCTGGAGGATGACTACACTCTCGGCCACCTTTGTATATAACTCCAGGTTTTGCTTTTGAGACAACCTGTGACTATAGGGTACAAACCCTAGAAGAGGGGCCAACTTCGGGTATGTTAATGGGTTATTGTGAGTTGTACCCATTCCACCTCCAACAGAAACATTAAACCCAAGAAGCCTGTTATTTTTTGTTTTGTCCAGGATTGCAACAAAGCCCAGACAGTGAGAAAAGACGTCAACATCGTTGAGTGGGGGAACAGCAATTGCGATCTTAAATTTCCTGGGCAAATATCCTCGCCCATATATGGGTTCATAGTCTGACTCACCGAACCCAAACATTTTCTTCTTGTTTAGCCAGATTTCATGATAGGCTGAAGTTTTAGGTTTCAAGTGAGCATCAAGTCCTTTAGCAAGGTAAGCAATGAAATCTTTCTCAGAGTCATTAGGTCCTGTCGAAACTTCATTGAATGGGTTCGCAATTACATTTCTATTAACGTCACCACATGCAGCCAGTGTGTTCATGCATCCCCTGTTAATAGCTTGCATTGTGGTTTTTAAATCCTTCTTCACAACACCATGGAGCTGGAAAGCTTGACGAGTCGTGAGTTTCAATACACCATTGGCATACTTTGAACAAATTGCAACCATGTCAATTAACTGCTGGGGAGTACAGGTTCCTCCTGGTAGTCCAACCCGAATCATGAAAGAATAGGCTCTTTCCAAATGTTTCTCATCAAGTTCTTCTCTAACAGATCTTAGATCTTGTTGATAAATTCCATGAAATTTGGTCAACTTTGTGTCTTCAGGAAGAAGCTTCAATGTGGTTAGATCCTTCAAACCATCGTCGATGTTTCCTCGCAAGTATCCAGATTTCTCCTTAATATCATCATCCACAATCTGAGGTGTCAGATCTTCAACAGCACGAGGATCAATCTCTAAGCCTAGAGACTTAAATAAATTGTTGACCCAGACGTTAAATTGGGTGCTGTATCCATCATCGTCCTGATCATCCCCCAAAGCAGCATCGCATATCTGAACACCGTTTAATTCTCTAAACTTTGCGTCGATCAGCCTTGCTGGAAGGCAAAAATACTTTTCAGAGTCAGAGGAGCCTTTTCCCCAATAGTGTGAATCTCCAAGACCAAATACCGAGTACATAATGTGATTCACATTGTTTGTCTTGTTTTGTTTAGCTGAAATAATTTCATCATACAATTGCTTGGCATTCATCGTAGGTTCACCTTGACCAGCAGTAGAGAGAACAAACAATACAACCTTTTTCAGCTTTTCTCCCTCTACCCCACTCATGCGGTTTTTCTTACTTGTAAACTCAAATTCTTCTTTGTCTACATCAATTTCTTTCAAGTCATCAAAACTATATTCGTTTGCTTCACACACACGGACCTTCATAACATACTTACTTTGGGTTCGTGCCATCGCAACAACCTTTTCTGCTAAGCCTTGACCGTTTCCAGAGTCAGATCCGTATAACACAAGCAATGCTATTTTCTCCTCCACAGGGATATCATCTTCAGCCTCAACTTTTGTCGAACTTCCCTCAGAAAGCAACTTCTCATACTGAGCCTTTAATCGTTGTTCAACGCCTTGAGATTTAGCAAAGTCTTCAATGCCTTGTTTAGCAATCAGACTGAGCTGATTATTAGCCTTCAAGAACTTTTCCATCTCAGCTCTAAGTGAAGCAGAGTCTAAGCTAAATTTAGCTTCTTCTGTGTTAGCCGAAGGGTTCCATCTATAAACACTTGGAAGGTTGGCGACTACTATAGCCTTTCCAGTGAAAGAGTTCGCTTCGTACAATGCTTGAATTGCCTGGCTCTTATCAAAGCTAATGTTAATACTAGCAACATAAGAGGTTCCATATTGCATACTGTACAGGGAGACACTATTAAGAATAGCTTCTGGAAACCCAACCAAAAGAACTTTAGTTGAGTCATCAGAGTCTTGTGTAATAAAGTGTTGAATGGCTGCTTGGGTCGATTCTATGGAGTTAAACCTGGGCACCAGCCACGTTATCTTATCATCGTTACTTTCCTCCATTAGGTGTCGTCCAAATGTTTCTGCTAGATCGTCACATTCTATGACATTGGCTTGCGAGCTTAAGTTGTTCAACAGGGCAATATATTCATCTCTTTGAGTTGACCGTACCTGAAAGGTGTCAGACACACCTTGCAGCGTCTCTATGGGCACACTAACGAAACTTAAAAGCTCAGGCAGCTCAGTTTCAGGTCGAAGAAAGGAATAAGCTTCGCTGAACTCCCTCACTCTTTGAATAGGCACCGGATTCGGGAAGAGCTGGCGTGCATTGAACCCACTCTTGTAATCTTGAAGTGCCTCAACAAGAGCCAAATCCATGCTTTCTAACTCACTCACACTTATGATCTCCGGTCCACTCAGGGCATCCTCAACTATAGAAACGGTTCCACCTGGAATTAGAAGTTTTTTTGGTTTAAAAAGACTGGAAGTTAGCTTAAGTAGTACTCCTCTAGTGTTTTGCAGAATAATAGCAGAAGGTTCTTCTACTGCCAGAAGATCAACAAAGTTAAATTTAGAAACTTCTGTGTGGTTAATTTTGATTGTTCCAGTAAACATTGTAAAAAGATAAATCTTTGAGGATTCCAACTTCTCGACTGAGCATAATACCTCTAGATTAAGCTCTTCTGCAAGTCGCTTTGCAATTTGCAGATACTTAGAAACACCCTTAGGACTCAATAGGGCAACTTTGGAGCATTTGATAAGATCAGGAATAAATCCAGAAGGTTCAGCTCTACTGATAGTGAAAGGTGCTATCGAGGCTCTTATCTGAAAATGAGAAATAAACTCTCCAGCTAACCGGAAGACTTCGTCATTCCTATTTGCTTTTACAAAAACTTTACCAGAAATTTCTTGCTTGAACTCTTTCATGTACTGAAATGGATTTGGTTTTAATAAGAAAATCTCTAGTAGACAGTTAATAGGGTTGTATACAACCACATTTATAACTTCTTGGAAGATTTTTTGTTGATGAAACAAAAAATCAAAAGCTTCAGATAGCGAAGTGACGTTGCTAAAGAATAAATGGATAATAAGAAACTACTTCTGAGTATTAAGTTCAACTTTGCGTACAGTTTGAACAAAATTAAATAACTCGCTGGGTGCAAAAAGAAAAATTGCCTTTGCAAGTTTGTTCTTCAAGAGAAACCTAGCAATCAAAGTGAGTTCATACACTTGCTGAAAATTGTTACCATTAAGAAAAAGATTGTGTTCAGGGCTTTGCTCCACGAGCAGAGATTTCTGTGAGGAGCTCTCTTGATCCACTGAAACAACAAAAAGTCCTTCAAGTTCACTATTATTAGATAAGTGCGGAAGAAATTTTGTTAAGAGATTTGAAGAAGTAAGAATGGTTGCGTTTTCTCGTAATTTTAAGTGCTCTTCCAAGGATATAGGTTTTTGCCCAAAGTTGGTTTCTGATCCTTCAAGACCATAAGTTTTCTTTTCATAGGCAGAAGATACTTGTTGAATTAGATTAGAAAGGGTTGAAAAAATCTTTGTTGGTGATTCTGTTTCCTATATATTACCTTAGAGTTGTTTTTTTACCTGATACTTTTTGACTGACATCGTTTGTATTGGTTATGAAGATTCGAGGAAATGTTTCTGTTCTCGGAATTAATTCGTTGAAAAAATGAGATTAGCCGATATCCAATCAAATTGCGAGATTTCACCGCGTATGAGTTCTACCGATATAAATCATTGGCTAAAGGATTATGGAAGCAAATAGGATGGAAAACATGCTGAGAGAAATTGTTGTGAGCTTTTGGATGGGTTGATGCAAAATAAAACTAGTTTCCAGACTACCCAAGTCCATGAAAATGGAGTTGGTTTCTCCTATCTCTTCTTTTCGTCTGGGGAATTGGCTTTTCTGTATTGAGAACACATTTATGCAACATAGATCTATTCTTTCCGTAAATCTATGGAAGGAATGCACAAACTTGTAGCAAAAAACAAGGTCAGGAAACTAATAGCTGCCAATCTGCCTGCTTATTTCCTAGCAAGCATTGAGTGTAATGGAAGATTTCAAATGCTTTCATTTCTCAAGATAGAAGTCAGTTATGAGAAATATGCTTAATAGCTTCCGCGTTGTTTGAGCAGGATTTCTGGCAAAAAGTTAAAGACAGCTCAACAAACGATTTCGTATGGAAATATTTAACAGGCTATGTCACCGCTGTGGTGCCGCTCAAAATAATTCATCATTTAGGTAATAGGCTTATTTAATCTCGGTCAAGCCAAACTTTAAAACTTATGAAATGCTTAACATTTCCAGACTTTTGCGGGAAGTTCCCTCAGAAACCTCAAACTTTTCGCAAAAACTAGCGTTAATAGTATTCTGAGGGACATATGAGATGTTTTGTATGCGTACTTCATACAATATTGTTTAGGCATTGAGGATATTAAAAAACGAGCCAGTTTTTAACCCCAACTTTTGGTCCACAGTTAATTTTATTTTGGTGGTTGTACGAATATGGCATACCGACAAGCCTTGATAATTTAAAGTAGGATCGTCCAAGAGCTCTAGAATAATACAAGACTCTAAAAAAACGCTACCTGATGAGTAACTGACGCGACTCAGGCTCTCGAACATCACCAACAGCATTTCAAAAAAGAGATCAAGAGACATAACTTATCTTGACGCACAGCTTGAATTAAGCATGGAACTAAACCCCACCTAGTGACGCACTACCTAACAATACACCAAGGAACCCACTGATAAACTCAACAGAATATCCCTCATGGCAGTGCCTAGAACTATGAGGAAAAATATATGTCAAAGAACAGCCAACATAAATCCACTTGGATATATCCAAACTCTTCTTTCAGAAAAGAACAGTATCCAAAACACCTAAGAAAATTATGTGAAATATCAGTGGAAACAAAAAGAAGCTCGGAAGCTAGCAGAAGAGCCCCAAGTAATATAGAATCCCCTCCCCAAGACCAGAACCCATATTCATCATCGGCTGACCTCTTGAAATATGAACTCTCATCAGATCTCAAAATCTCCCACCAACAGCAGGAAATCATCTACAAACAGCTAGAAAACATAATGATACTCAATATCCATAGCCTGGTCCTGCCTGGAAACCTCCTACAAAATATATCCAATCTCAGCTTCACTATTGCCAAAAGCCCAAATAAACTCCACTTGATTAATTTCCCGTGTTTAAATATAGCTGGACCCCACTTGGATCATATCTAAACCATCTGGATCTCATAAAGGCCCCTGGTCGTTTAACTGGACACACGTGATAATTCTTTTATCTGTTGCCCAATTCTTATTTAATTTACTCCCCGCAAATTACAGATTCACAATTTCTTGGGCAAATTCACAACCTGAGCTTTGACATCAGACATATTAGAAGCACAGGGATCCTGTCGTTAACGGTACGAGTTCAGTGCAAGGAAGACAACTGCTAACGGAGAAATATAGTACGCAATAAGAACGCAAAAGGAAAGGCTAACATCATAGTACCAACAGACAAATAAAGGAATAGTTCAGTAGAAAATGGAAAAATAACGGTAGTAGTTGAAAAAATAGTCATATAAACCATAGCAGTAAGACCTAGGCGAGCGCGAGGATTGGGACTTGGTACCAATCAACCCCCTGTCAAAGTTAAGTAAGTCAGAGTCCCTATGCATGGGCAATGTATCCCATTTATCCTTGCGATTCTCAAATATTTTAAGCCAAAGATATATCACAAAAGATCTGGAGTCCTTGGTAATGGGATCTATTCCCAGTTTCAATGTTATGAATTCTTTGTCTGAGAGTTTCCAACATTTCTCCAGCATGGATTCTGAAAGCCGAAGTTTTAGGAATTCTGCAAATCGAGGTACCTATCAATACTTAAATCTTATCAAAATTTTAAATCTGCCTAATGAAAGATGTTGTCTGAGTATTATCACCTTCATTTCGACCATAGTTGGTTCTTAATAGGGCCATCTGAGCTATGCTTTAAGCACTCTCAAACCTTTGAAAAATGTGTTCTCTTTTGTAAAGTGGTGAATGTATATTGTGCATATTTTCCAGCTGATATTTTCTTATTAATAAGAATAATTGAAAGCTCATTGAGTCATGCAAAAGTCCGGAGATAAAACTGGGGAATAAGATTATTGGTCAAATTTTGAGTAATCTTGAAATCCTTTATTAAATAATATCCCTGTTTAAAAAAAACTTGTTTCAGAGTAGTGCACCGGGTCAACTTTTCTCAGGAAAATATATAATCATTTTTTGATAATTTGGTGATAAGATATGGTCATTTAAAGAAAAATCTTTGAATATAACCAGTTTAGTACTTAGTTTATTTGGATTTAATAGTAATCACCAAACTAAGAAACTACTGCTAATCCCTAAGCTCAGACCTCAAGAAAGTGCATACATTTCATACCTTACCCATCATTAAAGTATACACTGACTTTGATCAGATAGGTGCAGACTATAAAGTATCATTTTGATAATAAGGACGTATGATGCATAAGAGTATGGAGCTATACTTGGAATAGTAAGATCTTGCTGAAAATCCTTGCAAAATCTAACTCAAAGTACCGCTTCTATTACTTGTCTATTGCTCCTAGAAATCTTGATATAAAATCTCTACAGTATTGATCGTTCTCTAACTAGTTGCCAATATTCATACAAGAACAAGAGTTAAATGGTACAAAAAACCGTTTTTCTTTACTGATGATGAAAGTTGCCTTATCGATGCTTGCATTAAAAAGATTCTACATGGAGTCATACAATTTGATAAATTGCCTTGATCACGGTTCTCTGCAACTCACTAGCTTAATACCTTAATTCCTTGATTATATGGTAAATCTAGAATAAGAAAACCAGGTTTTATATCCGGGAAATTTTATTTTCAGCCAGTACTATTATCATTTTAAATCTCTTTTAACTACATTAAATATAACAGAAGACCCCGCACACAGTTTGCATAGTCAACCTCATACACACTTAAAAATGAAAATTTTGGGCATAACTTGTTTTAAGCAATTTAATAGTTGCTTTCATTTAGATATCATAATGACAGGGCTGTGTTCAGTCTGGGTTTTTCATGATTATTCCCCAAAACAGAGTGTATCAATCATAAGCGAAAGTAGAATCATTAATGATTGGTTTGTTTGGATTCATAACAATATACAATATTCTGCTGTTTTACTTCAACAGTTAAAAGAATAGTGGTAAACTAAGTTCGGTTAATTCAAATAACCAAGAAGTTTTACGTTGCCGTAACTAGCAAAGCATAGCAGAGTCACTCCTCATGGAAAGCCCAAGCCTCTATACGTATTTCAGTGAGTGTATTTAGCTAATGTTATTACTTATTACTTGCGTACAGAATTATCAATAAAAACTTTTTGATCAAAGGAAATCAAACCATTTGATATGAAAAAAAGAAACGAGAAGAAATAAGAATAACTGTATTCTAAATTCTTGCAATGTACTACATCATTTTGCTCAAGGTCATTTAAGAACCATGTTTTCGTACAGTTCTCAACATTTTACCTCTGTGAGAACTTGGTGATGTTTAGTCACCTGGTTGATACTTGCTGAAATCCAGCGATTTAAGTTGCTTTATTCATCCCCGAATATAAGTACATTTTTAAAGAAAATGGTTTGAATGTCGTTGCATCTTAAAAGAACTTGGACATATCGCGAATCAAGTTGTGAACTCTTAATATGTAAAACTATTTTATGTCACAAGTAGGGCTCGGGTTTAATTTATTAGTGATGTGTCAATAAGTTTTGTGTCCGTTTTTTTTCTTATTGATAACCATTAGTCTTGCCAATAATGTTTTGATTAATTGTCGATAATCTTTTGATTATCGAAAAATAATTAGAACCAATTGATACAGGTCAAGGTTCAGTTTTCTTATTGACAATTCAAATCAAAACTTGTATCAAATATTTAATGACAAAGTTATCAAATTCAATTTTTGCACACAAATTGAATATGTGTATTAGTTGAATTTTTAAATATACATCTGGGAACAAAAAAAATCTGAATTACTCTCTTGCCCGAGAAAGATGATGCTCGTGGGTCATTTACATCCTCTATACAATTCTGATGTCGGATGAGATCTCAGATAGATGTCTCAAAGATACTGTAGAAGTTTTTTTTTGCCTACATATGTGTGTTATGTTCTTAACGCTTTTGGATTCATCAATTAGTTATTTGCAACTTACTCTAGATATAGTTAGATGTTCATTTTCCATTCTGTTCCTCACCATCCACGAAATTGAATCTGAACAAAAGCCCAATATATGCTTTAGATAAGTATTTTGGTACTAACTTACACTGAATTAAACTTTTCCTTACCTTTTTTAGTTACCTTTATATATATTTTCACCAGAAAGTTAAAGGGTGTAAGGCTTATTACGTTAGCAGAATACTGTATGAAATATTGCTTGGACAAATTTTAAGAATCTGGCTTTCTGTCCCCGTTGTCAAACCGCTAGATTTTCACGAAACGCATCCTTTGAGTATTCCTACAATATATGTAAAGTTTAATGGAGTTTCAAGACGAACAACTTCCATCAGCTGATACCCTATGTAGTGAGTAAAAAGTATGAGTTTGAAATGAAGGTGGAAGTAAATATATGAAAGCATCATTTTTTCTCTGCGCCGAGTACGGTTTAGACAAAGTCAAGTACTCAGAGCTTCCACAAATATGTCAAAAATCATTCAGAGACATATATCTACTCCTATGACAGTTTGCTTAAAAAAGTACAGATTTTACGGATAGAAGCCGCCAAGAAGGCTTACCATTAGAAGGGCAATAAAAAGAACTGTTTTTCGATGGTAAGCTTTATTGTGCTAATCTTAGAAACGATTATGGATATTTGTTGACATTTTTACAAACTTAAGCTGAAAATGTTTGCAAAAATAGATGAGGTTTAGTTTGCTACCACCTTTATGATTTCGTGAGCTTTAATATCTTTATGTTAATAAAATAACTAAGTAGTTAAGGTAACAGTAAGCCCATGGAGGGGATTTCTTTCTAGATTCTACTTTGGGTAATAAAACATTAACCAGCGGTAATAACATATGCAAGAGGTAAGAACTTCCTACGAAGTTAGGATCATTTTCATGGATCTAGAATAGAGCCATATTAGGAACCACAGGTATTTAATGGTTATAATTGGGGTTGTATGAACACTTTAGAAACTATTCATGCTATGGAACCGCTACATCGACTTTATTTTACAAAGAAAATGGATTTTTATCCCGAAGAGACACGTCTAGTCTATAGCTGTACAGTCCAATGAAACTAAGTTAAAACACCAACTAAGTAGATATAAAAAATAGGGAAAATAGTTCAAATCTCTAATTGTTGCAGCCTGGGATTTTTGCATTCCTAAAAAAAGAAACCTTCATTGGTTGACAGATATTTAAGTTTCCATAATTATAGGCATGAAGTCATTTAGATTGCGTCAACCCAACCTCGGCCTGTAAATTGCTTACACGAACGTTTGGGGTGCTCAGAAAAGGTCAACTAAAGGGCACCATAGTAGTTCAGTCCAGTAGGACTGCAAGTTTCTAAAAATATAGTTTCAAAACCTTTTTGTATGGGAAGTCGTCTACTCTTACCGAGCTAGATCTGTTCCTGACCTTCATTCGGAACCCCCAACGAGAAGACGAGAATAATTAAATTCTTCAAGTTTGAGAACCAATGGAAAACTGCATTAAAAACATAAGACAGAACAAAGCTAAACTAAAGGCTACTTGCTCCCTCTCTCATAATAATACTAACAATAATTCAGCTTTTTACTATTTCTTTTCAAAACATTTCTTTTGTTAAAATATCATGAACCAACCGTTAAATTTCCCCATAATATCGGAAATCATTTCGCGAATTTTGGCGGTTTTCGTAGCGAATCGCGCCCCTCACAAAAAAACTGTTTTAGGAGTACTTTAGAAAAAAAATAACGATTTTCAAAGAACTCCAATTGAACAGAAAAAAATAATTGCTTGAACTAAAAATCAACAAAATTGAACTGCTCATTTTAATTAGCCCAATATATAAGTGATAAATCTACAAATAAAGCGTTAAAACCGTTGGAAAAGGAAAGCTTAAACATATTTAAAAACTTTGTGGACTGAATTGTGGGATTTCGAAAAAAATATGTCAAATATAGAAAAGTTTTTGGTTAAAACCCCTGAAAAGAAAAATGGAAGTGTTTCTTCGTTTGATTTATCAAAGTCGAGCTCACCAGAAAACGTGCTTACAAAGACTCTACTTGCAAATGCTGATCTAGACACTCCCAAGAAGGACATTGAAGACTCTAAATCAGAAGACGCAGTCGATTTGACGAAAAGTCCTAAATCAAAGAATAACAGTACGCCGAAGCTAAAGAAAAAAAACTCAAAGCTGCTTGATTTGGTAGTTAGTAGTCTATTAAAGATGAAAGAAAGGAGTGGGGTATCCTTTGCGGCATTAAAGACATACTTGTTTAAGAACAATGCAAAACAACTAAAATTAGGTAGGAAAACTGATGACGGTTTTACTCCTTACGAAAAAGGAAGTTCAGAATACAACGACAGGATGAACATTTTTAGTAAGAGGTTAGCTAAGGAGTTAAGAAAGGCAACCAATGAGAAGTTTCTTGTCAGGAAAAAGGGGCAGTACTTTGTTGCAAAAGCAGTTAAAGATACAATTAAAAAAAAAGCGAAGGAGATTGAAAGGCAGAGGAGAAAAAAAGCAAAAGAAGCAGCTAAAGTTGCACTAATACAACGTCAAAGGAAGGAACAAGCTAAGCTCTCAGAGAAAGAGGAGACTAAGAAGGAGAAACCAGTCGTAAAAAGACCAGACTCTACTTTAATTAATCTTCGAGAAAAGTTGGCGCGTCTGGAGAAAGATAAGGCTAGGCGTATGCAGTATCACAAATCACTCCAAGTTTCTGTTGAAGTAGAAGAGATCTATTTTGACAACTCAGAGTTTGAATTTAGTCTGGAGGAACTTAAGCGAGAAGAGTTTATGATTTTAAACGAAAAGGATCCTGTGGAAGAAATTAAATTCACGCTTAATTTTGATCAATGGAACAAACTTATACACATAAGCGAGTTTGTATGTTTCCATTCGCATCCCGAGAAGTTCCGGCTTTCGCGTTATAGCATGGAAATGCTCGCGAAGAGTCTTTTGGAGAATAAGATTAATACTATTATAAGGGAAACACATCTTGTTCTACTGGATACTATTCTTAACCCAGATACCTTGGCCAGTCTACCTTTGGAATTAAACTATATGAAGGATCTTCTGAGCTTAGAGTGGTACGCGGCGCTAAATCTTATGACCTGGCAGGAAATATTAAGAAGATTTTTGCTGTTCCTTTCGTGCCATAATTTGGATGAAGCTGCAGTGATGCAACGGGTTGCTCTCAAACTTGAGATGAAGGATTATAACTTCCTCCTTTCTGATGAGAAGTTGAGTGTCCTCTGTTACCTAGTTGAAGTTGCTGTTCAAACCCCCACTATTCATCGCGTGATTGATTCAAAATCCGAACATATTTTGACTTTGGGGAAGGAGCAGTATGCTGCTGCTAGACGAGAAAAAAAGAGAAGAAAGGAGATTGAAGCTGAGTTTGGAGATATTCTTACCAATACTTTTCTAAGTACTCTTAAGACGGCACATGCTAAAGCTCGTTTAGACGCATTCCCGCTTTTTCAAGGGTTACAAAGTTGTCGCCTGTTGCAAATAAGTGATCAGGCAGGCAAGCGCAAGAGTGACCTTGTCGAGAAAGAAAAGAATAAGAAGCAAAAGCAAGATGAAAATAAGTCGTCTCTTAAGCAGCTGACTTTGGATGGAAAAGTTGCCTCTAGTTCATTACCTACTATCAAGGAATATGCCCCTCCAACTATCGATTCTCTCTCCAAAAAAAACCTAAACCTAGGCGCTTTAAAAATAGCATCTTTTGATATCTCTGCTTTGGAAATGAGCAAGGTCGATGCTGAAAAGTTAGAAAATTTGAAAGCAGAGTGGCTCTCTCTTGATCAGGTAGAAAAGCGAGCAGAGGAGTTATACATAGCAAAGTTTATGAATAAGAGACGACTGAAATGTCTCGGACGCGATAGGTTCGGTAATTGTTATTACGCCCTTCGTTCCGATCTTGGTAATATTCATGTGATAGGCCACGCGAAGTGCATAAGGGATCGGTTGTCCAAACAAGTTGAGTTTGCAGCTGAAGAAGAACAAATGCTCGAGTGGAAAATAGGTTGTGCTAAGGTTGCGATAGAGCGTCGACAGAAGGAGCTTGAACTTGCACGTCTTGAAGAAGAGGCTGCTAAGGAGCAATCTAAGGACAAAGAACCCCTTGTTATGCATGACACCATTGTGAATATTCAATCGCGCATGGAATATCTGAACAGGCACTTGGAAGCGACATTAAAGAATAAAATTGCCACGGGTGAGTTGAACTTTCGTGAGCGTGCTCTGGCAAGCAATTTACTGCAACAAGAATTTCTGATCAAGAATGAAGAAAATTTAGCAACGGTGAATGAATATTTGTATGAAGGCATAATTAAAAAAATTGAGGCCAAAGACAATGCTAGCTTTTTAAGGAAGCTCCGAATCGAGACTAGCAGGTATATTCGCAGAGTCACTCCGGAGAATGAAGACATTCTTCGCCTTAAAAAAGAGTTAGCGGAGCTTTCTTACCCAGTGAAACCTGAACCTTTCTCCCAGAAGCAACAGTCTTGTAATTGTTTAGTTTCCAGAGGTGACAATCTTCTTTTCGGACGAATTTCCGGAGAAGAAGGTATTGTTACGCTCATGACCTCTTTGGACGACGAGTCCAATGACGAACAACAGCTAAGAGCTGCCCTGAAAAAACTGTTAGAAGGTGTGTTTTCGGTTAGAGACCTCGGAGATGATTGCGCCTCCAATGAAACCGTCGATTTCAAAGCGTTTGATTCCCGATCACGACCAAAGAGAAAATGTGTTAAACCGGTTGATTATCAGTTCATAAGTTCCATTAATTCTAATGTGGAGAAGGCTGATAGTACCTCGACCAATACAGTTATAGAAGTGGAAGAAAAGGAAAAGCTCAGTAGTCTATTTCAACTCTTAGGAGAGAAGGAGAAGGGAGCAGAAGCTATGGAGCGTTATATTAACGTGTTTTCAGAAGCAAAGGATATGACCAAAGGACTATTTGTACTTGATCTTGCTCCGGAATTTGCTAATGTGGACACGGGTCTTTTCATCCGAATGCGCCTGAGCCGAAATCTCCCTAATGGTGAGCAACCAGACTACCTCTTGAATTGGATAGTAGCAGAGTTAAGTACTCTGTTTTCGATACTAAATAAAAATGGAGCTAGAGCTGAACCAATTCAACTTACTGCAGCAATTAAGGCTTCTAATAGAGATTGTTTAAAAAAAATACTGGGAATAGAGGCAGCTTCGACAAAACAAATTCTTGGTGGGGAGCTTGGGAAAATAAAGGAGTTTGTAAAGAAAGCAGATGAAGAGAACACCAATAGATTCGCCGTCAAGGTTGATAGAATACTTAAAGAGCTAGAAGATATCTATGGGGATGCAGCTGAAGTTGGGAAGGAGGACAAGAGTGCTCTTCAAAGTTTTAACGCTCGAATAAGAGATGGATTCAAGCAAAAGGTGCTCGATTCAGAGATAGAAGAGCTTAGCTCGAGTAGACTTCCACAAAAGTGTGTACACGCGATAATTAAGGTACTGTTACTGCTCGAGAACTGTGCCTATCAGTTTCTTAGACGCATAGGTAGTGGAAAGAAGAAACCTTCCACAAAAAAAGTGGAATATTCAGACAGTGACTCCGTAGTGACTGATGACAGTGAGGTTTCCCCCTCAATATTAAGCGACGTAGATGACGGGCTTGAAGAGCATATAAGTATGCCAAAAGAACTTCAGGCCAGTCAGAACAAGATAACTGCACAGTTAAAGGCACATGTCAAAGAGATGAAGGACATTTGTAAGACCCAAATATATATACCGAGTAAGGAAATTATTCCGCAGTCTTCTGAGGAGGCAGTATCCTACCTGGAGGCTGTTATAGAGCGCAAAGAGATTCCACTTTTCAGTGATAGCATTCTTGTTAAGAAAGAAGTTAGTAATAAGGATTCTTGGCTGGTTAGGTTATTAACCTTTCATAAAGAGCAGAACATCAACGGCAAAATAGATAAGAAAACCTTTTTTTCATACCTAAGCGATGATCAAATTGACTCATTCCTTGAAGTTGCAGCAGACTTTGAACGTGAGAAGGAACAACTTCTGAAAAATGTGGTGGAGCAAGATGAAACGTTTAAATTAGAAAAGGTTGAAAAAACCCGCTTGAGAAGATATATCAATGAAGATAGAAACGTAGGGGAGGTTTTATGGAAGTTCTCAACGAGAAGATTGTGCTGGTTAGAGGACCTTTGTCGTCTCTCGCAAATGGGTACAGTTAGTGGGGTATGTCTGGCGGTCTGCCAGTTGAGTCGAATGATCTACAATGATTCCAATGCTCATTTGTACAAGAAGAGAACAAGCCGTCGAGGCCAAATTGAGGTTATTTGCTAAGATTTCCTACTTTGTAGTGCGTCGATTCACACTCACAATATGTTGTTGATGTTGCTTTGATGTGTACGTTCTACCTGTAGTTTATTTAGGCAATTTGAGACGGCTTCTTCCTGGTCGTCCATAAGCCCATTGCAAAAACTTACGCACTCCATCTTCACTGAGGAAAAACCTTTTGCACGAACAAATTCGAAGAGTGTGAACATTATACACTTGATAAATTTAAAGAGCCAGTAGGCCCTATATCACCAAGAACTGTTACGCACATGACACGGCGGTCCTCAGAAGTCACTGGGATGGTATATAGCTAATCTACATAATTAATTGAGGTAAGTTACTTCGCTAGTACATTTTCAAACAGGTTCGCATGAGTTTTTGAATGTTTTAATGTCCTTTGTTTTAAGTCAGTAGGATTTTTTTTCATCTTCCTGTCTTCTTCAAGCAGTTTATCCTTAAGGTATTTGAACTTGTTATCTGCCTTAAAACCATTCCAAAGGTTTCTTTTCATGAGATCTACGATTTCCTTTTCTGCCACATCAAAGACATCAGGCTGACAGTTTGGATCATCAAATTTCCTTAGGGTCTGTTCGCGCTGCGCATCACTTATATTCACCTGTTGCTTACTGTCCTCTAATATAAAGGTTGTAATAATCGGTTGTCCAAGCCTTTTACACTTATCAGTCAAAGATTCTTCTACTTCGCCTTTCACTATGAGCTCCATGGCAGCTTTAAAGTTCTGGACGGTTATCCAAAACAATATTGAATCTTCCATAAACTTTTCAATTGCATACTTTTTGAAGTAGCTTAAGCCAATGGGATGATTGAGCACTTGTTCAAATCTTATTCCAGGTACTTTACCTTGTATTCCTTTGTCAATAATATAGTCCTGCACGGTTTGAAGGGATTTTAGTGTTCGGCTGCTTGAGTCATTATCCTTATATCGCTTGTAATGCTTTGTCAAAGTAAAGGTGGATCCATATGCCTCTAGGAGATCTAGAATTTCAGTCTTAAGTGGTTTCAACGGAGAAGGCTGACCTTCCACAAAAATAATGTTTCCAGATTTTGCTTTTTCAATGATGTTATCTATTTCTAGAAGAATATCGACAGATTTGTATCTTTGTAGGATTTTTGTAAGTCGCCTTTTTTGAACGGCTGGATCATGACATGTTTCGTAGTGATCAATCTCATATAGAAGGTCAAAAAGAAATTGTCCTTGACCTTCAAACAAACCGTTTTCCTTAACAAATCTTGAATACCAATAAATCCCAAGTGGAGAACGAAGAAGTATTTCAACGTCAATGACCTCGTTTCCCTCCCTGACTTTTTCTTTTTCCGTAGAAACATCACCCTTAGTATCAGTTGTATATTGATCAACTAACTGTGTTGCCTCGTCACTTACAACAAACTCGGTAAGGTGTTCAAACTTCAAAACCTGAAATATTTTTCCCGCTGCAAGTTTGAAAACATCTCTCAACACTACCTCGTTACTCTGTTTAACTGAATATCCCGTGCGTGTTTCGTTTATGTTCAACTCTTTTTCAATTTGCTGCAAGGTAGGTTCATCCAAAGTAAAATCTTTCTTATAAGGTGCTATTGGTGATAAAAAAATATGATAGATATGCGCAGCAGCTAATTGTTTGGTCCGAACATTCCCTAAAGTTCACGAATGGATTAATTCCTACCTGCATATATTTCAGCATATGCATTACACTCAACCCAGAAGTTTAGCAAAGGTTCTTTAAAGCTCATGTACATGTATCTTCGAAAAATATGACTTATATTTGGGTCTTGAATCACAGCAATTAAAGCTAAGTCTGAGGGTCGGCGTTTTCGATATGTAAGCGTTCTGAAATGGTACCCTTCTTCTACTTCCCCAGTCTCCTCGTCTACGCCAAACCTTCCACCCCCCACACCTAGTGGTGAAGGCTCATGCGTCTTTCCTTCTGGTGCGCTACGCGCAGAGTTCGAAGCACCAGCTCCCATCCCTTTCTTCTTGCGAACTTTTTAACGGTTTTTTCTTCAAAAAAAACTTATTACTTGCTTAACGGTTAGGATAACCCCTGTGCAAGAACTATCTCAACTATTCAGATAATAATAAAATACTAGGAAAAGTAAAAAAGGCAGCGACTGGTTTATGATCAGATTCTAAATATTCCTCTGAACTGTAATAACTTTTCTGATCGACGTTTATTTCGTCGTCATTCACTTTGTACACAACCCGATCACACCAACTTGGAATTCTGTTTGGGTTATAGTCACGCGTACCCGGGAGAAACTTATATGTAGGAGGGAACACGATTCTCCCCTCTTTAAAATCGCGAAGTGTTTTTATCTCGTCTCTTTCCATTTGCAATGTTAGCCTGTCGTTAACTTTCAACATTTCATCAAAGTTTCTACAAATGAATACAAGAAAAATAATAACGTTGTTGATCTATCTCGATGAATATATGAGTTCACATCATCAAAATTAATATTATTTCCCTCTATCCGGTAATTTAAGTCACCGAATACGAATACAGCATCTTCTTTTAATGGGGAATGAGTACTGTTCAAAATCATAGATAAGTCTTTATTCTTCTTTTTATCAGTACCAGGATGAGCTGTTAAGTGAACCCCAACAAAACAAAAGCTTTTTGTATCGCTTCCTTCCCCTCTCAAACGAAAGTCAAACAAAGCTGAGAGCCCACCCTTGTTCCCAAACCAATGGCTTCCACTCTATAAAACAAACCGAATGTCAAGATTTACGCTTGAAAATTCTCGTATATTAAATATTCTGCGAGATATCTCTTTATTTACAACAATGATTAAACACAAACCAACTTGATACAATACAGACTTTTCTTCAAAAACATGCCCGTACCCTTGGTAGTTTTCATTAAGAGTGCGAATAATATGTGCACTCCATTCGTGAGCTGCATTTTTACTTTTCTTGCTCTTAGCAAATACTACATTTAAAGGGTTTTTCAAAGAAACAATTTCTTGAAGACAAATTGCTAAGCGTGAAAAAGAACAGTTGCGTACCAAAAATGTCAGGAACTTCCTTGTCTTTGCATAACCTAAAAACTTTAGAGGTCAAGCATATCAAATACCATGCTTCAAGTGAAGACGAACCAGGAGATATGGCATGTACGTTCCAGGTGCAACATAAGACGGAGAGGGGTGAATTCTTTTGATTTTCTTTTCTGTTCATTCTCAGAGCTGGAACTGCCGAGATCAGATGTCCGTTTGGGCTGAAATTTCTAAATCTATATTCAGCCTGATTGTTTCACGAAACACGGAAGGAGATATCGGAAGAATTTGATATAGAGGACTGGATACAAAGTTGCTTATGTAAAGAAACATAAACTTAGTTACTCAATATATACTTTTGAAAATTTGAGGATTGATGTTTTATAGAAAACTTCTAGGAAGGGGTTGAAGAAGAGAGCACTTATTGTGAATGATTGTCAACAAGAAACATTTGATTTTATTCATATCAAGTGATTCTGATTTGTTTCTCATTATCAATTGAATATCAAAATTAGATTAAGCTAGTTTTCTAAGAATCAACGATTATTAAAAAAATATGGTAGAGCATTTATTGAATAATTTTCAATAAATAAAATCACACCTCGAGTGGTGCTCAACTGTTTCTAAAAAAGGTTCATGTTTTATGGGTATCTATACTGCACTCGCACAATGGCTGAAACAGTGAAAGGGGTCTGTTGATAATCTGACACTAAGTTGGACTATTAAAACACTGAAAATACCATACAAATAAAAATGTCTAAGGAAGACCTCAGCAGCGATAGAAGTTATTGTTGGGTGTAAGCTAAAAAAAATTTTTAGCCATTTTAATACTCTTAACAAGTTTTATAATCCGGAAAAACATAAACAAATAAATATTTGTTCCTTACAGCTTCGTGGTATGTATCCTGCTATAGCAACACCTTAAAATAAATACCATCGGATTAAACCTAACAAATTCTAAAAACCACTGGTATGAATTACTGGCTCATAATTGATCTTCGCCAAAAGAACCTTAGTGATACACTGTCTTAGTTCATTCTATACGGGAGCATGGTACTCTGATTGTGTAGATACTATCAATAAAGGATATGTTGATTGTTTCTTCTCTCATGAAACTGAAATAGTTGGTACTGACTAATTATTGCAAAGTTTGTTTTATTGGACACTGATGGAGACACGACATGAAATTAAACTATACGAACTAAGATTAGGAAAGAAGAAGACATAACCTAAATTCTCTAAGTGCCCCTGTCTTCGGAATTATCGATTTAACTTACATGCATAATTTTGTGAATAACAAGTTTTCACTCATTAAGTTCATTTTTTGCACCTAGTTGTAGACAGAAAACAATCTACCTAATTGCGACTGTCAAGTTCATATTTCCTTATCAGATCCTATAATTAGCCCCTGGTGCAGCATATTGCTCTAAAATCTACCATGCTTCTCAGAAAATCTTGATTTTTGGACAAAATGAAGATTTCCGGTAAAGAAATATACTGCAATAATAAAAAATATAACCCGCCTTGCGTTCTGAAGCCTCATTGTCTTACTGCCATAAAACTTTAGCTAAAGTATGTACAAGATAAATACGCTTGAATAATCTTCCACCTTGCAAAATTTAGACCAAGCACAATATACATGCCAACCCTAATGTGTTTCAATTTAATAAGCTAAACACTTAAATAAATCCTAGAATGATATATTTTGCACACGCGAAATAATATGTCTGAAAGAAGACCTATAGAGATGAGCCACCGAAAACCAGCATCACTATTTGCTTTGTTTTGAATACTGTGAAGGTCTGTAAATATTAAAATGCAGCAAATATTAATCAGATAACTTTAAGCTATTTCCTGAATAATTGAGAAAACTGGGAGTGTAAGTATCAACGAACAAGGTTGTACATGAACGGTATGGCCTAAAAATAAACAAAGGTAGTCCTACCCAAATAGCAATTCATACAATGACTTTTCCATAATTTCTTCTTTAATTAGACATTATACCTGATATTCCAATAAAGAAGACAATATTATCGAGTGTCTATGCTATGCCGCAGCAGGTTACCTTTACGATAGAAGGCCCCACTACCAGAATAGTGATACTGAATATAAGGTACTATTAAGTAGGTCCAGGAACATAATTATTATAATATAGGTACTGCCTGGTAATTAAAGAATAAAATCTATTTATGATGTTAACATTCCACATTTCAGATTCTGTGGTTTAACAACTTTACCTGTTAGAAGAAAACATGGCAAGAATGCAGCTCTGATAATACGAAGAGTTGTTATCACAATACTAACCGCAGGCATAATTATGCACTTAGGTTCGATTTGTATTATTATAGACAGATGAATCTCTGAATTTAAATTGTACGTGGGAACACCTTATGAACTTGCTATTTCTCTTGCACTCTTCGTTCATAGACATTATCCAGTATGAGGATAGTTGCACATGCTTGACACCCTAAACTTCCTTAGACTTATATTTTACATTGAACTAGTAAATTATTTACATAATTTTAATTTCATACTTGGAGGTATTGTTAAAGTTCGCAGAAGTTCACGCTCTTCTGGAACATCCTCTGTCATTTCGGGCAGTGCTTACAAGCCACATTGAGAGAAAACAAGGAGACCAACCAGGCTTACTGCAATTTATCAAATATTCTCCTTCCATTCTATTTAAGCATTGTAGTAAATGAAAACTTTGGTTGCTATGTAGCACTCACAAGTTGAAAACCGCTTGAGCCTGGGTTTCATTGTCTTGTTTTTGTAAAGTTACTTTATATGAAAACCAAGAGAGTATCTATTGTGATTAAGTAAGTTATAGAAAATAATACTAGTTATTATTTACCATGTATTACAAAGTAATAACTATTTGCTTTGTAGAACCTAAATGGAAAGAAATATTTTTCCCATGCTTAAACAGTTGTGTTCATCTAATGCTTTGATAATTTTGACTAACAATTTGGCATTACCACGGAAACAGAAATGGGAAAGATACAACACCTCGTGCTAATCTTCAATTTAATTCTGTTGCCCTATGTAGCTCGTGGCAATGAGGTAAGCGTTCAACTGCAGTCAAACTGGTCAGTTTATGCTCTCAATCCTTATGCAGAAATCGGAGAATCTCTAAAGTCCTACAATAATGATCTCTTCCTAAAATATGTTGAACTAGTCAGTCTCCAAGAAACGGAAGAAGAAAGCAATCCAACTTTCGAACAGAATTACGAACTATCCCTCCAGTTGTTGCGTGGCAGTTTAACCTTTTTTGAAATGAATGAGATGGAACAGCAGAGCATTTTCAGAGTTGTTAAGATGGGTGCAGATATTCGCGGGAGCTTGCCAAAATTAGAGTATCAAAACGGGTTCCATAAGACTCTGAGTAATTTACTGCTGGATCAAGCTGATGAAATTTTAGGGATGAGTTATAATATTGTAGATGCAACATTTTCCATTGCTACCTCGCTTCAGTCTTTGCAAGGGCTTTTTTCTGAAAAAGCTTCAACGGAAACAGTCACTATAAAAAGTAAAGAAAAAACCGAAGTTTTCCTCCAACTCTTGAAGCAAAGTAAAGACAATATTTTTAAGGTTTTTCCAAGGCTTTCATCAAATGCTGGTGGCAAGAAGTATCTTGTTTTTGGTGTTCTTGGATCACCTCTTTTCTCGAAAATAACTAAACAGTTGACTTCACTACATCCTGATATACAAGAAGGTATTCAATTTATGTTAGTAAGTAGACATTCTTTGGTACCTGATAAGTTGGTTGTGGATCATGGAGATCTCCCCGGTTTTGGTGTAGTCTTTGACATAAAGAACACTGAATATCTTGCTATTAACGAAGAAGTTGATGCTAAAACAGAGCGAGATGATGACATCGAGGGCAAGGGTTCCCTCCAAAAACTTGGTTATATAATTGCCACAAAGATCCAAAGTATTAAGAATTCAGGTGAGGATGTTCTTGGATCCCTGACTTCCATAGTGCAAAACTTTCCTGGTGAATATTCCCATCTCTCGGAGCTAAAGCTCAATAGGTCTATAACGAAGAAACTTCGGAAGTTCTATGATGAGAACCGTCCAAAGATGGACATGTTTTCTTTGTTTGCTATGGGTGGGGCTAAAGCCGGGCTTGAGCGAATTGTTAATGATGGGGTCATACTTCTTAATGGCAAGGAGCTAGAAATTTCTCGAAAGGGTGACCTCGAGAGGTTTAATTTATTTAAGCTTCATTCACTGATTAGAGAAGAGCTAAAGTTGCAAAATGTAATATCAAAGTATGCTAAAGTATTTCCAGATCCTGAGGCATTCAAGACAGCCATTCACGAAATCAAACCTTCGTTGGATCAAGGATCGGACGATGTCCGACTTAATGTAGTGAAGGGATCAAAGGGTATATTTTGAATTCTTCTCATTTTTAGGAGCCATTTTCTTTATGAATAATATCGAGAAAGATAACCAGTATATGATGTATTCAACAAGTTTACAACGCTTGCTCCAAAACTCCAGACAATTAATTCCTTTGCGAAAAAACCTATATACCAGTATCGTGGCCCTTGATCTCAGTAAGCCTAGCTCCCTTGCACTTTTACAGTCTTTTGCGGAGTTTTATTCTTCTGGCGTCACTGTTAGGTTTGGTTTTGTATTAGGCTCAAGTGATGACATTGTCTCTAGTACAGATAGATGCGAGAATTACTGCTTCTTAAGCTTGTTTGTTCACATAAAGCAACTTAAATTGAAAGATAAACTTGGAAGTTGGCTTTCAATGGTATTGTCACAGCATGACTATAGTACTGGGTTGGACGTGTCTAAGGTGCTTCACTCATTTGAAGCCTATTTCTCCCAGTTTTCTCAATTTGATTCTAGCGCATTCTCCATTACTAAGCGGGAAATTAAAGGCTTATCCAACAACCAAGTTATTAAAACTTTAGAATTACAGCAGGAGTACCTTGATGCAAAAGGGATTGAACAAAACATGATAGTCCTTAATGGTATTGTAATTGACGAGTTTAGTAGCAAAACCCATCTGAACATAAGGGAAACGTTTGAAGAGTCTGTCCCAAGATTAATCTATATGGAACAGCGTAAACTACAGATGCAAATTTATAAGGGAGAATTCTCCGATAGTGGCGATGTTTTGAAGAATATTTTATATGGTGGAAGCTCTCTCTTAGTAAACAGGTACAACCGAGATATTCTAGGGCAAGGCTCAGGAACCCATTTCTCGCTCAAAGTGGCGGATAGGTATGAGATGACTGAGATAAAGCGAAAGAAAGGTGCTGCTTGCAAGGAGAGTTTGGTTTTTGTTTCAAACTTTGGAACGAAGGAAACGAATAGGTCGTTATCCAACTTTCTTAGTTATGCAAGACATGTAAATGCATGTTATCAAGTTGCAACAGATGTAGAAGTAACTGGTTCACAACAACGGATTGAATCCTGGCTTCACTCTAACGAAGCTGACGATGGCTTAACCATAGATGATGTTACACATGCGTCAAACATGGTTCTCAATTTCTGGCTTGAGAAAAAAGAAACCTTCGGAGAAGCCATTTCCTCACACATTACTGATCATCTAAGCAAGACCTCAATTATACTTTACAATGATAAGGCCTTTGCTATAGGCAGTATTTTTTTTTTCTTAATTTGAACTTTAGCGTCGAAAATCCTCTATAGCGAAGATTTTGAACTAATGAAGTACATCTATGACCGTGATATCTCAGAAACCCGATATAATTTGCAGCAGCGCGTTGCTGGAAATACTCAACTTGACATCTTCTCCAAACTTCAGATGTTCTCTGCGATCTCTTCCATCTCTGAAACCTCGCGGACGCTGAATGGTGAACGAGATAAAGTCCAAGCGCTAACAAAATACCCTAAAGAACTAATTATTCAGGTTAATTCTTACCAACATCAAAGCCCTTTAGAAATATTTTGTGAGCTTAACCCATACAAAGATGAAGCGCTCTATGTCCTTCCTCTTCTGGATTTTTTGGTAAAAGAGCTTAATATTCCCCTTACTGTAAATTTTTATCTCAGTTTAAGTTTAGCTTGTGCTACTACCAGACGAAAAAATTGACGAACTTCCTTTTAAGAAGTTTGCACGACTGAGTTTGCCCAAGAGTGAAGTGTCAGCTACAGCCTCCTTTCCGTCATCTAAAATATCTATCAAGTCTCTTCCAACTGACCAGATCCTTTCCTTGAATATTATTTCTCCTGAAAATATCATGATATCTGCGACATCTAGAACAACTGCGGACATTGATAACCTTCTCCTCTCAAGTGTTGCCTCAGAACTTGATCAAGGTGAACTAAAACTCCAGTTCACCTTAGAGCATTTGCTCTATTCAGGCCACGGTATAGATGTTTCAAATACCTTTCGCAAAGTGGCTGCAACGGGTGCGCAGTTAAGCTTGGTGCCTGCTGGAAACTTCAAAGATCGATACAGTGATACGGTTGTCATGCGAAATGTTGGTTATTTTCAACTTCAAGCATACCCCGGGGTATTCCATCTAATGATCGAAGAAGAACCTCCTTTCTTATTTTTAACAGGAAAGAGAGATCAAATTGTGAAGGTTGACTCCTTTTTGATGACAGCCAATATTTTACAGTTCAAGAAACTGAAGTCTAAAGATATGGTTTCCGATACCAGTGTGACTGGTCAAGAAGCTGATAGTTCGGGATTCTTTTCTCAATGGTTTTCTGGATTCAAAGAAAATAAGAAAAAAAATAAAAACAGTGTACAGGGTGTTTACAATGGCACGATTCATGTATTTTCAGTTGCATCGGGAGCACTGTACGAAAGGTTCTTGAGAATTATGATTTCTAGTGTTGTAGCGAGCACAAAGAATGACGTCAAGTTCTGGATTATCAGCAACTTCTTGTCGTCAAACTTTAGAGAAAGCCTAAAAGGGTTAGTAAACTCTAATATCACAGGCTTTCAAGATAAAAAGGTTGAGTTTGAGTTGGTAAGCTATGTCTGGCCTAATTGGCTAAATAAGCAAACTGAAAAGCAGAGGATAATTTGGGGATACAAAATCTTATTCTTGGATGTTTTATTTCCCCTTGATGTTGAAAAAATTGTTTACGTTGATGCAGATCAAATTGTTCGTGCAGATTTAAGAGAAATTTTTGAGATGGATCTGCAGGACAATGTTTATGGATTTACCCCGTTTTGTGACAGTAACAAAGATACTTTAGGTTTTCAGTTCTGGAGGCAACCAAACTCTTATTGGGTCAACCACCTACGGGGACGTCCGTACCATATATCCGCTCTGTTTGTTGTTGACCTCAATCTGTTTAGAAAACGGAATGTCGGAGACAAACTGCGTGAAATTTACTCGATGCTTAGTAGAGACAAGAACTCTCTTAGCAACTTAGATCAGGATTTGCCGAATTATGCACAGAACGAGATTCCTATTTTTTCTCTACCCCAAGAGTGGCTTTGGTGCGAGAGTTGGTGTTCCTTAGAAACAAAGCCATTGGCTAAGACTATAGATCTGTGTAATAATCCTCTTCATAAAGAACCAAAACTGTCAATGGCGCAAAGGGTAATTAGCGGAGGGTTGTTTAACAAGAGTTGGACTGAAATGGATAACGAGATTGAAGCTGCTATTAAACTATTGTTTTAATAAGAGTTTGGCTCATAAGGTTTTCATGGTTAGAGAAGAGCACACATATTCTAATTAAAAGGATTTAGCTAGCTTGATGGTCTATCTTTGCTTAAATATCTTGTTCTTTTTCCGCTTCTTCTAGCAAAGCGTCAATAGAAGGAATTGAAAAACTAGAGTTTGAGGCTGTACTCCGCCGCAGTATCTCACTTGCGTTACTATAGTTATCCCGAACATATTCCTCAAACTCTGCGGTAGAAGCAACACTTAATTCCTCTTCTTGTTTCTCTTCATTCTGATCCTGATAAATACTGTGAACACGTGATGACCGGTTAAGGTCATCATAGTTATTCCAATTATATTCATAGTTAGCCACACTTTCTATAGGTGATCCCTCTTCCATTCTCTTCATATCGGCATCAGTGACCTCTACAAAAATTGCCTGATCAAAGGCTCTATGGGCTGAGAAGCTTCTGGTACTATCGTCCTCGTCCATTTCGGCTAAGGGTATAGCTTCCACTGCATAAACTGGGGTAAAATCAGACTCCGCATCAGAAAGGTCATTTACTGTCACGTTGGGTCCTGCATTGTCTTCAGCAATAAGTGTTTTTCTCCTTTGATTATGCAAAGATTGATTCGAAAATATACCAGAATCAAGTTCATCTTCGAAGGATCGCATATTCTTTTGCATTTCCAAATGTGAAGAAAAAGGCAAAGGTTTAGGCACTTCAACTGCCGGCACCTTTGCTGGTGTAGCTAGGGTCGATTCTAGAGGCAACATGGACCGAGTTGGACTAGAACTTGAACTGAAACTACTACTCAGGCTTTTAGTTGCATTGAAAAAACCTGAAGTGCTCTGTGGCTGTACCCTTTTCGACGTTGATTTTGTAAGGGAAGACAATGGTGGAGATTTGGCATCTACACTAGGTTCAACAGTGAAAGGAGACGATGCCTGGGCTTCTTGAAATGAATCTATGGGCCTACCTGAAACGGTTCCACTGGCTGTCTTAGCACTGGTTTCTACATTCGCAGAAGCGACGCTTTCCTCCTTAGAAGAAACTGATAAGATTTCGGAGGGTACAACAACAACTGTTGAGTGCTCGCTACTCGCTGCTTCTACATCCTTGTCAACCTGTGTCTCTATAGCTAATACTTCTGATTCTTCAAATTGGCCACTCTCAATTTTTATAACATGAACATCTTTTCCGGGTTTAGTTTTACCTTTCGGACTCATGTTATACAGCCTTGTGGTTGGTGCAGTATCACATGGCCTAACAGAAAACTTATTCTTCACTACCTCCATTGCCTTTTGGCTAACGCTGATTGAAGAGACTATTGTGGAATTAGCTTCAGTAAGCGACATCAACTTGCAGCCCACATTTAGGTAAAACAATGAAAGACAGCATCCAGCCAGTGAAAACGTAAGAATAACCAGAGCAATTAGTGAGAATTCATTTCTAAGTGAGTCATATCCAAATGTAACTGAGAGAAAGCAAAGAGCAAAAAAAGGCAACATAATTGGAAGAAAGAACCAGATAAAAAACGAAATTTTCCTCATGAGAGCAAGTTTCGGCACCTGATTCTGCAAAACTGGAAGAGCAAATGTTTCTGAATATAATGCAGAGTCCAAATTTGGTCCATAGAGGAGCAAGTAGTCCTCATACTTTTTAATTCGATATGTCCTTCTCAAAAAATAAAACAGCTTGACAAAAAAGTTTGTGTTCTTGGAACCAGCATTGAGATCATCTTTCGAATCCTCAGAGTCTCTATCATCTGTTAGGTAAAAATTAATGGATAATTTTTGCATTTCTGAAGCTTTTGACAAGAACCTCTTCATCTTCATTCTGGCTTGTGTTTTCTGAGCAAAAGTTAACTCTTCTTCGACCAAAGACGTATCAGTTCTTCCAGTGACAGGTGGGGAAAAATCAGATAGAAAGTGCATTTTGCTGCCTCGAAGTGTTTCATAATCTATCACAAGGTTATGCACCTGGGATTCACTGGCTAAAGGGGAACAACAACACAAGAAGAACGCACACAGTGAGGTATTTTGCGCTGTCTTTGGAACATAACAACATATCCATCTGTACAAAGGCGATCTTGAAAAGTATTGATAAAAACACAAAAGAATCAAAGGCACAATAACAAGAATAGCAATAACTCTTTCTGCCTTATCGCATGAAACATTAAATATTGAGGCATCTCCACAAGCTAAGAGGGCAAAAGTAACTCTAAAGCTAGAATCTTCTGAGGGTTCTGTTTGACTCATTCTATATAATGAGGGATTCAATAATTGAATGAGTTGGTTGATATTTTCTTGAAGATTATCGAACTTGGTTTAACGAACAAAGTTGGCGGAAAGTTTTGTTATGGGAACGAGTTCCTCACTTGCTACAACATTTTGGGGAATTCTATTTTGGGCATGAGTTCCCGGTTCATTTCAATATTATATATTCTTTTGTGTTAATGAATTAATATGAAAATAGAGTTATAATAAGTGTTGTGGAATTTTGAATTTCCACTGTTGGTTTAGGTAGATGGAGAGTTGTTGAAGGTACACTTATACTGTTTCAATTATACACTTGTTAAGAAGATATCGGATTATAATAGACATGGTTATCGTTCTAACGATAGATATAACGTTAAGGTAAAAGTATTGTTTTGAGTAACACGTAATGAATGTTAGTAGATAAGATATCAAAGTATTCTTTGATCGTAGTAAAAGAACATCTCTAATCTATATTGAGTATTTCTTGGATATGATTGGTTTTAAAAAATTATCAAGACAAAGCAATACTATAGAAAAGCTAATTTAGAATGAGCTTGAACACAACAAGAAATGTGCTATTGAGAGCACTTTCCTTTATAAGTCTTAGGAACTAGTTCGCTTAATGTTTACCTTTAGCTAATCACTTGAAAAAACATATAGTTTCATAAGAAAGCAACAGCATCGTATAATTATTGTCCAGAAAGGCTTCCGTACCAACTTGAAATAACTATTAAGAAACACAAAAGATACCAGTGGAAAGCTCTTGTAGAGATTATTAAGAGAGAGCTAGCAGCAAAATTTATTTTTCAGTTAGGTTTCTAAGTAAATATAAATACATGCTAGAACTCTAAAGTCTTAAGTAATTAAGATCAATAAATCTTTGTATTTGGACAATTTTTTCTCCAGCAGAACTGCAGCACACTATTCCAAAGGTATTTTCATTCCTTAAAAGCTCATAGGATTTATTATTATTCAGTAATAGCAAGACCTCAGTGCAGATACTTTTTTAAGTTTATGAATCAAATAAACTTAATATATAGATTTTTTCAGTGAAATTGTGCTTTCTCAGTGAATAGAAACTGTTTTCATGCCAAATATGGGTTTGAAGTACTTTCAATCAACACCATTAAGTTCACGTGGTTGATTCCCTTACTTCGCAAAATTTTTAGAATTAAGTCTTATTGTTAACGTATATCTTAAATCAATGGAAATTTTCTGTTATGATATTGTTTTAATTTAACATCACTTATTTTTTGTGGACAAATGAAAAATCAGTTATGAGACCGTTCTTCAAGAAATATGTCGAAGACTTTCCTCTCAAAATCCGTAGCATTAGAGAACTTTAAGTTCCTGTTCTATAATTTTCTTTTTATGTCAATATCCACCATGGGGTGATTCTTTACACTTTAAAAAACCCTTGCAAGCGAGTTTTGCGAGTTGAAAAAAAGAAGGTATACTTTCAGCAATCTATTCAAACTAGGTATTAGGTGATACAAGATAATTACCCTCCTTTAAAAAGAGAATATTCCTGAGGCAGAAAGCATCATGAAACAATGGCATCCCTATTAAATATCGACTGGAAAATAATGAATACACAATTTAAAGAGCCGGAACAAAGTGACAAGTAGAGCGATTACTCTAAAATCAAGACCCATACCTAATGATAGTGTCATCCATTTTCCCTTTCTACGGATGGACAATATCAATCGAATTTTCAAGAATGCAGTATACTGGGCATAAAATCTAAAACACACCCTAAACTATTTTATAGCGCTGAACAAATATTACAAATTCAAACTAAGACTGTCTATTATAAAAATTTGGAGGATTAAAATAATATAAAGTTTATTAAACTATGTTTACTGAAAATGAGACTTAAAAAACTCGGTAATGTTCATGACCAAATTTTCTTCAAACACCATATTCTCGCCAACCATATATTCTGAATAAAAAAAATCTTTCGCAACACACCTTTTATCAGAGTAGTTAATAAACATTGACACTGAAAATCTTAGAAACAAAAATTTTAAGGTCTTTTTCATTGCATTCACAGATCTGCAAGAAAACATAACCTGAAGCAAAAAACTATGAGGGCCAATTACACAAGTTATCGGAGTGCTATGAGACCGTATAAATCTACTAATACTCGTTCCTTAACTAATTTTTTGAATAATTTATGATCAAATTAAGTGTAACAAAGGTGAACCTCATTCAAAGAGTCAAGTATTAAAAATCTTTATATCTGAAAATACGAAATCTCACAGAGATTCTGCAGTCTTATAAGTCTTTGCTCTTTAAACCCCATAAAAGCAAGAAGAATTAATAGCCTATAACAAATTGCGATAAATTTAAATATTTTGGTGGAGAAATTTGGTGTGGAGGGGAAACGCTGTTTTTCTCAACTTCAATTCGTGAAATGGCTCAATAAATACTGGTCTAGAGCCTTAGTAGATCTTATCAATCGAAATAACCTGTCAATTTGAATATTGGACAAGTTTAATACAATATTGGGGTATTCTAAATAGGCTTACTAGCAAATTATGATACCTCCAACATCTCTGACACTATGAATAATGATTTTCGTAAATGTGTATTATTTCTGCATGGGTGATGCCGCTCAATGAACTAGTCTGAACTATGCTTGCGAGTAGAAGGCAGGAGAATTTTAAAGGTATTCTACTTCTTTAAAAAATTTCAAGAGCACGCTAATATACCAGAGCAATCGATATAAGTTTTCAGTTAACCTGCTTCCAAACACAACTCTAATCAAGTCAAATCAGAGCTTCTACTCCTTGTAATACTTGGAAATTAGACTGTAGCTCACAATTTAGAGTTTTATTTATAATTTTTTTAGTAAGCTTAATTAAAAAAAACTTTTTGGGTTTTACTGCTTTCGATTAAACAAAACATCGTCTTTTTTCTGAATTTCTATGTAGAAACCTCTGCTTTTTTAGGTATGCCATTGAAAAGATGCTCAAGGCTAGGTTAATATTTACACATATGACTCTATTTAACTAAAAAAAGGTAATTTAAGTTCACCTAAAGACAAATATTGTATGTGTTTTTAAGATGAAACAAGGTAAAAACCGGTATTTTTTTATTTTTTACGCTTAGGACTAGAGGCTGAGCGATGACAGCTTCTGATTTCTCCAATTTTAAGCTTCTTGTTAACTACGTACTGTGTATTTAGGTTCTTTATTTTGCTTTTCACAACTTTACTTGGTTTGTTAGTTTTTGTATCGTGAATAGAAATTATGGATTTCCGAAAATACAATAAAAAACGATAATTTAACATTGTAAAAAGATCCGTTACTTTCTCTGCCACAGAGTTGCATTACCGTTATCTATCGTTAGCTTACGTTAATGTATTGACGATAGCAATGTCTACCTACTATAGTTAATTTCACTTGGGAATATGGCGCTTCCAGTCCTGTGTCACAAGAGCTCACCTCAAGCAGAAGTTTAAAGTGGAACAGCCATTAAATTGTGAAGAACATAGTTCTACTAAATTTTTTTACATCAATATTCTTTATCGTTTTGTTAATTTCGTACACATGTCGTTCCTCAAATCAGACTTTCCTTGGCTCCTTATTTAATACTTAAATTCGAAAATAATTCATGGTTATTCTATTTCGAACTGTCGAAGAGTAGAGTTCTCAATGTTTAAGCACCAGCAAAAAATATAATTGATAATAATTATAAAAAATATATTTGATTTCAACAAACTGCCCATACAGAATTGCAATGTGCCTCTTTAGAGTGCATAATAAGAAAGTCAAATTATTTATATTTTTCCTGGGCTACTTGAATTTGAACAAATCATATCCATAGATAATGCTTATGAGCTTAGCTCAAACATCAACATGAGCATTGCTTATTATGAGAGTCTTTTTCTTGTTTCATTTCTATATTAAGAGATTAATACACTTATTAAACAGTAACCGAGTATGTATAATTCCGAGTGTGCTGGACAAAAATACCCATCCAGTACGTGCTTCATTGACACTGCTCACCCCATTCTCCAAACAAGAGAGATAGAAAGGCAGAAATCCACTGACAACGTACTTTCGGCATTCCATAATATTGCTAAGAAGGTGTCTGCAGCAGTGTTCAATTCTCTTAATACAAATCCCCATGCTGAAAACCTTTTCCGGTTAAACATGTAGGGGTATTTGCTCAAATTGTTATGGAACTATCGCAACTTTGTAGACATCGTCTTTGATAAAACTAATCAACATATTTTAGATAAATGTTTTCGTTTTGAGTGTCAACTAGAAAATTTAGGATTTTGATTCTTATCAAATTATACTGATTTCATTCCAATTTTCAATTAACTAGCAAAAATGAATAAAAATAGTTCAGGAATTATTGAAAGAAATTATTGAAAAACTGTAGCTATAATATATGTTGATTAATTATGAGTTAATTACATACGCCCCATACAACAAAGTACATATCATCACAAAGATGTAATGTCATGAGCTGAGCAGCTTAGTTATGCGCTTTATGCACACAAAACTTAGAATGCCTTCAAATTTGGGTGCAGCATCAATTGCTCTAAATATGCAGATATTTCTAATATTCAAAGTACAACAAGAACGCGAATTCTTAGTAATTAAACCTATAGTATTGAACTTTTAGTCTTATTCTATATTCTTCTCTACATGTTATCGCTCGTTAAGAATAATTTTCCATTCATCTGCTTTGCTGGGGTATTTGAAGAGATTGAGTAGCTTATGTGAGAATCCGTAGATCTTAAAACTACTTCCAAAGGCTTCTACTGCCTCGTAAACGTTCAAATATTGGAGCAAAAGGTAACAAAGAAAACATTTAAGGAAGATAACATTGCTCTCACCCTCTAAAATATCAGACTCGCGAGCTACTGCATTGAGGTTATCCCTCCTAGCTTAGTTACGTAAAACTGTGTCATACTTAAAGCAATCAAGCAAAGCTATTATGATCTACAAACTTTAAACGTCAGTAACATCGAGCTTCTCTTATATACTTTAGAGTTTTGGGCTAGGATCCCCCAATAACTAAGTACATGGCCTGCGACTTTAAGCACTGAATATAAGAAAGTATTATATTTTTTTTTGCAGAATAGAAGCCGATACTAGGGTGACACGCAATTTTCGGCACCTGAAAATTACTGAATTCCGCAATGAATTGCCTTATATCGACTTAAAGAGTTTGTTAATTACAATAGCAAAAGGAAAGTAAACTTACGAAAGATCTCATTTCCTGGTTTATTTGCCGTGCAGTGATTTTCCTACTGGGTATCTTGCTTACATAATATCAGACACACTGAAAAACTATACTCTTGAGCGATAATTATTCTTTAATGCATATATTCAAGTTAGTTCAATCAACATGTTATTCAGTTGAGATCAGATAATCATGCGGCGAGGCACGTATGAATGTTCCTGAGAACCTGAGAAAATCGCTCGCCAGACCCTCATACAGATTTACTCGTTAATTGATTTGCATTAAACGCTCAGAACAAACAGCTCTTAGTTATGACCGAATCACTTATTCCCCTTTGAACATAGTAACTAATTATAAATGAGGGCTGGTTAGTTCACCTTGAACAACCTAACTTAACTCTTATAGTGCCCCTAATTCTTGGGTATGGGGTTCCACGCCTTGAATGTCTATTTCATCAGTAATTTTAATACTTTTATGTAACCACCAATATCAATATTTTTACAAGATACACATGTAAGCCAATTGAATAAGCCTGTTGAATGTTATTTCATCCTAAATGCTTCCTCAATCAGAAAGCTAGCTATCGCCAAGGGGGTTTCTTAGGTTTCTCATGCTCGCTTATTTGCCAAAATTTCGAAGCTTTTCTTCTTTTTTGAGTTTCTAATTTATGAGAAAAAACAATCTAGATATATATATCAAATCAAAGATTATTAGCATATCAGTAGTATGTCCCACATTTACTGTTTCGTGGTTTTTGCTCCGTTTGGATGTGTCATGCATCAAACATCGCGCGCGACACTCTGTGATACAAAAAGCAGTAAGTTGGTCTAATTTTCATCTTTTTAGAGTCCCCTTATGACATTTTGTCATATAATATGGGTATTCTCAAGCCGGATTAGCATTTTAAGTAGTTTCCTGCATACAATTTTATCAGGTATTAACCAAGGGCGTCAAATGAGATAACTAAATTAGTAGCTTGGTTGGTTCGAGAGTAGAGGAAGCAACTATCAATAAAAATAAATATAGTTTATCTCCTATAATATAATCGAGAATTTGGCGGACGCCAATTGCAATTCCAGTAAGGGTTGGACACTAAAGAAATTCTTAAAACCATAGAAAAAAAGAAAACCCACACTTAAAATGAGGCGAGTATATGTGGCTAGTTTTCAAATGGCTCACGAGAAAGATCTTATCTTAGTTAGAATATCTAATAAAATATAAAAGAATCCTTAAATTATTCAGTTTCCTATCCATTACTGGGACTTGAGTTCTCATTTCTTCTATAGTTTCGCTCACCAATTATCTACAAAGGAGTAAACCAATGGTGCATTAACACACCAACCTAAGAAATTTTCTTAGATTTACGACCGTATAGAGAAACACTTGCATAATGCAAAACCAGCAATACAAAGCATCCCAGCTTTCCAGTATTGTGCAGGAGGATTTATCAAAAATTATTTACGATTATTTGAATTATTCGGGATTTGGAGAAGCCGCTGTAAGTTTTGTAGAAGAAACGGGGTTACAGGGTGTTTGTGATGAACAAAATACTGACAGCTTGAAAAGTAGGGAAAGATTAAGAAAACTTATTTTTGCGGGGAAAACAGAGGAGGCTCTTCTTTTTTTGGGTATACATTGTTTTTATCTTTAACTTTAGATAAACTTTATCCAAGTAACAAAAACTTTGACTTCAACCTACAAAAGTACAAATTGTTGCAGCAACATTTCATTGGTGAATTATCTCTCATCTAATCATTATAGAGCTCTGTCGACAAAGAAAGTTAAATGCGGCTGTTAATTTTTCTCAGGATGTGCTTGTGCCGTACTATGAAAACCTTAAGGAATCGAATCCTAATTTTGAAGATTTTCTAGAAAAACTGTTTCATCCAAAGCACGTGATGATTTTTCTCTTAGTTGAAGATCCTGCTCAAGTACCTCAGTTGAAAGAAAGTTATTCTATAAAAAATAGACAAAATATATTTTTTGACTTGAACGAGGTTCTGGTGAAAGAAACTAATGAGGTAAACTCTCTCGAAGATATGCTTCAAACCTTCAGTTTCTTCAGCAAGAAGAGTTAAAGTTACTCCTCTTTGATAAGAGTGTATGTTTTGGTATACTTTCTCATATTCATATATATGACTGGGTTTGAAGCTTAGTTTAAGGGCTCATTTTGTGATGTATTTTAGATTCCTTTTTTTCGCTGTTTTGATCATCTATTGAACACAATCAGCCAATCTACACTGAGAAAACTATATACAATAGGTTGCAGCCAGCTATGACATAATAAATACGAAGGCTTAGTTTTCAAAAGAAGATTTGTTGCAATCATATAAACTTCCGTGTAAATGCTGATAGCAATTTTATCCATACAAATTATTTAAAGAGTGCCTGATTTTGAGGAGAGCCAAGTAAGCATGAAATTGTCATGTTTGGATTGGATAATGTTCTGGTTAACTTTTCTACGTAATGAGAAGTCCGGTGTTCTGATAGCATGTATACTCATTTCAATAGTTGTAGTGTTCCCTCTAAACTAACAGGTGATGAAAAATCTCTTAGAACTCAAATGGTGGTTGTTTCCTTTAATATTCTGGTTTAGTTTTCTTAAACTCGCAAAGTATCATGTCTCAAGTTCTATATGTTTTCTATTACCATCTGAAATCTGCTTTGTTTAAGTTAATTTACAATGCTTCAGTTAATGAGACCACATATATTCAAGAAGAAGTTATATTTATATGGGTTTCACTACAGTTATCAGTTGCTGAGGTTCGAATATACAAACTCCCTATTCATAGAAACTTTTGTGGAGAATACTTTGTTATATTAGAAAGTCTGGGCAGGCGAATAAAATTTTGCATTTATCATAGCTGTTCTGGAATAATGTTTTATTTCAAGGATAATGTCTTTGTCTCTGATATAATCAGCTTATTTCTATTTGAAAAGATAGTTCAAGGTGTAATCATATAGTCTCTAAGTAGCTTATGTATGGAAATTACGCGATGTGATACCAATTCTATAAGTGCAAGTTTAAAACTATGGAACTAGACCAGCGCTCATCATATCCCTATGTCTTCGTCTTAGAAACATTACACATGTGGCACGGCTTCATTCAAGCAAGAATCTTGATTACAAAAAGAAGAAGCATTTGCACGTCAAAAACATGTGAAGTTTGTTCAGGATACCTTGGATTGCTTGGAATCAAATGGTAAGATTCCGATTTGCTGGCTATTTATTTAGAAAACCAACCTAATAAAAGATGTTTCTTGCAAGAGTAGCATCTGTTTTGGTAAACCCATTCTTTCTCCTGAAATTGTCTTTTAACTTGTATTGATAACTTATACGTTTCTCTGGATATAAATTATAACAACCGCTAAGCAGCAATATTTAATATTAAAGCAGAAGATTTCCACGGGACTTTATTTAAACGGAGTTTGTTTTCCAGAATGCTACAAATTACGGAGATACGTTATCACCTCTCAATAAGCTCTACTTTTGGTCCTATCTTCTAGATACAAATCAGGTATGATTACTGTTAGTTTTCTGGATTTCAGTTTCCATCTGTAGTACCAGTAGGGATAGGAATTTGGGGTTCTTGTTCGCGATATAACGCCCTTATTGTCTGTGTTTGATACTTATGGAAGATGGAAGCCGTTTGCAGTTAACCTGTAGGGTAAAGAGGGAGTCATGCTTTTTTCAAACCTTATGGAAATTGCACAATGTCTCTGTTTAACAAGAGCCAAGATTGCAAACTATAGATTCATCAGAACAAGAATTCATGCTCAGTACAAAGCTATACTCCGTCTAACTTCTAATTAATACTCTCGAAAAAGAACGGGTTTAAAATGCACCGGAATAAATATTACTTAAACTTGAGGAGGAAAATTCTTGTTTTTCATTCTATATCCTTCTAATTAACCCCAAAATTATTAATTAGTTAGGGTGATTCCTGTTTTCGATTTCTAAGAGATTCATATTCTTCATTTGATATTTTGTCCGACACTCCCCCTTCTTCGCGCTACTTTTCTGAAAACTAGTAGAGCTTTTGATTATCACTTTGAATTAGTCTGTAGCTTAAGTTTCTCTAGCTTCCTCAATATTATAGTAATTTCATTGGGCTAGGCTGATAATTTACCTTAAGTTTTTCTCTTACTAAGAACTACTAATTACATTTATACTGTAACCGTAGTTTTAGGACATATTGCATATTTAATCCTCTGGAAACTCTTCAGGGATTAATTATATTAAATCCAAAAGAATAATCCAAAATTCTTGGATGAAAACTATAGAGTCGGAATATTAATCTTATTATCCACTCCAGATGTGTGATACACACAGACCAAAGATAAATGCGGTAATTAGCTTTATGCTTTCACATGTTCGTTCCCTTCAGAATTTCATTCTTTGGCCTAAATATGTGTTGGAAAGATTAGATGAGAGGTTGTCTCGTCAGAAGGCTTAGACCTAAACTGGTTTCATAGATACTGCTGTTCTTGATCACTGCCAAATAAGCAAGTCTACAAGGAGTTTAATTGCATCCAAGGCACGCAGCATAGTGTTCTATGGCCAAAAGAAAGTATCCAGCATATAAAAAGCTTCATTCTATAAGTAACATAATACTTTTTCTTAGAATTTACAATGCTTAGTAATTCTTACCAGATATAGATTACTAGACCCACAGAGAGGAATTGCGGATTAGTCAACTCAGATATATCTTGTAGAAATTTACCTTGGAGCACAGACTCAAGGCCAACAAAAGTCAGAAACAACCAGTAGCTCTTGTTTAAGCTAATATTTATATTGGTTTGGGAGTTTTTGCCATAGTAACTGAAAATGTTCTGTATAGTTACAACATAACTGAAGAAACCACATATTAAAATTCTGGCAATATAGAAATTGGGGCTAATTAGCTTCTAATGTCTACTTCAGCTTGGTAAAGTATTTTTATCAAGTACACGAGAAAGTACAGCAGTGGCTATATGAAAGTTTCATAGCGATATCTTTCCCTTCACCCAACATAGCAGGTGTTAGAATATTAAAGAAAAAATTTAAAACTAATTGAAGAGTTTGACGGTAGTTGACTTCTTAAATTACCAAATCGCATATTTGTTTTTTATTAGATATGGCAGCACTATTAGAAGTTTGATTTACTCGAGCAGAATTCAAGCAATTTAGTACCTGAGGCGGCATATTAATTTGCAGGATGTTATGAAAATAGAGAAAGAAATGCACTCGGTAAATATATCTGACTAAGAACGAATTATTCAACCGGAATTGAATGTTACACCAGTAGCTCAAGAATGTATTGAAGGTTCTCAGATATGTGTGTGTGTCAAATTTACTGCAATGTTTCTTCAAGGTTGTTCAAAGTGGTGGGTGAAAACAGATAAGTTTCTGGCGTGAAAGAGAAGCAAATATGGATTTTAACTAGGCAGAGGATCTGATAAAATTTATCAATAGGTATTTGATAATTATTTTCATTCTGATTATCAGCAAGAAAATTAGGATCATGATTCTTATTAAATGATATTGGTTTAATTTTGATTACCAGCAAAATGCCAATGTATCAACTCCGAGCAATGATTGCAGCAGTTCCACCCAGATTCAAGATCCAAAATAAGAAACGAGTACACCATGGCATTAGTAGGTGCACAAACCATAGCTTTCCTGTGAAACTTAACTATACTGAGAATATAACTTACTCAAAGCGAGTCTTCTCGAGATAATAAACAGGAGTTCTACAACAAGGGCTATTTTCTTTAATGAAAGTACCCCTAATTTAATGGACCATCTTTGTGAGTCTACAAATCGTATACAAACTACTATATCACCCAAATATTTATTTAGTTGGAGCTGGAAAAACAAAAATTTATTGCAGATTGTAACAATAATGCCAAAGTCATTGAAAGATAAAATGCAAAAAGGCTCGAAAATAATAATATTTCATTCTAAAGTGGTTGCCTATCATATTTTTACTAAAACTGTTCACTTAAATAAAATAAAAAGTTAGCAATAGTGAGAGCTTTAACAGATGAATTAAAATTAAAGAGCTACATAAGAAAATGATCAAATTCTCATTTTAGCAATATAGGCATGGACATAGCACAAAATATATACCTACTAAGGTTATACATCTTTTCCACGCATACGCCAATGAAATTTATTTTGCAACTTTATAATTTTAGAACAGTTTTTCGAACATGTTGATTAAAAAACGCAAAAAAAAAGTTACATTTAAGAGTCTAGAAACTACAGTATTAGCTCACATGATAATTGTGTATAAAAACTCTAAAGCAGATATTGCCATATTCGAAAAGAACGAAAATTTGAAATACCACGGGAGCTTTTTTACTCTGATGCCCCTGATGTTTCAATGCAACGCTTTCCTTTGAAAAAACTTAGGGCCCTAAATTTTGCGGTTATATTATTGCGTTTCTCTTGACGTAAAATTAATTTTTCGGAGATCTTTGCAAACTTTTATGCGTAAACGGCGGTAACAACGTTTCTTCTGTAAGAAGCAGCTAAGATAGCTTGTGTCTTGTTTTTTAAAATGGTGTCATCAAAATTGCTGTACAAAACTAGTTTAATTGCAGTTAAATGCATTTCGATGTCTAACTCCTAGATCTTGATCTTGCTGCATGCTTTAACCGTTTATGTTATGAAGTAACTATTGCTTATTAGGTTTATTTTATACATCTATTTCGATTAAATGTATATTTTTCTAAAATAAAAAGTCTGATGAAAATTGTTACATCGTTCAATTCTATCATATTTTAGGAGTATGATTTTGCAAGTATCAAGTGATTGATATTCCTATTATCGGGGCTCATCTCGCTTACCAAGTCTCGGGTGTAAGCAGTGATATTATTCTTGATCCGTTAAGAAGGATCAATTAAACATGTGCATTTCCCTTTTTTTTATACTAATTAATACCAGAGACATGGTAATTTATGCGTGAACTTGCTTATTTCATGAGTTTAATACTTGAATGTTGCAAACAGTAATGTTATCAGAAAGATAATTCACCTCGATTTGACTCTTATAAAAAATGTGCACCTACTTTCATAGAACAGTATTCGTGACACTTATATTTTTACACATGATTGCATAACTGGTTAAACCGTCTGGTACCTTTTCCTATGTAGTCGATATTGAAATTACCGATTTTTTTGTCTTTTGCAACTATTTCGGAAGGATGATACAGCCATAGCAACATCTAAACATATGCCAGAAATTCAATACAGTAGTAGGACTCGATAAACTAGGTGAGACACTTAAAAAAGATTTCTAAGACCTCTTCTTATCTTCAATATTGGTAAAAGTTTTTGAAAATCTATATTGGTAAAGTGCTGCACAAAGCCCTTCCGTTCTTACTCTTAATTTTAAATGGACGCTTCTGGATGTTACAATTCTTGGTGAAATATTGTTACTAGAATATTCTCTAAAAATTACCACCGAGTTTTATCCACTTTGTTCGTTTTGTTTCCTAAGTTTGTATACTTTTTACCTCGTTTCTTCTTTCCTATCAAGAAATATTTATTGTGTTACGGGGTTTCTAAAATTCTTGATCCACCTTCAAGAAATTGTGTTACATATAAAAATCTTTTTTTCCTTGAGGTTGACTTGAGTTCAAAGATACTTCAACTAAGAAACTGTCATTAAAGCGGGAGAAACAAGTTTTCACCATTACTTAATCAGGTTAGTGATCAAAGCTGATATAGGAAGTAATCCCTCTGAATGATAAGACTGTCTCTCAAGTTTGTTTCTATAACTTCCATAACTTCGGTTAAATATCACTTATTCAAAAATTATAGATGGATAGCATGAAGGTAGATATAATAGACTCATTCAAGTGAAATCAGAAAAGTATAATGGTTTTCGTACTACATGCAAGAGGAAATGTCTGATTTTGTAAAATTCTGAATTATATAAATTCATCAATATAAACTACAAAAGGAAAGGAAAACTGTTGAGTTATTTTGTCTATGCAAATTAAGTGAACAACTTTTGACCAATACTCATAGCTAGAAAAACTTAACTGCTTCCAGTAAATCCTGAAAATATTACAACAAGAGGCTATTATGACAAACTGTTAATAAAATCTTTGTTGTGGAAACAGAAAAGAATACAATTAGACATTGAAAGCTCATATGACAATTAATCAAAAAAAAGTATGTGCAATGCAGATATATTATATTGAAGTTAGAATAAAATAAAGAGACGTAGCAAAATTGGAAGTTAACTATAAACTTTCTCGCTCCTCATTAATATGTGTGGTTTTGACTATATATATATAATTTATGTTACAGCGTTACTATCTTATTGCATGCGTTTGATGTTACTTTGTTGTTGTTGATATTTTAAGTTACAAATACAGAATTATTTTATCAGACTGAGAATGTTAATTTTCAACAAGAATAGCGCATATTAAGTTGTGGGAAAAACAAAGTAACCCTTCTAACTGTGAAGGATCCATAGGGATTTTGCTTTGACTTTGGGGAAATCAGATGTAAGTTATTAACCCTACCAATTCGTATATTCTCTGCACCGTAGCTTGAGCTGATATAGTAAATATCGCTAAATATCCTTCACAAGAATTAGTTTTTTAAGATTTAAATTTTATTGAAGAATATAAGAGTCATGAAAATTACTCGAAATCTACGACTACTGAAGTGTACACACGAACCTTCCCTATATGCTATCCAAGAAATTTGTTTGGAGTAGTGCTATGATTGAAGTTCAGACCATATTAAGGGATATTAAGCCTTGGTAAAGCGTAGATGAGTAGAACCTGCTCGTTAATGTCAAGACAGGATGGATAAATCTCACACTAAAGAGCAAATATACTTCTTGTAACAGCAGTGAGGATAAACATTAAAATTTCTCCCTTAATCGAATAATTTAAAAATGTTATTCTCCAAGAGATTTTAAACTAGAAAACCTAGTGCAATATCTCTGATCAAAAGAGAATTTGTAAATTGCCCAGGAAGAACTTGAATCAAAGTCTTAGGCCATTATAAATAAGTTCAACTAGGGGTCAAATTATTATAAGCAGTCAAGAACTTATTTTTAATGGTTAATGTATCTGAGGAAACAAATTTCGAGAGAAAATATTGTTTTCATAGTCTTGACTCGATACAGCTTTTTCTCGTTTGATATCTCGCTACTTCTTTAGCTCGATCTTCCTTGGAAAATGCTCCAAGTTCCAAATATCTTAATCGATAAGACTTCTTAATGACATCATCAGTTGAAACTTTATAAAACGTAGCAAGAAAAATGGCAGACCAACAGAAATTTGGAAGAAGAGATAGACTTCGTGCAATTGAGGCCGAGGTACAAACTTGGTGGGAGGAAGAAGGCCAATTCGAGGCTAATCCTGACCCATTGAAGGAATCTTACTTCGTTAATTTTCCTTATCCTTACATGAATGGACGCCTTCACTTGGGTCACGCATACTCTATCACAAAAGCAGAGTTTTCTGCTGGATTCCAAAGATTGCTAGGAAAGAATGTTCTTTTTCCATTTGCTTTTCATTGTACTGGAATGCCCATTCAAGGAGCAGCTACAAGACTTAAACAAGAAATTCAGAAATACGGAATTCCTCCAGTACTCGTTGAAGAGAAAGAGACGAAAACAGAAGAGGAAGGCAATAGTGATGATGTCTCCAAGTTCAAAGGAAAAAAAACTAAATTAGCAGCAAAAACAGGTGGTATAAAACTTCAATGGGATATTTTGAAAATGGTTGGGATCCCAGAAGAAGAAATTCCTCTGTTTCAAGAACCTGGACATTGGTTACATTACTTCACGCCTCTTGGAGAGAGGGATCTTAAGAAGTTTGGACTGAGTTGTGACTGGAGAAGAAGTTTTATGACAACTTCTGAAAACTTGTAAAATGTTTTGTTTTGTTTTGAACTTTAGGTTCTACGACAGATTTATTCAATGGCAGTTCTTCAAGCTGAAGGAAAAGAATAAAGTTCAATTTGGGAAGAGACCTACTATTTACTCTCCTTTGGATACACAGGCTTGTGCAGATCATGATCGAGCTAGTGGAGAGGGAGTAGGACCTCAGGAGTACACCTTGATTAAAATGGGAGTTAAGACAGAGGACTTCTTAACAGAAAAAGTACCTGGAGGAACCTTGACAAACACTTTTATGGTCGCAGCTACTCTAAGACCTGAAACTATGTATGGTCAAACCAATTGTTTTGTTCTTCCTTCTGGTGAGTACATTGCGATCAAGATGAAAACAGATGAAATATTTATTTGTTCTGAACATTCTGCCAGAAATATGTCGTATCAAGATTTGACCCCTGAATTTGGCAAGGTTTATTTTTTTGCTTTGTATTATATTTTAGTTCGAGGTAATTGCAAAATTTAAGGGGAAGGAGTTAGTTGGTTTGGGTTTGAGCTCGCCAAACGCGATTTACGATATAATATATGTGCTGCCACTGTTAACAATTTCAATGACTAAGGGAACCGGAGTTGTGACCTCGGTTCCGTCAGATGCGCCTGATGACTACATGGCTCTTAAAGATTTCAAAACAAAGGAAAAACTTCGAGAGGAATATGGTGTGAAGAAGGAATGGGTTGAAGGTTTTGAAGTAGTTCCAATTATTGAGATTCCAGGGCATGGAAACCAAGCAGCAGCTACTTTGTGTGAAAAAAGAAAAGTTAAGAGTCATAATAAAGCTAAGGATAAAAAGATCCTTGTTGAAATAAAAGCAGAAGTGTACAAAAAGGGGTTTTACGAGGGTGTGATGATTGTTGGTGATGAGAGCATTAAGGGAAAGAAGGTTCAAGAGGTAAAAGATTATTGTAAAGATCAACTTGTTAAAACAAATCAAGCTGTGATATATTATGAACCAGAAAATGAAGTTAAAAGTAGAAGTGGGGATATTTGTGTGGTAAGCTATCTTGATCAATGTATTATAAAAATGAAGTTCAATATATTTCCTTTTTAAACAATTAGATATGTATTAAAAATCTACTTTGAACTATACGATAAAGAGCAAGTCCACTTATATTATATTTATATTATTATTCAGGCGAACAAATATAACTTCTGACATTTGTTATTTCAACACTACCCGGTTTCCCTCCTTCCATTGCTCACGTTCTTCTTTACCAAGTAGTTTCTCAATTTTAAATAGGATATCTTAGAGACCGGCTTCGTGAACAGATCAGCCGGATTTTGCAAACCGCTGATATGTGATAACTGCCATTCATTCTTCTTTATTATCTTCCTTGTGAAAAAGAAATTAACTCCCATATGGCGGGACTTCTCTGACAGAGTTTGTCCCTGCAACAGCTTGATAGTCGACAAACTGTCCGTGAATATTCTCACTTTAAGTTTATCAACTTCCAGAAACGTAAGTAGATTCTTCACCCACTCGGCGGTTGATAAGGCTCTCGTGAGACCTACTACTTCCGCTTCTGTACTAGATTTCGATATATTTTTCTGCTTCTTGCTCTTCCAACATATTGGTCCTCCATTTAGCAGTATAATGTGCCCATCCAAACTCGACAGGTCCCCCGTAACATTTTTCCAAGAAGCATCGCTAAATATATACATTTCAAATATCTTCTTATTCTTTTTATAGTGGATTCCATATTCTTTTGTTCCTAGTAAGTATTTTAATACCCTTTTTGCGGCTCGTAGGTGCTCAATCGCCGGCTTTTTTGTAAAAACTGCAAGTCTATTGACAATAAATGATATGTCGGGCCTCACCATCTCACAGATGAAGTGAAGTATGCCCACAATTCGTTGATACAGCGTTGGATTTATCGTATTATCCTCCTGGAGCACATATACACCTGGTTGGTGCGGGGTTTCTATCGTTTTACTACGTTCCAGATCAAAAAGGTCGGCAGATTTAGTAATGTAATTTTGTAATGATATAAATTTGGTATTCGAATTATCGATAATCTCGAAACCTATAAAGTTTTGAGCCTTATCGGTGCTCTTGATATCATACACCGATTGCAATTCTCGGAGAATCTTGTGCGCATTGTAATCCTTCTTAACTGAAATCAAAATATCATCAACATAAATTAAGATAAAGTCGTATTCACCATCTTCATTCCTCCTCTTGAACAAGGTCATCTCGACATCTGATGTGGTAAATCCGAAGCTTATTAACGATGCTGATATATGAAGGAACCATTTTCTGCCAGACTCCTTGAGCCCATACACTGCACGATCAGATACCCAGACGTAGGACTTTCTCTTGGATCGATATATTTGTGGGAGGTTATAGAAGCGTTGATTATCTAACGAAGCGTTGAGATAGGCGTTTGTTATGTCTACTTGATATATTCTGTGACTACACGCCGAAGCATGTGCAAGAAAGATGCGAACGCTTTCCTTATTACTCACAGGTGAGTATACTGGTTCCAGAGGTGGAGCTTGACTTCCATCGGCCGCAAAGCGCACCTTATACACTGGCTTCTTTTTGATATTATCATATTTTTTAGTAAATATTTCAATGAAGTTATATATTCTGGTGTTCTGAGGGATGTTGTTTTTGTGGATGAACTTACATTTTGCGATATTTATGAACTTTTCAAGTTCCTTTTTGTAAGCAGAGAGCCAGCTATTCTTTTTTTCTGAGTTCATTGCTTCGCGGAAACTTCTTGGAAGTTTATTTCTTTTAACTTCGCTTGCAGAAAATATGTCATGGTATTGAACTTTATATTCTTCAAGCTTCTTAGCCAAGGTAAAGTTCACGGTGATAGGATATGCTGTTTGACTTTTATTTTTAAGTCTTGGAGAACGTCTTACCCAATGACTTGTTTCCTCGTTTGTATCTTCTTCTCTTATCTTTAAGAATTGTTGATATGGATCTTTATCTGGAATGTTGTTGATGGACCAGTTGCCTTTCTCCCTGGTCTTGATTGAGTGTTCTCTATATTTGTTTCTAAAATTTCTCGTAAATACCACGTTTCTGGTATTGCTGTCTAAAATGGCCGATTCAGATGATATATTAGACGGTCCAAGATATAACCCTTTACTATTTTTGGGTATCAACTTTTTATCAATATTTTCTTTTCTATAATATACAACTTCTCCAAAGCGGAAGATATCATTCAAATCGGGTATTTTGTTGTAAAATATATGAAAAGGAACCCCGTTGGGTCCGTTGTTCCAGGTTCTATTTAACATATATACGGCATAAGTTGCCGCGTAATTCCAATATAGTTGGGATATATTGGCATCATTTAGTGTGAGTTTTATTTTCTCTAGGACAGTTCTATTTGACCTTTCAGAGACACCATTTTGTTGAGGTGTATACTTGGCACTAAATTTTCTGCCAATTGCATTTTGTTGGAGAAACACCTTTAGCTTCTTATTTTTAAATTCTGTGCCTTGATCACAGTAAATTTCTTTTGGAAACTTTCCTTTAGTTTGTTTTATTTGATTCAATATATTGATGACCAGAGCAGGTACTTCAGATGCTTTTACGTAAGTCCTAATGAATTTCATTTTTGAGAAACTATCAGTTAGTAATACAAAACCTCTTTTTCCCTTTTTAGAAATGTATCCCGTTTTGACGGTATCTCCGTAAAGTCTCTCGTTTTCCTTCGTTTGAGATATCTTTCTGGTTGATTTATTTGGAAGGCGGGTATCCTTGCATAAATTGCATGTTTCACATACTCTTTTTGCTGAAGATAAAGAAGATGACTTGTTGTAGAAGTTCAATGTTTTTGAAAGTGTTATTTCATTTGGATGCATAAAGAGTCTGTGATAAAAGGAGTTTGCAGCTACCACTTCGCCTTTGGATTCATATAGGTTATTGTATTTTTTCTGTATTTTTAGGGAACTAATATGGCCATTTTGGATGACTAATTTTTTGTCATCCATTTCAAAGTTGAATCCTTTGGTGGCCAGTTTGCCCAGTGAGATAAGTATTGGATTGTTTGAGTTGATCAGGTACACTTCGTTCAGTTTTAAAATCTTATCATCTATTTTGATCTTGAGAGTGCCTTTCTTGTTGGTGTTTACTGAAGTGTTAATTCCTGCTACTTTCGTGTTCTCAATGGTCGTAATGTTGGACATATATTTTTCAAGTGATGTGGGTGCGATATGCTCGCTCGCCCCACTGTCAAATATCAATCTATGTATCTTTTTGTTTTCCTTTTTATTATGTTCTTTTTGTTTTGTTTTTCCATTTTTATCTTCTTTTTGTTTTGTTTTTTCATTATTATTTAATTTTTGTTTTTCTTTTTCGTTTTTTCTATTCATATCTACCATAAATCCCTGTAATTCCTTTAAATATGTGGTTGTTTTAGTTGAAGACGTCACTTGAGATTGACCTTCATTCATGTTTAACAGATCTTCGTCATCTGTATTGCTTCTGTTTGCTAGATTGGCTTGTTTCTCTGTCTTTACCCTACAATCTTTAGTAAAGTGGCCGAAGCCGTTGCAGTTGGAACATTTTAGGTTCCTGCACTGCGCTTTTACGTGCCCAAAGCGTTTACAATGATGACATTGTAAACCCTTTTTGCGGGCACTCGTGTTGGTCGCGTTCCTTGCGGATTGCGACCCCCTTTGATTTTGGGTAATTCTTGATCTGTGAATCTTGTTTGCCAAAATATGTAAACGACGTAAAATTTTGTCAAAAGTGAAAAGCTCAGGTTGTGAATCCACAGCAATCTGTAGAAGCTTCGCTTCCTGAGTATTGATGATCTTTATCGCCCTCTCTATCTTCTCCTCTTCATCAATTCTCCCTCCGGCTTGTTCATAGGACCTGACGTTTACTTCGAAGTCATGGAGCTTATCAGTCAAAGTGGCGCCTGTTGGATTGACGTACCTGTCTTTGGCTATCTGACGTTGGGCTCTGTCAGTCAGAGCGAACATTTCCTTAAGTCTGAGCCAGATATTTCCAGCTGCTTCAATTCCATGGATCCTTAGAAGAACATTGTCGGAGATTCTGTTGATGAGGAGTGAAGTAAGTATAGCATTATTTTTCCTGACAGCTATACCTTCCAGTGGATCATTACCGTTTTCTATTGCGGTTAGTTGCAGCTCTAGGTGAACCATCACCTCTTTCTCATTTAAGAGAGCTTCTATTCTCCATCTCCAAATGGAGTAGTCTTGTTCCCCTATGAGGGGATTGATTTTATTCTTATTTTCCATGTTGCTGTTCGGCTGTTAACCTATTATAAAAATGAAGTTCAATATATTTCCTTTTTAAACAATTAGATATGTATTAAAAATCTACTTTGAACTATACGATAAAGAGCAAGTCCACTTATATTATATTTATATTATTATTCAGGCGAACAAATATAACTTCTGACATTTGTTATTTCAACACAATGGTATCTATGTTATGGAGAAGAGTCATGGAAAACCAAGGTTATGGACCATGTAAATGGCAATGACTCAAAAGGGTAAATATGGTATTATTTCTAAGAGTGTAGGGATCGAAAGTTCAATACTTTTACGAATAGTGCTCAGAAAGCATTCAATGACACACTTAACTGGTTGGGGGACTGGGCTTGTAGCAGATCCTTTGGCTTGGGTACTCAGGTTCCCTGGGATAAAAAATTTGTTATTGAAAGTCTCAGTGACAGTACTATCTACATGGCCTATTATACTATCGCGCACAAGCTTCAAGGTCGCCTTGGTGGAGATGATGATTTTACTGGTGAAGGGGGTAGTCCCATTGGGCTCGATTTATCCAGCGTTTCTGTTGACCAAACTAATGCTTTGTTTGACTTCATATATCTGAATAAACTAGCTGATGGAACTACTCTCCCTGAGTTGGCCAAATCTGTTTCTCTTTCTGAGAAAGATATCCTGGAAATGCAAAGTGAGTTTGAGTATTGGTATCCCTTCAACTTACGAACTAGTGGAAAAGATCTTATTAAGAACCATTTAACAATGTCGCTTTACAACCACGCTGCCATTTGGGAAGGTTAAGTGTGTTTTTCTTTGTTATTGTTTAGATCGACCAGAGCTTTGGCCAAAGGCATTCTTTGTGAATGGTCAAATTCAAGTGGATGCCCAGAAAATGTCCAAGAGCACAGGAAATTTTATTATGCTATCAGAGTCTGTTGAAGGTCATGTTCAAAGAAACCTGGCAGGAAAGGATGTTGTAATTGGCTGGTCTGCGGATGCAACCAGGTTTGCATGCGCGGATGCTGGTGATACTCTTGAAGACTCCAACTTTTCATTGGAAACCGCCAATGCTATTATTTTGCGTCTAACAACTGAGCTAGAATTTATATCTAGTTTTGTAGAAGATAAAACTCAATTTACGAAGCGTACGTCTGAAGAATACACTTTCTATGATAAGACGTTTGCTAATTCCATGAACTATCTCTTGGAAGAGACATTTGATGCCTACGAAAACATGCGGTTTAGAGATGTCTTGAAGTTTGGATACTTCAATTTTCAAACCGCACGTGATACCTATAGAGATGCATGCTCCAAAATGGGTCTCAAGATGGATGAACAGTTAATAAGCACTTTTATCAATAGACAGCTTGTGATTATCTCACCCGTGTGCAAACACTGGGCTGAATATATTTGGAGAAAAGTTCTTGGGAACTCCGGGTCAATAACTCGGGAGAGTTGGCCAAAGGCAGAAGAAGTTGATATCGTGCTGAAAAGAGGAAGTGAGTTTGTTGAAGAGCTTATTGTTAAATCTCGAAAAGGGTTGCTGGATATTTTGGGGAAACGATGGAAAGGGCAAGAAGCAAGTGAACCTGGTCTAGAAGGGAAGAGTATAATAATGACGGTATATGTTTCCAGGCATTTTCCAGAGTGGAAACAGTGGTTACTCGATTTTGCTAAAGAGGTGTTTGATACTTCTACGCAGAGTCCAAAGGACGGGGCGTTGAAGCAGCTAAAAGAGTTTTGCAAAGATCATGTCAAGCTTTCTGAGAAATCAATGTTTAAGAAAGCGATGCAGGTTGGGGCATTTATAATCAAACGTAGTGAAGTTGAAAAAGAAAAAGCCTTTGAAAAAGAAATGATTTTTGACCAAAAGGGTATTATCGAACAAAACTTACAATACATATGTAAAGCAGTTGGTGTGCAAAGCATAACTGTTGCTGAAACAGATGAACTTGAAAATATTCCTGTAGAAGCCCAGGAAGCGGAACCTGGAGTACCAAAATTTGTTTTCTCTAGTGGAGATTAGTAGAGTATTTCTCAGCCATTGTATACCCTCCTATATTATTTAGGATAACACTCCAAACATTTTGTTCTTTTGTCAAAACAACTCTTCTATAGCATTTCTCTTAAGAGGATAATGCAACAGCATAGAAAGAAAGGGGTAGCAAGAAAATTCAAGCTAAGACCGGAACAGATACACGAAAAAACTATTATCCAAGAAAGACATTTGCATTGGGGCCAGTTATTTTACAACCTTACTCGGTTCTCTGGCGCTTATTTTTCTGAAAAAAATCGTTCTTCTTCTGTGCAATAATCTCCTCTAGCAAAATATTTTTAATTTTCTTCCCGTTCATTTCGACTGCCCGTTGTTTCTTTTCTACATAATTTGGCGAATCCTTTCCTTTATCCCAAGGACTTCTTTCGGATTCAAAGTCATATGAAAATATTGCGACCTCAAACAACGAGTTAACTTCTTCGCACAGCTTCTCACAACGCTTGACAGCTGCCAGGTCTTTCTTCGACGCCATATTTACTCCAAAACGACCGACTTCACCTGTAAAATCACTCAGTGCACCAAGATAGAGTGCAGGCGCAACTCTAATTTGTAGACATTCTTCTATAGCAGAAAAAGATAGGCAAGGTTTTGGATGGAAACAAACTATATCTGTCAATCCTTCAATTTCAGTTTTCCCTGAGAGAAGAAAGGAATAAAAGAGTAATGCTTCAAGAAGTTCCTCAACTGCATCCTTCACAGGCTGAATAGTATAAATATTATCCGGATGCTCAGCATTTTCAGCTTGCATAGTTTTCAGCTTGGCAATTACCTCGATTCCTTTTTCTATTCCACTGGCAGCTTCTTTTAATTTACCATTGTGAAGAGAGAAAATGCTACGCTTCGAAAACTTTTGCAAATCCCTGGTTATTTTGATAACACTTTCTCTGTAATTATCACTTTTTTCATATGCAGAACTAAGTTTTTCAAAGCTTTTTCTTAAATCTTCATCAATGAGTGCTTGTACCTCAGGTTCTTTGAGCTCTTGATCTGGCAAAGTAGACAACAGATATAACTTCTGTTCAAGATTTCTAACCACATATTTGACAGCATCAAATTTTCTTCTCAATTGTCCATTTCGAAATTTAAAAGTTAAAAGACAAGAATGCACTTGTTTCACAAAGAAGACACATTTTAAAACTCCTGGGATATTAATTTCAGTAGCCAAAGCGACACCTCTCTTCTCCACTGCAAAGCAAGTGTTCATCAAAGCAAACAAATAAGGAGCTAATAGTTTATATTCAGAGTTAAAAGTTTCCAATAGAGCCTCATATAATAAAATCTTGCCCTCAGTAAGAAATTTAATCAGCATCACACTTTCTAAAAACTGTGTTAGCACTTTGAAGTACTCTGCTTCAACCTTGACAGCTTTCCAAGAGAACTGAACTTTCAACTCATTCTGCTTCTCCATGAAAAAAAATATAACTTTTTGAATATCGTTCATTTCGGAACTAAATGCGTTATTACTTGGTACTGGTTCCAGAGAGGTGAAGCTTTCGATAACTGTTTTGCGATAGTTCTTAGCAGAATTCTTTATGCCAGACACCTCCTTCAATGAATCCGCAAAGTATTTTTCTTCCTTATCCAGAGCTGAGAATAAACTATTATCATCCCCGTTACTTTTTTGTGTCATGCTTGAAATAAGTGTGTCTTAAGCAGTAGATTAGATTAGAGTATAATTCTATTCCTTACAGTTGCTATTAGGAAGATATTTTTGGATTGAATATCAGCACAGTTAGGTATCGATAACAACACTCTGGAAATCTACCAATAAGCTTGCTAAAGAAATACATATTCCTGATCTGACAGTGAAGAAAACCCTACTGTTAGAGTTCGGATAGAGTATTTTGTTACCGATATCCAAATGTGGGAGGAATATGATTTGAATGGAAGCTGAATGAATGGTCAAATGACTGAATATGATTTGTTGCTCGGCTTCATCTTATAACCAATAAAAATTAGTGATCATTGTTGAGAAACTTATAATTCAATACAATTTAGGATCCATTTAGGAAGGACAAAATAAGACTACGATAATATAAGAGTAAAACGACCACGAACGAATCAGTATACAATAGGGGTGTTCATTAAGAACTAGGGGCGTCAAAGCTTAGTTCTGGAAAGAAATCTTCCCGCGCGATGGGTGGAAGAGTTTAGATATTATGCACATTTTAAGAAAATAGGACTCTTTACACTTTATCAGCCTTAAGTTAAGTTCAAAGAGAGCAGTCAACAATATAACAATAATCAATAGATTCCCATTGACATCTCTCGCTAACTGCACCTTTTTTTCATCTGGGATAATCGTAGTTAGGCATCGGGTTTGATAAAAAATATGAATAATTATTTGAAATTTGTTATGACTCTAATTATCAATAAAAGAATCAGGAATTTTATATATATAAAATGAAACTGATTTTATTCCGATCATCAACTGCTTATTGAACTAAAGATGGGGTATGCGCCACTGTTCTAAAATGCCGAGAGGTTCTTACGTATTTTCTGCACCGTATGAAAACCTTTAAAAAAACCGGCACACAACAAGAGAAAAATCCGTTAATAAGAACTGGTCGGACTATTTGGCTCAAATTTAAAAGTTTTGCGTACGGTTCAAAAATGAAAAAGTTTTTTTTTGGCTACTTAGCCCAGGGCCTTGTGACGCAGTCTTGCATCATAATCAATTGATTGTCAATAAACCAAATCAAATCCATAATTGCAACACAATTTACCAGGGAGAGGTACATGTCTCAAGTATTCTCTCCTCTTTGTGCTAGAGAGATAATGATATCCTGGAGACCAAGCCAAAAACAAATAGTTGAAAAAAATTGAAACAGACCTAGAGCTACCTAAATTCTTAAGGGAGAATCAAGAGTGAGACGCCTAGAACCTACGTAGAATCGAGAATGCAAAAGAAAAGTAAGCACAAGAAATATAGCTCGAGTGTGGATGTTTGCATCCAGACATTTAAACCTAGACTGTGTCAAAACTCTTATTAAACAAGAAAATGAAGTCTATAATAAATAAAGCAATCCATAACAGGTCATAAGAAGTATAACTATTATTCTTGTCAACGACAAATGGCTGAGTTGGAGAAGTGAGCCAACTTAATCCTTTCCATGAAAATGCTATGAAACTAAGTTCAAACTCTTTGCAATGATAGCTCTGTAAGATTTCACCCCAAAAGTGACCTAGCTCTAAAGTTAACTAAAATTCTACACAAAACTTTCTCTAACTAGAAAATTCCCAGAATTATGGCAGAGTCTAGACCTTAGTTGTACTGACTTCTTTTCACAGCTTCAATTTCTACTTTGGTTGATGTGGAAGGATACAGAATTTGCTAATTAAGAAAAAATAAACTAGGTTGTGTCTAAAACCTCAACTAGAATGGATACAAGAAATATACTTTTTACATTTTTCGGTAGAGGCGACGTTGTTTAATATCTGAAGCATTCAATTTTACGAGGTAATTTTACAATGGAAATGGTATATCATATGACTCAAAAGTCCATTCATTTAATTCAACAAGAACTCTGCTCATTTGTCTATATAAAAATAATTTCACACCAGAAGACCGGGTTAAGAGTCTTCGGTAGTGCTTTCAGCAGTTAACTGGAAAACTACGCATATGAATGATATCTAGAACCAATAACACGATTTTAAAATTTTTGCTGTATAGAGAACAACTGAGCAATCACATATGATTTCAATGTTGATACAGTCCTTTATACCTATAATACCTTGCCCAAAACGAGATTATAAGCAAAACCATGGATTTGGAACCAGGCCAAAGAACATATGGTGACATATAAATGTTGTTAAGTTACACACAGCATTGAACGGCTACTAAATTTTAAACAAACTGCAGCAAACTTTCCATTTTGAATCTGAGTATGTCAAGCTCCTAGACAAGTTGAAGAACACGAACATTACTAAAATTTCCAGGAAAAATACTAGCTAAGCATTAAGTTAATTGAGCTTAGGGCAAGCTAAGCTCCCTCCCTTTATTATAGAGTGTCAGTCTAGGACATGAGATGACACAGCCTCATGATAATGTAGATGTGACCTACTGCGCCTTATAAAGAAAACCAAATGGCATGCGAAAAGCAGGAGCTTTGAAGTTTCTTGCTTTCAACTTGTTTCCACTATCATTCCGCCTAAGAACTTTACATTGTCATGTTTAACTACTTAATTTTGATAACTTCAGCTTTCAATGAAAAGTCTGATACAGTTGAATAAACTAACTGAGCTTTAAATTCCCTTCTAGAAGAGATAAATTAGTGCATGAACACTACGTTATCCAGAAGATTAAGAGCTAGACGCGGAGAAACTATATTCTCTACGATAAATAAAAAAATATTATTGAACCATATCTTAATATTTACATAAATCTCATTATATTTTTGTTTGTAGGTAAACATAACAATATACGAGAAGGGCTACAGCTAAACTATACTCCTTTCGTAGTACTGATCCGCACTCCGTATAAATAGTCCGACGGAACATAACCGATGTCCGTTTCGAACAAACCTTTAGCAAATCGTACATAAAAATCCTCAAAATACAAAATAGTGAATAAAGGACGCAAATAGAGAAATGGCAGAAGACGCACAGTTACTTAAGTCCCTCTCCTCAAAAAACTACAAGGAACAAGCGGTATGGTTCCTTAATGCATACTGGGCCAAAACACCAAAACTTAGCGAGGATCCCCAAGCCAGGGAAGCGATCTGGCTGTATACTCATACTTGCGAGGAACTTGATCCTCGCAAAGAAGAGGGAAACGAGCTTGATGAACTTTCTGCTCATAGACTTCTAGAAAAAATAGATGCCGCACTCACTGTGAAGGATATGAGAGAAAAGTTTAGAGAGATTGACATTGACTGGAACAAAAAAGTTTCGCTTACAGAGTTCTTAGTGTACAAATTCGGCGTAGATTGGACATACTTGGTAAAAGCTCCACAAGCAACTGGAGAATTTCTTGCACAGCTTCAAGCGGCTGAGGCACAGGTAAGAAAAGTAGAACAGGCAATTGTTGAAGCAAAGGAGACAGAGAAGGACGCTAGGAACTTGGAAAAAGAAATGCTAAAGGCTAAAAAACAGGCAGAATTAGCACTAGAAGAGGTTAAGAGAGAGGAAGAAGCATTCGAAAAAGAAAAAGCTGATTTAAAAGCAATCTCAGAGGATCAAAATTTGGGAATTGTAAAAAGAAATAAAGCGAAGAACGAGTTGTTTCAGCTGCAAGCCGCTAACCCGTTACCATTACAGACAGCCCTTGTTTCTCAGGAGGCAGCGCTTAGAAAGGCAGACAAGGCAAAAGCAGCTGCCGAAGAAGGCAGGAGGTTAGCAGAAGAAAGTACTAAGCGGTGTGAAGAAGCGTTTGAGAAGGCGCAAGAGCAGCTTGAAGAGGTGAAAGCCAAGGCCGAAGCAGGGATGGGTAAAGTTTGGTGGCTTGAGAGAGAATTGGAAGAGAGTAAGAAATATATGAGTAATAAGCAAAGAGCAAGATTAGAACAAAGAATGCTTGAGGAACAACAGGAAAGGGATGCGGCCCTCGGGATTTAGCTGTCTCTGTTAATAATTTGTAATCAACTTTCTTTGCACTGTCTTATAACTCGTGTACACGTAGAGTGGAATCGTAGAAAGACACTCCTGCAAGGTAGCGTCTATTATCTTTCATAAATATATCAGCGCCGTAAGCGAGTTTCTCAAATGTGCCAAAGTTCGTTGGTTCAAGTGTTGATGCGGTTATCTTTAACCTATTCTCCTCAGTTACGGTTACAGCCATAAACCCAGATCTCATACAGCTAAGAACAACATGAGTATTTCTGCATTTTATATCCCATACACCACCTTTTGTATTAACAGATTCCAACTCCTTTTTCATATTTCTTTTATCCCAAAGACATATCTAAACTAGTGGATAATAAATGGGTACGGTATTATCATAACTTCCAGTAAGAAAAAGCTGTTCGTTGTGTTCAAGAAAATCTATACTACAAACTCCGCCCTAAAGATGATAGAAAAGAGGAGAAAACTTGATGATGTATCATATTTTGCATTTCTGGTTTAGTTAGGTTACGTACATCCCAGAATCTGAATGAGCAATCTTCACCTCCTGAAGCAAACACGTTAGGAGTACACTTATCAAATCGGACTGTCCAGATTTCTGCGCCATCATCTACATATGGATACCTATGTGCTTTGAAGCTTTGTGTGATTTTTACTTCTGCTTCATTCGGAGTTAAAATGTGACAACAGCCATTTACATCAGATACAACATACTTCTACAAAGTCAATTTTAATAGAAACGTACCTGAGGAAACATCGCAGTATTTTGTTTGTTCATGCAAAAATCAAAGCTTAAACAAGACCTTTTGTTTTCAGGAATTTCGTTGTCATTGTTTATGGCAATGTAATGTCTTCGACTTAGATTTTGGTTTTCTAGGGTATACACAGCAAAACTTCCATCTGCAAAAGCGAATCCAACTAGACTTGAAGATATCCAATGTGTTTCAAAAATTCCTGGAGTTTCCAGGAAAAGCTTTTCTTTTACCTCATTGGTATTTATTTTTTTGGTTGAATCTTTGAGCACCCATACTCCACCTTTCCGTGTTGCAGAGTTCTCATCAAGTTGATATCCACCAACTAAGAGTGTGTCAGTTCCATCAGGGCAAAATTCACAGCCTAGAAGATGAAAATGTAAAAATTTTACAATCTAAATTGTATGAGAATTTGTATTGATCTCTTAGAATCATAAGAACCTAGTTGCTACACTATTTTCTTAAATTTGTATACGTACTATACACTTGTTATAAGTTATGTTAGAACGGAAGTCCAAAAGTGCGGTAATCTAACATTGCTGGGGTACACTGTACAGAAATCAATGGAAGGTAACCTCCTTGAACTTCACATTTTACCTCCCAGAAGACTTCAAGATACCTTAAACATATAAGAAAAGATACAGGAAAGAAACAAAAACAATCAAGCTGCTTTCCAGGATACATCATTATATATGGCTGAAGTTAGTATTTCAGTCTTGAACAATTCTTGGGTACACAACCTAAGAAATAAGAGTCTGCAGTTCATGTTTCGAGATATGTCAACTCACAAAAGCTATAACTCCATATTTCTTTTTATATCATACTTTATATATATAAATGCCCTAGATTTCTCTTCAGTATATGATTATTTGGGGCTCCCTCTGGTACACCATCCCAGTGCTGTAGAGACTAAAACTAACTCCTCGACAGAAATAACCAAAGGCAATTTTAATCAAAACTTCGTAATTTTTTTTTGCCAAAATATTCAAAAGCAGTCTGATCTAGTTACCTGTTATTCTTCATGCCCACTGTTAGTAAATATATCGATAAAGGCTGACTGTATTTGGCATGAGCTTGCATACTAAGCATGTAGTAGTACAATGTACTAAAAAGTTGAACACTCTGTGGGCTATATACACGACCCCCCCAAAAAAAACATGGTTGGTAACTTCAGATTAACATATTTCTAACATTGGTATTTCTCTAGTTTGAGCTCCAAATAAAGTGGCTACTTCTCTAGTGAATGAATTATCTTCCATTGTTGGAAAAAATAGACTTGGTTGTGGGTTGAGGGAGGCAGCATATGAAAACAAATAACCAATGAACATATATTCTTTTCTGGTTTAATAATAAATCAATAACAGGTACTATCATTGCCGCTGAATTGAGGAAGTTAAGTGTAGCACTTAATATGTAGCCTGCGCTTGAGAGCGTCATGTGGTCTTGATAGTTGTGAAAAAAATATATGTACGTCCTCAGCAGCTTCTTTTGCAAGAAAGCTTTCAACATTTAGTGGGTTTTAAAATAGACTGGCCCGCGACCACCTTAGGAGAGTAGAAGGCTGCTCTGTTCATCTTAGCGGTACTAACGTTGATACAGGTTCCTGACACTAAGTATTGAGTGAATAGACTTCAAAAAATATAGTTAACATTGTCTAATAACATTTCTGGCAATCGATACTGTCTCACAGAACTATCTTACCCTATCTTTTAAATACCTACTGAATAGTAACTTGATTTAGTTGAATCTCTGTAACCTTTCAGTGGCTTGCTCCCAACGATGTCTCATATCCCTGACTAGTGTGAACGGAAACTTAGAAGGACATATCTTCTACACACGTTTCCAACTTGTCGTTATGCATTTTTTCTTTGGCTGATGCATCAAATTTTCATCTTGAGCGTACCACCTTGGAGCATTCACTCAAAACTCTAGAATCATGTTTTTCTTTCTTTCGAACTTGTCCCGATTCTTTTATTCCATACTTATTATTGTTTTTAATGATGCGCAATAAGTTCTTAAATATCAGGTTTTGTGTCACCCTCATTATGGTAGAGCTTTCTAAATTAAGAATAAATTCTTTGATTTGATTATTCGACTTTCTCTAACATGCACATCTTCTGTAAGAATTATTGTCTTGTGTTTCTTATTCAAAGCCTTACTCCTTCTGGGTTCTTTCGGAAGAATAGTGACTACGAAGAGATAACATTTATTGCAAAAATGTTTCTAGCTAACATATCAATTCACTGCTAGTTAGCTATAGCAGTTTCCTAACATAAAAACTCATATGTACTTTTGTTCTGGAGCTGACTACCGATATCAACTATCTGGTGCACAAAACTGCCACATTAAAATAAACGGCTTAATAGACAAAAACAGTAGTATTTTCATGGTTAAATCAGAAAGAAACGAAACTTAAGAGAACTTTTGCGGGCAATATACTCTATGAACTCACCAGTTACTCCTACGAACTCAGCAATTGTAACCAGTAGAAAGTTAAGCTCTATACTGCTTTTGGTATTTTGTTTCTTCGCAACCATTGTTTCTTATAATGCCTTAATTAAAGAAGCGTCTTTATCTACTCGGGGTGAATCTTCAAGCAGTAAGATATTCTATATCAAGGCGGAGGCACTAACCAGAGCATTAGGCTTGTAAACTGATGTGATTCAGGCCAACTTCAGTGACAAACTATTCAATCCAAAGTGTGTACTCAAAGGAGGTGATGTAATGAACAGAAAATAGATTCCTGGTACGTGTACAGGTCTATATGATTACTTAGGCTCAGTCCTAAGTAGTTTCCTCGTAAGAGTCTTAAGTTTTTTGTTATCTTTATAACTTGGAGTTGCCCTTTGCTCCGTTGTGATAATCTGCAACTGCATTTTCTTACTGATAAATTAGTGACGTCTTAGTTTTTCAAAATACTATTAACACTATTTGATGCTATTACAGCCATCGATAACTGATAAATGACAACCGCTTAATCTACACAATTTGTATACACAAGTGTAAGAGTAGCCTAATTAGTCGCCTGGTGTTTATTATAAAACAATATATACGGAGTTAGAAAAGTAAAATGTTTTTAGATCCGTTGTTGGAATTATTCTGATAAACTTTTTCGAACGTTAATCTTTAACAATAAGAAAAATAACACCTGTGTTTTTATGTTCTAGCAAAGGACTTTCATTTATTGCGTGTATTATATCATTAGCGCTTAAGCTTTACCTCAGTTAACAGGTATATCAATACAATATAATAGCCATATTACCAAACGATAATTAAGTTTCTGGGAATAATATGCCATAACTGTCAACAGTGCACAAGTACACGAACACAAGCAACTTAAATTTCTAACGAAAATCAGTGATCAAGAAAAGAGCCATAACAACACATAACACAACTCAAGAGTGACAGCACGTGAAAAAACCTACATTCGTTAGTACGTTTTACACGTTTGAACTCATTAAAATGCTAAATCTGCTAAATAATCTTATTATTCTTAAGCAAAGAACTCTCCGCCACCATGAAGGTTAAGTTTTATCTGGAAAAGTCAGTCTCAATAGTTTAATCTTTGACAAAGAGCCAAGAACCTATATAAAACTCGTATAAACCAAAGAATCAATCCTTTAATACTCCTACTGCATCAATTGGAAACTTCCCATGAGGGAAGAACTTACTAAGCAAGCGAATCTAAGCTTCAGTTAAAAGTCCCTTGTGCTCCCTCAGCCCTACGTCAGTTAAAAAAATAGTTGGATTCAACCTATAAAACAATTACACAAACATTTTATATTCTTAACGCTCTTTCGAAAATATGTTTTGCAGTATCGGGAATTCGAGTATATCCATAGTTCATAGGTTTCATTTTTCCACTCTTTTTCAGGATGGCAACAAAATAAGTGAAATCTCTCTGTATCCACTTTTTCCGAAAATATCGACCAGGATAACAACTAGCCACTTGTGGCAAAGCAATTACTTCTTCCAATAAACTAGATATAACTCGTTGTGCTCCTATTACAGGTGCTTCTAGTTCTTTCAGAACATAATTTTTTCTTAAGCCAAGTAGCAACAAAACAAAATCATTTTCTTCCAATTCAACACCAGCAAATAACAAATTGGTGATATGGAGATGTTCAAGTTTTATTGTCTTGTATAACGAAAGTGAAAAACCAGAGGAAAATTCTCCATTTCCAAAGTCTAAAACCTGAATGTTGTTCTTGCTGATACAAAATTTAGTTCCAAGAGAAGATTTTTGCCGAGCACAACGAAACTTGATACTTTTGAGTGACTTCATCCCTTTGAACACATTTAATATATCCCCAATTTCTAAAACACAATCGTTTTTAGAATTATTTATAATGTGAAAACTAAGAATCCAGCTATCAGCAGCAAGCACTTGAAGAAGAGGCTCTAGGAGTTGGTTCCCGGTTCTACAATGGTTAAAAATAATGCTTAGTCGTGCTCCAAGAGGAACAGAAGATAGTGCAGCTGAAACTACCTTTATCAAATTTTTTTGTGATACTTCATTTGTACCAAACATTTGTATCTGAAAATAGACTTGCGGTGTTGTTTCAAAAGTCTTTGCATTATAATCTCCTGTTATAGAACGCTTTAATTTATCAATATCTGTAGCTTCATAAAAATCAGCGTGATCTTCATGACTAAATCTAGCATGGACAGTTTTCTGTTTTTCTGTTTTTAGTGTATAGTAGACTCCTTTCATATCATTCTTTTTTAATTTTACAACAGACATCTCCTTATATATGGTACAAATACTTTGGCATAACGAGAGGGAGATCATAAGTATTTCTACGTGAGTATCTCTATCACAGCAGAGAGATTTTTCTAGTTGCTAAATAGTAAACACTGCGCAAAGTAAAAGATCAATAGCAGAGAAAAAGACTTTACAACTAAATATTCTTTTATGATTGAAGAATGTTAGATTAAGCAAAATAAATTCATGTGGATGTTTCATGTATGCTGGCTGTGATTAAGAACGATGACCGAAGTATGAAGTGAGAACAGAATTACCCCATTCCAAACCATTTGAACTTCAGGCAGCTTTCAGTGAGAAGGAGCGATATTTTATTTACCATCGTTTCAACACACTTTTAAGTTCTTACTTCACGATTTCTTTTCTTATTGTTTGAGAAGGAATGTTAGACTCGCAATAAATTTCTTGCAAGCCATCCCGCTGGTCAACAGTGTGTGAAGCTATGTTTTGTCGTTCACTTAAGTGTCTCTTTTTTAAAGCTAGATGTTGAGTTAGAGTATTTAGCAGTTAGTTATATTAATTGCTAATGATTAATCTGTGGCAATGGTTAACTGTCAACTGCCTCAAACTTTCACTTCGTTGATTGTAGTATAACATACATATGTAGAACACTTGGAACACTTCTGTAGATACGAGTCAGTCACACACTGTGACAACAATTTTATCAATACTGTTCTGCACAAATTCCATATTTTCAACGTATTGCTCTATATTTATATTTTGATCACGCTTTTTATTCAGAAGTTAACATAAGAACTAGTGCAGGAAAAGTATTTAACACCGCACTTCAACCGAGTTGAGATTCGTAGTAAATGAATTCATGGCTCCAGGTTTTAATCCAACGCATGTGGTACTCTCTATTGAAAGCAGTTCATCCAGGACGCAAAACTTACCTATTAAAAATATTTTTCTTATATTAAAAAACACCCTCAATGTGTGGGCATTAACTAATGACAAACAACCATCCAAGAAAAGGAAAAAACCACTTTGACTGTGCAGTCTACTCCTTTTCTAGAGGAACAAAAAATTTTATAGCATTTAGTTTAGCTTTTGCTTTCATAAGACAAACTTTAGTACTTGCAGTCATGCCCCTATTCTCTAATTCTCTTTCAGTTAACCAACTGTATCCTTCTTGCATTTTCTTGACGCTATTAAACTTTCCAGTTATCAGTGTTATAACCATTTGATGCTTAAGATGAGAAAACACATGCACAAAACTTCCCAAAGACAAGCACGATTCACTTTCTCTAAGAACAAGCTTTGAAGAGTAGATTACATGTTCAAATAATTTGATAAGTTCTTTCTTTGATAAATTTTCTTCTATTTTAACTTTTTCACCTTTTGATTTTGCTAGCAAGTGCATTAAAAACTGCCATTGACCAGCTAATAAACCAGTTTTCTTACGTTGCATCATTAAAAATCGTTTTTCTTCCTTCGTAACATCGCACAAGATCAAAACTCTATATACTTCTATCGGAACTTGTTTTTTTTCTTTGGGTTTTGGATATCGTGAAACAATTCTCTTTATATAGTCACCTTCATTTTTTTCTATCTTGAAAGCAGCGCAATAATCTGAAACAGGACAAGTGGAACATTTTGGTGTTTTCGGCGTACAGAGAGTTGCTCCTAACTCCATTAGGGCTTGATTCCAGTCACCTGGTTTATCTTCTGGAACTAGATCTTCTGCAAACTTCCAGCAGAACTTGCTTAGTTGAATATCGTTCTTTGGTTTACTAATTGCGTTTAAGCGAGAAAATACACGAACTACATTTCCGTCAACTAAAGCGGATTGTTTGTCAAATACAATGGAAGATATTGCTCCAGCGGTGTAATCCCCAACTCCTGGAAGCTTCTTGAGCTCAGAAGTAGTTGAAGGAATTATTCCTCCATTTTCTTGGCAAATGATTTTTGCGGCTTTGTGTAAATTTCGAGCTCTTGAATAATAACCAAGACCAGCCCAACAAGAGTTGACTTCCTCTTCAGTAGCATTTTCTAGATCAAATATGGTTGGAAACTTTGCAGTCCATTGCCTAAAGTATCCTTTCACAGCTTCTACCTTTGTTTGCTGCAACATGATCTCTGAAACCCATACGTGGTATGCATGCTTTTGTTGGGAATTTGGTACTTCATTGCTATCCAAACATTTACGTACTTTTCTCCAATCCAAGTCTCTCTTATTGAGATCATACCACTTCAATAGGGATCGATGCAACTCTGTTCTACTCCTGATTAGATTCTTGGAGTATGGCGAGGATACTTCCTTCTTTGGGGACTTAACCATACCCATGGTAATGCTGTATTGTTTCTAATACAGATCGTTACTTCGTTATTTCGAGCTACAACACAATATGGGAGACACTCGATTATTGCCCACTGGGATAAATAAACCATAATAATGAACAGATCTCCAATATGAAAAATTATTAGCACAGGGGTAACCATCTTCTTTCCTCCAGAAAGTTCTTATATATACAAGAAGTTACTCTTGGTCTTTGCTATTTGTGTAGCTTAAGAAAAGATTTGCAAATGTAACATAGTTTATACTGGACGGTCAGCATACATTATGGTAACTTAGTAAAACTAATTTTTTCTTATTGAAACATAAAACTCGATGTTCTTAACTCAAATCAACAAAATGGCGTATAGTTCTTTGCATGTAGAATACCAACACAGTTTAGCTCCTAAGGCTAAGTGAAACATAAAATACAAAGCAAAGTGGTCCCAGAAGCCAAAACAAAATATTATGAACTTAAAAAAGAAAATATTTTATATAATAAATTAACTAAGTATTGTATATAAAGCAAAGGAAGGAAATATGATCCACAATACTCTAGCCATATTAACAGAGCCAAAAGGTTGAAAGGATTGGTCCAACAGGTTAGAGTATTTTACCTGCACTTAGCTTAAAACTAGAAAGTTAATATCTATAGAAATATATTTTAAGTGTAGGAACTTACAATTAAACTATTGTAGATGACACACTTGGAACTATACAAACTTCGTCACTTTCAAACCGAACTTGGTTGTTCTATATTGATCAAACTAAGGTAGTAAAACATGTTTATACTGGTAAATCACAATATAGCAAATGAATTAAAAGTAACAATATCCACGAGAATAATTTCTTAATACTTAAGGCAGAACCATGGATATTTACAACTATATGCAACCAATATGTTAGTTCCCAAACTGAAGGACCATATTATATTTAGAAAACAATTAAACCCACTATTTCTATATCTAGGGACTTGAATTTGAATATGAATTCACATTTAATACAACAACCAGCTGATAAATTGAAGAGTTATTGTGTTCATTATTATTTTTCAACGTTATAGAAAAAAATAAAATGATGCGGTAAAACAAAATAAAAATATATTATGGGCACAAAAGCCAAACAAATTTCAAATCTGAGAATTAACACAAAGCTTGAATAGAAATTGATGATGTGAATTTTATATCCCTAAATAAAGTATATCTTATGCAACTAATAAATTCATAGAAACGAGCCAAACTAATCAAGTGTCTCGATCATTCGCTGAAAAGAGTTGGTAGCGAATCTGTTCAAATACAAATTGTAAAGATGTTTCTGTGTTTGGATACTCTACAATATCTACGAATGTATATTTGAGTTCCTTATTGAAGGAGTATCCATACTTGTTTCGAATTTTGAAATCATGCTCCTATTACTAAGAATCTTTTTCTTTAAGTGCAATTTAATCAAGAAAAGTTTCTAATTCCAGAATATCATTTCCACGAACTAATTTTACCTACTGAACCAAGAGAGAAACTTCTCTCTGTCCTAATTTAAAATAATTGAATAAGTAGATAGATTTCTATATGGAAATATTGTTGTCAAATTGCAGAGGGAAATCAAAAATGGGTTAGGAAAGTAACATTTTAAAAGTATATTACTAATACCTATTTTATGCTGTTCTTATCCGGAAACATCTTCTTCTAATAGTATCAAGAGAAGTTATTTTGAATAGTTCTCACTGATATTTTCAGTCTGAAACATAGTGGCAGATAGAACGAATACTTATGTTAAATCACATTATTGTATTGTCACTTTATGTGGATATTAAGAGTAGTACACTGTTCTTTCATATCTTTGTATTGTTTGGTCACAGTTGCCCCTTCAATCCTCTTGCAGGATTGAGGGAGAGATAATACTCCCAAATCAGATTGCATAAAAAGCCAATTAGTATTTGTATGAAGAATTTAATAGTATTTTTATTTTACGAGGTTTGTAAAACAAAGATTTCAACTCGTCAAATTGTCAATACATCAAGTGGACTATTATTGGGATCAAAATGATAATACTTCTGAATCAGTGATGAAATATTTTATAGCTCTATTACATAAGACTTTCACCCAGATGATTTTATGTACTTAGTAATAGCGAATATACAGGTATTTACTACTAGAGTAAAAAAATATTTACCAACTCTATCATCTAGTCAATATACTGAAGGGATTTGTTCTTTGTGAATTTATTTTAATAGAGTTATTCTCTTGTTTGGAGCTCCCTGTGAAGATTGCTGCATGCCTCATAAACCCCTAAATACGAGTACATTGTACATTAGATACAATGCAAAACGCAAAGAAGATAATTCAAGTTTGGTCATCTTGGCTTACTTTCATGCGCACACCCTGTCATTCTGCATACCAAGACTTTGATTTAGTCAATGCGATCACCAAATATGAACTAATTTGCTCCTTCATGACAGCATGAAATAACTATATGGAACAGTTGGTGTCAATGTGTAGATACAAAGACTATAGTTTTGACCATGCTGAATATCTGTATCATCATAGATATGATTGGATACTTGCTAATATAGCACCTACGAATATTCTAGAAACTGAAAATATAGTTCAAGATATCAGATTTATTCATGCCTCCGATCTTTAAGTTATAAGGATAATCCGATTAAGATGTATCTTGCCTCACTAGGGTATTTGCTGTGGCATTATATTACGTCAAGAACTCATTAATAAGTTGAAGCCTCAGCTCGTTTGCAAGGTTAATATACCAGCATCAGAAATAACTAGTGTATGTCAAAGTCAAGACTAATGATCTTCAGTTGGACATTACCTCGTTTCTTGAAACCTTGAAAAGGGTTATTAAAGAGTAGAAAAAACAGAAGATACTACTTGGGAGGAGTGTTGTCTTTAAAGTTGGTAAGTAATATCCCACTTTTATGAAACTTAATTATTGATTCAGTAACTCTGGGAACGAAACGATATATGCTTTTCTTATTTTTTTTCTTTTTGCTTTTTGCTTTGTTTCTTCTCTTCACACTTTAGCCTTTCCTCTCTCAGCCCTTTAAATACCCTTGTCAGTTACCGTTTCTTTTGAGCCTTCATAGTTTCAACCAAACTATCCTCCACTTAAATACCATAAAACAAGCACTCTTTACTCAACCAAAAGTTACCCTCAGCTACCAAAAACCAAACATTCCTTTACTCAACGCCATTGTTATCCTTTACTACCATAACAAGGAGTCATCAAAGGAGAAATGGGGTTTCTTCCGTATTCTTACTAAATGGCTCGGAAAATTTCCCTACGAAACGGAGCCTATTTTCATACAACAAGTATAATCTAATTTTAAAATAGCATATTTGCTTAGAATAATATTGTTTAATTCCTCTAAGATATAATGATAACATTAAACAGGGTGAAAGAACGGAGAAATGATTATAGAATAAGCGTAAAATATAGAGAGTTAGCATTAATATGAACAACGAAACTAAGCGATACCAAAAAAAATCCAAATTTTGCCGTATACAAAATGAAGAATATTCTTAGCAAGATCCGGGATAACCTGCTATGATACCTTAACTAGAAATCTATGCTCAAAAGTTGCTATCGTATTTAAAACCTATGTACTTACAAGAGTCATCCAATTACCGATCCAAAAATCCTCGAACTAATGTGCAAGCAGCTTAGCTAAATCTCATGAGCTAAAGAAGTTTTCATCTAAATGGAACCAACCAATTGACATTTTCTTGTTTGCAATGAACATACTGATAGGCCTCTGTTGGCCTTTCCTCAGTATAGCTCATGAAAGTGCAAGGGTACTCAACCCAAGAATCAAAATTTAGTTTGCTCGCTGTTCCTAGCATTCAACTGTTGAATCAATTTAAATACTGGAGAAATGATATATATTTTAAAAGGTGGAAAGAAGAAAACTATGTCCGATTAGCTATGTAAAGTTTCTAATTTTTTTATTTCTTGATGCAGGCTCTAAGATTTAAGAATATTACTCTATAGAACCCTGTCTTACCAATAAAGTTACTATAAAATCTTTATTGTAAGAAAGTTAGGGTATCAGGCGCTTCTAAATATTTCCAAGAACTAAAATTTGTTAGTTAATAATGCAGTGTTTAATATTATTTTTAGGTTTAACCATGCAGCAAACTAGATTATCGCTTATTTTTATCTAAATCTAATAGTTTCCCAGTGTAACTTTAGTTGCATCATCGATTAGTTTGAAAAAAAGTTTAGTGTTAGCCTCAATCGCTAGTGGTATGCTATTATAGTCAAACAAAATCGAGATCATAATGAGAGTAGACTGTAAAGATAGATGACCGTGTTTTTTGTGGCTCGTGAATGTTTTCTGAACTAACAGCGCCTTTCCTTGTTTTGAGATATATTTCACTATAACTCTTTAACACAAATTTTGCAGCAAAGATTAAATTATTTGACTGAAACCATTGTTTTTTATTTCTATTTCAAGGTGATATACAGCAATGATAGCACAATTAATCTAATGTACCCTCCATTTTGAAAATCATCTTCTAATTCTAAGTTTACTTGGGTGCCACATACCGTAGAGTATATTTGAGAAAGCAAGAACAGAGGTTTTAAAAGCTGCTTCCTTTCAAGTACAAACAATCATAAAATTGCATAATCAGTGGTGTAAACTAATTTTTCCCTGTTTGTGGTGTGGACAAAGGTCAGCACCATAGGAGAATGTTTTCATCGTAGTGAGACGTGTATTGCAGAAACTGTGTCCTACTAATATATATTTATTCAAGTAACAAAACATCTTTATGGTATATTTGAATTAAGAACTAAATATTGTTTTATGATTTATTTGTATTCCTGAAGAAACTTTATTTATGTGGGAAGAAAACCACATATTGTATATCAAAACGATCTACAAATTAGAAATGGTGCATTACCACAAACGATTGATAGTGTTATCCAGAAAAACAAGACTTCTTGACTTAAATCCTCATCAAGTTGCCATTCTATAACACTGAGAGAATGAATAAGATACATTTTTGTCCACGATGTAAGAACTTACTCTACCCAAAGGAAATAAGTAACGCTCTTTCTCTTCTTTGCAAACATTGTCATTACACAGCTCCAACAGACACAAGTACTGTTTATGTAAACACACTGTCAAAATCCTCCGAAAACAAATTAAGTCTGGTTGACCCAGATCTTGCTAGTGATCCTACTCTTCCACGAGCATTTGATACCATATGTCCAAATTGCCAAGGAACAGAGGCAGTATTCTTTATGTCCAGAGCTGGTGGAGCAGAATCTGACATGGCACTCATATTCTTATGTGTTAATGAATCTTGCCATCATAAGTGGATAAACTAACTCCCAAGCTTAGTGTATCGTATAAAAACTAAATCTTTTGCTTCAGTTTTCCCCTAATTTCCATCTCTTTACTCCATGAAACATTCTCGGGACCTAGTAAGGGAAAATTAGTACTTATGAGCTGTTGAATAATCCTTAGGAGAAATGACTAACCCTTTTCCTTTTTTTGCACCAACGTATACTGTTTCGACTATATCAATGAACTCTTGCTTGTCTGTGAGAGCCCAATGTATCTTATTATTGTTCCCCGTTCCAAGATCTATCATCATATGTCGGTTTCTAAAGAAAAACATAACGGTACACGGATCAAATAACTCATACATGTTGTTGAAATCTGGTACCTCTGTAATGTCTACCAGGTAGTACAAAGCGAAATTCTTCGTTAACTCAGCTACCTTGCACAACACCTCATCCATTTGCATGCATGTTGGGTCATAGTCATGGCCAAATCGAATCACAACTAATCTATCTTCCTCAGCAAGAATCGCCTGATCCACAGCAAAACCTGTGTGCAAATGTGGCAATAAATAGCTCATGAGATTTCTCTTCCCTTCTTTTAGATTCAGATGAAACAGGCCATATGGCCTTGCCGTTACGCGATATCTCATGTATAAGATCCTGTATGGTTTTATCTTACCGAATTAAGGAGATACTCCAAAAGCGATACTAATTGCTTTGATACTAAAGGTGCGGTCCTAATAGGAGAATATGAACAATATCTCTTCTTTTTATATTACACGCCTTAACAATAAATAGTTGGGGTTTTCTATAGAACTGTAAACTCAGTTGTGGTAACCAAATAGAGCTCTTATATTGAAATAAGATAGCGATGGGACACTTTCTTTTCAAATGGATTATATTACGAAAAAATACTTTAAAACAAAAACATTTCACTCTTCATAATGCGAAATCAAATATATTTCAGATGTTAGATGCCTCCACAGAGTATTTTGTTAATGGAAACCTCGATACCAAAGAATGAGACTTCACGCAATGTATCTGTAGTAAATAAGCAACTTTCAAAAATAGTGTTCAGTTCGTATATGATTAGGAAAAATGTAATAGACATATATCAAATTCTGGTATAATTTAAATCTATTCTTAATCGTTAGAGCTCAAATGATACCAGTTGATTTCGTAGGAAATACTTACAGACTCCAAAATAGGCATTTGGAAAACCGAGAAGGAAAGGACAGGTTTGCAAGATCATAGTTAAGAAAGAATAGGAGTAGATAAAAACATTTTTTATTTGAATGCATATACATTTGCATTTAATTGAGATGCTAGTACGATAAAAAACTCAGTAATAACCTTCAAACAAGCAATTCTATTGTGCATTCATGTCGCATGAAAGTATTTTAGTGAACAGATAACTCAAGATAATATATATATTGTTAAGTTAAAAATACTATTTCCAATATAATTTAAGCACATTAGCTTCTTAAATGGTAAATAACCTCATATTATCTTATATCTATGAGATTAATAAGTGAGAAAACGAAGAATTATCAGACGTGTACCAAAACAAGTTGATAATACATCAATCCTCAACCTATAATCCTAGTTTCTTCTTCAATAATTTCAACTAGCTCAATCAAATTAAATAGCGATAAAAATGCACAAAGCTGGGCAATTTTATTCCTAGCCAGGATGTAGAGTGTACTTGTCCATGGAATACAAATTCTTGAACAATGACGTAGTGAGAAACAAAAGGAAGAGCTGGTGCATTTATTTTAGCTAATTCTTTATTGATCAGTTAATTTTTATATTATCTTACTCGATGATCAAAACCAAACTCTAGAAAAAAATAACCATATATATTTTTACTTTTACTTAGTATTTCAAGCATCGGTAATTCTGTTCCCTTTATATCCACAGCTTATAGTATGATATTAGTATTCATGAAAACCATATACCCAACTATTCTCTCTTTTAGCAAACTCAAATGTAAACTTAAATACATTAATCCCTCTCTAGAAAATTTAAATTTGGTGCCCTAGTATTCTGTATGATGATTTGCCTCTTCTTAAAAATATTATTGCACTCTTGCTGTTCACATATATATATCATACACACCAGTGCCAAATGCACCGAACAATAAAGATACTTATTTTTCATCTTTGATTTTTATTTCAAGGCCCATATACATTAATTCAGCAGAAATAACTGTCACCATAGATTCCTTTCCGTTTCTGTAAAACATCGGTGTTAGGTGCACAAAGATGTAATTTCCCACTATACTCTTTCTTTCATTGATAGTTATATGGACATAACTTACGTAAGTATTAGTAATATTAGTACCTTCAAACTTCTCGATTTTTCAATATATGATATTTCGTTGGATATAAACAAGAAATATCTTTCCTCGCTTTGTTCAATTTGTTTAACAAAATTAGTTGCGCTAATAATCTTAAGAATCAATGTATAGTGTAAGTTACATCTAGAAATAATACTCCTGAAAATATATCATTACTTTCAGCTAATAGTAGTTTCATTTTTTCGCCTTCTGATGTCTTCATTCCAGTCAGGCTCTTTTCATTCACTCTAAGGGAGATACGTGTCAACTTCACATCTGTAATACTGAACTTGATTGCAAGGAAACAATGCGCTTACTTTGATGAAATTGAATATCGTCCTCATTTGCCTTTTCAAAGTTTAATTCAAAATTTTTTTGCACTTTTTCTAAATTCCTTAACCAATATTGATGGTTCATTTTGGTCCAAACATTCTAACCATGCCATGTGTTGCAACATTTGCAAAATGATAAGTCGAAATTCAAATAACCGACTCTGCTATTGTACCCTTCTTTTTATATTACGATAAGTATCTACGTCAATTTGAGCTAAATTTAGGCTATTTAATGCAATTGCGCCACTTTGTAATAAATACGTGGCGACTAATTCAGGAAATAGATCGAGGTGTTCATCTTCCATACAAGTGTCTTTTTTCTCTTTTTCTGGATATGTATGGATGTTTCAAACAAAGATAATATCTCAGAATTTGAAAAATAAAATAGGTGTAACCTCTAGCTATTCTTATAACTTATCAGAGCTTAATACACATATAAAAGCAACTACTATGGATATCACCGAATGAACCTGTGAAGGAATTACAGTCAATTCCAGCAATAAAACCCAAATGAAGTCACCCTTAGTCACCATATGGATAATTACCATATGTTTTTAGAATATTGTCTTTGGCGTTAATTAACTGAAAAATGGAGTCGGTGTGCTACTCATTCGCATCTGAGGTATTTCAGGCTTACCAACTATTCCAAGTACACTTAAATCACCACTATGAGCTGTGTACCAAGCATCTTCGCCCTGATTTGCTTAGATCCTACCAAAATAAATTGCTTGTATTATTTTTTGCTCCATATCTACCAAAAATGTTTCCATGCGACGTACTCTCGCTTGCTGTACTATTTTCCGATGATATATATACATATTCTCAAACTTGCAGAGATTGAATAACATATTATGATTTCACATGTTGTTTTGTATCCATTGCGAGTAGACTATCATCATATTCTCTTATTTCTGAAAAATCTCTTGCTTTAAACTAGTTATCCGTATCACTTATTTGAATGAAAAAATATACAAGTCCTTGTGAAATGGCCTATTTTCAATGAACCTAGTCAAATTAACATAGATATGCTTCAATGTAATGAGTTCTAGACGTGAAATCTCATGAACCTTACGAGCTGATATATATTTCACAGCAAATAATATCGATATGGGGTTTACTATCGTTCCTAAGAAACGTGATTTGGTTTTCTTTTTCACTCTATTGTTCAATTGAGCCTGTGCAAAACAACTAGATTCGAACAACATATTTCTTAAACCTATACTCTTCTTGGAAGCAACTAGTTCACAAGAATATTTCTTTTTTGTACAGTCTAAGATGAAAGTCAAATACATAGTAGTGAAATAACTAATATTGGAATCAATTCTCTCTGAAGTATTGCGAAACTTACATAAAAATCTCAGTTCTCTATCCCCGCCTATCTATCCTTATTTACAAAGTAGTTGCGAGTGTTTTCTAGATTTTTATACCTTTTTCTCTGCAAACCTAATGCTACTAAACATCCAAAATAATTGTCCAATGAGACGCAGCTGATACTTAGTTTCAGCCTTCGGTCGTTTTCTTATAGTATTGTGTTAAAATTTTCAGATAGTTGCGAATTTGGGTTGAATAGCAGCAAAACTTTATTACTGGCAAACGAATATATCACGTCACTTGCATATTGTCAACTTCATGTCAATTTCCTAAGTTTAACTACAATATCAACAGTAATCCTTTCAAGACTACTTTCGACAAGTATTTAAGTAGTGCTAGTTTTAGATATCTGGTTTTTCTTGTATTTGTGGTTTGATTTTCCTGCGATATATCATACGCAGAGGCTTCACTTTTCTGGATGCTCAAAACCACCCTTTTCGCATATAGTGCTCTTTAATCACCGAATTGGAAGCAGTCCGTATCATATTTGATGTTAATATATTCTAATTAACCTATAAAACATTTTAAACTACCTAATTCCTTTTAAAGAAAACTATTCCATGCACACAGAAATATCCTCATTTTGGCTTTAGCTTAGTTCCCATTAAACCTTATTTTTCTACGTACAATTTGCCATTACTTTCACTAAATAAAACCCGAACTGGTAAATTCAGATTTTTAATACACTAGCATGGCTTTTATTTGGATCTTAGATTATATCTTGCTAATTTAGCACTCTGTTGCTTAGAAACAGTATGATAATATTGCCAACGTCTTTGCTAAAATTTTGTTCACCCAATAAGTGTTATACAGTGGGCTTCTCCAAAGATTTAATATTGGGTTGATATCTTCTATCTGAGGTAACATGATTTGTGCCATCGTTGCTAAGGTTGCAATGATTCAGATCTGCTACAATCTTTAGTTGTGGATTTTATTATGATTTTGCAAGAGTGTTACCGATGTAGAGATACTGAGCTTTAAGTACAAAGAACACGCGTTAATTTTTTCCCTCTATTTAGCTTCTTATTTTTCTTTTTCATTTTATTTCTCATAATAATCATTTTCAAAAATTTTGAAAATCTTTATTCTCGCAATCACGTATAGGCAATCTTTGAATGTATACCCTACGTCCATGCACTTGTATCACATCACTTATTCAGAAGGATTATTAATTTCCACATGACAATAATCTCTATGCTGACTAAGTTTTTTCTTTGTAAACAATGTACCTTTTTCTCGATTTGCCATAGTTACAATGATTTTACTGCCTATCGCTTATGCTCTTGTATCCTCAAATATTAATTATCCGGAAGCGAAATCTTGACAAAACAGCTGATAGATCCCTGTAATTTGCAAGGTATATATATATATATATGTATTTATAGTTTGAGGAACAATATTGTGAATCTGCTCTCTTGCTCACAAAATCTTCTACTAGGCTTCTTGAGCTCTTAGACACAAATAATTTTATCTCTAAATAACATATTGTATTTATTTAGATTATCTTATACTTTTTAAGTTTTTTTTAAGATATTTCTATCAAGGTTTGGATTTGTTGTTGTTAAGTATCTTTGTCAAAGTGATTTTTAAGTTGCTAAAATGAATTATAACATGTATTCTCCTAGCATGCATAACGCAATAAGTTCAGCCTAAGTGCTATGTATAGCTACAAAATAACTTCTTCAAATGCTACCGCAAACTAGAATCCCCTTCGTCAAACTTAGAGCGGTTTTGTTACACAGGAACTTATACATTTATCATGTATTACTATCATTGCATTTGTGGCAAATTGAAGCTATTACAGGAGAATGTAAAAGTTGATTTATGGGCATTTGCCTGAAAGGTTTGGTTAAATCTAATTTTAACTGTATTTATTCAATAATTCTACTATTGTATATTAAATTAGGTATCTTTATCACTGTCTAACCACTTCTCCCTTCAACTATGTTTTTCAAAAATGGAAACTTCACTCAATCTAGAACAATTAATTTAATTTTGAAGTACAGCTTTAAATACCTCCCCCCCTCCCAATTAAGCGAGGTCCAGATCTCCCCAATGTACAAAGTTCATGTTCTTTTCTCTGAAATTTGGAATCAGATTATTTGCGATTTTCTGCTGTTCTATTTTTCATTTCTTAATTATTCTTTTATAGTAATTCCAATTTGCTTTACAATAGTGCTATACTATTTTAGAAATATATATATAGAAGTTTTAGTTCTGAAGATAAAATGTATAAAATATAAAGATATCAATAAATTTGTTTTGGAACCGGTCCCTTAGAAATTATCGTAGTTTACCTTAACTTGTGGTCCTGCTCTAACGATATTTTCAGTAAACGCAAAATACCTTCCTCTTTCCTTGAGTATGCTAGAAAATTAGGCGATGAAATCATCTTCTTAGCAAATTACCCAGAATCCATTTTAAGGAATATTTTTAGTATATTAAACTGATGCGTTAAATTAATATTAGTATAACTCCTTTCCAATTAAGCCCCTTCAAAATCCCGATCTAAAACCAATACAAAATCACTGACTCAGTCATCTAAATTTAATTACATGAATTTTGATTCATCAAGAAGCTTAATTTGACAAGTTAGAGCACTATAGTTAGTAACAGCACTTCTTGTTACTTGAAGTAGCATAGGTGCTATAAATTTGAATACGGGTAAATAGTGAAAACATGAGATCTTACTCCATAAATTATATTTTCATTTCTGGTTTTTCATTTATGTTTGTCTCTTTGACAAGAGAAATTTTGTTTCGCTAAAGATTAAGTTCAACGTAAACTTTAATAAGCTGTGTCTTTGTTATAATTTTCTCTTGATGCGATGATATTTTGAAGATAGATTGTGTTTGCTTTTTTCGGTATTTGTTGATTGATTGAATACTAACGTATTTCATTAACGGCTGAGCCTTCCTCTTTAAGAATTTATCACTTCTTATCTTTTTATATCTTGCATTCTCGTGGTTAATGAACATCCCCTTTTTTCGACAGAAACATCGTCCCCGTCAATAGATTGTAGAATCACATGGGATCAAATAACCGGAAACTGAAATTTCATAAGCCAATTGTCTTGCAGAAAACTGTGTAATAAATAATTCTAAATAACATAGTCAAACTTGTATGAACGTTTCCGTTATAGTGTTAGTGGCCGTCAGTTAATAGAGATCCACTATACAGTGAACAGAATACAACGCTCAACTCAGTTTATAGGGGATTATGTTCATGGCCATGCTGACACAGAATCTGTCATAACACAGACCGTTTATATAGATGGTACGGACAGTTTTTCTTGTAGATAAGTTATTGTTATAGCTCATTGAACTAGATAAATGCGTGAGCCTCGTAATGCAATTTTTATTTGCTTACCAATTTGGCCCCACTGTAACGTGTGATTTTGTATTCTTACTCTACCGAATTGCTGTTTTGTATAAATGGTTTAAGTTATATTGGGTAACTCAGTTCTCTCTACCATCACTCTCCCTTATGCATCGGCTTTGATAAAATTTATCGATAACTATTTTTTAACTGTAGTGTTTCTGATTATCAATAAGAAAACCTAGATTTGGATTCATAGCAAATGATTTTGAATTTATTCCGATTAAAATTTGAATAAAATTACGAAACTGTGCTAGATGGCACAATCGTATCCCACTTCTGGGTTGTTTTGTGGTCATATAGCCTGTTTATGTAAATTTTCATTCGATTAAGCAATGAATGAGTTTTTTGACTATTTGTTTCAGAATCATGTTGCTGAGACCTGTACTAATAATCAATTGATGGTTAACAATCAACCAAATTGGTATGGTTAATATTAATGATTATTAATGAGAAAAACATGAGTAACAAGTTTATTGATAAATTACCAATAAATAACATCCGACCCTACTACGTAGGAAGCACCAACGGATGTATGAGTTTGCTATACTAAAAACTCATATACTCTTCCATATGTGAATGGTTGGGGCAATTTCCAGAAATTGTAATTTCCCTACTTTGCCGAGATCAGTGATGTGCAAAATTACGACTTCACTACACTGGGAATATTATTCACGAGGCACATAAAGTGAAACTCGACTAGAGACCACAACACCCATGTTCAGAATGAAGAAGGAAATGGAAAATCACGAGGAACCAACTAAGGTTTTATTCGTGGATATTAAAGAAACGACGCTGAGCACTAAAACTATAGAAGTTGCTTTATTGAAAAGTCTCAATGCAGAAGAAGAATTCAACTTCCTACAGCACTTCGATACTGTTTTAGCTGGGCACTTCAAGTAAAAAAAGCGGGAATCCTACTACTTTCGCAATGAAATTAGCAAAAAATATATTATACTTGATCTGAAAAAATTGAAGCGAAGTAAGTTTACCTGTAATTTCTGTCCTGCATTTACATTTGAAGTGGATTTTAAGTACAGCTTAGATGAATTTCAATACGTTATTAATGTTGAGTGCAATGATGACGTTAGAAATGACGTCATTCTACTTACAAATATTAAAAACTACAAGCAGCAGTTAGCTGAGAGAAAATTAGATTTCAAAAGAAACATCCCTGCTACTGGTACCTAGATCACATGTGCCAATGTTGTGACGTATCACAATTTTCCTCATATCTTGTTCCCAAAGAAGCCTACAAAACACTAATTAATTAAAATCAGACCAGAATACAATCCATCAGAAGATATTTAAATTAATAGTTGAGTTAATTTCGGTAATAGATGTTCAAGAAGTAACAAAATATTTCAATGGTACTGACATAATTCTACTTTTAGAAAGACTACGTTAAATACAATATGTTTCATTAGGACTCAAACGTTAAAATGCGAGATCTCTACGGTGATGCAGTTTATGCTTTCAATACACATGGAATTACAAGATATTATCTTTTTGAAATGTTTCCAATATGAATTGACTGCTTATTTCGTATATTTTTTTTGGATCTACTTAAATGTAAACAGAAAGTACTCATGATGTAGTTAGAAGATTCAAGACACTTAGCGTAACAAAAGCGCAGCTCATGATATCAGATGGTAGCTAGACATTAGCTACATCTATCAAAGAATGTGGTGCAACTCATGTAAGATGTATGAATCACTTTTTAGGTTCTTTCAATTCGGCTTCTGAATAACTAAAAGTAAACAAACTTCTAGCGTTTTCAGTACTTTTTAGAAAAGCAGTGGTTGATGAAGTTGCAGCTGTAAGAGAACTAGAAGAAATATTCCAAGGGTGAATATGTAAATTTACAAATGATCCATGACACACCCACTTAACAAATATGACTGAAAATAAGAAAAATACATGTTGGACATACATTCAAGAGCATATAATGTCTTCCCATTGAGCAACTGTATGAGTAGAATGTTTACACGCATCAGTTAAAGAGAAATGAGGTTTAACATCTACATCAAGACTTGGACGTTGGATCAAGTTGTTACAAACCATGACACAACTGTCAATAAACACATTTTATCTACAGTGGGGAAGATTAAAAAAATGTTAAAAAACAACATCCTGATTTCAGAGTTAATCCAACCTCTAATGTTGATTGAGCTGAAGTTGATGCATAGCTGTTAGGAAAATAAGTAAGTTTGGAAAAAGAAATATGAGCTCTATACCTCAATAAGTAGAACTAGAAAAAATTATCTACCACAAATTGAAATTGTAGATGGATGAATTTTGTCGAAGTGTAATTCCTCAACTTGGATGAATCATCACATATCATATCGCCACTTTGCACTGGTATGTGCTACGGAGAGAGTTCAATATATGATAAAGGGGAATTTTGTTGCCAGATGGAGGTATCACTAACTTCCACTTAAAAAACTGCATTAGAAGACATTGGAAAACGAAAGCTCCAGAAGGGGGTGGGACGAAATTTAAAGTACTAGTAGCTGACACAAATTTGCTTCACGCACACAGAAAACCAGAGAGCAAGACCTCCTCTGTACTTTCATAATGTAAGAAACTTTGCGAAGTTGCAAAGCACTATGAAGAAGAGCCGAGAAAAATGTATGCAACCATACATAAGATGAGGATATCCTTAAATAACAATGCAAGTGTAGAGTGTAATGATGTTTAGTTGTTGTCTGAGGAGTTGTGAAGAAACCATGAATCATTGTCAAAAGTTAGCATGTTGTTTTTTGTATTTCATTTAGTTAGTGGTTTAAAGCTTAGATTTGTTAGGAAGTACAGTTTCTGAAAACTGTATTCCCGGTTACACTATATACCAAAAACTATTTTCTTAATAATCACCAAATAAAAGAAAGCACTGAAAGAAAGAGCGCTGCACGCACTGTACTCTTTCCAAATGACTCTGTTAACTGACTTCCCTAAAAAAGGTTTTAATATATTCACCTGTTTTTTGTTTTTTCTTGAATAAATTCACTTTGAAATGTTCATATTTTGGTTTCTTGATCGTGTTCTTTGTTTTCTTAAACTAAACCTGTTTTGAGTTATTCATATTTTCGTTTCTTTTTCTTTACGTATAAAATGATTTTAATATATTCTTCATCATTTGTTTTGATTTATTGATTTTTTCATTTCTCAATAGTACTTGGAGAGAATTGATTTTGGGCAATCAAAAATTCGGCCAATAAGATTTAGGAGTATTTGACTCTTGAGTCAAAAAATCTTATTCCGTATGTTTAGTCCAGTTAAGCTTAAACTTAAAATTGTTAGTTTGTTTTAGACAGAATAACTTAGTGCGTCAATTTGTGAAATGTCCTATTCGGTCACACTTGCGTCTCTATGTATATTCAAATGATTGGTCTCTTTGTATAAAATAAATAATTTGATTGGATTGAAAAAAGTTTACGCTGTCTATTTTGTCCAGTAATTCCTGTTTGCCCTGCTCTTAAAACAATCTGTGTCATCGAAATCTGAAGACTGAACAGAAGAAAAATACGAATTCTAAACAGCCTCAATTCTAACGCATATCCGACAGAGATTGTTCATCGAAAGCTTAATTAAAAAGAATGCTTTTCAGTAACGACTCATCAAATGAAATGGTAGCTATCGGACCACGTGGAGGACCTTTCTCTACTCCTGGAGAAACAAAGAAAGCCGTATTTAGTGAAGAAGTGTTTGCTGGTGTCGCAGGTACAAAATCTCTTCGACGAACCAAGAAGCGAGCCTTCCTTCGAAGGACATGTTCTGATTTTAAGATGCTAAAGAGGGCAGGATCTTGGTTCGCCTTTAAGAGTGAAGAGATGCACACCGTTAATGGAGAACACAGCGTAGAGGGCGAAAGTCCTGAGCAGAACTCAAATTTGCCGCGAATAGATGAGCATCAAACACCAAGGCCAAAGGGTTTGAGTAGGATTAAAAGCAGGAAGTGTTTGGATAAGAAAAAATCCTTTTCTCGCAAGGTTCACGCTTTTGGGGGCCAGCAAAGCGAAGGATTGGGAGTGAGTGACGATACAATTCGATCAACCATCGAAGACTTGTACCTATTCTCGAGGAACGCTTCTTTGGAAGACAGCAAAGTGTCTGAGTTCAAACTCCCTCTGAAAAGAAAGTTACCCGAGTTAAATTTTGATGTAGAGGCTTGGGAGTGGAACTGTTTTACTTATAGTTTGAGTGACATTATAGACTTTCTTGTAGGAAAAATTGAGCTGGTTAAGAACTATTTCGACACAGAAATAGATATCTCTGTTCTAAAGAAGCTGCTTAGGGAGATTGGAGAGACATACTTAAGTCCGGAAAAGGTAAATTTCCACTGCGTTCAACACGGGTTTTCGGTCACACAGCATCTGCTATACTTGGTTTTCAGTGAATTTGAGCAGATTGGACTAGAGAAGCAGTCATTTGAACTCTTTGTTGCGCTTGTTGTGGCGGCGTTTGCACACGATGCAAGACATCCTGGAATCAAGGAACTGAAAAAAAGGAATTCGTCTCTCCCTATTGAAGAATATCATTTTGAAGTGCTGTTCAAGATATTGACAAAAAATCAGGGAGAATTCAATCCTTTCTTCCACTTGTCACTTGATATGCATGTCGACCTTTTCTTGCTTATGAAGTCTTTAATTTTGAACACGCAGATGACAATGCATGACAATCAGATCGAGTTCCTACGCAGCTATTCTAAAGAAGCATTGGCTGAAGTTGCAGCTAACTCAATACCTAAAAAGTTTTCTACATTTCTTGGTTGTCTGATGCATGCTTGTGATCTTAGCGGTCAAACTATGAACCTTGAAATAGCAACAGAGTGGGAAGAAAGACTGATGAAGGAGCAAGGTGTCGATACCAGCTCCAATGTCAGTGACAGATACAGGTCTCAAGCTGGCTTTCTCTCTCATGTTGTCTTACCTCTCTGGAAAGAGGTTGAGCGCTATTTACCTGCAGCGAAGCCTTTAATCACAAAACTAGAAAATAATTTATCCTATTACAGGACAATAGGGGACAGCTCTTGATGAAGTCAGTTCTTCAGCTTAAATATCCTAGCCGATGTTGTTGTTAATATTTACCATTCTGTTTGTCCATGTTGCTACAGGTTTAGTATTTGAATATATGTTTATCCATAGAACACCTTAATTATAAATCGGAAAGAACAAATTCTCTATATCTATCTATGCTTACATGTCTTGCACCACAATAGAAGCTAGGCAGCTGATCTTGGGTCACGTAGTGGAAGAGGTCTCTGCACTCAGGAGTTGTTTTGTGCTTGTAGACAGAGATCATTTTCGCCTTCTGGCGATCTTTTAGAAACAAGTTATACCACTTCTTGACTGTGCGAAAATACAGAGGTGGGTGGTATACGATTATTCTCTCTAACTTCACAGGAAACGTCATTGACATACACTTTACTACGAGATCAAACACTCCCATATCTATCCTTTGTGAGTTTATACCATTAAAATCAAAAATAACCAAAAACCCATGTTGCTGAATAGTCTCGTTGCTCTTCAAGGCGGCGATCAACACATTATTAAGAAGGAGGACCAATTCCTCAGGAGTAGATTTAGCGTTGTTTTTTTCAAAATCGTATAGCTGTTTCATCCGAATTACTACTATTCCCTCGTTGACTTTAGAATACGCCTCTTCAACATAATATATACAACTAGTTTCCAAGAGTTCGACCTGCCGTTGGAAACATTTGAGCTCATTTCGATTTTCCTTTTCCAGTCGAAGGAAAAAAGCCTCTCTCTTTCTCCATAAAACATACCTACTTAATAGCGCTAGAGCTTTGGTAATGCAATATTGTTTACATCGTAAACATAAGAGACAGTAAAAATTGAACTCGCCTCGAAAAGATTTATCTAGCTTATTTATTTTCGAATAAAACTCAGGTTCAATCTGCGCCAAAAACAAATTTAAAATCTGATTTTCTTCAAAGGAACCAAAAATCTTCGGTATGTAAGAAAACGGAATGAAGGATTTAGCAACATCAATTTCTATTTCCTGTTCATCATTTTCTAGTGGAATTTTTATGATTGTTGAAAACTCTTTGTCCACTTTACTCTTGGCTCCTGAAGTCATCTCGTTCGAACTATCCTTGCATTCAGTTGGGTACATGAAAGTATCTTCATCAAACATTTCAGCCCCAGTGACGGTCTGAAAATTTTTCAATTGCTGTTTAATTTTCTGTATTTCCTCTGGATCCACTTTAACACTCTCATTTATTGCCATTCCTGCAGTAAAACTAGAGCGGAGGAAGTTTCCTTGGGCGTCTAGTAAATTAAAAGCATCACCCGTTTTCTCAGCTGTGAGAAGCTTTCTTATAGCTTCTAATTCTTCTTCGTCATTTTCATCGGCCTTTTCCAGCTCAGATGACCCTATAAGCTTCAAGGCTTCCGCATCTTCTTCAACTTCCCAACCTTGTGTTTCCGTAGTAACGTCATTTTTCTGTGATGAATTATCTGATATTGAGGTTTTAGATGTGTTTGATGTTTCATTAAATACAGGTTTGTTGTTCTTGACAGCCAGTTGATCGGGCATCTTAACAAAACTTGTTCTGCGACTTGTTTTTTCTTTTCTCTAGAATTAGCCTTGTTTACATTTTATGTGGTAATACAACACTGTGCTCTTCTAACCACATTTCTAGCTAATACTACAAGCTCAAACTATCACAAGGAAAGTTACTAGGTTTGATTACCTTTAATATGTTTATAGGGACAATGAAAAAACTTAGATATCCAAAAAATATATGATGATAGATTATTTTATTGAGCTCATGCTTCTGCAACAATGATACTGCTACCTTAGAGAACTTTCCAGTTTACTTGAAGATGATGAAGCCTAGCAGAGCTGTAATCAGGCTCAAATTGAGTCTTCCTATAACTGCCTTTCCTTAAAAATACAGATTATAATCAAATGAAGTTAACCAAAGCCGACTCATTATTGTATATTTTTCTATGGAGTTACTTTGATCATTTTCTTAAATAATTCAAAGGTTAAAGGAAGCAATTAGCTCTAGCTCAGTGGCTGAAAAACCTGACATTCCAGCTGAGATTTTGAGTCAAAATCCAATTAAACCCTACAAGAGTGAGTTTCCAGTACTGTTTCTAGTGATTATCATCATGGTACTGTTCTCTGACGCTTTTCCATGGTTCTATTCAGCTGTTTTTTCTCGACGGTTCTTCTGGGTGCAGTACGTTGTGTGCTTTCATATTGTCACTATCACTTGAAATATAATTACGCAAAGTATAAACTACAGGAAAACTACCCGTATAGATTTGATGGTACATAAACTAATTACTTATTTATCATTATGTAGATATTAAATTTACACAACCACAAAGGCAACGATAGAGGAGCCATACCACCTACTTAGACCTCGAGAAACAGCGTTAACAGAAATTAACTAATGCATTTACTCCCGCTATAACATTCCTCTTCAAGATATGGAACTTAAATCATTTTTCCCCATGCTTCAGCAATATTGGCTCTTAGACTTCTTTTCCTTCTCTTAGTTTGAACTGTAGACACAAGGCTGTCGCTTTAAGGGCCCATCAACACTCGCCATCTTGAGTCCACCCCGTAAATACTGTTTTGAGGTTTTAAAATATTAAACATACCTCATTACCCCAGCTTTTCATAAATTTATTCATAACATATGAAGGTACATGCTTTGAAACCTGAGAGGTTCCTGCACAACTGACTACCATCTATTGAAACATGGTCATGGAGTCATTAGTTAGCCTCAGCCCTCATGTTAAGTTGAAACCGTTGATTTTAATGAATGTATGTCTAAACCCAACTGCATACGTATCGAAGTTACAAATGCTAAATTGTGTTACAAATTTAGTTGCTGAAAATAATGTTACCTGTTTTAGGGCAGCTGCAAGGGAAAATCCTGTACAATAGGCAACACTAGTGTCCTTACTCGTAAGAAACGACACTGCGTGAAAGTTCTGCTTATTGAAAACATCTATTAAGCTGCTTCATTTGTTCATTAGAATACTTGACTATGTAAAACCATAGTATAGGATATTTGTAGCTAACAGGAGCTATGACTGGCTTACTACAATAAAAGAAAACATCTGCACTAGAGGTTGTTTATAGATATTCAACTTGATTCAAAGATGAATACTTCTTGGCGCCAGAATTAAATGATGTTTGCGAGCATTAAACTAGCAGCCGCTATCAGGATCTTTTCAGTTAACTTTAAAAGTTTACATGAGAGCATTCAACCTTATTCTAGTATCCCATCTAAAAGAAGAGGTTTTTGAAAATTTCGAATAGTTTGAATAGTGATTTAGAGTGCAAAGGAACCAATAATGGTAACTATATATCTCGGATTACATAGGATCCATTTTACTATTTCTTCTGACTCAGACTAAGATAGAGCAACATAGCGACTACATAAATGCCAGCGTTGTAAATTAATATCGAGAATAAACCCCGAGTATCATCCATAAAAGAAATATATTCTAGTACTTTATGTCAAGTTAAATAACATAATTGTTTCATAATCTCGGGGCAAATGAGCTATTAACTAAAATTACTTAAAGAAATTGATATCTTCTGTACACTTTGAGTTCGGAAAGATGCTCATGTTAGTTAAAATTTAAACTGTGCCTGCTATAGTGAACAGTGAAGAATATTTTTCACCCAAAGGCCCGGACACAAATAATAAGGTTAGCTATTTTGTCATGATTACCTTAACTCGACTAAATTAACTTCTGAGATACTTAACGATGTTGAGAATATATCATCCTGTGTAATCTATTTGTTGTATAACTTGCTTCGTTGTTATATGCAAGTTAATGCTTGAAACATGATCACACTTTGTCGATAATTAGAATGGTGGTTTACGCACCAGGAGAATATCCCTAAACGAAAGATGCTTGACCATATAAATTTTTAAGCAATAGAACGATAACTATGAAGCAAAAGATAAAGGCGAATTTCAAGTAAGCCAGATTACCGATCAAAAACAGGCAAAAGACATTTAACCCCTTGAAAACTACTCACAAAAGAAGCAAAACCTAAAGGAAAACAAAATGGTCGTAGATAACAACCGCACAACTCATTCCTGCGTTAGATCTGCTAAAGAAGCTTTCGGACTCCAGTCAAAAGAAAAATTCTGACCTATGGGGTTAAATTTTATTCATCCAATAGATCTAAAGAGCTTAGTAGCCCTATAAAATACATTCAAAAGAATCATAATCTTAGGTTCATTACATATAGTAACATGAAAGACAGAATCCAACCTTCAGTGAATTTAATTTGCACCAAGTATAGGCAAGTTAAGTAGCTTAGACTTGGCTAGCTCTACGTCAGCTGGTAACTTTCGCAACCTATCCGGTTGTTTTGCCAAAATATTTTGTGTACCTGCAGTAATCTGCTATTCAATATTTATCGAGTCAACGTTGAGCCGGATCAGGAAAAACTCCATCTTCAATAAAAATAACGATTCATTCAGAGGTTTACTTGATTGATTCTAAATTCTGAAGCAAAATGACAACAAATAATTCTATAATATCTAAACTTTTTCCTCAAGTAGAAGGGATAAAAAAATCTACGACTCCAAAACGTAACAAATCTGCTACAGGAAGAAAGCTAAGAAGTGTTGTGCACGAATACTTTGAAGCAGACGAACTTACACCTCGATCGTATAAATGCAAAGCATGTGGAAGGCTAGTAAAAGAATCTGGTGATTCCCAGACAAGTAGAAGAAATCAACATATAAAACGAGATAGCACACATTGCTTTGAAATCTTACAAAAGCTTTACAAGAACTCTAACGTGCCTTTTGTTCAATCCCCAAAGAGACAGAAACTTGAGAAATGGATTATCCCCCAGGCTAAACAAAGAAGTCAGGTCAGTTCAGAACATGTTGTTTCGGTAGCAATGAAATACCTTATTAAAAGCGATTTGCCTATATCTCATGCAAGTACAAAGCCATTTATAGAATTTGTAGCTGTCTTTAGTTCAGGCTTCAAAGGTATTCCAGCAGAGACAGCAGAGAATATAATTAGGAATATGTATGAAATTAAAAGGAATAAGCTAAAGGAAATACTATTTAAGCACGTGAAGGAAGAAAAAGTCAGTTTAAGCTTGGATGATTTTAGTGGTAGCCCTAAGAATACGTACATTTTGGTGAGGGTGCAACTGATAAACAAGTCATACAGGAAGAAGAATTATTTATTACATGTAGAAAAGAGAGAAAAGAACTGGTCTGCGCTGGAGTTTTCCACTAAACTGTTTGGTCTTTTAAAAGAATACAACTTGATAGGACATATTTTTGGAATCACCTCAACTTCTTCACAGGATATGAGAACTATAGTGCAGGCATTAAGAACCAATACAACCTCATACTTGGAAAACCTTGCTAAAGCCGATAGCAAGCAAGTTTCTAATATTGATACTGACAGTTACTTCGCTTGTATTAATGAAATCGTCCAAAACGGTATTTATGATATTATGAACCCGTTCAAAGATTATCTCCATAAGATAGCGCATTTTGTAGATTGCGTTGCCTCTTCTCAGTTTGATAAGGTATCTTTTTCCCCAGAAATGCAAGAAGAAGTTTTCCGAGAAATTAAAATAGCTGGAATGAATCACCGTACCATGAAAAAGTGGAGTGCTACCTTTGAATCCCTGATCTCAGCTAAAGGTAAAATATTGCGTGCACAAGGCACTGAGGTTGAAGTTAATAGAGAGTCACCAAGCACAGTTTTCCATGTGCAGGATTTTTTCGTTATTGAGTTTCTATTAAAGCTTGTTGGTGAGCTTGAACAGTTAAGAGATATGTGCAACAGTGATCAGGTACTAAGCGTCCGTGAAGGTCTTCTGAATTTTCTTCTTAGCTCTGTGGGTGCTATTCAAACTCTTTTCTCAAGGGAAGTAGAAGATAGTACAACAGATTGGAACCTAATTTCCATGAATAACGTTAGAGCAAGTCAAGAGGCTGTTGAAAAATTATTAACCAACCTTCAGCAAATATCGAACGAAGAAGTAGAGAACCCAGTTTTACATGTTGCGAAACTTCTTGATAAGAGAATAGCGGCTAATAAGGAAGATGAAATGTCTGATCACCAAGGAGCTCTTGAACTCCTGAAAAAGTTTGTTTCACAGGTAAGTGATACAGCGGATGCTGTCTCTCACCTTAATCTTCCAAAGTTGGTGCTCAACCCTCTTGTTCATTTTATGAATACTGGGAAGTACCCTAAAGAGATACAAGAGGTAAAAGAGCCGGTGATTCAAACAAGCCTTGCTGATACTGTCAAAAACTATTTAGATGCTGGCTCAGTTTCATCAGGATCGGTTCTCGACTTCTGGAAACACACAGAGGGAAAGTTTCTGGCTTTAGCAAAGGTTGCAAAACTAGTCTATAGTGTACCGATAAGCACTTTTACGATCAAAGACGAACTTATTCCGTCAGAAAATGTCACTTCCTTCAGTGATAGCATTGATTCCACTTCCTTTCTACGCTTGCATTTAAAGACATGGACAAATGAGTTGAGGTAGTTTGAAGATTCTTAGTTCTTCGATGCGATGTTTTAGTGAATATAGGAGTTTTCTTCTGTGCATATATGGATCAAAATAGACCTGGGCAGAGTTCAAATACATGCATCAGTTTTTTGTCTTGTCGTGATGGTGTTGGATTTAGCGCTACTTTCACATTATTCCTTGTTGATGCGTATAGGTTTGGGTATATTAATGAGTTTAATTGGGGGGATAACAGGCGGCTTATAAGGCTTTCTGTTTCAGGATTCAGCGATTCCTTAAGATGGCAGTGTGCTAACAATGTTGTTGCATAGAAATTACTCTCTATTTAAATTCAGACTTGATAAAGTAATTCCAGAGCCAAGGCTGCGTTTTCTGTTCTTTCTTTCTAATTTAACCGATTATTGATTTACAAGCTTGTTGAAGCCAGCTTTTGATCTGATTGACAGAAAATTTTGCAACCCGATCGGAAACTGAGTTTTTCCTTACTTGTTTCATTAAAAAATTTCTTAGAGGTAACTTTGTTTTTATTTAGTTAATTGAGTGCAAGACACCATAATAAAATGTGACGGCTTATATTCCTGGCAATGGTGAAAGAGGTTCTAAAGGATCAAGTCAACTAGGCGAGTTCATCACACGACGAAAGCAGCAGTAAAATAGTAATATGTACCCTACCTGGAGCGCACGGTTTACCACGATGAACTTTACATTTTTCTTGATAAAAACGAAAATGCAGAGGAAGTGCTCAATATAAACAATAAAAACAAAGTTTGGTCATAAACATAAATTCGCGAGTTCAACTGGCTCAAGAGCAAACTATGTTGCTGCGAGAGTGTCACTATTGCTTTGTGACTACAAAAGCGCGAAACCTACGCATTATTCACTTTATGCTACATTTCAAAATTCCCGGGACAGAAAAATGTACACTAGGTATTATATCTTTCAATTCTGTGTTTATGGTGCAGCAGTGCCACAAATGTCTTATACTGTTTTAAGCAAATTAACTGAGCATAATATCAGGAACTATGGGAAAATACAAGTTAAATCTGAAAATTGTTACTATCAGCAAATATGTCTGTAGTCCTTTCGGAGCTTGATTTGAGAACAATGGTTTCATTAGCAAACCTAGTTTAAGAGTTTACCCAAGTTCTAGTGAAATACTCGATTATCACTAAGTTATCCAGTGATAATTATCCTTTCTAAACAACGTGGGCAAGTATGGAAATCTAATTATCATCGTCATGACAGCTCTGGCTTACTAGTGTGAACATTCAACGGGATCCCCGCGCAACATATCTGCAATAGGATAAACTGAGACTAAGACCAAAAACCTTTTATTTCAACTATCTATTGTGAGCATAAGAAACTAAGTTTCACTGTATTTTTCCTAATGAATAAATAAATACGTTCCAATTCTGCTGGTCCGAACTATACAGAAAATCTGCTGATGAGTACTCTCATAAAAGAAATTTTCTTATCTGTGTCAATTACATGAACACCACAAGAGAGCTTGCAAGGCAATTTCTAGAATGTCTTGGAATAATAACGGCGATATAAGTGCTAGTGTTGTGAAGTAAGACATACGGTGCATCGTAACTCTTTGGGAAATCCGCTAATTTATCTCTAGGCCCATGCCTCTAATTACAATACAAAAGGGAGTGCGCCAGAAACACCTTTGATAACGAGTTTCAGTTACAATTTCAAAATTTTTTCTAAATGTCATATTTCATGAATTACTTGAAGATCTTCCCTAAAACAAAAGTAAGAACAACCATGCCAAGTTCCTTTCTTCATCAGATCTAGAGATTGCGTTTAAGAGTCCCATGATGTTTTATACTACTTGTGAAGACATTTCAAGAAACTCAGAGGAGAGGGGAGATTTTAACGTTAGGGCCACATGTTATTCATTGTGCCCTTGGCAGCTAATGGATGATGTTATCAGTTTCTGGCTCAAACAAGAGTACTCAAGAAAAGTAAATTCCTTAGTTTTCGTACCTATAGTAAATGGTGTACTGTTTTTCATGAGATCAGAATCTGGTTTTGGCTTAGAGGTTGCTCCGTAGTTTTTCAACTACTCCCTTGCTGATAAACACTAGATTAACTTTAATTAGTAAAATTTCCTGAGCGACAAATATGTCGAGGTGTTGGATTAAGCTTTAAAAACTTTTATGGGTTGGTATGATGTTTTCGATTGGGCTGCCCTGTTATAATGGCTCTCTAGCTTAAAACATGATTCAATTTATGTGTTTTAGGCAGCTCAAATTAGTCCCTTTAGCTTATTAGCTACAGGTCAACGCTTTGTTTTATAATATATCAACTGTATTAGGGTTATATATCGCCTACAAATATTCATATGTTAATCTTTTTGCACCTTTAAATAAGATTCATAGTTGTACTGATGTTTACCTAGGAGGATCTCCAATTTCGGAGTCAAACATCTAAAAGTGTTGTTGTTGGAAAAGGTAGCTTAATAGCTAGCTGATACTCAAGAATAGCTGTAGTTACTATAACTACTTAACCACTTATTTTTATCATACATTTAAAGCATCGCATATTAACAGGGTACTCGAGTAGCCTCTCATACCGTAGCCATAAATTCTAAATTTAAAGAAAAATTCTTAAGCTTTTCTCTGTATTCCTATTGTTTTAGGCTGAAGCCACATGAAATTAGCTCCTTTTCCTGGGGCCTGACACTGTATAACAGAAACAAATCGTTTTCCCACTGTCTTATCCCCCGTTACATCTTAGTAGAAGAACTTCTTGTGTAACAAAGTTTATTTAGAAACATCATTTTCTATCGCATTCAAAGAAATTCTCACTCATATGTTAGTTTTTTTTGATGAAATATTTGGTGAACAAAGACGCACATGCGAGTGCCTAAGCTAGTTTTACCGTAGAGATTCTGCATTAATAGCAGGGCACGGTTGAGACATCTAACTAAGCTTCAAAGCAGAGCAAAACTGAAATTTTCCACTAAGAAGAAACATACATGTGTGCAAGAGAAGCATTGTTAGTGTTTATTTGTAGAACTTATTAGATCCATGTCGGTCTTATAGTAATCTTGCCTGGAAAAGCTAATTCATGGTTCTATAGGCTTCAAACTTCAACAAACTTATTCACAGCAGTCTTGGATATATTTGATAGAGTCTGTAAGTACATACTTGTAAAGCCTCCCTGTGCCTAAAGCTGTTAGAGGTAGGAAGCTAGTTGCAACACTTCTCTACTCTTATACCAAGCTAAAGTTATGTGTAATTAAGGTCAGTAGAAGTTGTAATTGATTTTCTCCGAGATGGTTATGATATCTTAGTATAATCAAGTTGTTACCGATGATGGTATTACAAGCTATTCCCATATCTGTAGTAGAGTAATTCACCATAAATGTTTTCCTTCTAATCCATATACCAACCTATCATTATATTAACTTGTAATAACAGTTAAAAACAGTATTTGGAATTATCCCTATAGAAGTCAACACTTGTTGAATTTAGAAAGAAGATGAAAAATTGAGGCTTCTCAGAGTCTATATACATCTGGGTAGTTACACAGGACCAGAATATTTCTGGGTAGCATCAAAGGCTTATGAAGATAATTATGAAAAAGGACCTTGGAATGATCAGAGATGCTTATTTACTAAAGTAAGTGGATTTCGGCTTAACTTTCTGCGCATAAGAGCATTTCTTACTTGCTGTTCTTTTATTTAGGTTCATTTCAGGTCAACGTGACTTAAGTGTTGTATTCCACAATAGATTTAGCTACGTACGTAGCGGCGTGCTAAGAAGCAATGGACAATAATAGAGGACATACAAAGTTGGAAACTGTGTTGGCATTAGTATCAAGCAGCTAAAGTTTAACAATATTTTATGTAGACGTGATTGGAAACCCTGGTTGCAGATGATCACCTTTTCGAGTTTAATAGGGGCACAACTTTCGCTAGAGCCATTTTTGACCTTGTAAAAATATTATCCATAAAATTAGAGTTCTGAAACTGTTTTTCTAAGCAGATGATGTCTTAGACAGCTACAGGATACTAGAAAGCAGCCTAGTACTCTTTCCATTACGGCACCAAAATCTATGCAATGGGTTATTCGGTGTCAGCTCAATATATACTGAAATATGTAAATATTAGTTTGATCAAAGAAAAAGATAAGATCCCCCTTGATATATTATTGCCGTGGTATAGTCAACCCGCTAGAAAAGAGAAATTAAAGTACAAGTGAGTTTAGACATGTCATGCTTCCTAAGCATGGCTCATCCCACTTCTCGGCATCCTGTTGATTGGAATTGAGTTATCGCTTTGTGGGCTTGAAAAAAATAAACGTAGAAGAAATAGCCTGTTTCTTGCGAGGGGTAATTTCTTCCAAAAAAAGAGTTTTATCACTATAGCTTAATAGTGAGTTATCTGCTTGTTAATTTTTTCTACATGGCTGTCAACAGCCTACTATAAAACAAAGACAATCTTATCTCTCTCCATTTGACTCTGTTCTGCTTTGACGAATACCCAGTTCGAGTACCAACTCTATAGAACCTATAGTGCAAGTAGAACTTTCAATGTTACAATTTTTCATATAGTATTTGTATCAATTCTCTTCCCCTTTTAAAGCTTATATGACAGAAATCAATATCAAAAGACGCATCATTTACCCATGTGATATATAAAAATACTCAATGAATTTTGCTATAATAATATTAAACGTCACATAAGAATCCCTCATACGTAGACGGATTTGAAATAGATTCAAACCTCTAGACGGAGGGCTTAAATAATAGAAACCACAAAAAGCAGGCTGCAAGCGAACCAAATTTCGTACAGGCTAATATTAATCTTTAGAAAAAAGGAGATAAACACCGAAGATGGACGCAGAACAAGCTTATGAGGATTTCTCAGAAATAGCTAACCACCCAGGTGACGCAAAGCTACTATATTGGTTCCTTGCATATTCAATTACAAAAATCGTGTGCAAGATAGCTTGGGGACCGACAAGCTGGGATGTTCTTTCACTGGCGCATAATATAGTGTCGGTTCTTCTTGGATTCTACGATCTCAGCAATTGGCAGCTTCCTTCCGAAGACACTTGTCACAGCGTGAACTCAAGACACTCGCTAGCTATAATTATCCAACTAGTGCATTGCGTCTCTGATTTCGTAGTCTTTCTACCAGAAATGGTAGACCAACCCGTGTTTATATGGCATCACGGAATTCTTGTATTTACTAGCCTCGTATTCCCATACTGTCCCGGTTGTTATTACGTCACATTAGCCTATACTTTGGCGGAAATTGGTAGTGCTAGTATTGCTATAGATGCAGAGTGGAGGAAATTAGGAAAACGTAGTAGAGGCTTCAAGAGGCTAGTTGTTTTTGGTGCTACTAGGGTTATCAACCTGTTTTTTTTATTCAAACTCTATCAGGTTACACCAAGTAAGGTGTATTTTACCTTGACCACTGCAACAGGGAACGACCCACTGTCAGAAAAAAAAGTTTTCACAGTTAACTTCCCAATCTGTATGATTACGAGTGTTGGTGGAAGTGCACTAATCCTAATGGTTAACGGAGTTACATGGTGGAGAATGTATAGGGTTTATATGAAGAATAGAGAAAAGAGAATTAAGTTGATGGAGGTTTTGAAGAAAGCTTGTTAAACAGGGAGTTTTAGTTAATTTGCGCTTTGTGTGTAACATTTTCTTGCTTACAGCTTAAGTAGTTTTGCTTTGACCACGTCTTCGACAAACCCTTTGATTTCTTGCTGTAGCACTTCAGGAGACGACTTTCCATTGATCTCAGAGTAGTACTTCAATTTAGGTTCCGTTCCGCTCATTCTAAGCGTTAAATCTACTTCAAACTCGTCCTTTTTAAAAACAAAAGATATCATGTTACTTGAACTACTAACTGGAAGTTCAGGTAGTTTATTTTCAGTCGACGAATCGAATCCAGGAGCGAGTAAATCTCTAACTTTTCTAACTTGCCAGTCCCCAACTTGAGAAATATATCTGCCTTCAAAAAAGCTTCCCTTTCTCAAATTATCAAAAATCTGCTTATTAACTAAAGAATCGTAACTGAATATATATCCATTTTCAGAAACGAAATACCCATATTTTTCATATATCTCTTCCAACATTTGACTACAAGTTGTTAATTTTTCCATATATATATAACTAGCAAGCTGTGCAAAAACAGCGGCAGCAACAACACCATCCTTGTCTTTAACAAGATCCCCGACACAAAATCCGATCGCTTCCTCATAACTAAAAAGAACTTGTTTTCCTGCAGCTTCAAAATCTGCGCACTTGTTACCAATCCACTTGAAACCAGTTAATGTCTCCCCATAAGTAAGACCTTCAACTTCAGCAACACGTTTCATCAATTTTGAGGAAACAGTTGAGGTAACGACCGCTAGATTTTCCATACTGCTTAAATTTCCTGTTGTTTGCACTCGGTGGAGCTGCCACCATAAAAGAAGGGCAGCTATTTCATTTCCGGTAAAGATCCTCCATTCGTTGTCCAGTTCAGCAACAGCAAGACGATCTGCATCAGGATCGTTCGCCAGCACTATTTTACAATTGTTTCTCTCCGCAGTTTCCATGGCAAGTTTCAATGCACCCTCACCCTCTTCTGGGTTAGGAAAGTCTACAGTGGGAAACATAGGATCTGCCATAACTTGCTCTGCAGTAAAATTTACTCTATCTCGTGTTTTTTTTCTAGTATAAGTAGACGGAAGGTATGAGAAATACTTGGACGCATAATCTTCAATCTCTGTTTGGAAACCAAAATTTTCTAGCATGGAACTAGTAAATGGCAGTCCAACGCCATGCATTGCAGTGTATACAAAGTTAACATTGTTTTCATCAGTACTTATTTCTGTAAGACATCTTTCTGCGGCAACTTTCATATAAACTTCAAAGACCTGTGCAAAACTATATTCTAATAAATCTGGATATTCAGATCTTAAGTTGTCTAACGAGAGCCCCGAATGTTTTACCCAAGGTTTTTGCGACTCATCTATCTTCTTCGCAATGTTTTTATCAACCGGAGAGATAATTTGACAAGCATTATTCCAATACACTTTGAATCCATTGTCTTTCCTTGGATTATGGGAAGCTGTCACCATGACCCCACAGAGCGATTTAAAGTGCTGAACGCCGAACGGAACTAAAGGGGTAGCTGCAAGATGTTCATAAATATAGACTTTTACACCTTTCAAGAGAAACACTTCCGCAGTATACACGGCAAAGCGTTTGGAGCTCAAGTTGAACCCATCCGTTTCCTTGGCGACTGCTCGGTGATCGTACCCAACTACAATTCCCTGTTCCTTGAGTTTATCTTCCCCAAATTCATCACAAAGAGCTAGATAGAGTCCTTGAGCTGTTTGTATAATTAAGAGATCATTCATGCAACTCGGCCCTGGGCCCATCTCTGCTCTAAGTCCAGCTGTCCCAAAAGGAACTCGATCTCCAAAGTATTTCTTTAACTTGTCAAGCTGTGCTGCATCGTTTGAAGATAGAATATCTTGTAAGTATTTTTTCGTGGAAATATTTGGGTCATCTTCTATCCATTGTTTTGCCTGATCTACTAAATCTGTAGTCATTTTATATCCTTTAGATGTTCAGCACGTTCAGAAGCGGTGGTTTGAAATAGCCTTTGAATTTAGTAATCCAATATTGAGTTTGGAGTAATACACAACTCTCAATGTTAGTTCTTCCTCTTACAATCAAAGAAAAAATAATATCTTGTCACAATTTGATAGAGCTTCAGTCGCGCCTAGAGAGATTATTTAACTTTTAAAGGGTATTTAGTAGTCATCAGTACGCTTTATCAAGAATAAAAACTTTCTTTCTCTAGGATTAATTGTTCTATTCCTCTGAACACCCATTATATGTTTGCCTCCTTTCAGCACGGCAGGAACTGTTTCGCAATATCTAAGATGATTACACAGAGGTTAAATCATATTCAGTAGAGAAAAAAATCTAACATATACGAAATTGAATGTTTCCATATTAACCTTTTTTCCATTGTGTTGAACTTGCCATCAAATGACTTGAATTACATAAGTAAATATCTAAATAAGTGGCGAATTAACTAAGACTTTCACGATTATTTCATAGTTTCTTGCCTAAATTAACACGCAACAAGTTTATCCCTATGTGCGGTAGGACTAAGCTCTTAAAGGTTTGATTTATTTGCTTTGAAAATATTGAAAACTGATTTTATGCTAGCCTTTAGAAACCAAAATCATGAAGCAACGCTCAATGCACAATGAAATGGAAATATATTATTTACATCTATGGCCTCTTAATGTTTAGTAGTTGATAGAAAAAAGTCTTAACAGAATGCCATGGTAACACGCTTAGCCAAGCTTTTTTCTTCTTCTATGACTCTTGAGAGAAACATGATCTAACTTTGCGAGGCTAATGATAACTAAGAAGTAATCAAAGAAGTGTGCTGATTATAGGTAAATCTTATATCCTCTTGTATCAGGATGATTCCAACTCAAAATCTCTGCAACTTAGAATCTAAAGTAATTCAAAAACCTTTAGTTGTGTCACATCATCATTTTGTCAAATGTATGTACCTTTCCTGCCACGTTTAGCTTCAAAACACTCAGCGTAGAAACTGACCCCTGAAACTAACCACATAGTGTAAATCTAATAAAGGTGTCAGGAAAACTTCGTTTTATCCAGGTGAAACCTATAGATTAAAATAATGACATGGATGTATAAACACATCAGGACTATAGAAAGAAATATCAGCTCAACATTTCATACATGTCTTACAATTAGGTTAGCAATGGAAGCATTGCAATTACCAGATATTCTTAAGAACTTTCAAGTACATTTGCTATAATGAATGAGGTCTTGAAAGAGTGGGGCTGGGAACAATAACAGAAAAACAAGTTATTTCAATGCTTTTTATTTCGCTCAGATCAATCCCGACAGAGATTATTCCGCATTATCTTCGGAAATACTCATAGCATTTAATATGAAGACTAGCAACAACTGCAAGAACCGGTGATATTGGAATAAAAGCTGCAACTATTCAAATCTTAACTGTTATAATATATCAATTCGTTATCATTTCCTGAACTCGCTCATGCATTATGAGTCAATTTGGTACTTTGTTACCTTTGGATTATTTGCTTTCTTTTATTTTAACCTTACTAGACATGAACTTCTAATTTTTATGTTTAATTACTGCCAGATTCAAGCATTCCTGATGGTATAGCTTAAAGACTTAGCAAAATTGATGTTCCTCTTTAAGTTATTTATTGCTTCGTATTCTTGTCTTTTATATGGAGATGGTGCTAATATACTTAGCACTTTAATTCAAATTTCCTTTAAATATGTGCTTGTTAAATATAGTGATTTGCTAATATTCTTGAAGCTCGCTAGTATGTCTCCATTATCCGATGGTATATAGCACTGTTTAGTTGTAAAGCAGTTTATGCTTTACTATCTAAAACATGTTGGATAAGAGATTTTCCAAGTAAACTATATTTTCGACCATTTTTTATTGCAGTATTTTGAGTATAGATTCACTTTTTTTTATTTCATGAATCTTCTGAAAATTTGTATTTGTCTCAGATAAAAATAAGAAATATCTTGCTGTGGAGCTCGACTAGTTGTGGCATTTATAATAAGAAAAGTTTAAGCCAAAACAATCATTAATGGATGATCCGGTCCTAAGTTAAACATTCTTGCTTACTCTTCACCAATAATTCATTTATTATTATTTGTATCGAGGTGTATAACTATTCGGTAATTACTAACATCTGGTAAAGTTTTTATAAAGACGCCTTATTCTTGGGTATGCAATAAGGGAAACCTTAGTTCAGTTCAGTTACACTTTTTCACAAGTTCTTAATTCTTAATTCACACACAACGGTTCGTATCTTCCTAGATTGCTTTTACGTCCCTAATTTTACACAATATGACATTACTCCAATATATCTCAAATATTAAAGTACTCACAGGAATGAGCACTTTGCTAATCCCGAGTCACTATTTCAGTTCAGCTCAAATATACCAATTTATACACAACATAACGTGCAATTTCAATGTTTAGCTGTTTCTTAGTCATAGTGTCGTAGAATGAGCTACTAAAACTCGAACTTTACTTTCATTTCAGATGAATTCCCCTAGGGTAACTATTTTGATATACTTTTATAATTAGATAACACTTAGCTGATCTCAACTTGTTTTTTTCCCCTTTCAATACTGAAATAGCCACATATTTACAAAATATATTTCCTGATTGATAGGAGTCTTGTCGGATGATTAGCATAGGCTATTGTCTTGCCTCATAGTGAGATCGATATCTATGGCTGTGCCTTCACATTCACTTAGTTAACCCAGATCGGTCCTAATCTCATACATTTCCTTCATTGTTGTAAAAACTCATAGATTTTTGTTGTGCATTCAAAGAATCCTATCACGTGCTGCACTTTGTTTCTGTTTTATATGCAAACTAGAACTTATTAAGTTCTTGTTATATAATACGTCTTCCTTAATATGCTTTTTGCTCATATTTTCTGATAGCGCTCGTGTTTTTCAACTTCTTGATCATCTTATTTTTATCTAGTTCATTTGCCTTTATCATTTATTGGAGCATCGATTCAACTTCAGATTCGACCTAATAGATTTTTTTGGATCTGCTTCAAGCAGATTAATACATTCACGATTGTCTTTAAATTGGAGTAAAAGATTTCTCTGTTCAAACTACACATTTTTAGAAATATCTTAAGAATTACAAATATTAACGTTTAAGCCAGTAGGTCTGCCTCATTTGCTACTGCCTGTCCAAGTCTAAAAATTGGCTTAGCTGATAACTAGTTATAAATCAAGTTTTTTTTGCTGAAAATGTAACAACCTAAGATATAGAGAGGGAAAAGGTTTGTTCCTACAGAGGCATTTAAAGGCATCAGAGACCCGACACTGGATAGTGTGTCTTTGCGTAAACTGTTAAATTACTATAACAAACATTATATTTAATCGTTATTTGTTTATAATTAACAAACCCATGTCTTTATCTCTGTTTCAAAGAATGCTTCACTGTTTGAGAACTCGGTAAAAGGTGTTCCTTCTTGATACAAATAGTTTATTTATCCTAGAAGAAATTCTTTTAATTGGTACCGTATTCTGGGTCTAATATTTACTTAATAAAATCATTATTTACCATTATTATATCAATATCAATTTTTGCAATCCTTTCTCTACCTTATAAGAAATTGAAGTCTATTTTTGTAGTTAAAAAATCTGAATTTATATCTTTTATAGATGTATATCTTATGGAGTTAGACACAATTTCCAGTTTGGTGGTTTTGCATTTATTCAAAATCTGCCAAATACCGATTTCTTAATAAGGTTAAATTAATGATTTTCTTTGCGAAAAATATTAGGGGGTAAATAAAACGGTTACATTGTAGAAGATCTTGGTTTTTACTCAAGTTAGAATATCCTTTTCCTGAGCTCTTATCCTCTCTTCATGAAACTCTCTGAATAGTTGGGAGATATTCCTAGCCATTAGTATGTCTTGGTCGATGACTTTGCCTTGGTTTTGTTTTTCTTGCTTGTGTTCCTCTTTTGTTCCAGTAACATTTACAGATAATCATTTCCAGGCTCCTCTAGATTGCTCTGATGTTCATCCAGCTATCATGCAAGGTCTATCGAGATTTTGATAATTGGATTATCTAGTCGCTGCTGTAAACCAGACCCCTTATATTTTGGTAACCATAAAACCCCAACTGGTTTGGATAAACTATTAATATTATTCAGTTCCCCATACAAGGATGCCTTTCCATTGAAATGTGAGACTAAGAGCGAGGAGTATCTATTTTCGTTGAATATTGTCTTCTCTTTTTTATAAGATGGCCAATATGGTGAATTTATCAACACTACTAAAAGGTTTTTCTATGTTCTTAACTCACGCAATTCCCCAACATGGATTAATTGGCTGTAGTATACCCATGATTTTCTACCCATTTCATATAACTACAATATGGTAAAAATAGGGTGCTCTTGAAAAAGAAATATTGGCCTTCTTGAAATGAAATAAATTGGTATTAAGTAATTTTATGAACATAGAGCAGGAGATGACCATATCCTTAGACCTACAAGTGTTTAACGCATTCAAGTTTGTTAAAAGTAATGTTGCTTGTAGAATCAGAGCTCTCTTGGACACATTGTGAAGTGATTTCTAGAGGCAGGAGAATTTTTTTGGTCACTCCTTGAGTTTAATATCATCGATTAAAAACAAGTTCTATTTTGCTTAGCAAGAAATCATATATCCCCCACAACTTAGTTATGGATAGAGGGTCTATCTACTGAGTTCTCTCAATTATATCTTTATGTTTCCCTAGATCTCAAATCAATATTACAGGAGTGATACTGTAACAGTTACCCCGTCTTAAAGGCCTTAGTTTCGTGTTATTAGGTAATAGCCATATATCTTTCTCATATTACTTTGTGGAAGGTAAGCAGTTTATAAATTTACAATGTTTCTCCATTGGAGTCCATGAGCTAGAAAAGAATAGCTTAATCTCAAAAGTACCAAATTTAAATATGACACCATACAAAATCAATTCTTAATAATTAACAAGACTAAAGTATAGTCAAGATGGTGGTGCTTATAATAATCGTCATATCACAGCAGTTGAAAAATATATAAATCATGAAATAACCATGAAATAATTCTCCTTTATTTAACATTTCCTGTATTTACAAGTTTTAGTACTTCCTAGTATCAACTTTCAAGTGGATTGAGCCCATAACCAAAAAAAAATGGGAATGACCAAAAATCTTTGATATTGTTCTCCAACTAAATTTGCTTATTTTATCTTTTATTTTGCTGCTTAAGTTATTTAACGATGAAAGAACCAAAACAACAGCGAACTTTAAAGGAAAGGAAGGTTTATTTGAAGTGATTAAGTTTGGTTAGTTCTAGGGCTTTTAATATCTAGATGTAATACGTATAAACTCCATTTTTTCTTCAAAAAAATCAACGCCTATTCTAGAAATAATTCCGATGGAAAACCAAGAGACGCTACTAGATTCTATTTGCTTTGTCGGATTCTAATAGGAAAAGTTTAAGCTATAGGAGTAATTCTGTGAACTCGATTTTGAAATTTCTTAGATTTATTGTCCTCTCCCTGTTTAACTATTATTATTTATCTTTCCTAGAAAACTTAAGCACATTATTTTTCTCAGTTAATACCCAACGTTGTAGCACAGAAGCTGTATAGAGCATATTGTGCCGATATTATTGCTACTTTGCCTATCTTTTGTGGTCAAGCATGAATTTAAAATTAGCAATTAAATATTCAGCGAGTCAAATATTAAGAATGTCATAGTTCTTATTTAAATGCCTTTATAAGGACAAACGATATGCAAGCAGTTTGTTTGTGGCATTAACTGCATCGATCCACTATAGTCAACCGGAATACCCAAGAAAAAGGAACATAACATTCTAAACTAACGTGGGCTTTATTGAAAAGCAGTGAAAATGAACGAGCATTTAAATTCATGGCGTAAAGGTGCATGTTTCGTTACCAACACCATTGCTTTTACTGCCAAGCTCTGTGAAAAACATGGTCCAGCACGGGCTCGAACCGTGGACCTTGGTGTTATTAGCACCACGCTCTGACCAACTGAGCTACAAGACCTTCTCATGTGAGATTGGCCATTAGGAAAATAGGTTTTTTGTCGTCCACAGCTCTTTCTTATCAAATGAGCAAAGTATCGTTTTCAACAGTTTCTGAAGTTTTTGCTTCATTGAAAGTAAACCAAGCTCGCGCAGTGTTAAATCACAGTCGCAACGAATCTGAAAAAGTAAAATCTGAATTGAAAGACTTAGTGACGAATCGTCTGAACGACCTTCTTTCTTTTTCTTCAACCGTTCTTGCCTTTGATAAGTCCTTAAGAGAATTCGACAACTTGTGTGAAAAACTTCAGACCGAGTTAACAACTGAACCTAAATTAAGTTCTCCTGAAACACATGAAATTGTTACAGGCACTGTTGTCGATTTTACAAGTATTATATATTGCTTATTCGAAATAGATCAACAACTAAGTGAAAGTAATCTTCAGAAGTTTTCATCTGCTTTAGACAATTTTTTGCGCTCACAAACAAATCAACTCCAAAAAGAGGAAAATATAGATATAAATATTTCAACTATAAATAATCTACTGAAACAGTTTTCTGCTCGTCAAATATCAAAGAATAAACTGACTAATGAAGAAGTTGAAATAATTGGAGCCAAACATGCGCTAAAACAGGAAATACCGTTTTTCTTGCTTAGCAAAGTTAGAAAAGAAAATATTCTTCCATCATTGCAAATAACTAAGTTTATCATAAAGATTTTTTCTTTGTGTTCTTATGATGGTAAAGGAGAGTTTCTATTGTTACTGAAGGAAATTGTGAAGAGCAGTTTTACACGTTCCCTTTCTCCTGAAATTCTTGTTGACTATGTAACAATATTAGAAAACTATTTTCCTAAAATATCAAGATCTGAACTAACTGACTTGAAAAACGTGATATACCCCGACATTTCAGCACATATCTCCATGGTTATTAACCTGTCGAATCTACGGTCTCTCGAGGGAAAAATGCAGGATGAAACCGAGCATGTCTTTAAAGAGCTCTTTTTGTTTGATCTGTTTTTTGAAGAGGCTTTCATTAAGCGGAAGCAGCAAATAATTCAAAAATTTTTAAATAAATTCTTTAATAACCTGCTGAGTTCTGTTCGTAAAGCTGTCATATTGCCTGTTGAGGTTGACGAAGGAGTCTTCGACTCTTTGGAAAAATTTCCTGGAGACGTTTTTCAGCAAAGTTTTGTTGAATTTTTGGTTTCTTTTGCAAAATTTATAGAAGAATATTCTGAAGAGTCAGTTCTTGTACAGTTAAATCTTGTTTTTTTAACTAAAAGGAAAATACTAGCTTATAATTGGCCTAGTCAGTCATTTGTCAAAAATTTATTCAACACTGAGATGAAAGGAGTCTTGCTTAAAGTCGAAAAAAGAACACTTACTCACGTGGAAAGCTTAATGACGAATTATTTTGAGAACTATGTAAAACTGGGATTTTTTGGGTCAACTGTTTCAGCCAGCATTGAGACAAACGAAAAGGCCAATCCTGCTACTTTGCAGATACTGTTCGAGCTATCTCAAGTGTTAAAAATCTGTTCTCATAGTCTCAAACAAAAAACAGTTGAACTAGTGCAGAAAAGACTTTCCGAATCATCTGGACAGTGTGTAGCAGATGCTGAGCTTATCCATGAGTTTCTCGGGATGCACAGCGGTACGCAACCTGTTTCACCAACAAATGAATTGTGTTTGCTCAGCGCTTCTACCTTTGGATTCATGGGTTTACCTTCATCAGATCAACAAGAAAGCACCGATCAAATAGAATGGTTTGAAGAGATAGGTCCTCGTTTCGAAACAATTCCAGTATCTGTGCTAGAAAAAAGGGATAAAGAGAATGAGCACGTTGAACGCAAGGATGAAACAAAACGAGTTTTTGAAGGTTTTCTGGATCAGGCAACCTCTTTATTTAGGACCAATACAGGTTAATAGCAGACTTCATGCACGCAATGTGCCCCGTACTCTTCATAAACAGCTTTGCTCAAGCCCATGCCTTTGAAATTGTCCAGCGAAGCAACGATTGACCCTCCTAAGAAACAGGCGGACTCTAGATCAGGGGGTTGAAGCAGACTTTTAACATTTTTTATTTTCTTTTTAACCAGTTTCTCTAACCTCTGGACATTGCCTTTGAGTTTCATGTTTCCCCCAGTAACGTAGAAGTGATTGAACAAAATGGGTTTCAGGTCAACTGGAATTTCCTCAACTGAGTTTTTCAAAAGTGTTTGGAAACCTGGCTTTGTATCGTCAAGTATAGCTGGTCTATATTGCGCCTCTCCAGGGACAAATGCTTGCCAGCTTTTGATTTGAATATCCTCTCCATCTGGAAGCTTCACAGAATGTATTTTCTCAGTGTCTAAAGTGTTGAACACTTTTTTTGATGGACAAACTTCGCAAATTTTTTCCTTTAAATTATATGTATCACTTGTTGAGAGAGAGTGAGACAAAGAAAGTGAAGAGATTAGTGCCTCGTTTACATCATTTCCACCTAATGCAATCCTTTTAGTTACAGCTGGAACCGTGTGTCCCTCAAAAACAATAGAGGTTGCACTTACGTGGTCTCCCGAGCGTAGAACAAACGCACTCGTTAGTCCAACTGAATAAGTTTCAAGGATTGTTTTTTGCGAGAACCAAACAGAAGGAACATCAAACTTTTCAAACAAAACTTCTGAAATTTTTTCACGGTTCGAAAACGGATTTCCTGGATAGTCACAAAATAGTACTGGACTTGTGAAACTGTTATGATTTAATGTTTCAAATCCCTTCTTAGTAAAATGTTCAAATTCATCAAAATTTCTGACAACACCCTTTTCTATAAGAGGAGTTTCGAAGTCCCAACCTAATCTCCAGGCTACTTCTGGATCCTCATGTGTTTCTGCGTGACCAAAGTTTAAAGAATATCGCCCATAATCCAGAATCACTGCGTCATAATTTGTTCTCCCAACCATGTATGTTTCAGTGCAGTCTTCTTGGTGGACCCTTGCACTGTACTTTCTGAGTTTAAGATTCTACAATGAAATATAATTTCCTTAGTAAAGCAACATTGTCTTCCTCAGATTTGTCCATAAGACTGATAGTTTGTGGCTTACCCCAGACTGCAGTCAGTTCTAGAAAGAAAACAAGAATAAAGAGAATATGAGCAAAAATGCTTTCTTTAATTGAATAGCTTTGGCTTTAATTGCTCATTTTTATTTTGCTCAACGATACCTGAGTAGTGTAGTTAACACATGCTTCCAAGCACCAGGTACAACTTCTAGTGGGTCAAAGCGTACATATGTTTATTCGTCAATTTTATTCAATGTAAGATCGCATCTATATAGATTATGTGCTAAGTCATTGAATTACCCATTGGCCCTGGGTTTTCTTGTCGACGACATTTTTTTAATCGAGAAAAGTATGCATATATGTTTGGTAACCCAGAAATTTCTAATTAATTTTGAAAAAGTTAAGTGTGAGAAATATTTATTGTATTTTGTTATTATTAATATTGAATAATATAAAATATTAAAATCACTCTTTGTAAGACTATGAATTGAGGAATTTGGAAATAATAAGCTCTGTAGGAGCCTATTATTACTTCAGTTGAGTGGCTATTGTCCCGCCGCAGCAATAATCTTCATAAAAGGAAACCAGTATCTTAGGTATATGCTAGTTTAAGGCAATATGATTGAAAATAAATATTAGTGAAACAAATACTGAAGAGTTTCAAGGAAGGGTCTCAGACTATCTAAAAGCTTGAGCGAAAAATAATAGCTCTTGGCTCTGATAGAACTTTTACTCATTAAAGGGAGATGCCTGTTTTAAGAACTATTAGGTTACATTTCCAAATTTTTCAGATATGATCCATATAAGCGTATTTAAATACACAACAATTGACTATGATTTATAAGACTACATGTCTCTTTCACTCATGTGCTAATGGTTCAGAAAAACCATGGTATTCCGTTGTTCAATGAAGGCGGGTCATAACAAAAAGCTACTTGAAATCACTTTAAAAATAACTAATTTCTTGCATGTTTCCGAATATTCAAAGTATTTAGATTATCTATATCAAACAGCGTATTAAGATAACGCAGTTTCTACTTGTGATATATTTTCAAACATCACTAAATTTACTAGAACGATTTTGGATATCCGTCACCCGACGTTTTATATTATTTTTAGTTAAACTTCTTGAGATAAATGCAAAGCTCTTTCAGTACAAGATCCAGATTTAAGCAAGACTCTGATTGAGAAATTAAAAACTCTCATTATCATCCCAACTAAGGTTCGAAAAAATTCAATAATCTCATGGGTTTCGCGGGTTTATCAAACATTCAATGAAAGATTCTTTAGGAATTCAAAAAAAAACGAAAATTGTTATCAAAGAAGCAGGCCGTATATTGCAGAAAGAGCCGTACTTCTTATTCTAGATACAACCCATCTTCCTTCTATTTTTAGTTAGGAACTACAGAAAAGGAATAACTTTCTAAGTTATTATATACTTATGGATTTAACTCTCTTCTAGAATTTGGCGATGGTGTCGATACATTTTACTAGTAATCTTTAACAGCCAAGAATATTCTCACAAAAACACAGAGAGATTAAATACCTGATGACAGACTAAGAACTTCCCAGCTACTACTTAAAGTATCTGGTTGTTTTTCATTCTTTTTCAGTTCCTATAAAAACTTTTAGGGCTATCCTGAGCTTTCAACAAGGAGTCACGATATGTTCCTAGTTAAGTTACCCGGTCACAGAATCTGCCTACGCAGTAATTTATATTCTTATAAACTTGGATATTTATAACACCTTCAACTAAATTATTAATATCTGACACTCTAGAATTTACTGCTAAAATTTAAGCTTTTTAAGATTGTCTCCTGGTTTCATAGTGAAATAATTTCTGTTCAACAAGAATATATTTTCTTTAGTATATACAATCTATAGTAGACATTGCATTTATTTGAGCAACATCCTAGTCAATGGTTTCTTTACTCACAAAAGAGAAAATTAAACCGGATAAAACAAAATATTATAGATTCTTTAAACATTTTGTTTTAATGTTTCACGTAGTATTAATATATATAAATCCCGTGAGATCATTATAGATCCACATTGTTATCTATACTCGCTGAACTAAAACAAGAACTTACGTATGATAGAAATAATTAAGTGCAAACAATAATGTTAGTTATATTTCATGAAAATGAATTCAAATACAAGCAAAGATTCTATCGAGGATTCTTAAATATATATATATTATATACAGTGGGGGTTTGTATTGTATCAGATATGGTACCTATTATTTGTACAAAAGGCAACAAGATAAATTATATACATCGTTTTCCTGTTACTATATATCTAACCACTCCTGTAAGTTGCTCTAAGGTTCGAGAAAGCAATGTATTGTCTGATAAATTTCACCCAATTGTTTGAACTAATGTTTTGCTTTTTCTCTATCTACACTTGCCTGCCACTAGTTTTTCAGTGGGTGTTCGATCTTATTAAGAATATCTGGTTATTTCCTTCTTTGCTTTGAAGTATAGATATAATATAACTACATCATAGATAAGAAACTGAGGTAAAGTTGGAATTCATAGAAGCTTTTACATCCAAATTGGAGTTTGGATACTGAAAATGGATGGAAATCAAGAAACATATTTACTTTCAGGAAATAATAGAACAAAATACAATCTTCTCATTATATCCTTGATTGAACTATATTTTTTTTCAGTAAGAAAAAATATATCCAACACCGGGTTTTTAAATTTATAAAGCACCTAAACCACATGCATAAGACTTTGTGCTAGCCACGGAACCATAATTCCTGACTAGCACTTGGTTCTTAATATTGCTATAGGGCAATATGTCGGGTTATTTTCCAAAGGATATAGATAAGTGCATATTATGGCGCTCTACTTAACTACTTTCAATCTTTAGCTCTTTTCTCAAAGAAAAACCATTTATCACATGGAAAAAATTATGTGTCCTTAAATGTTTGAAATAATATTCCCCACCCAACTTGATGATTAGCGTTTTGATCTTGACTCAGCTTTAATTGTTAAGCCAAAATTTTATTTATTTGTTTCAATTACTAAGTTTAAAAGCTATATAGGCACTTTAAGATTGATTTTATAATGGCTACTATTAGTTTTCCCGGAATAGACGACACTGTATAATAAGGCTTAATATTGTAGCTCAATTTGGAAGCTTAAATTAACTAGTCGTTAGCTTGGAGCCTTGTATTGATTAAGTTCAGTCGGACCTGAAAAGCTAAGATTAGCCACTGAGGTTTCACTTACTATTTCCCACTTACCCTCCCGTATAATGCTATACTTAGAGGATACATCGCATTAAACTTTGGCAGTTCAACTACACTCTATACACAAACAATACCGTTTTTTTAAGATAGAATTATCTCTAAGATGGGGGAAATACATTCTTATATGAATTTATTTATATGGTCTCCAGGTGCACGTTGAGGAGAATTCTTATTGCTGGATTCGTTACGGTAAGAAAATCGAATTTAAAATTCACATACCTTGAAACTCCTACGACAACTTTAATCATTCCTCGTTGAAAGTAAATTGGAGGTACACTCGGATGTTTAAAGTCTTAGATACTTCAAAAAACCACCACCAAAATCTTTGTGAACACACAATTCACACTGCATACCGGGGCTCTAGCTTCAGCAACTCTTGTGTATTTTTGCATCCCACTTCTCATGTGCAAATCTAGGATGCTATTGTTCCTTCTACCACGAAGTCTGATAAATTTAAAAACCGAATATTGTAATGTAAAGGATTGGGTTTATACATTAGGAATGATGTGAAAATGGAGTAAAACCAATAATTTCAAGGGATTTCAAAATTTTCACCCTAATAAACCTCTTAAAAGAAAAATACAGAAACAAGGAATCTTTTCAACAAGACCTTAGACAAGATACTTGATTTTATTTAAGTTTGTGTGTTGATGGTTATTCCTGTGTTTATACTAGCATCATCGGCTATAAGAACTAGTGGTGCTACACATAGATATTAATCTCGACTTTGTAAATCTTGCCCGAATCATACACCTGCAACTTGTAGTATAGGTAGTCATAACTACAAGCTACTAATATTGGGAATTTTTTTTTGGCGGGGAATTGGCAATATGAAAGTGAAGGAGATTTATCCAAAATAGGCAGAACATGCTTTGTTTAACCAAGAGCATTAATGCAGCTGTTCCAAATTTTTATTATCTTGTTAACAGCAATAGAGTTTAATTGATGATCGGAAAGTACAGTAGCAGAAGTTACGGTGATATTATTAATTATCTAAATGTTTTCAACTTATGATCCATGTTAATGGAAGGGCGCGAATACTGTCCTTTTCCAAAGAAAGTCGAAAAAAGTAGGTATATATCTATCTAATTAAGTATTTATGCTACTAGATCGAGGTGTGGCCATTAAAATTGCTAAAAAACTTCTACCAGGAAAAGACAATTCTAACTTGTTTCTCCATACAATGAGGTTTGCTCATCCTCATTTCATGACTGAGATTAAGACCAGTTCATCAGGTGCATGAACTAACTACAATAAAAGTAAAACGTAAGAATGTATAGTGGAAGTGATTCTTTCTCAGGTCTTATGCTACAGTACCTTGAATTGGGCTTAAAGTGGCTTGGTCTACTCCCATCTGTTCTTTGTTAGTACTTTCTTCTGTTCTGTAAGGTGTCCTGACTCTTAGTTTCCCTCTGTATCCGTCCTCTCTAGTATCTAATAATAATCTCTTGTTGACAACCAAATTTTGATGTTATATTTCAACAGTAAAAACGATTTGGTACTAAATGATATAGTGACGAATGTAGCTACTAGAGTATCGGGTCTTTAGAGGCTGGGCTTTGGAAGACTGCTCTTATTGGCAGTAACAATAGAAGAACCCAAGGCCAGAAGGCCACAAAGTTCAAGATTTGAAAAAAGAGGAAATACAAATGACAAGCAAAAAAAGTGTGAAATCTGCCTGAATTTGGTGAAATGGATTTCCAACACGCGGAACAAATGAATTAGCCAGATGATTGGACCTTGTACAGAGGTACTACATCAGAAGCAATGTTCGAAGTACTTGACAAAGTAGTTGAAACCGATTTAGATGGAAAAAGGTTTCGTCTCACCGCTTTTCATAGTAACAGACACACATAATGTCTAAGTTTATTCTAAAGAATGCTACGTAGAAATGGTACAAGCACTGTTGCTTCTAAGATTTGTACATTTTGATTACACATTAAGTTTGATCTTGAACTTGAAAAATACATCTTTCCAGTCAAGTCTTTACGTCACCCAGGTCATGAATCAAAAATCAATGGAAAGGAAACAACGGCTTTCTCTGAAGAAAAACCACACAAAATGAATATGATTAGGTTTGTAGGAGTTGCTAACACACCCTTACCAGCCGTAGCATCTGCATTACATCGTGATATTCCATGGATCTACTTCAATAAAAGTTTACTTAAGCGTGAATCAAAAAGAGCTGGAGAAGAATGAAGAACCTCTGATGATATAGATATTTAAATTTTAAGGAAAACTGGACAAAAATATTTAAATAATGGTGAAAAGTTTAAATTCTCCAACTAGAATGAAACCGAAGGAAGACCCAGGGTGAGAGGAATAACCTTTCAAGAATACATATATACTAAACAAATTGATCTGTATTCGGAATCGAAACAGATCGGGACCACCCATGAAGTGTCTCCCTACATCGTTGTCGCTAGACTCCCCGTAGGTGTCAATTGCTTTCTTAAAACGGTGCATTTTTACTGCACGTCAATTCAAACGGAAAATCACTAAGAGGTTTTGAAAGGGCTAAAGGATCTTGCATTAGATTCAGCTAAGGTCATAATGTGTGTTGGATCAATGGCGTTGACGGAGGGAGCTAATTAACTATAGGCATCGCATGTACACTGCTTCAAGCATCTTTAATCATCGCTCGCGTCATTAGCAAAGGGGTTGAAGGGCTCGAATTTCAAGGACTTCTTCGATCGTGTTAACCAAGCCGTGAGCTATGACTTTTTGTTGGAACAAGATCTGGATGCCCATCTAGGTAACCTGCTGAAGGATTTTCCAGCGAGTTATCAGAAATCTTTTCTAAGAAACATATGAGAAAATAAGAAAGCATATGTTGGACATATGTTCTGAAACATCTCACGTTTGGGCATGTTTCCACGCAACGTATTAACAGGTTTCATTTCAAGATTACTGAACAATGTCAACTCTCATCGAAACAAGAAAGATGGAAAATTGATCAGCTGATACCAATCCATGAGATAAAGGTTTTTGAGTATATAAATTTCATGTTCAAAAAGTTGAAAAAACGAAATTCCGATAGTGAGGATATTTCAAAGGAGGTGGATAACATCATAACCAACGAAGTGAAAAAAATCAGTGGATGATACATAACCCTGTATCGGGGAAATCAATCCTAAATCGTTGATGAAACGGCTATTGAGGTTTCGCTGAATTTTCATTTGGTAATAAAGCGCATTGATGGTATTTATTTGCCTGAACGGACTTGTTCCACTTGGACCAACCTAAATATCACTTGTCGTCATTTTGCAAGAATCTGTATATAGTTCAAGATAGATTATGTAGATCAAGAGCATCTTCTAGCAAGATTTTGTTATTAAAACTATCCTGTTCTTGAAACAGAGTTGAAAGAACTTAGTCGGGTGGAAAATCACGAAGATGGAGCTCCAATTTTCAATGGCAATCTTCCAGGGTTCAAAAATTCTAATGGTGTCCAAAAACCAGGTGCAAGATTTTCAACACTCCAGACAGGTTGGAACCAACTATGTGACGAAGCTCAACATGGCACCGATGAGGGATGAAGAAAAGCCTATGCCACTGTCATAAGAAAGACACGCAACCTGAGACAGGACGCCGGTGGGAACTTTTCTGATGCGGGTATCTCCCTCTCTCAGCTTTCTTGTTCTAAAATATTTTCTTCAAGGAAGATGAAGATGCAAAGAAAAGGAAGCGCAGTTCGTAGTCAAAGTATACTAAATTTCACGAGTTAAATAGGTTTTCGAAAACTGCTGACGAACCATCCCATTTTTCTTACCCCTCCGTTTTCTCCTTGTAAAATTTCCTTATATGCTACTTACTTCACGGAACAAAATTATCCAAACAAACATCATCTGATTGAAGATTCTAAATTCCAAACCATATCTTCATATATAAAGAAACTTCTCGGTCCAAAGCATATCTTCTTCAAATGTACAAAGTCTTCAAAAAACGACAGGTTGATAGCAATCAGAATAAAACTATTCCATAAGTAAATATCATGTGCCTTCACTCATGGGATATTCTTAGCCTAAACATAAAAAGGAAAACAAGTTCTACATCATGAGTTCAAACGTGTTTAACTAGTAAGGAAATTTTGAACACTAGTTCTGAAAATTGTCTTGAAACGGCCATAAGCATTAGAAACACCCTGGGCCCTATGCTCACCACGAACCCTGAAATCAACTCTTAGCGAACCACTCCGTCTATGTTCCATGTATCTTTGCTCACAAACTTTCCTTATCTATCCTAAAACTACGAAGAAAAACAAGTTTTCCTCTGTAGCCTTCTTTTTCCTTATGGTTTTCAGATAAAGTATTTTGGGATCTTATTCCGGGTAATTTTAGCACCTAGTCTATCAATAAGAAAAATCTATATGTTTGCTCTTCAGCCTTGTTCCACTCAATCCTGCTCTCAGTTGAGATACACCTTCACCTTCATCCAAATGACAGTGGCTATAAATTTGATTTCTGAATGCAAAAATCATATTTCAATTAATTTTCTTATTTTTTCAACAACCAATAAACAGCTTTCTTAATTCCTAAGTGTCATACCTGGTGATCTCTCCCTCAGCCTAGAGGCACTTTCAACTGGATCCAAGTAACAGCAGATGTAAATTTCTCTTTTGTATGTTTGAAAACATGTTGATTGTTGCTAAAAATGAGTTTCCTTTTTCATTATAAACATGATCTTCTTTTTATTAATCAACTTGCAACGAACTATCATCTTCATCTGGATAATTCAGCTTCCTTCGTGATTTGTTGAATTAAGGTTTACTTCTTACTTGTTTTTGATTTATATTTTTGGATAACTACGCTGAACAATGAAACAACTCAATCAAACAGATTAGAGTGGCTCTTGGAAGGCTGCCCTCGATAAGTACAAATCCGCAAATGCATATAGAGGTGAAATGTAGACTTGTCGTAGTATCAACTATGTGAAATTATATTGAGATCTTGTTGCTCATTTGGATACTAGCTGAGTACTGTGCAAATAATTAATTCTAAGAGAATTTAGATAAAGTTTAGAACCAGTTTGGACTACAGGTGAAATATTGTTTTTAACGACATTGCTTAGCAAAGGTTCAATTCTATCTCGAAAGGTAAAAGTGAATGAAAAGCTTTTTTTGTCGCAGCCGTTGATCATGAAGACTATTCAGTTGTTGTTTGAAAACTTTTGTAATTAACATTGGTTTCAAGCTTCATGTTTCATGAGCTCACTCTAGTGTACCAAATTAACTTGTACCCTGCAAATTTCATACCTCACGTTAACCAACGCAAAGTTACCTCACACTAGCAAATACATGACGGATGACCTTTATATTTATCTCATCAAGTTGTAAGCCCGCTTCCTCTAAGCTTTGTGCTGGTTGGTCTGATTAATTTTTTCTTAAGCCTTCCATTATAGGTTATGAAGTTTTGAATTTCTGCTGAATAAGGCAAAATTAGCAACAAAGTATACCTTCTATTGCAGCAAAACCATATCTGATAAGTGGGCACCAACTTCACTGAATAATTCCTCTCCTTCATTCCTCATTATTAACTACTGTGTCCATAGTAATAGTCTCTTTAAATAAAAGAAACTAGTATAGAGAAAAGTCTCTTAATGCAAGAAAAACAATGTGTCCAATAAACCCAGGTACATGACATTTACACCAGCCAAAGCACCTGCTTCTTCACTGTATCTTCTCAGTCTGGTTTAAACTTATTCATGTATATCGAAACTCCAGCGCTTCATGTCATTTAAAAAAAATAAATCTCACTCATTGTTGGTTAATTTTATTAGCAGAATTATCCTATCTAAATCATTTTTAATAGCGTTTCTTAAAATACTTTGTTTGGTATTTTAAAAACTATCAATAATTATTCTCGGCAATGTAAGGCCGGCAGCAAGAATTGATGGGAAAGGATAATATAGTAAATATTTGTTTAATCTTTGAGGATTCATGTAGAAATGCAGATGTTGTTGTTTTTTCTTGAACATGCAAGCGATCTTTATAAATGAAGACAGAGCCAAAAACAAACAGCTTTATGAAGAAGTCATTAGTGCATTTACTCTAATTCTATAAATGAACTCTACCATAGTGCACAAAAGACTCGACTAAACGAAAAGCTACTCGCCTTTCTCCTCAAAGGATTTCCACATTTCGTCAACTGCTTCTTTTGTACCAAACATTTCAATCAGCCACTGCTCTCCCTCTGATTGACTTGGAAAAGATATTTTCTTTTTCGTTTCCTTATCTAAGACCACACTAATTCCTTTCCAAATGAATCTTAACGCGTAAGGAGCATTCAAAAATACTGTTTTCTCAACATGCTCCGGATACGTGATGGATCCAACACTCAAAACATTTTTCAAAGTCATTATTCCCTTGGGGGAACTAAACACAGAAGTGCTCAATCCTTCAAAGTCATAAATCTCAGTGATTCCCTTTCTACCACGTCCTTTTTCCTTTCTTCTTCCTGTTGGATGGTCATCATCAAACTCACCAAATTCAACCTGGTTCGAAGCCGTGATTAAGTGATTTCCTGTTTCCATGAAATGATAGTAGAACCTTTTAATTTCTACCTCCGAAAATTCTTCCACAAATTTTTTAGGTTGAATATCTCTCAACTTTGCAACTTGAAGCAGGCCGCGATGATTAGCTTCCTTTTCTTTAGTTTCGTCGTGAAAGCGTGTTAAAGCACTGAATCCGTAGAACTTAATTGGCCAAAAGTCTTGAATTTTGGAAAATAGCTCCTCCTCTTCCAAGTCTTTGCCTTTGCTTTGGTGATTTTCTGTAAGCGCGACACTTGAAAGTAAATCAGGTCCCAGCACGTCTACCCGCCCCTGCAACATTTTGCCCATCATCTCCTTGGATTTTTCCATTTTATGATCCCTAGCAATTAAAAATCTATCATAGAATCGTGTAGATCCACCATAATTTTTTTCAAACTTTTCTCTAAGAAAGCTAACCTCTTTTTCAGTGTTTGCTTCATTCACGTGACTTTCAAGCAGGCTGGTAAAGTGGTCCTTTAACTCATCGTGATGAGGTGTATGATTTGGTTGCTGTGCACCAGAATCAAAACTTTGAAGGTCAATATTATGCAAAGGAACAGCTGTGAGGGCAGCTTTAAGTTGTTCTAGTGTTCTAATCATGTCCTCCCTTTCACAAGTAAGTTGCTACTCTTATTTACTGCAGTTTGTTTCATAGTAATGCCATATTGAAATACAAAAATTATATTAGTGTGATTAACAGCAACAGAAGCACGAATGAGAAGTTGAGAAAGATATTGCTGTACGGGCATTATTGTAACTGAAGGCAAACGGAATCACTGAAATGAGAGAATAAAATAAGCTAAAAATTCGGATTGCAACGTTAGGTCAAGCCAACCATGCTAAAACAACTTTATCTGCAGCGTTTTCTTCATTGCAAGAAGGCAAATGGTGTGTCTTTCTTCCTAGGATAGATAAAAAGTCCTTGTGTGTGTTAAATCGTTAACGGCTAAGTGTTTTTATTGCAACCCGATAACTAAACGTATGTATTTCAAAATATGTTACAGAATATAGCAAAGGAACACGTCAGTCCAGTAGTGCATGGACATCCCCCTTTTTTTAGGAAGACTCTCTGCGATTCGGAGACAGATATGCAAGGTGCGTCTTCGGTTCCAGATCCAAACCAATAGCAGTCCACTGCGACCTGACGTTGTTACTTCTGCAAAATATATCAACTTTATTAGCGAAAGGATAAAGTTCATCGAGAATGTAATAGAATAATTCCGTCTTTGTAGAAGGAGGAGTAGTATAAGTTCTCAAAATAGAATTGAATTTTTGTTTTTCAACTTCGTTAAAAGTATCAGCATACTTTAAGTGAGGCGAGGATCTTCTTTCGAAAACCAAACATGTTTCCTGCGAGTGCTGGAGAAAGTGACCCAGACTCTTGAAAAGTTCACCGTGTTTAGTGTATTTGATCCAAGTGATGTAATCGATTAAATAGTATCGCTGTTCTGCAGCCCAATTCCAAACACAATGGTAACTATAATTAGTAACCCAAACATATAAATGGGAACCAAAAGGAAAGTGAGATAGAGAAAGTTTGATCTTTTGAAACTCCAATAATGATAACGTGGGATACTTCAACACAACACCACGAGTTGGGTTCTTGCTTCCAACAGACCATGAAGGATCCATAACAGCGACTTGAAAAATGCTGTTTTTAGATTTAGGTTTGTAAAATTGAAGGTCAAAAATATTCGTAATGTAGATTTGTTTGCAAGGAGGTTCAAAATAAACAGTTGCTTCACTTCCATCAATAAGAAAAATATTCCCTCCGATATATTTTAAAATAATTTTCTTTTGTGTTTCAACTTCGAGATAGACAAGTTTGACTGAATCGGAATGAAGAGAGATGACTAAGAAATTGTTGTAGTGTTTAAATCTAGTTTGTAAAGATTCAGAATCGATCTGTGAAATATCCTCCTCAAAAGGTAAAGTAAGGATAGAGTACAAAGAGCTAAGCGTGATCCATATTTCTTCGTTTAAAAATAGAAACATGTTCAAGTGATCCAATAATTCTTCGTTGTTAAAAATAGTTTCACGGACATCTTCATTGAAACTTTTAATAGAATCTTGTATTTCTTGAAGAGAATAAATATTGTGGTCAGCCAAAAAACGTTTAGCTTCTGGAAGTTCAAACTCTTGTAATAATAATTTTAGATGTCGTAAGTCATCCAATCGTCTGGAATAAGGAACAGCTATAGATGATCCATCAAATAGAGTAACTTCTTGTCGAAAGAGCTGTAATATATGTTCCTTTTCTAGAAGCGTATTAAAAGAACCAGGGATATTCTTATGAAAATGATTTATGCCAAAATGTTTAGATAAGAACCTTCTTGCATCTTCCAATTTGAATTTTAATCCATGGAATATTCCAATTGCCTGAAGATTTAAAAGTCTTTGGAGCTGCGTTGCCATCTGCTGTTTGCTCCTAAAAGGAAGAGCATTTGTTTTTAGGTAGTCCAAGTAACATCCACAACCATATTTAAGAACTAGAGCTTCTAAAACAAGTTTTTCCTCCGGGTACCAGCCTAAAGTGTTCCCCTCTGGAGATCTGTCAATATATCTAAGTTTGGTAAATTTAACTTGAATGCGCTGAATATTTATATTTCTTCTTCGATTTTGTTTTGTGTCGTATTTTTTCTTATCTATTTTTTGCATTAAAACTAATAAGTGAAGTCTTTTTCCTTGATTATGAACTTCTTCTTCAACATACTTCCTAACTAAAATAGGAATACTTGGTACATCAGCTCGAAATCTTGCCATGTATCTTCATTGGCGTCAAACCCCAACCATCTGGTCCTGATTTCGTAACGCGCTTTGATGTCCTGGGAGAAACGTATTCCAAGGAACTTTTCTACTTCTAGAGATTGGAAATTATGGATAAAAAGAGCTTTCAATTTCTTGTTCCCTAAAGGTCGGCTATCAGAATACCGCCAGAGTCTACTACCATGAACTAATCTTAATTTGTTCGTAAGAGATTCAACAGAATAAATTTTCTTAGAAAATATATCAATGATTTGGTATGGACCTAACCATGTTAATCTAGTTTTCTCTTTGGCACTTTGAGTACCCTCTTCCGAGACAAGAACGTAATCCCCAACATTAAATTGAAATAATAATTTGTGATTAGGGTCTCTTAGTTTATTATCTGCTTCTCTTTTAAGTAAGACATTATTATAGACCTTAGAATGTAAATCTTCCATGAGCTTAGAAATATTTTCAGCCTCTTCTAATAAAGTACTAACTTGATCCGGTTCTAATATTTTATCCACCAGATGTATAGCGAAATGTTCAGGATCTTGTAAATAGAGAGGTACTTTGATGCGAAAATAGAGAAATAGCTCATTGAGAGTAGAATTTAATCATCTTGGCATTGGTTTATTATTGATAAGGTAAGCAATCATCGGTAACAGAGTTGGTCATTCTTCTTCTTGTAATCCAAACTGAGAAACTAAGCTGCGAATATAGCTTAAAATTGTTGAATTAACAGTTTCTATTGCCCCATTAGTCCATGGTGAATAAGCAATAGTGTAACTTTGTGAAAAACCAACTGCTCTTGAAAGTTTTGAAAGCAGTTCATTTGCAAAATGAGAACCATTATCTGTGACTATTAAAAAGGATTGGAAAAAACCGTAGTTTGCTCTCCACGTTAATAGAGCATCAACCATAGAACTGGCTGTTGCCCCCTCTGAAAAAGACATCTGTATTTTTCTTGTTGCTGAATCTAAAATAACAAGAATATAACCGACTGAATTGACATAGAGATAATCGGCCCTTAATATTTCTCTGGGCTTCTTTGCCAACTTCGTAAGATTATAAGGTTGTCTAATTAAGCGCGGTGATCGATTGCAGTGCAAACATTTATTCCGGAAGGTATTTAAAAGGTTTGTAACATTTTTTCTAGGTAAACCATGAAAGTAGACTTCCGACAAATATTTCTTTTCTGCTTCGTTACTAGGGTGACCACGTTGAATGTGGTTAACAATAATATATTTAGTAACAAGTTTCTTTGGAATAACTAATCTTTCACGAAAATATAATAAATCATCCTTGACTGAACATTTATTCTCGAATGAAATAGGTAATTTCTTTTGTGATCTCTTAATTTCATTTTCATCAAAGTTCTTCCAATTTTTCTTAGAATAAAAAGGTGAAAGATAAGAAATGTGCTCCCCAACAAACATATTTTCCAACTCAGAAACGACAGCTTCTGGCTGTTCCTCTTGAGGATCCAACAAAGAATAATTTGAATCTCTAGAAATCTGCATTATAGTACTGCCTCTGACCTTTATTTTCCCCATAAAAATATCTTCAACGTTCCTGCTTTCATCTTCTAAGACTGTCCGCCAGTCCACCCCAGATGAAATACACATGTAGGCATCATTAGTCATATTAAATGGAGTAGTTTCTTCTTCAGGATTGTTTTCATCTCCCGAATCGCCGGGAAAATCATTAATGTCAGACTCTTCTCGATTGCAGCAACTAAAATCCAGAGTAAGAGAGCATCTTGCTGATTTTAAACTTTGTCTGTTTCCCCATCTCGTTAGAAGATCACTAACAAAATTGTCTCTGCTACTAATGTGGAATACTGTCATGTCGACTGATTGTAAGCGGATCGCCCATCGATAAAGGCGATCCCAATAAATTCTTTTTTCATTTTCTTTGGTTTTGATAACTGATAACAAAGCACGATGATCCGTGTAGACGTAAATACCTTCACTATGAGTTCTAAGGAGGAATCCTATGCGTTCGAATGCATACACAATAGGATATAGTTCTTTACTAGCAATGTGCCAGCGAATTTCCGAAACAGAAAATGACCCAGACAAAAACATCATGGGTTTAGGTTGTAAAGTACGAACGTCATTAGTAATAGTCTGCTCGTCATTTTGAAATACAGCCAATGACCAAACTGAATTACTTGAATCTGTAAATAATAAAATCGGTTTTGATTCATCATAAGTACTTAAAAATCTTTTAGATGCAGAAACAATGGCTTCTTTCAAACGAGTGTAAGCTTCGTCTAACTCTTTAGTCCATTTAATTACTTCCTTTTCTTGTTGGACTTGAATAAGTTTCTTACCCTTAAGGTTCGCAAAATCCGCGAATGGTTGACGAAGAGATGCAAGTTGTGGTATGTTTGGTGAAAGCCAATTAGCCAGATATACTAATTGAGCTGCTTCAAAACGATAAGTGGGTTTAGGCATAGCAAGAATTTTATCAAAGAAGGTTGGAGAGAAGTTCCAGAGACCTTGTTTGATTTCCCTGTCGCACCAAATGGTACGCTCAGGTCCAAACTCGCATTTGCGTAAATTGAATCTAACTCTTCGTTTCGCTGCACGATCCATTAAGTCTTTAATAATTCTGCAAAGATCTGAAAAAGTAGTAGCGTAGACTAGTGAATCATCTAGCCATGCGATCATTCCATTATTTTCAGCAGTAAAATACTTGGGTTCCCCCCAATCAATGATTTCGTTGACCACTCTGTCGAAAAATAGTGCAGGGGTGTTTTTCCACCCCATGGGTGCACCTAACATAGTGTAAGCACTACGTCTTGTAACTAATGTAAAAATATCTCTATGATTAGGGTTCGTTGGAAGGAAATCGAACCCACTAAGCACATCTAGAGTTGTTTAAAATGATGAAATTTTTATCGACAAGAGTTGTCTTTCTAAATTTGCTAGATTTAATGAAGTCGGGACTGTAATATTATTGAGTCTTATCATGTTACTAACCATTCTAAATCGATTAAGTTTATTTTCTTTTTTCCAACTTTCTTTTTCTTGATGAGTAAAACTTGAATAATTTGAAGGTAATTTAATCTTTTTGCTAACAACAAAGACTGGATGACCCCACACTGGGTTCTTTGCTCTAGCTACAATACCTGCTTTAATTAAAGCTTCGAATTTTAACTCAAGAAATTGTTCTTCTTCTTTTGTTTGGTGATAACCATCCGAACGTAAAATAGGATGATCTTTAATTAATTCAACATCAATGGATGTTAAATTGCTCATCCTTGCGTTGGACTGTTTAACTCCCAAAGCTGGGATGCCCTTCAATAGAATTGTTTTTAGATCATATTTTTGCTCCGCATTAAAAATACTTTCATCTAATTTTTCTTGAATCATTTGGGTGAGAATATTATTTTCGACTTCTTCTTCAATCGCACCTTCTCCGATACCCACTTCATTGAACTCTTCTGGAATATTATCCACTAGGTTCTGAATAACTAAAGGGGTTACCTCTGAAGGAGAAGGATCATCGTCTAATTGTTTGAAGTGTTCTGAGTCCACATCTTCTATTGGGATGGGCTTGATAGCTCCAACGAGTTCCCTTTGGGGGCCTTTATTTGAGAGAGAGTTAGATTTAGAAATTAAATTTGAATTAGATTTAGAAATTAAATTTGAATTAGAATGAGGAATTGAATTTGCATTTGAAAGAGAAATTGAATTAGTGCTTGAACGAGAAATTGGTTTAGGATTAAAAAGATAGACTGAATTTGAATTAGAAAGAGAAATTGAATTTGAATTTGAATTAGAAAAAAAAGTGGAATTTGAATTAGAAAGAGAGATTAAATTTGATTTTGAAAGAGAAATTGGCTTTGATTTAGGTTGAGAAGCAGAAGTAATTTTAGAAAGAGAAATAATTTTAACATCTGCTAAAGGAATCATCTTTTGTAGAATAATAGAAATATAATTGTAAAAAGTTGGGCCGATAAAATGAACATCCGTGTTTGATTGATGTATTAAACCAGGAACCTTTGTTGATCTTTTAAGAAATATAAAACACCTACAGTCAGGATGTAAAAATATGCCTTGTTGCTTCTGCTTAAGACTGCTGACATGAAAAGCATCTATTATTGAATCTGCAAGGCGAAAACCCTTAGAATATAAAATGTTAAAGTTTTGAATCCATTCAGAAGTAGACGAATTAAATAAAATGAATAGAAAGTCTTGAATATTTATTTGAGAGTGTTGCGAAAGTAAAGAGCGTACATCTCCATTCTGAATAAAAAGAACTTTGAAATTGTCCTTCGCTTGAATGGATGTGGTTGGCCCCAGAAGTTGAGAATCTTCCTTGCCAACTTCCTATTTTTTCTCTTTAGATCTATCCGCTTTCGTAAGGTCAAGAGTAATATCAAAGTAATCTAAAGTTTTCTTGCCAATTATGTAATCAGACCAAGTAGGAACGTCGACACAAAAGAATCTTTGCAAACCTAAATTAAATTGGGTTTCCCCTTGAGATAATTTGGCTCTAGCAGTAATTACTTTTTTGATAGGTAAGACCTTGCCGTCAAGGAGTTCAACTTGTTTTATGTACCTTGGTTCTTCCTCTTTAATTAAATAGTTCCTAATTAACTTTAGGCTCGAAACATTGCGGGATGCACCAGTGTCTGCTATCCCTTGGACATGTTCAAAGTCATTCGAATGAATATTCTTCAAACTTAAACAAATGTCTTGGCGAGATGAACCAATTTTTTCTACTTTGATCTGAAAAACCCTGTTATTTTTATTCCTCTTGTTCTTTGAAGGTTCTTGTTTATGTACTACAACTTGTTTTTTAGTAAGAGATTTCAATCCAGCACGATTATTCATGAATGCTTGTTTAATTCTTGGAAGGTTAAGGTGTCTGGCACCTAGCATTAACTCATCCAGCTCTAGATTGATGGATGTTGGAGCCTTCTTCAATAAAATTTTTACGATCCTTTTGCGATGTTGATCCCTTTCACTTTCAGTAAGAAACCTCAATATTTTGTTGACACTGTCGAAGTAAAGATATATTTGTTCCTCAGGAGATAAAGATCGTGATGGCCACTCAAGCTCTTCCGCTAGATTGGTTAAACATCTGGCACGATTTATTCTATCAAATTTAGAGACGTGCTTTTTTAAATGTTTGTAAATAGAAAAGGAACTGCTTACATCGACACCTCTGTGTCTTAAACTTGAAGTAACTTCTTCTGTCAAAAGAGCCTGAATGTTTAAATTTGGAACATTTGTAGCGATTCCATCAAAATCATGTAGAAAATTGATAATTGACTTCTGTGTAAGCTCCTTTAACTTAGGAGGAAGTTGAAACTGAACCAGTGGAACACCAGAAGGTCTGCCTTCAGAAACAGTGTGCTGCTTGTATTCGTATCTGTACCCTTTTTTGTTTGCATTTTTATCAACATAGGAGGTGCCAGTCTCACTCCATGGATCGAGTGATCGATAAGACATGGCGCTTTCTACATCCTTTTTAGCTTTATCTTTTTCTTTAGGGTATTCTCGATGTTCAAGAGCTTCATCCTCAGCAGCATCTTCGTAAGATTCGGGAAGGTTAGACATTCTTTCCGCTTGTTGAGCTTCTTGTTCTTTGAAGTATGCTTCCCTCTCTTCTAGTTCTTCTTGTCTCCTTCTAAGAATATCTTGAAGCTGATCATTTGCTTCTTTTTGCTCCATGAGACTGCTACGAAGATCTTCATTTGCTGCTTCACGTTCAGTAAGCTGCTTGGACATACGTTCTAGACGACCTCTTTCCCTCTGCTGCCTCAAAACCTCAGAGAGAGCTTCAGATTGAACAAGGTCTTCTGTTCCCGTGGCACGAGTCGTCATTCTTGTAGGGACGTTTGGACCTTCGTCCGCAGGTAATGGAGGCTGGGGACTTTCGTCTAGAGGTGAGTTATTCGAATCGTTTTGTTCATCTGTTGGAGAAGCCTCAGAAACTGGATTTGGAATATTTTCGGAGGTCCCTTGATCTGTCATTTCTTCGACGATATTCGAATATTGTCTTTCTTCCTAGGATAGATAAAAAGTTCTTGTGTGTGTTAAATCGTTAACGGCTAAGTGTTTTTATTGCAACCCGATAACTAAACGTATGTATTTCAAAATATGTTACAGAATATAGCAAAGGAACACGTCAGTCCAGTAGTGCATGGACAGGTATTGTATGTTTTTCGTTCAATTAAATATCTGGTTCTAGTGTTGGCGAAGTAGAAGTTCATGTAAATATTTCCGGCTATATTCTTGTTGATTCTTTCCCTTGTTAATTCTTAACTCAAAAAATTACTGATGATGTGGCATCGTGTAAATGAAACATGAGTAGAATCTAAGTACTACATATAGAGAACTTTTCCAAGAAGGCATTTTGCTGTAAAAAGGGTTAGCTGCTAGATATGATTTGGAGAAAAGTAACAGTTCCATTGAAAGTCTCAAAAATGCTATTCCCATGAAGATTTCTAAGCTGGAGTACCAAAGTCAAGACCGTCACTATTCTCATTTCTGATTGTCCAACCCATAAAGATTGTGTAAAGAACGTGGTCACGGGAGTATTAACACTTGACGGTGCAATTTTCATTGTTGATGCAACTTCTGAACCCGTACCATAAAGGAGAGAGCAAATTTTATTAGCATGTATTGCTGATATTACGAGAATTACCGTGTGCAAATTAAAATTGATGATGTACAAGATGAAAAGCCTCTAGAATTGGTTAAGTTGGAGATGGGAGAACAGGTTTTCTCCTACAGCTTTGACGGTGATAACTGCCCTATTATTTTAGGATGAACACCTCGCTCTTTAAATGTCGAGGGCAAATGTGTTCCGCGGGTGTATAAACTAATTGATGCAGTTAATGATTATATTCCAGCAAAACAAGAACCAGAGCACAAGAATTTATTGATGGCAGTTAACGGAGTATTTTCAGTAACGGATCAAGGAACTACTGTTTCCGGAAGAAATGAGTCTGGGATAGCAAAAGCTGGAGATCCCCTAGAGATCATTGGAGAGCATGGCATTCGTATGCATTCTCTAGTAGATAGAGTAGAAATGTTTAGAGCACAGATAGAAGTTGGTAAAGCGCGGAGCCCTGTTGATCTGCAACTTTGTAACACAGAAAAAGAGAGTATTAATACTGAGATTGTTATTAGCATGTCAGACACAGCAATGCCACACAGTAAACTTAAAGCTGAGGTGTACATGCTTTCAGCGAAGGGGGACGGGATAGGTCTTTTGGGGAAAATTATAGACTATGCTTTTACTTTAGAAACATCGAAGTGCTTAGAAGTGTCAGTCTTCCTGGTATAATTGAGTTGATCATATCATGCCTGGGGAAAACCTAACCCTGACTGTAGAACTGTTAAATGGAATTGTGCTCATCGAAGGGTTCCGCTTTACAATTCGTAAAGGAGTAAGAATTGTTGGAGGAGTATAAGTGTCTGAAATTATCTAGTTACTTTATCGACTCATATATATATATTTAATATAACAACCCCACAAATATGAATATAGCAGATCCTTCTTCTATCAAATCATTTTACTTGCAATTGTATCTATACTCTCTCCCAACATTGATATCGGCTCCATTAGTTGCTCATGTTCTCCAAGGGGTTCACGAGGCAAGGACTGACTACTCTGTAGCTCTAAGAATGCATTCTCTGCTAACCCAATTTTAACAACTTTAAGGGCTTTTCGCCTTGCCAAATATGCTTTTAACGGGCCAATTTCAATTACTGTTTCGTAATATTTAGAATACGACTCATCCTTTATTTTTGAGAACCAAGAATGCCTCTTTAACGTATCATAGTCAGCGCGTTCTTCTACATCAACTGTCAAGCAGCAAAAAATAAAATCTTTGGAAGATTGAGAGAAATTTTTCCAAGGTTCCTGAGGCTCTAGATCGTCCTCATTTCGAATTCCATTTTCCTGAAAGGAGTCAAACCTAGCTGAAACTTCTAGACTGCTGACTTGGTTATCCATTGCGCTAAATCCATGCGGCATGTATCCACTTAAAAGGAAATATGCCACACATCCAAGTGACCAGATGTCACATTTAAAATTATAACTCCCTGAACTCACTTCAGGGGCCAAATAGGCTTTCGTTCCACAAATTGTTTCAAGCAAGGTTTCAGTATGCTCTTCCATCTTATAATGCTTTGCAAAACCAAAATCACCAAGTACTACACTTCTAAGATCATTTTCATTCTTCAGGAAGAGATTATCAGACTTCAGGTCACGGTGAACAAAGCCAAGTTTGAAAAGAAAATCGAGAGCGCTCAAAACTCTATGAATGACGTCTCGAATATCTGATTCTGTTACCTCCATTCTTCGCTTTGTCATACATTCTAAAAGATCCCCTCCTTTGGCAATTTCAAAGACAATGTACAACTTCTCATCGTCGTGGAAATGGTCAAAAAGTCTGATTATATGTTCGTGTTTTACCGTCTTCAGAATATTAACTTCTTTCGTCAAATCACCCCAGTCCGATTTTCCCTTTTTCGGCGGAAATAGCATTTGCCAGAGGCCTCCTCTTTTCAGTGTCGAATCTTTTACATCTTTTCTCTTGATAACTTTCACAGCAACGTGGGGTTCTTCTTCATCTCCATAAATGAACAAAGACGCTTCATCAGACTTTATTCTTGTTCTAATGGCTTTTCGTTTCGCCAGAAAAACAGTTCCGAAGCTTCCGCTACCAAGTTGTTCATTTGTTAGTTCGTATGTATCTTCAAAAGCCTCCAGCGTTGTCCCTTTGTATTCGTTCTCCAGAAATCCAACCTCCTTGCCTTCAAGGAAATCTTTAAATCTGGTAAAACCAGCTGAGATATAGTTTGTTGAATTTTTTTGGACAGAATTCATTCTTCTCTTGATTCTGTACCTTGTACTTCGACTTCTTAGTCTTCTTTTGTTTCGGGTTTATTCTGAATAGATCTGTTTCGATACGGGTTTGTTTGGTTGATTTTGTCGTTTTGTTACTTTGTTCGATAGGGACATTGGAACGCTTTTTTAGAAGAGTAGAACACCTGTATGTTTGGGACAAGGTGGCAAAATTTAGCTAGTACAGAAGCTGAAACATAAAAGAAATTTTAACAAATTTTCTTTGTTTCTTAGAAATTTACTTTATATCTCAAATATCTATACAGCAAGGCTTTCCTTAAGATACAATTTCGTTCAATAGGTAAACCAGCATTCATAGTTATTGTTCAATATCAACCTGTTTAGTACATAGAGGGTATAATGTTAATTTTGATTTTTACCAATACTAAAACAACCTGGTAATAATTGCTAGCTCTCATTTGAGGACTCCTAGGATATTTCCTTCAATTCAATTCAAGATTCATTTAGATCAACCGTTATAATGTGCTATTTGCTGTGGGAAAATGCTTGAATTTATCAACATTAGGTGCAACTACTGTGCCAAAAAATTCTTTTGAAACCATTTTATCTGAGATAAAGCACGATATAAATTAATTAGCGCAGTGTAGGATACTTCAATTAGGTTATAAATTATAATAGCATTTAATTTTTAACAGATTATTCACACCAAAATCATTCATCGTGCTTTTGCATTACTGCTTTCTTGTACCAATGCTCATACAAATTCAAGGTCTCTGTGTCTTAAGTCACAAAGGTATGTGTTAATGCGGAGAATGTATTCTGTAGTCTTTGTAGGGTAGCGAAGACCATACTTTCCGCAGTTCAGTTGAAATGGTATACGACAATAGAATATGAATTGAGCACATTCTTACCCTAGGTGTTAAATCACAAATCATCAGCCTGACTTAATAGCTACTACTGTGTTTTGCCGTTCCTGCTAGGTACATATTTCAGAAAAGATAAGAAGGCTATTCTCTCATTTGACAACCAGTTAGATGCAGGAAATTAATAAATATAGCTGTACCCTGTATTCAGATCTCTGCATACAAGGCTTCTTGATTGATTTGATAGTATTCTTTCATATGGCTTTCGATTGATGGAACTATCATCAAACTTTCTTATGTTGCAGGGAATAGATATTGCTACCCACCGCGTCCAAAGATTTGTTCTAGAACAAGCTAATCTAAATATGTTTCTGAATGATTACTAGTAGGAGCTATCCTACAGTACTTGTAATGTTGGAGAATAAATTAAAAACTTATTAAGCAGATGTCTCTTCGATAACCTTATTCTAAAGTTTAAGCTGGTTTCCGTTGAAGACATATGAAACTGTGTACCGACGGTAGACCCAATAGTTAACAGTATGAATACACTGAAAAATTAAATGAAAAAGACAGTAATCCTATTGTCGAAGTTATAATTATGGCCTCTTCGTGTGACATTTAATGAATAAGTTTGTAAAACAGGATAGATTATTGAAGAAAATGTAAGGATCACTCAGAATATGCTTTCTAGCCCAAGAACCTAATAATAATAGGATCAAGCAACCTATCAATGCTGCTTACAGTCAAGAGATTTATTCGCGGTGCGATTCTAGTAAAAAAATATAGGATGTAGTACTTTTATTTGCACTATAAGTTGCGCTGTAAGATCATAGCCATCTTATAGTTCGTGTCTGAAACTTTATTTTGTTTGGTTTATATTTTTTTATAGTCTGTAGTGCTTATTCTGCCGAGGTATCAGCACATATAAACTTTCAAGATAAATCATGTAGAAGTAAAGCATGTTTCTTTAATCTGATGACATAACCCTAATAAATATAGGGAATATTATTTAGTGCTTAAGTCATCTTGTTGATTGCAACAATAATTTTCATAGTACATTCTTCCATGCCTAACTGTGTATGACTACTTATAAAAATGATTCAAATAATTCTTTTGCTATTGCAAGACATATTTGTGCATATAATATTACATGTTTCCTTTGTAAATTCTAAGAATGAGAGTTTAGCTAGTGAATAATATCGAAAGTAAAAAGTGAAAAAAGAGCGAGCATATGTATTTTACCACAAAGAGCAAAAACAGTTTTTTTGATGTATGTTATGGTTGTATACAGGTTTGAACAAAATTATAGTACATTGATAGTTTAAGAGATATTATTAAATAGGATAGGTAGAAGCAAGACTACAAACGTATCTCAAATGTAACAGAAATCTGAAAGAGCTTAAAATGGCTTCCAAATCCTTTCAATACAAGTAAAACTTCAGACATATGTCATAAATTGTATAGGGGGTCATATTTTTACACGTACTGTACAATGTTAATGGTGAACATATCTCATTCTAGGGCTGACTCTAGTGCAAAGTGCAAACGCTGCTTATGGGCTATGCTAAAACTTCGAAGAAGCTTTCTATGTTTTAGGAAATTTTCAGTAAGCTTAAAGTATATTTATGCACCTGCGTGATACTATGTTTTGTATGAGTGGGTATAATGAAAGCATTGGTATGGAAATTTTGTGGCTTTCGATACGATTCACTAGCGCTTTGTAAACTTTCGAGAACAACAGATCAGAGAGCTGTCAAGAGCAGAAAGCAATAGCATGGAGTATTTAACTTCTGAAGAAAATTTATTTAATCTTAAATATGTGTGAAGAAAGTAAACTATCTAAGAAAATAATTAAACATTTGTTTAAATCCCGATGGAGGAAACCTGTATTGCAGTTTTTTGTTTACTTCAGAATTTCACATATTAAAGTCTTTAAAATATTAGGTCATTCCAATACTTTTGATTCAAAATACCTATAGATAAACTAGAAACTATTGTGCGCTAAAAAATAAAAATCATAAAAAAATATCCCTAAACTAAGGGTTCCCAGAGTTGCATCTCTGACTAAGAATTTGTCTAAGTTATACTTGGTAAATAAGAGCTAACAACCCTCCAAACTTTGTGACATCTGAGAATAAAGGTCTATATAATAATTAGAGAATTTCAGATATTCTGTCCAAGAAGAAATAACTTTTTTTGTTTACAACACTCTAGTTATATTTGAGTACATTTGGTTTTCTATTTGTGGAAGCACGTCTTATCGAAACGGTGAGGGCCGCAGGAAATTGAAATTCAATGTTGCATTACTGCGCAGTAAGATTTTGAACAATGGCTCCAAAGAAAAACAAGGAAGAAGCTCCCAAAAGAGTTGTGCTTGGTAGGTCTACCAATAACCTGAAAATTGGAATTGTGGGGCTACCTAATGTAGGTACTTAATTATTAAAAATTGTTACCTTAGGAAAAAGCTCCTTGTTCAACATATTAACCAAGTTGGCTGTTCCTGCAGGTATCCTTTTCAATTTTCTCTCAACTTAGAAAACTTTCCTTTCTGCACTGTTGACCCCAACGTTGCTAAAATTAATGTTCCCGATAAGCGTTTTAATTTTCTTGTAGAATCATATAAACCCGCTTCAGTTGTTCCTGCCCAACTTTCCGTGACTGACATTGCTGGATTGATCAAAGGGGCAGCTGAGGGCGAAGGATTAGGAAATGCTTTTCTTTCTCATATTGCAGCTGTAGATGGAATTTTTCACGTATGTAGAGCCTTTGATGATAAAAATATAAGTCATGTAGAAGAATCTGTTGATCCAGTACGTGATTTGAACACGATACACAACGAGTTACGGCTGAAGGACCTCGCAGCCTGTGTTAAATACATAGAAGCTAATGAAAAAAATGTAGCTCGAAAGGTTGGGGGAAAAGAAGCTGAGTTTGAACTAAATGTTATGAAAAAGGTTCGTGAAAAATTAGAGGCTGGTCTCGACATTAGAGCCAGGGAAAATTCCTGGACTGCAAATGAAATTGAAGTTTTGAACAAGTTCATGTTTCTTACTGCTAAGCCTATGATTTATTTATGTAACGTGAGTATTAAATCCTACAAAGCAAAAGGCAACAAATACTTGTTGAAGATTTCAGAGTATGTTAAGGAAAAAGGAAATGATGATTTGGTGATTCCTTTCAGTGTAAAATTTGAAGAAGAAGTGCTTGACATTGAGATTAACGAAGGTCAAGAGGCGAAAAAAAAGTTCTTGGCGGAAAGCAAAATGCGAAGTATGATTCCTCGAATTATTCGCTGTGGATACGAAGCTCTGGATCTAATCCACTTTTTTACTGCTGGGAAGGATGAAGTTCGTGCGTGGTCTATAAGAAGGGGAACTCTTGCTCCAAGAGCAGCAGGAACGATTCACACAGATTTTGAAAAAGGGTTTATATGTGCCGATGTGATGAAGTTTGAAGATTTGAAAGAAGCGGGAGGAGATGAAGCAAAGGTTAAAGCTCAAGGAAAGTTGTCGCAAAAAGGAAGAAACTATGAATTTGAAGATGGAGTTATAGCACATTTCAAGTTTAATAACTAAGCCCTAGACAGAGGGTTCATATTCGCTGCTTTTTTATCAGAAGATTTGCTTTGGTGGAGGACTTCCTTTTGAGGTCTACGAGTGTTTGAGACTCTAATGATGTATCTTTAGCCCATTCTATTACCAGCTTTCTACCGTATAAATGAGCATTCTCTAAACTGCCCTTTGCCTTTTTGGCATCATCAGGGAGCATAAATGTAACAAAGGCAAAACCCCGAGTTCCATTACCAATTTTCTTAGGCATTCGGACACTTTGCAACTCGCCAAATGCCGCAAAAAGATTTCTGATTTCTTTTTTGCTTGCTGCGAAATCAACATTTCGAACCATTAACTTTCTCTGAGAAACACCTTCATCGTTGTTAAGATTGTTTTTTATGTTTCTTTTCAACAAAGATTGTTCCTCAATTTTCTTAGATTCAGACTTTAAACTTGATGACACTGACTTTGAAACTTGTAGCTCATGTCCAGCTAAGGTAGACCCATTTAATTTACGAAGAACTATTTTCAAGCTTTGTTTGGTGTTCACTTCTATAAACCCATACCCCCTTGAAAGTCCATTGGCATGCTTCTTTACAACACAACTTCTAACGTACTCTTCTTCTCCATTTATCTTTCCAGCTACTTTGAACACATGCTCTTTCAACTCATCATCATCAGTTTCAAAGTTAAGGTTTTTCACAAACAAAGTCAAAGAACTGACTTCCATGTCTTCGTTATCAGGTTCATTCTGCAACGTCCCTTGCTGTTCTTCATCAACTGGCGAAGAAGAAAAATTAAAAGTTCCTTCAGGAGCGTATTCCAAATATAAGGGAAGCCTGTGATATTTTTTGTATGCGAGATTTGAGAAAGCAGATCGAGCTCCTGCACTCGAAGCAAAAGAAATCAGTGCCATAGTTTTAGTCTTTGGACTCACAAATTTCATAATCTCTCCAGCCTTCGAGAACATTTGTTTTAATTCCGAAATATCAGCATCATTGGGCAAATTTTTTATCAAAAGAGTGTTTTCTGATCTCTTAACTAATTGAGGGTTTCTCATGCCTTCTTCCAAAGCTTTTAAGTTAACACCATGGTCTTGCAGAAAATCTTTTGTCTCTTGAATAAGTTTGGCTTCAAGTAAGGCAAGATTAACAGCAGCAGAATCAGTTGAAGTTAAATCTGGTCGTTGTTTTTCAAGTAGTTTCATTGATTCCTGAGGGTTAAAAATAAGATTCTCTCTATCAATCTCTTTGAAGGAATTCAAAACTGCATCTGTTCTCAGAAAAAGTGAGTTCCAGTTTGCAACGTTTCCGGCATTTTTCTTTCGTTCCAGATCTTTCTCTTTTTGAAACGCAGAGCTTCCTTCACCTGAATTTTCTTGAAACCTTAGTTTCTCCGCGTTTGCGGGCATGACATGTAAAATCCTTCCTTGAAAGCTGTGGCCGTCTGCTTTGCTCTGAGCTCTAATAGCATGCTGTTGAACTTCAAACTCAATAAAACCAAATCCTTTGCTTTTATTTAATCCATCGAAAATTAATTTCACAGAGCTAACAGGACCATAGTGTGAAAAGAATGTTTTCAGCTCTTCTTCCGTGGTGTTGTAATTAAGGTTTCGCACGAATAGACGATTTGTAGAAAAACTGTTGTTTCTGACTGGTTCGGAAAGTTTTTCTACGAAATTTATCTTGGTTACAGCATTTACCTCCTCCTCCTCATTCCAAAAATTTGCTTTTGCATCTTTCTTTGATTCAAAAAGTTCCAAGAACTCTTTCTTCTTCTTCGACAGTTTCTCTTTGCTAGGTATCTCTTTCTTAGTTATATTCGTTGGATTTTTCTTTTTTGATAATCTAATATCACCAACAGGTAAAGCGAAGAATACTTGAAGTTTAGCTGTGTTGATGAAAGTTTTGTCAAAATAGTTTTTTGCCTTAGAAGCGACAGTTTCGCTGGGTAGTCCCACGAACCCAAAACAACGCGATCTTCCGTCTTTCGTCCTCAACACTTTAACATCTGTAACAGTGAATCCATTAGATACGAAATGTTTCTTTAACCCTTTCTCGTCAATGAAATTGGGTAAGTTCTTCACACAAAGTCTGCTCGATGACATATGGTTCTAGATCTCTTATATTTCCCTGTTTATAGTAATGTCATATTGAATTCCCTCTATTCTAGATATTTTTAATTGAATTGAATAGTTAAGTATCTGAACATACTTGAAAAGAACAAAGTGAATATTTTTTATTAATGTTGGATTTTTTAAAATAATAGCTGATGTAATTCAAAACTTGGGAGGTTGTTTCCTTTCTTGAAGTCATTTATTATCGACGAGAAACATTTTGGAAGCATTTACTCTTTCTGATTGATTTAAAAAGTAGGATGCATCTCCTACATATCTTCATCCAAATTTCTAGTATCATGTTTTTTTAATACATTTATTTTTAATATTTATTAGTTTATTTGGTTACTTCATATATATGGTGTCAGCGTTCTGCTGCGGTGGTCATTTATCAATACACCCTATGTGGTGTTCCAAGACAATATGGAGTTAGATTTCATTATCATATATACTATGTTGTTAAATACCTATAAGGATATATATATTTTACTTTCTATCATATTTATTTTATTAGTTGATTCTAACGTTTCCCCAACTGTGCTGATATGGAAATGAAAGTCTATTAATAACTTAGCAAAATTTGTACCATGCAATAAAAATCTAAGTTCAAGGTTACAATAGTTGACTTTATTGCACTGGTATATACTTTCACTGCTAACATAGCAACAGTATATATTTGTTCCAGTCATTCAATAAATGGAAAATACATTCATGCAAGAATGAGGAGCATAGATTAACATTAGACAAGTCTCACATTAGAAAACACTTTCAACTAACCTTAAATATTCAGATGATAAATATTTAACTTGTAATTCTAATAAATTAAAAAAATGACTCCAGAAAAAATTTTTAGTTTCTTTTTTCCAAAAAATGAAGTATTTGTTAATGTCCAAGATTGACATAGTCTGCTGAAGCTGACACCACACAGTTGAACAGAATCTTAGCCTGCTCTATGAGGTTAAATATTCTGAAGAGTTATTTTAGTTAAATTTTGAAGGAACTAGATAGTGATTTCCAGAATTCTTGAGCTGAGGTGGTAATGCACATGACCTTGTAACCAGTCCTGATTACGGTACTAGAAGTGCAATGCTAAGCGATACAATAGTAACAACAGCAACAGTAAAAAATATAAAAAGCTTTTATTTTTCAATATGCTTCGTGTTTCTACAATCAGAGCTAAGATTGTTCTAATTTTTAATGAGAAGAAACTTGAATATATTGTTAAAGCTTTACAGTGTTGTAATGGTATGGGAAGTGTCTATTATGAATTTGAATGCATTGAAAATTGATTCATCATGTTTCAAAATATAGCGTAGCATAAAATGTGACGCAACCCTTCTTATTCTATATTGGTGTATGAAATATACATAGAAATTGTAGTTATGGGAAGGAATAAGAGAAAAATCCTTCCAACCACAGTTGTAAGAGTGATTAAAAAATCAGAGTATCCATCCGGATAGGAAAACACTAAGATAAAACATTAATTTATCTCATTTATGATATTGAGAATGATGAAAAAAATATCAGTATTTCCGAAAACTTAAGTTTACGTTCTAAAACAGTAGTACAGAAATAGGGTAACCAATGTACCAAACTAATTAGTACCTCCTGAGTTGGTCTTATTATCCATTTTTTCCATATTCACTTTGCAAAAACTTGTATTTATTTGTGTTATCCCCGCCATTTTTCTAAGCTCTTGCCTTAAAATAAATAATCGTTGTAAAAATGTACCAGAAAAAAACATAACAATTTTCCGAGAAAAGTCAAAAGCGCTATTAACAAAGAAATAAATCCCTACATAGGAGCAGGTGGGACCGTCTTTCGCCATCTTACTTTCCCTTCTTGTAATGAAAAACATTCCTTTATAGAGAAGTACTGATGAATCAGAAATATTAAATACAGTCAAAATATGTTTTTATACTTAAATTTTGTTCCAAGAGCTATTTCATTGACTCTAGTTATTTTCACTTCTTGAATTTGCTTATTATGTTTTTAATTTTATTCTAAAAAGCTCGGAATTATTTAGAACCAAGGGTCTTAGAAAAGATAGAGCTCAAATAAAGTTGATTTGCTTCATACAATAAATCCGTCAGATGAAAACTACGTCGAAATTGAGGCGTTGCTGGTGCATGTGTTCTGTCTTCTTCAAGTGTGTTATAACTTGGGTTATTTACCCCCAACACCTGCAAAGTTATTGTGATTCTTTTCTTCTTCATTTAGAATTCATCTCATGAGCGGTTCGCAAAAGATAATAGTTCATAATTCTTTCTTAGGGTGTAAAAGAACGTATTTTTATAAAAGGAAACTTTGTTAATTATCGATTCACTATTATATTAAAATCAAGAATCAGTGAATTATATGTAGTTCTTAGTATGGTAGATCTCTAGGTATTGTAGCGGGTTAACTATATGCCTAAAATTCTTACTTGAATTTTAGTTATAATATATTAATTCTGAGAGAAGTTGATGTAACTTCATAAAGCATACGGGAATTGAAAAGGATAAAACTATGACTAGATAATCAATTCCTTAGACACTGAGTGCAATAATTTATGTTGCTAATTTCTTAATGATTTCATACAGCAAAACCCTTTCGTTTTAAATAAGTCAGGAGGAGACCCGTGCTACAATGGCTCTTACTTTGGAAATCCAGTATAGCAAATATAATTTGATAAACCAACACATGAGTATCTATTTCTTCAGACAAATATAGTTATTGTTTAGCATTTCATGTCACATGACTTTGACTTTTTAGGTATTTTTATGGGAATGTGTTTTGAACCCGATGTACTTCTAAGGTTGTGACTTAATTTATCAAAAAATAAATTTAATCGTAAGACAATTTGAATCCTTGATTGCCCTGTATGCCAATAAAAAACGGTTAAATCTGATACCAAGATCATTAGGCTACAAAAATAATATTAAAGATAGAATATTACCAGAAAAAAAGAAATGGACATAGGTCTCTATAACATAACTCTGAAGAAAGGAAAAGTTGATTATAGTTATACTGCAACTATGTAAAATCAATGAACTAAAAGCTGGATAAAACCTCTGTCTAGAAGATACATTATATATTTAATAAAGTTAGGTATGCAATCTTACAAGTAGAAAAGTTAAACTCATCTCGATAATACACATACGAAGAAAGAAGAAGCCTTGTATTTAAGTATAGCTACACAGGAAGAAAAAAATCACAACTATAATAAATTTTTATCACAAACTATATCAGTTTGCAACAGTAGAATGTAGGATTCCCTACAACATGTGTTTAAGGGTCAGGTTTTAAAAAATATGTAGTTGAGGGGTTAGGGTAAGTGTTTTTACACAGAACTTAACCATAAGTATGAAAGAAGGTAATTATAAATAGATGAGTACAATCTTTGAGCAACATCAGAAATTAGAATATCAGGGTTAGTATCTTCAAAGAAGCCATGAGCATAAGCAAATCATATGAATGTCATAATGAGGTGCGACTGAATGAATAGATTGTGATTTACTGCTGAAATAACGCCAATATTTGTCCCCGAACTGTTGCCATTTCTTTCTGTACTACTTACATGGTATTTTCTATATATTTTTTTAGTTACTTGTTTTTGTTGCTTGCTTAATGGTGAAAGATTAAGTAGTTCTGACGCTCTTGCACATATTATGCGCGTAATAGATGGAGGAAATCCACTATCAATGCTCACATCTGTGTTTCTTAAATCAAGAAATATTAAAATCATTGCCTTACTGGTCCCTTTAATTCCTACAGAGTGATGTAAAAATTTCCTCGCAAACTTTATCAAATTTGCAGAGAGACGGAAATTAGGATGTAGACATGCTATATCCAGGATAGAGGGAATGGTAGCTGTTGTTTTCTTTTATTATTTACAGGGGAAAGTCTTAGTTTCTCGAAAACTGCTCCATATATAGGTTGACTTCTCATTAATCAACTCTTGGGGAACATTGGGTGCATCGAAAAAGAATTTATTCCCTACCACTATCAAGATAATGACCCCCTGTTCGCACAGTATGTTCCAAGAAAAAAATAAGCTACCGTTGCAGATTGGCGTTTACTTATTCAAATTTATGATATAGTATTTCTCATGCTGTTTGCTTTGGATCTTTCATCTTCTACTGCTCGCGTGCAATAGTGAATTTAATTCACAGTCTGTCCTTGGTAAGCAATCTTGTTAAGATTTTCTCATCAACTGGACTAAAATATCACTTTGAAATAGTTGGATTATACAGTTCTTAAGTAGTTTTTTTCCTGATGCCTATGTTGATGTAGAATAATGTGATTTCTTACATTCCAAAGATATGCCTTAATAAGGAGACTCTTTAGTAGGCCTCTTTCTTTAATGGTGTTATTGTATCACTCTGCTCGCTGTTTTGAGATATATGCTGTAGCAATGGAAAGTTGAACATAAGTTCTATACCAGTCAATCTTATTGGACTGCATTGTTAACATAAAATACAACCATTTACTCAATACATTATATTTTCTGTTTTATGACTTCTAAACACTTGAATAATTCCTCATACTAGCGAAACATGCAGAGTAAAACTTCAATGCGATTTGAAAAAAAAGTATTTTCCAAACCTTCGTAAAGATCCTTGTGAAGTTAATGATAGTTCCTCTATGTACCTTTAAAATTTAATATGATTTGTTTGAAATCTTTTGAAGTAAATATGAGGGTTTCAGTAACATCAATCATAAAAAATGTATCCTGTTGATTTATCCCAAAGCATTCCATTGTAGGAGTTGCGTGCTCTAAAGCTTCAATGGATATAAATACTATTCTTAACCAAAAAGACTTACCCAGTTGGTCAATATCGATAGACATCACACATCTCATGATTTATTTAAGCATTTAGTGGTTAGAGTTTACCTGAATAAAGTAATTGTCCTAACACAGTAATTTGTACTTAACTTTTTTCAAAGTTAAAACGAGACCGCTAAGGAAGTTTCAGTACAGTTTCAAGAATTGACTCAAAAGCTTCACCGTTAGTTTTCTATTTTGTTCCAAGTTTCATCTGACGATCCTTTCTTTGAAATGAGCCATTCTCTTTTCTTGTTCAACATAGTGTAAAGCAAGTGGGAGCCTTAGCTCCTGTTGTGGAATTTGATAGCCATAGTTTTTCCAAGAAATGAAAATTCTAGCATAATGGGCCCAACAAATATAACTCTCCTTTTCTCATATTCAAGAAGCTAAAAGTCAAAATTAACTTCAGCATTATCGTGCTGAATGTAAGAATCAAGGAAATAGTGGCATCCATTGCGATTTTTTTTGACAAGGTGGGCTTAGCATTTAACCCTAAATGTAAATCTAACGTGAATACTTAATTCAGTTTGATTTCCTTTGATACAAAAGAAGCATCTTATCAAAATGCTTTATGTAAAGTACGAAAACTCATTGTATATCTTTCATGTTAGAAAATGTTGAAGGCATACCTGTGTAAGAGTCATTCTGATCTGTAAGATTCAAAATAGTCTTCGAAAGGTGTTCAAAAGCTGCATAAGTAATACTGAAAACTTTCTGAAAGTACTACTTTGCTGCTAAGACTCTAAGCGGTTAGTCAGAACTTAAAAGCTTAGCACTATGAGATCCGATATAGTTAGGTTTAACTGGCTCTAATGGCATTCATGGGACCAACCAGATTATCGAATCCAGGCACCTGGAAATACGTCTGAGTGAAACAAACGATTCGGGTTCTAGTACCGAGGGTTAAGAAAATAAAGCCTAGATGATCCACACTTATTCTTTTCTGAAATTTCACGATTAGAGAGGTTTCTGGTAAGGCTCAACAATGTACTACCTTCAGACTTGTTTACTCTAGCTGATATCACTGTGAAGAGCAATGTCAGATTCCTGCCTGCCATTTGAGATCCTCTTGTCTAATCTGATTAAATACTGAGAGTCTTAACCGGAAATTTCAGAGAAGATATATTAGCTTGAGTATTTTTTTGAAAACATATTCAATTTTCTTTCCTGAAGACTCTCTTTTTCGCTAACCCTACCTGGTATTCCTTTTCAAGTCATTATCCCAATACCACTGCGTTTAACATTATTATTTTTTGCAATAAATCAATTTAGAAGTAACCTACTAGCAAACCAATGAGTCATAAGACATAGAAAATTTTGTAAGCTTGGAATCAGGTCGTCCATAGTCATAAATATGCCTTAAAATTTCGGGGAAATCTTTTAGAGACCTTGTTTGAGAGATCTGGAAGCGAATTTCCAGCTCATGAATAAGCACATTTGAGAGTTTAAAGACACATAACAGGTTTGATTCTATAGATACATGTCTTTATACTATGTTCCAAAGTAAATCTACTTTCTCCTTTTCTGTACCAAAGAATTGTGATACGGTACTTAAACCAGGAAGAAATCCTTCGTGATTACAATACAGCATTACCGGGAAATCTGATCCTATTGCATCTGGAATCTGTACAACTTCTGTACTCAGCGAAACTGCAAACAAGAGATTCCTGAATAATAAACAAGCTAGGGTCTCGAAAAATGACGAAATTTCGTAAAACCTGTGAATCCTGTGCTCTTCAGAAAAGGAAATGTGGTGGTGAGAAACCATCTTGCAGTCGCTGTCTTCGAATGAACAGAGAGTGTGTCTACGAACCTATGAAGAGAAGAGGTCGGAAAAGGCGACAAGATATAAGTTATACTTTTCAAATATCTAAACGAACAGTAGCAGATTGTGATATAGTATCTATTGAGAAAAACAAATTCATATCTTTTTTGTTCAAATTTGTTCTCAAAGGTTCAACCACTGGAGCAAACTCTATAATAAACTTTGACATAGGGCGGCATTTGCAAGCATTTAGGAATCACAGTTCCGCTCAAAATTTAATACAAAACGATAATGGGTTAGAAGAACTTTCTACAATGATAGTTTCCTCTTCAGAATCAGGTCTCATTCGAAACATAAGAAGCCGAGAGGTCAGCTGGGACGACTGGAAGAAATTTAGTTTGTTTGACGAAAGAGTAGGAGGAGCATTTAATAGCAATGTACCTCTCTCTCCTGTTTGCTCTGAGGCAGTTCTTTTACCTATACGAAGAGCCAGGGACTCTAACAAATATCCTTGCATGCGGATGCGTTCTGACATTTCAACCTCTAAAGGTCCAAAAGAAAGATATTTTAAAGTAGAAGTTAGTAGGGAATTTACTCGAGTTTTTGGTTTGACAGCGGAGGATATCAAAGAAAAACTTTCTGGGTCACTCTTGGGTTTCATGCCGTTTGGCATAGGTCTCATGTCACTTCTTGCACCAACTGATGAACTTAGAAAGTACTTGGAGATCCATTGCATGAAAGCTGAGTACTTGGAGAAACCAAAACAATCACCTTGGTTATGGGAAACGTTTGACATCTCTGTTTATAACTTGTTTGTAAACTCAGGTAGAAAAGGAGAAACCAGTTCTTTTCTCTTAACATCTGCTATCCGATATTTGAATACAGTGGACTCTTGCTTTGAGGAAATATATATTTTTCCGAAGCCGCTCGAAGAACTTCCAGAAATACCCGAAGTTGAATACCCTGGTGATGCTCAAAAGGAGATCCTGTTTAACCAAGAAATGGATAAGTTCCTTGACGAGCTTTATACCTCTGTACAAGAATCTAATTTCTCCTTTCCTTCAGTTTCTGGGAATTAACTCTGTATTATTCCTTTGGGTATTCCACATTTATGCTTTCAATGCTTTGGTTTTAATAAGAGTCAGAGTTATACATTTTTGAAATTTCGTGTTTTTAAATCATTTGTAAATTGGTTATAAAAAAATTATTACGCTATTTCTTTAACTAGTGTTTTAATAAGCTCTTGGGTAACAGTCTTTGGTAACCCCATTACAGTTTCAAGTTCACCTTCGGTTTTGGTTATATAAGGCAACATGAGTTCATCTTCATGTACAAGTGATCCAGCACAAGTAAATATATCCTTCTTCTCAACCAAACCTTGAACTACCCCATCTGGAATTTCTTTTAGAAAAACGTTAGCCACATCAGTTTTGATTATCCTTTTTCCACTTTTTAAATCGGTGGCTTCGACACATGCAACACAAGCCGCAGGTTCATTGTTCAGTGCATACGATTGTAGCTGTTTCTTAGCTTCACTTGCATCCACAGGCTTCTCATAGATCGTACTCCCACAGGCAACTATCATATCTCCACAAATTAAAATATCGGCAATGTTTCGTAACTTGTCATTTTCTTTGACTTTTCGCAATACTTCATCAGTTTTTGCACGAGTAATAGCTTCAACTAAGTCTTTGGGCTCTGCGTGTCGGATAGCTTTCTCATCAATGTCAGGAACCATCTCCTCTGAGACAAATGTCTTGAACGATATTCCATCTATTTCAGGTACACTTTGATCCAATAACTGCCTTCTCCATATCGAAGACGATCCCAACACAACTCTTATTTCTTTATTCATTTCTTCTCGTATCTTTCTTTGTTTTTGGGCGTTGATTTCTGTCGGTTAAATATCTATTTAATAGTACCAGGACTACATCATATGTAAGATGTTATTTGATTGGACAATACAAATGTTAAAGCTATATTATTGGACAGTTTAAAACTAGAAATATGTTGTTCAACAAATCGTCACTTGATGAAAACGCCGGTTACATCGCTGCTGGACTTGGAGCGGTTGCCTTAGGCGGATTGCTGTTTAAGTTTTTCAAGCCGAGTACAACCAGGGTTTATGAGGATCCTACTTCTGTAGGAAAGGAGTATGATCAGTGGGCTGCTGATGGTGTCTTAGAAAAATTCTGGGGTGAGCACATTCATCACGGCTACTTCGGGGAAGATGGTAAAGACAAAGTTGGTTCTATTAAGGCAAAAGAAATTCTAATTGAGAAGTTGATAGAGTTCGCATCTTTTGTAGAGACTGCAGACAAGGTGAAGAATGCAAAGAAAAGTGGTTCATTGAAAATCTTAGACATTGGATGTGGAATTGGAGGAAGCTCTCGGTTCTTAGCTAGATGGGCTATAGAGAAAGGAATTAAAGTGGAGACTTATGGTGTTACCTTGAGTGATAAGCAAGTTGAAAGGGCTAGACAGTTGAGCAAGCAGCAAGGTCTTCAGGACAACTGCTTCTTTCAAAAAGCTGATGCTTTGGCACTGCCTTTCAGCGATGCGGAGTTTGATCTAGTTTGGTCATTGGAGAGTGGAGAACATATGCCTGACAAAGAGATTTTTGTTAAGGAAGCATACAGAGTACTTAAACCTAAAGGGAAATTAATGATCGCAACCTGGTGTACTAAAGAGGCATCGGAGTTGACAGAAGCAGAGAAGCGAAGTTTAAATATAATATACAAAGAATGGGCACTTCCATTTTTTGTATCGATGCAGGAGTACGAGAGAATATTCTCAAATCTTGGAATTAAAAAAAACAATGTAAAACTTGCAAATTGGAGCACTCAGACTCAGAAAACATGGACCCAAGCTGTGTGGGATGGATTTTATTCTCTCCATTGGATACTATTGCAAGGCCCATTCGTTTTCTTTAGAACACTTAAAGACGTCTTTGCAATCTATCACATGGTTAAAGGTTTTCGAAAAGGCTATGTCATATATGGAGTGCATGCAGTTAGCAAGTAAGAGGAGTAAGCCTTCTTAAGAGTAAAATTTAATTTTCTTATAATACCTTCTGATGGGAAAGGTTTGCTCCAGTTGCGGTTTCTAGCAATGACCTAGCTACGGAAAACACTCAATAAATTATTTTGCAAAATTTTCTGCACACTGGGGTTAATTGCTACCTGAGCAGAGAGTAACAGATTGCTAGTAGATGATCAGTAAAACTGGTTTAGACATAGTAAGTAAAAAAAAACATGTTAAGTCAGAAATTAAGATAAGAGTTGTAATATTAAAAAATAGGTTTCAAGACGTTTTGTCTAACTTTGGCATTATAACATAAGGATGGTTTGTGAAAGATTGATATGGAGTGAATAATGCTTGTTCTGATTCACGTCTGTGCCTGTCTCAGGAGCACAAAAAGGCACTGAACTACCGAGAAACCAACCCATGTACAGGAGAAACATAGAAAGACATTTCAGTTACCTCTGCGTAACTTTGCACTCTAACCCAATGCAAGCTTAGTGCCGGAACATTATTCACCAAAGGAAGCAGCGAACATGTCTAGGCTTTGCAAAAAGCTGCGACTTTGCTAAGAAAATTCATCAAGAAAACAGAGTCGCTATGGTAGGTTCGTTAGTTAAACCAGGCGTCGAAGGAAAATGAAGATGAGGACATTAATAACGCTTTCCAAGTACTAGTCAAGAAGACGGAACCTTGATCGTCAAATAGTTCAAAATGTCTTGAGCTGAGCCCCGTTATTTTTGTACGATATATACCTGACAAAAAACGATTATTTATACATTACACCACCCTTAGACTTTCAATTCAGCTTGAAACCACAATGTGGACTTTTTTGCTTTTACCAGTTTTAGAGAGTAGACTTGGTTTCAGCATTAACACAATACTTGTTTTCAATTGATCAGGTGCAGTTCTGAAATACGTTTCCATCTGGTGACCGTAGTGGGGCAAACAACTTATAGTAATTATGTTAAATTGTATACCCAAGGCCACAGAAAGATCGAAGCACACAATCATCGGAAAAATATCAAAGCTAGCCTTCAACACATCAATTTCTCATCTTCAATTTTCAATGGCCCAAAAGCAGTAATAAGAAACCATAAGAAGACAACTACGTTAAGTTAACCATTTCATTCAATTACGGGCAAAATATTACGAAAAGATTTTAGTCTATTCTTAGATGCTGATAGAAGTCTCAAAAGTATAAAACCATGGGGTGAATACATGAAATTTTTAGCTCAATTCTAGGGATATCCCTTGGTAGATGGAATGTTTTGGTAACAATTTAGCTTCATTGCGTCTTTGCATGAACAGTCCAAATCGACCGTTCATCATAAAAAAAGAAATTAAAGTTACAGGGAACTATGCAAGAATACCAGATTGGCTCGTGCTCAGCAAATTCTTGAGGATTTTGAATGATACTTGCACTCAAATACGTACATTCTGATGGAGAACACATTCAAAGGCCATATGCATGTGTAGCTCTTGGGCTATGATATCTGTATCCACGCTCGGAATTAATTAGACTGAAAGATTACAGCGTTTGACTGCTAGAAAAGAAATAAAAGAAACGAATACAACTGAAGAAGCCATAGAATATGGGAATAGATTACTTGAGTACTAAACAATAAGGATTAGATTTTTTTTGCTACAATGGGCAATTAAGCAGTACTGAGTTGTCACTGAGAGGTGCGCTTGCTGGATCCGGCCACAATGATTTGAACAAACAAGAAAACTTTGTCCATAGAAAATTTTCTTCGTTAGTCTCTTCAACAACTTAATTGAATAGACTATGAAGTTTTCTGTACCTGGTCTCACTTTTGCTTGGAATTCGAGGATGCTAAGATTTGGCAGATTAGCTTCTACAGGATTCACAATAGCAAAACCAATTGTGGAGGTTGGTTTCTCTCTAAGAATAAGGCTAGGTTCTTTCATTATAGAATATTAGTAGAGATACTTTTTTGTTTACGATATTTTGTGCAACTGTTTAGAATCAAAAAACTTACACCTTAAAATCTAGTTAATTTTATATGCGAGTTGAGATATCACTATTTAAATCATTGCATACATATATAAAAGGTTCCAGCATCTTCTCCATTAAAATCTGAATAAATAAGTCCAAAATTTATCTCAAAGCTCAAAAAACCCAACTGGAACAAGTTAGTACAGTGTTACATATTTTGCTGTAGTTTTGGCTCTTGTCGCTATAATATGTGACCAATTTCAACGGTTGAAGTAAACAACGCGTTTGGATTAAGTTCTGTCCTAATATTTGAGCAACAAGTCAGATTTTCACCTTCTATTTGTAAGAAAATAAAATACAGTCTGAATTTTATGAGATGGAGCATCGACTAACTAGAAAACCTTAACATTATGTTTCAACGGGAGCTCGTATGGCGCTACCCCATTCATTATACCCATATTCTTATATTGGTGAAACCTTCTATCAACTACGTGTAGGCTATGAAAGTTTTATTGCGTTTTGGCAATTTTTTTAATTAATTAGAGCTTCTAAGAGAATATTTGATAAGCTCCAACATATTAAAATCTATTGTTCAAAAATTCTATAGTTCTGATGCTTTTTCTCATGATATAGCTCTAGATTAATCTTTGCCCTTTTCCAAAACTTATAATTGAGATTTTAGTACTGGTTCAAAAAGAGGTTCCAAAAAAATCACTCTCTGACTACATATTTATTTGGTTCTCTAACTGTTGATTTTGTACGGTGGATATTATATTCTGCTAGGCGGACTTTAAATATTCTCAACATTCACGAAATTGACTGCTTTAAAGAGAAAATTCCGATTCCTTATCTTTAGAGCTATGTATGGTTTTAAAATAAAAATGTTTATTGGGAGTCATGAATTTAGGATTTAGTGGTGGTTTAGTTGGTTTGTACAGCTTGAATGACTAAATTGAAAAAGAAAACAGTAAACTCATTTAGTTAGATATTTGTGACACCACTATACACAAGGACGTTTACTTTCTTACCGAAATCACAGTTAATCGGAGCAGAGGCAGAGGTTCCTTCTCGAAGCGAATATTTTTACTGAATAATAAATTCTATTTGGTTTTACATTTTTTTAGACAGAAAGTATATCCTTATATTTAACCACCCCAGTAGGAAATCGAGAGTAAGAAAAATTTTGACAAACTTTGGTGTGTGTGATTTCATCATAATAGTATCTTTAAACCGCGGTTTTCTGGATTTAATAATGTGCTATATTGGAATGTACATAGTATGGAGATTTTGACATATGAGCTCTAATTATTCATAAATTTCAGTGTGCCATGGGAACAAAGTATTTTCATAGGAATTATCACACTCATAAGAGGAATACAAATTTATATCGTCATCGCTACCCTGTTGAGGTTTGCAAACTATAGTTCATACGCTATAACATAATTTAGCGTAGTCACGTTAAAATTCTTCATAATTAAATTTCAAAAAAGTACCTGTGTTTAAAATTATTGCTGATAGGCTTGACTAAATTGATAGAGCTTTAAGCAGTTTTATGTATATTTGGAGCTATAGACTCATATTTTAAAAAGACTCTGAAAAGTAGAATCAAGATCCATTTCTATTGAAACAGAAAGGCATTTTTATTTAAAAAAAAGCATGAACTGTCGGACTTAGTGTTTCTAGGAGTATATCCCTGCCATGAGTATTTCTTAGATTACAAGTTCTCGAGTTAATCTATCCCAAAATGAGTAGATTTTATCTCTTTATATTCAAGTTTTGAGGCAGAACCGAGGATTTAATCGATTTAAAAGATGGGAGATTAAATGAATTATCTAATGAAATGAGTTTGAATAAACTGAAATACTTCATTCCTCGATTTCAACTTAACACCAATTATCGATAACATAAGAAGGTTCTAATTTTGTTCTAAGGACTAACTATACCATTTGGTGTCTAAATAGATAACTTGGTTATTCATGAAGATGCAAAAAAGTAATTTTCAGCAATAGGGTGCATTCAGTTTATTGTTTCGTATTGATGCATAAACGTTTTAAAGCAACAATTTATTCACGAAACGACACTGTAGTGTTAGTTAAGTATTTCCCATACCTTAAAACGCAGTCCTCCAAGATCACTAGCTACTTTTACTTCTCTGAAAGGTTGTTGAAGCAGTTGATATTTGTTCGCGGCATATGGTGGCACTATGCTTGAAGCTCAATGGACTTCCAATCTCTCTTTATCAGTGGGGAATTCTTGCCCCATGTGCAGTAAAACAATGGGACAGAATTTGGTGAAAAGAACTAGATATGCTCTGTTATTGGTGGCAATACAGTAAAGGTAATAGCTAACTTTTGTGGTAATTAGATAGCATATACCGGTCCACAAATTGGTATGAGGTCCTACGAGAAGAGAAAAACTGCGCTACACCGAAAAAAAAAATTACTGCAATACTTTAATCTAGCAATATAACTTCATTCTGAAAGCTAACTGGACAATCTATTAACATCATTGGAAAGAAACTTTCTCCAACGGAGTGGACCAACAGACATTTATATTAAGAATAGTTATGAAGGAGTACTTTAGGTTGAATGAGACTTTGATAAAGATCTCCAATAAAATTTTCGTTATTGAAAAACAAGAAAAATACCCAAGTCAGTTTCTGTTGGCGCTTAAAGTTATATTCCAAATCTTTTCATCATACGTTATAGAAAAATGTGCTTATATTCATTACAACTTTTCGTTTTAATATCTCTGAGGAGAAATACCAAACTCCAACTTTGTTTCTTTTGTCTCTTGTAGCTACAGTAGGAATCTAAATGAAGCGACTATGCCCAAGATATGAGACTAACTATTTGAAGGGCTGTTATATTTCGCATGTAATGGTAACTTTCAAAGTATTTCTATATTTAATTTTGGTAAAGCCTTTCTTAGAGACTCGCTGGTATCAAGATGCTTGAAGGTATATTTGTCATCATTCTCCAAGAATAAAATATATCTATGCACTAAACTGTAGTTTTGAATTTACTCTCCTAGAAAGTTTTAATATTATGTATTAGAGCCTAGCCCATTTTTCTCATCTCCTGTATACTGATGAAGCTATGCAATGCTATGAACCCTGATTAACTTCTGCTCAGATGAAAGATCTATTCATCTCTTTAAGTAAACAGTGATCTAGAGAAACTGGTATAATTTGAAAATATTCAGTTACAATATTTAAAACCTGGTCATAACCCCACCGGGTATACAATTACTCGGGAGAAAGGTACTCTAATAACATCGTACTGTAGTGATGACCCCCTTTGAGTCTCTCAATTAAACTTAATTGGGATTGGAAAAGTTTTGGGAAAGTTGAGTGAGATTGAGAAATATTTGAGGAGCTTCGACTAATGGTTGAATAGTCTTGAGAAGCTTAATGATTGTTAGAACCCAACGCTAAATTGGGGATTACAAATATTATTAAATCTTGATCTTCTTCTTTCTATTACATTAACCTGAGAGCACACACGTCAAGTCCAGTGACTTGTTTGTACGTTAAATTGGCATTATACCACATGTATTCCTCAATCTAAAAGTTTTCAAGTTTAAAAGGTCGCACAACTCAAACGCTTCATTATCCTTTTATAAAAAAGTTTGGCCGGTTCTTAAAAAAATGTTTGAGGGCTGTCACAAATTCGAAAAACTTGTTTTACTGAGTTTCACAATTCAGTTTTTTCGAGAGAATGAAACGGTCAGAAAGGTGCATTACTTGTTACCAACACTACAAACATGGCCACAATATACCATGCTACCATATGGAAGACGCTCTAGTGAAACTCTTTCTCTCAAAAAGAATTGCTAAACACGAGTAAAAGGTGTATCCTCCTAGAGGATGGTACTCCCCTGATAAATTATCATTAGAAAGGCATGCCTTTAACTAATTTTTTACAGATATTTGAACAAATAGGATTAATTACAGAGCATAAAAACTATTTACCTAGCGTAGGTTGATGAGGTTCAATTAAAAGAATACGTTTTACTTACCTGAAGTCTGAGGTAACAAATCTTTGTTTTTGATTGACTCACGCGGCAGCGTAATAACAAAGAAAAAACTATTCAGATCATTTGGTATATTAATTTAATGTGCAAGAAATCTTCCCCAGGTTCAAAGCTATGAAACCCAATCAAAAATGATGATCCTCTCTTCAAGAGGTCTTACACAACCCAAGTCATTACATATATGCTAAGAATCACATTCTGTAGAGTTCAGGTGTCAACTAACATGTTTCCATGCTTACCAGGAAAGGACATGAATTAGCTCCTCGCTGATGGGTCGAGAGGTAAATTAATGTAGGTTTCTACGTAATATAGAAGCAGTTCAGTTTTCATGGTTTTTCGAGCGGAGTACTAAGGACCCTCTAAATGTGCTCTTCTTAGTATCGGCTGAGGAGCTATTTCTCGAATGCTATGTTTGTTTGGAAGTAAGGTGACATATTATGGGATTTATGACATTTGAAAGTAAAAGCAACTCAATTACTACAAGTTATTCCGTAAGGTAACGTAGGTTTGAAATTCTACATTGTGTAAGTTAGCTTGTTCCAAAAATTTGCAAGAACTTTATAATAATTTAGCCCCTGGCATAATATGAAACCACGGATAATCCTTCAAATCTATGCTTATCTATTATCATATGATACTGAGATACTTAACTATTTGATTAAAGGGAAACCCAGGTTGCATCCATGACATTGTCTTACCATATAGGAGGCTCTGTCTTCTCAGAATATTCTGCTCAGCGTAGATAAGCACCAAGTGTGGATTACTTTAATAACTCTGTTTCATTAGAGTCATGTTCTATACTCATTATGTATTCTCAGACAGCACTTTCGTTGCAAAAGCGTTATTATATATGTCTTGTCAAACAGTTCTTATTATAGTAAGTGACCCTAAAGTTTCACTTGACTGTCTCTTTTTGTTTTTTGCGTCTATCTAGGACATATTTTTTGCGTTCAAAGTATAAGGGCCCATTCATGCCCAGTTAGGAATTTTGTATAAGTCAATTCTAACAAAATGTTTTCAAAAGATCCCAGTTTTGAAAATCGCTGTTTTTCTATAATGTGCAACTGCATAATCCGACCCCAAAATACACAATGACTGATAAAGGCAATTAAACATAGGAAATTGTATATGGTGATTAATCATCTTATCAACTTTACCGGTATTTCACAGAATAATTTAATGATTAGTTTAAGTAGAATTATATGATATATTAGAAAAATTCAGGTATTGGTAGATATATGCCAGAAAAGAATTTCCAATTGTAAATGTATGGACTGGCTCTTTGCTAATTTGCTGGAACTTTGCTGTTCTAGAATTCGACTTGAACCATGGACAAAGTAAAACATTTGAAAAAAATTCTCTTTCGAAAGATAAACAAAAAAGGCATTCTAATTAAAGAATCGAAAGTTATAACCATTCTAAAATAGACAAAGAATAATACGTTGTCTAATTTCAAGAATAAGTTCCAAAAATAGTACTTTTTTCAATACTCAACGCAGCACCCGATGGAGCCTTACCCAATTCTGTCAACCGATGACTGGTGCGCTGTAGAGAGCACAGTTCTTATAGGCACAGTATATGATGAAATATTCTATGACCCAGATCTTCCTGAGAGCTCCTGGGAAACAATTGGTCGAAATTTTCATTCAGCGCGGATGGAAGAAGATGTTTCTTCTCACGAAACACGAACTGTTGAAGAATTAAAGAGAAGATTTCAAGATCTTCAGGCAATTAATGCCCCGACAAAAGGAGCCTTGTTTTACTCTATGTATAAAGTATGGAAATTTAGGAAAGAATGCACGGATTAGTCCGTGTTCTTGTTTATGTTTTATATTGTTCTATCTCAAACGTTAACAATAAACCTGAGTAAGATTCTTTATCTCACTTTTTCCGAGAAGCAGCAAGCCTTTGAAAATGAACTTGAAAGACATGAAGTACAGAGATTTTTTTAAAAGTTTACAAAACCAAAAGTTTACTCAAACAAAGTTTGAGAAGGCATTTTTGAACTCTCTCCAAAATGAAACAGATCCAAAACTGCAACTTTCTAATTTTTGCAGTTTGAAAGCAGGAACCATAAAAGAGAAGCCCAGGCCAAACTCCTTCAAGAATAAAAAGCATTTTCCTATCTCTCGAAAGGACAAAGTACTTCAGAAGTCTAACCTAATAAACTCAGTAAAAAGAATTGATTACAGCATTAAAAGCAAAGAACGTTTTTGTGCACAATTAGAGCCTGAAGCAAGAAAAAGTTTTAAAATTAATGCTCTTAGGGAGTGCCATCTATTGGCTCAAAATAAACTGAAAGATATTATGTCTCGATTGAACTAACTTCCCCAAATATTTAGAGGGAGTCTTCGACTCCAGAAGCTCCATCAAAACTCTTTTCAGACCAGGTACTTAGTGTTCTCAATCTTCTATGTTGCTCTAGTTTCGGTGGACACCTTGCGCTCTGTGCTCCTTTTGCATTTACATTTCGAGGTCTTTTTGGTGGTCTAGGTCTAAGTTTTTTTATATCAATTAAGTTTTTGTTTCGATATGATGAAGGGTCTTCGTATTTTGCTTTGCTTTGTCTTAGCAATTTAGCCATCAACTTCTTACGCAGCATAATACCACCTTGGCCTCTGGGCGAAACCATCTTATTTCTATGTCGTGACAAGTTCATGATAACCAGGTCTCGTCTCTTCGCTTCACATATAATTTTACCCATGTTCAAAGTACTCTTGGTATTCTGGATTCTCTTTGCTATGAGTCTATTCTCCTTCATTAAAATGATTTTAGCCATTCGTTTGTTTAACTGTTTCTGGTATTGTCTGTTAGCTTTCATCCTTTCATGAGCGTTGAAGGTTTCCGTGTTCTTGTTTCCGTACAAAGATTTTCTCTTCTCGACAGCAAACATTCTTTGTAAGAGCAACTGATTCTCAAAAGCAATTTCGACTCTTCTATTATAGTTAAATCTCAATATACCTCCATTGGTTCGTCGAGTGAGTCGCACTTCCGGAAACTTTAGAGCTGGTTTTACATTGAGTATCCTTTTAGCGTGAAGAGCTTGACAATAAGCAGAGTATTCATCATTCTCAGTTATAGGATCTTTAATACACACTTTATAAGTCGTGCATGACATATTGAAATGTAGCTGCTTATTCTTACAAGATCTGTGGCAGGTTTAACAGTTAAAATTTGAGCAGCGTTCTCATTAAGGAGATTGCAACACCTCCAAACTGGCAACCGACAGCTTCTTCTGCTGGATATTAAACTTGTCTCCTAAGCTAAGCGCGATTCCTTGAGTTTTAGCACGAATTCTAATATGCCCTTCTACCTTGCCTTCAACCTTTTCAATGCTAACGTTTACCAGGGCATCCTCTCCAAAAACACTCTGAGCATATAAATTTGCCGCTAAGAAATCTACAAAGTCGTTTTCAACTTCCTTCCCTTCATTCAACATTTTAGTTCTATTCCTTGCTTGCTTAGTTAAGTCTTTGATATTCAAGCACTTCATATTCGTACTTCTTACAATATGATCTAAGAATTGGTACACGTCCTTAATATCCGTGTTCACGGTAACCTTGTTCTCCCACTCGAACTCTGCCCACATCGAGCGAAACTTGTCTGGAGAGCAACTAGCTGGTCTAATATAGTCCATAATATCGATGCTGATATAGTTTAAATTAATAAAGGCAACTCTGTTTGGTGACCCATTTGCTTGTTCACTCCTTTCATATACGATAGTACCAAATATTTGTCCACTCTCTGTACTCTTTACCTTGACACTTGCTTTCACATTGACACAGGCACCCGGTGCCAAGTTCAAACTTTCCGGTCTATCAACGAGTTGAAGGCTTTCTCCAAGGGTGCCTAACTCAAGAGTTAAATCAACCAATGTGTTATTTGTTCTATTTACGAGTAAGAAATCAAGCAAAATGTCATAAGAATGAACGTGAACATTTGCTTCACAATATACCGCATCAGAGAATCCAGTTAACTGATGTATGGATTGCAACTCCTTTCTAAAGGACGCCTCTAAGTTTTCTCCGCCTAGAAATCATATGAGAAAACAAGGTACCAATAGTGTCTGAACTGAGTCCAAGGGTTGCCCTCTTTATTTGCTCCTCTTCAGCAACATCCTCCTCTCCAGATATAAGACCAAAGCCACCTCCTGTTCCTAGCTGGCGAAGCTCAATTTTAGCATCAGGATCAACAGTCTTTGCCTCATCAACCTGCGCTCCAAATACAGGTGAATGCAAGGCCGATGCTTCAATTAACCCTTGCAAGTTTTTTCGACTCTCAACGAGAAGTACATTCTCTACCTGATCAGCTACTTGGGCGTCCAAGAGAACCTTGATGTAGAGGTTAATTCTTTCAAAAGAATCTTTGTCAATCCTCAGATTCGAGGCGAGTTCTTTTGATTCACCAAGATCCAGCAGGTTAACAGCAAAAGAGGTAACTTGTAAAATTCTGGCGTTAAGCTTTGCATAATCTAAACATAAGCCGAGTGAGATATGTACCAAATGCTTCTCCGGAGGCACGAGTTTTTAAAAGAATTTTCATAAGCGCGGAAATCATGCAAGTACCCGCAAGATAACTGCCTCCAAGAATCAGCTTTCTCAGGCCAGGATCTGTGTCTTGATATGCGTTACTTTCATCCACTGCAACCGCGGCCTGGGTAGCATATGTACCATCCTCCAACACAGTAACTGTAGTCTTTTGAACTAACTCTTTTTCTTCCGCACTAAAATAAACTAACATACAGGAAATTACCCAGCTGAGTCTTCCCTTAGTGTCAGGCCCTCAATGGATAAAGGGAGTTTCCCCACCCCTTCAAAAATCCCATCCCACACCTCATCTACAAACCCAGTCTCTTCTACCTCTAAGGTGTATTCCCCAAATATCCAGAGCACAACTCGGACTACTTCCAGGGATGCAATATCAGGTAAAATTAGAAGAAGCTTTTCCAGGACTATTTTTCTGATGAGTGGAAAGGATTCAACAATCTCTCTGAGCAAAAGAACAACCTCCACGTTACCACTGCTCGAACCATCCGTTACAACACTCTTGGATGAGGTTAACAAAGAAATGAGACTAGAAATAACTTCGTTCCCATCATCTGCTTTAACAATGTCAGGGAATCTAATAACACATTCATGAACGCCTTTAATTATAGCTTTCTTAAACTTTGAGACCTCGTCATCTTCACCTTTTGAGTTAGTTTTAGCTACTTCCTCTGCACTAAACTTATCAACAATTTCGCGCAAAATTGTTACCACTTGGCTTACACTTCTCTTGTCAACCATTTCTAAGACAAGGGATAAGGCTTTAACCTTTACGTCAATGCCCGCAGACTCGTTCTTAACAACGCGGGCGATCTCCATAATTTCTACTAGCTTTCCCTTCCCACCGTTTATCCACAGCTCCTCCAGTCTTCGAAGCACAATAAGCTTCACATTGTTATCGCTCTCAACATGGTTGAGGATTCCAAGATAAGCTTCAGCAGCAGCTCGAGCAGCTGTTGGTGCTGAGGTTAATAAAGTTAGCGTATATGCTGCTTCATATACAATTGCAGTAGAAGATTCGGTGCTGTAACTGTTGCCTTGGGTCATTAGATAAAATAGCGTCTTGATAAATCTACTCTTCTGCGATACATCCTTCCTACAAGTATCTCTAATTAATTGCAAAAGTGTAAATTGAAAATCTTGTCCAAATTTAATGATGTTAGCCGCATTCTCCAGATAAAACTTAATGGCCAGAGGCGCATTTACTTTTGTCAACAATAAGAAAGCATTTCTTCGAACTGCTTTATCATTCTCCGTTTCTAATAGCGTACACACTTCATGTAAGACTGACCCTTCAGATGTATCGGCCGTAATCTCAGGGAAGTCCTCGGCGAAGGAAATAAGTGCCAAAAGAGCATATTTCCTAACATAAGCCTCTTGATGTGTAATCGACTGCACAATTACGGGAAGCAAAGGCTGAAGTAAATCAGCATTTGAGTGGAACAACGTTGTTGCCCTTACCAAGAAGCGTAGTGTCAACCCACGAACATAATGGTTAGGATGTTGCAAATTTTGAAGCAAAGAATTGCAAACCAACAACATCTCAGACAATGGCCTTCCCTCGGCGTCTACTTTTTGAACTACCTCCCAGTATATGCACAGCAATTTTTTAAGTTCGTGATCCCTGGTGGTGACACAGTATCTAATAACAGTCATAAGAAGTTTGGGCATGTTGTGTCCATTCAGCAAGAGCATAATAAGAGTCTTCATACCGCGGACTTTGTTCTCAGGGTTGCTGCTTTCCAATTCGGCCCGTATTTCATCTTCTGTTGGCGCAACACCTGCACCACCTGCTTTCGCATCATAATGAAGGAGGAGTGTACAATTTCTTTCCATCTGTCTCTGAAAACTCTAAATCAACAATAATTGCTTTCCAAGATATCTTAAATTTTGGGCAATTGTAGTAAGAGATTATTTTGAACCGTTGCAAGAGGGGAACTACCAATATAACGGATTGCAAGTTTGCCCGGTATTGAAGAACGAACCGCAACTTTCTCAAGAATTCGAGGAAACAGAACAAGAAGGAAATACGCCATCAAATTTTCCGATTGTAAGAAATAGTCAAAGTAAACGATGAAAAACATTTTTAGATTGTCCAAACCACTCTTCAATCAAAAAGCGCTATCATGCTCTACTCTAAGTCGCTGCAATTTACTGCAATCAAGTTATGCTGTCGCTCTTGATAATTTTTATCCCCGGTCTTTTTCCACCATATCCGAAGAAAAACCAAGGAAAAGAACAAGAAGAACGTTGCGACCAAAAAAAGATCCAATCACCTTGACCGATAATGCCACAGATAGAATTAAGTTTCTACTCAGGAATAAGCCTGAGGTGTTAGGGGTTAGACTAGGGGTGAAGAGGCGGGGATGTAATGGATTGAGCTATACCCTAAACTATGCAGAAGAAGCGGGTAAGTTCGAGGATAAGGTAGAAAAAAATGGTGTTACAGTTTTTGTTGAGCCCAAGGCAATAATGCACCTGGTAGGCACTGTTATGGATTATTATGAAGATGACTTATCTGCAGAGTTCCGATTTGAAAATCCAAATGCAGAAGGACAATGCGGATGTGGCGAAAGCTTCAATACGAAACCAGCAGCTGCATCAGGATAGAATAGTTTGGACACATATTTAAGTTTGTCTCCTGAAGTAAACATCAACTTGAACACATAATTCTTATCTCCCATTAGCTTGGCATTATCCTAAAAGAATAGATCATCTTCATACCTTGCTAGTGAATAAACTCACTCCTACAAATTTTTAGTTGCTGTTTAACTGCCGGATCTAAATTAGTTGCTCCTTTTTTTCTTCTCAGAGTGTAAGACCTGGAACTTGACGTTTTTCATGAAGTCCCTTTCTGTTTTAGTACCTGTAACACAAGGCACGCCTAAACTGCTCTAAAGAAGAAAAAGCATGTTTGTGCGAATTCTAGTCCCCCGTTAGCATAAATTCTAACTGATCATCTTTTTCACTGATGCTTGCGCACTTTATTAGAGATTCAATAAGAAGAAGGTGATTTTGCTTCAATCTTGCTTTCCGACTACCAAACGCTCTTTACTGTACCATTAGGGTAGTGGCTGTATTTATTTGTTTCATTGGAAACAATGTACATTTTTTTAACGAGAACGTAACCACTGCAGTTAGAGTGACAAGGCGTAGTTTTTTGTGATTGTCTGGTTTCTGATAACAATTCTACGTCTATTAAACCAAAGAATAGGTATACTCATGAATGCACTTATTCAAGCTATATACAGTTTCTTATCGCCCAAAACGTAAATAAAGTTCACTTCCAACTTAACGCTGAGAATGTATTTCTGTGATAAAAGTCTTGGTAAGATAACTTGACCACCGATGAAATGGTATAAGCCAAAAGCCAGAATAAGTTTTTGTCTCAATTGAAAAATTTAGGTGTGCGTGTTTTCCTCAGTTTCTGGTTATCAGGATTTACTAACATGGCTAGTTACTAGGGGGAAAATATAATTTATTTCGAATTTATCAATAAATTTTATGCCATACATTTCTTTCTGATAAACATTAATATTGACAAAACCATTATGATTGATTGATGATAGCCTATTGACTGTCATTACAAGGTTAGGCCAAACTGCTTTAGAAAAAATATTGAAGAAAAAACAGCTCTACCCCATATGAGGTAATATATTGCATGGACGACATGACCCAGGAATAGCCCGAGAGTAGAGTGCAGTTGGATCATATGACCTATTCTTGATGGTTTTCATACAGTTCAAAACTGAAATAGAAACTTTGTTCATTTGAGCAAAGGTAATGTGGCCCAACCTTTTAACGACAATCAAGTATTAATCAAAATTATTTGATATGAATCAAAACACTAATTCTCTTGCTGCAAATCTGAATCAATAAAGCTACTAATTAAGTATTGATAAAGATTAAGAAACTAGATGCCTACTAGGGACTAGTTACTGCATATTTATTCACAGGCAGCATCGACAGGAAAGTATTACTTTTCAGATTCATGCTACTTCTTTTTGAGCAAAACAGTACCTTGTATTTATTATGAGGTGCTAGCTTTCGCAAGTAGAGTAGAATTAGCTTTTTTGGCCCTCCATGATTAAAAATTTTCTGGTTTCAAGGAACAGCAAGTATGAAAACGAGTCAGTTTCAAGTTTACTTAAACAAAATGAGATATGTTTCTCTGACTTTAGGGGTTCAATTGCATCTATCAACTTTTCTTCTGGTTTTCGAACCGTTAGCATCGTTACCAAAACCTCATTAGGTCCAGATTGATTGCAGCGTGGGTATAAAAATATTGTGCCTATTGCAACTACGTTATCTGTAGTTCGATCATTTAAACTAAATATATCTGTTCATCGTACACTAAATGCATAGGAAAACTTATACTAACAAAGCAAACTTTTTAGCGAAAGTCTTAGTATTTTGGTATGACTTGCTTCACGTAAATTTGGGGTATTAACTACTAATGTAGTAAAATAATTGGTATTACTCAAGGCTCCTAAAACGCCAAGAATACGTTTCCAATGAAAATTGACTACTTGATTGTCCTGAAATATGTTCCCTTAGCTCACTTTTTTTTTCAATTCTGTCCATAGAAAGTGATTACATGTTTTTACTTGGATGTTCTTAACAATTCCATTTCTGCAATAACAATTGCTTAAGCTTTGTAAATAGCCTAACTAAAAATCGAGAGTAACTTTTTTTCTTGAGAAGCTAAAAACCCTCAAATCCAAACTGACATAATTCTAAATCTGAAAATTTCTTAAAGAACTGAATATTTAAACTTAAACATCTCATGAATTTCCCAGTGCTAAGACTTATTTCTATACGAGGACATACTAAGCATCCCCATATACACGAAGCGTAAAATAAAAAAATTGAACTAAATGTTGTTCGTTAACAATGTCATTCTTCATTGCTAAGAAGGCTCATATTTTCATAATACATTGGATACTAGTAAGCTATTTTGCTGCTTCAATTTAGAGACTAATTAGACTGGCAACTTTGTAGCTCACTAATATTATTCCATCAAATCGAGATTTGCAATATCTATATTAAGCTGACTTTGTTTCTTACAACTGTAGACCTTTCGTGTGACAGTTATGTACAATACAGCAGACAACGGGTACTAATCTCCGTACAGTTTCCTAACAAAGTAAAAGACATTGGCACAGGTCAAGGCTAAGCTTTCATGTCGCTTTCTGATGGTGCCTTAGAAGAAAAAGATATCTGTACATATAGCACCAAGTACCTTGTTGCGTAAATAGAAACTCTCCCTGGTGCTACTAAAAAGGAATTTTCTAAAGTTTGCTGATTACTACTTGTACTAAGAGTCCAGCGCTAAGACAGAGAGTTATAATTATATTCCAATGCATTTGACTGTAGCTCCTCTGAAAAAACATGAGGTTAACCAAACTACAAATGAGTTAGATTCAGTCTTAAAAAAATAGTTGCGGCCGGTCTATAGTTCTTGGGTTAAAGGTACCAAACACCCATTTTGTAGCATATAATTCCCTGAGAGTGGCGCAACACTTGGAATCCAGTATCAATCCCAATTCTCACCTAAGACCCTTGTCTGAAATGAAAACCTGTATATAAAACAGTGTCTATAAGCTTTCTCACATCTGCGTGCTAGCAAAAGAGTTTCGAAGATTATAAAAGAAGCACTTTTTTTCCACAGAATTTTCGTGGGTTTCCATGTGTATTTTAAGCTGAAGACATTGTCCTTACACATATTTCTGTTTTCTTCTCTTTTGAGAGCTAGCTATTGTCCAAATTGTTTATTTTACTTGCGTTAACTCTTATTCCAACTGCTAAATATTTCATATATTACGCTAATAATACCTTTAGTATCAAAACTTGCTTAGATAGGAGTTCATTCCTATATAATTTCACTATAGGATTTTCATCTGGTTACTAAGTATCTTTGTTGCAATTTGCGAACGCCTTATGAAATAAGATGCAATATGTTTCTACGCCATGAAAACCTGCGGAAACGTTCCTAGTACTCCAGAATTAATATTTTTCTCAATTACGACCTAATACTTTTTTGCCGACTATGCGAAAGGAAATTTTTCGTATAACAACTTTTTAATTAGCAGCAACATCTGAGAACTCTACTAGTGTATTGATCACTATATTTAGCTAAATTCTGTTCCATCATGTCAAAGAATTAATTTAATTAGATTTGGAAGTTTTCTAATAGTATTTGATAATACAAGAGTTCTACAGCGAAGAGTCTTTATACTCTACTAGGATCCTACTCCTTACAAAGATGAGATAAGTTGTTGGCACAGGTTAGGAGGCGGCTACAGCTGTTGTCTTCTGTGTAAAACTCTTATCAAAGTTCTGTCGTTCTTAAACCGCTCCTTTTAAGAACCCAGTTTCCGAATTATTATTGAACGCCTTTCTTGGCTATCTAACTGTAATCTAACACCGCCACGTCACTACCTTTGGTCTCTTACAGCCGGAACTATTTGCTGCACAACTTGAACATTACCAAAGTCTTCAAAAGATTGGCCGTTTAAGTAGAAAATACGACAAACAAAAACAACTTCTGAAAGATAAAGAGAATAGAAAATGAAGCGAAAAGTATCAGTTATTCTATCATCTAACTCCGTTTCACTAACGCCCCTTGCTCAAAACAAGAGAAAAAAGTTGTTTAACTTCGAAACCCCTCTCTATTCAAGTACAGCGCGTTCAAGCAGTAACTTGGTGAATGAGGAAGTTAAGGGGGATACAAGCCCGAAAGGATATGGGGAACAGGAACCAGAGGAACTGAAAACTTTGGTTATATTTGACTACGATGACACGCTGCTTCCCACCAAGTTTATTCAGTACTTGCGCAAGAAGCAGAAGGTTGTCTCTGCCGAAGACTTGATATTGACCGAGAACCAAAAGTATTTCTTCCAGTCATTGGATGCACTAGTAGTTGAAGTACTAAATAAATCGATCAATATTTCCCGGAAAACGACCGTGGTAACAAATGGGTCACTAGCTTGGGTAAAAGTTACGAGCAGGAAGTTTCTCCCCGAAACGTTTAAAATGTTCTTTCTGAACCAAGAGGTTGAAGTTATCTCCGCACGTGATGCATACAAAAAACAAACCTCTGATTCGGTTCTATGGAAGAAATTGAGTTTCAAGAAACTTTTCCGAAAGTTTTTTGAAGAGGAGTTACATCGAGAGAGTCAGCAAAGAACCCCTTTGTTTGTTAAGAACGTCATTTCAATTGGAGATGGTCAGCCTGAAGAAGAGGCAGCGAAGATGTTGACAAACGCTTGTGATTTTATGTTTGTAAAGAGTGTGTTGCTTACAGGAAAACATAATTGTACAAATTTGTATTTGAGACTAACAGAGTTATTAGATATTCTTGACGAGGCGGAAGCGACGGAAAAGAATGATGTTTTTGATTTGAACTCTGTTTCCAAGGAGTCAATTTTAGAACTTATTTAGGGAAGAATATTTGTTTTAGAGATTAGTAGAGCCAATGTGTTATTAGTGTTCGTTTTTTTGATAGATTAGGACTTACTATTTATTCGATTAGCTGTTTTTCCAAGCTTTGTATTTTTTGGATTTTTTCCATATATAATAAAATTGTATAACTTCTTTTGTTGTTTTAGTTTTAATCAACTTGCTTATTGACGTGAACTCTTTTCCCAATTGGTAAATTGCACCCTCAAACAATTTAATCTCCTCAATGCTCCAGGTGTCTTCTATTTTAGGCGTATATATGGGACTATCTATAATCCCTAGACCCATATTACCTGTAAAGTCGCAATATAAAGGGTTCAATTTCAGTCGATCTTTGTCGCCTTTCGAAGGACTTGATACTTGACTTCCACTGTCCTGTACTCTCTTTCCATATCTTAGTTCTGAAACATCCAGAAGACTATTCAGAAATAATCGTGTTCGCTCAGGTTTTTCTTTTTCACTGGAATCCGCTGTTCTAGGAGAGGTTCTACGTGAAACATTTCCTGTGCTTCCCGTAGCCTCAGAAGATATCCTTCGTTTTTTCACTGCCATGGCAAGTATAATTGGTTAGCTAAACCAATTATATTGCTAGTTTTGAGAGGACAATTTTACTAAGATGTTTAGTCTTTTCAAACTTGAGTAGAAAGGCTTTTCAGCCCAATGGCCACAAATATGGAACTTCTCTGAAGAAAAAAAGTAGAAAAATTTATTTATAGGAAAGATAGCAGGAACACATAGGTTAGCTGGGTGCAACTAGTAATATATATATATATATATATATAGGCTTACAGACAGCTTACATAAAAAAGCACTCTGTTCTGCTTATATAGTCTAATGTCGTTAGATGTGGAATTCACGTGTTTTTTCACGTTTTAAGGTATAATTTCCTAACAAGCAGTTAATCTTAAGTTGTCATTTTTAATGGCCAAAAGTTTAAGCTTTGTCCGGGTGGCAGTGCTTATGACATTGAGCTAGCTATCCTTTTTTTCATGCAGTTCTATTCAAAGCCATCGAATATTAGCATTTACAGCAAGATTTGTTGAGTCTAGCTGTCGCCCCAGAAGGAACCTTCATGATAACCATAGGTTCTTACACGGTCATTAAAACATACAGAAAGGCAGGCATAGGGTTTTGTGACAAATATTTTTACTTATAATATCGGACTTCTCACACTGACTCAAGTTATTTTTGGAAGTCACAACAAATCTCAAAGAAAATTGAGACTTCTTAACTTCTCAATGGAAACTATTATGGGGAATACCAGAGTATTAGTAAAGGACCTTAAACAGTGTCCAAAACCTTTCAAAGAGTTCTTAAGCTTAGTTATGAAACCCGAGAGAGGTGTAGCGCGTTGCACTTCAGATATCCTTGTTTGTAGATTTGGATCTTTTGCAGAACTATTCAATATTAAATTCTAGCAATTGGATCTGAAGAGAATTATTTCATGATAAAGGTATGGATATGGTATTTCGGCAAGAGAAAGTAAATAGGCGTGCATATTCAAAACAAATTATGCAGAATCTTTTGGCTCATGTTCCGGCTTTGGTTATCAATAATAAATTTCTCACTTTTATCCTTATAGGATTACTCTGATTTTAATATGAATGTTTGTGATCAGCAAATAGGAACGAAAATAGTTAAAAGGTTTCCAACAACTTTCAGTATACATTATAGCAGAAAAATTACGAACACATTATGAACAGATCAATATCCATCCTAAAAAGTGCTAAAGGAAAACCTAATTTAGCTAATAGCGCCCATATATATATATGTGAAATCCGCGAAATTTATCAGTTCTTACTCAGAATATTTCACTCATTTCTCACTCCTGCTCATAAGACAAAGGATATTCTAATACACTGCTTGAGTTCTTGTGATATCTTCAGTAAGTACGAAAGACGAAAGTCAACAATATTTTCTCACAGACAGAATTCAACCCACTTTCCATTAGTCAGCTTCTTGTTTTGCAAATTTAACAGGAGTCGAAAAAGTCTTAAGCAGTTTCTTTAATTTCACCTCTGCATATCCATTTAGAACTTGGGATGTCATAGTTCTATCAGAACGAGACATTTTGTTGTGTACTGGGAGGAATGTTCTATGTATATATTTTGAGAATAGTACTTTTCTTTCCCTATCAGCATTAAGCCAAGTTTAAAGAGAGCAAATGAAAATTAGTCTATAACCTTGAGAATTGTGGGCATTCCTATACACACCCATAGTTTCGCCCTTTAAGTGACTCTTTTACTTGTAGCAGTGTATAAGTCCTTGTGATTAAACTCATAGCAAAGCTCTTTTACTTCCTAAAACAACTATATACCTTTTCTCAAAAAGCAGCAATTAATACTACATTATTATTTTTAAAAATCTAGTTTTCTGTTTTCACTTAGCAACACAAAAACAAGTTTCAACAAATCAAACCTCTCTAGACGACAAGGATTACCAAGTACCTTTCTTTATACTTACTGTTTATATATATTGGTTATATTGCAAAAATAGTATTCAGTTACAATCTTCTAGTCATAAGAATTCATCCAGCGTTACTAGCGGTGTTACATCTCCAGTTATAGCTTTGTGCCCAAACAGACACGAGGTATTACTTTCTAGCCATTTTCTACAGAGTTCTGAAAGCAATTAGTACTTATCTCTATATTTTCCGTATCTTTCTTAATTTATAACTCAAATATATTTAACTATATTATTTATTCAGTACTAATCACATTAACCCTCGAATTCAGTACATTTGGATTTTCTTTGAATTTAGAGTCGATATATTTGTTTATTTCTAAGAGTAACAGGCGTTGAGAAAATAGTCAAAACAAATCATAAGTGAGGTCATTTGTATGTCTTAAGTCAAACTAAGCTTGTATTGCTTCTATTTTTAGCTCTACATATTAACTATGAATGAAACACGCGAAAGACGCTATTCTTCATTTTCAAAAATATTTTCAATTGTGGATGGTTTATACCCTCTTCAGAGCTTCATAGCATCTCCAAACATTGTAACTATCATCTTAACAGCTTAAGATTGTAGAAGTAAATCGCCTAGTTTATTGGAACTAAAATTTACATTGTACTAATTTTCTGTTTGTGGAAACATGATATATGGATGCTTTGAAAAGTGGTAGTTATATACAATCCTAACTTCCCCAATTTTCCAGATACAACTGGAAATACAGTTGCTACCATAAACTACTAAGAAGGTAGGTTTAATTTAGCTTTTGCGGATAGAAAATTATAATTTAATTAAGCTGGTTGCTTACTTAGAATAATAATGTATTCTAACGGATTATTCTTTAGTCTAGAGATTTTTATGAGAGTATAATATAGCAAGAAATAATTCAGAAGAATAAATATGATAATTTTGGCTGTAATTAAAAAAAGCCCTAGCATTGCAAATTTGTGATGAACTAAGATACACACTTATTTCAGCACTATAACCAGGTTAATTACCAGCTGTTTTTAAATTTAGTTACTTACAATTCTTAAACGTAAGAATATATATATGGAAGGCTTCGATAGTACCAGTGGCTGTTCATAATATGCAAAATAACCATATTGTAGAATAAGTTTTCAATAACCCATGTATAAATGTACAGATTATAAGTAAAATTGTTAGAAGCATAATTTTCTTACATTCAACTAACCCTGAAAATATTGGGTATTTAGAAAGAAAAAGTGTGAAAACCAAAACAATAATATTTTCACATGAATAAAGAAAGTGTTGGTCAAATTTTCAAGCAATATAACAGAAACAAGACATATTCTGTGAATTTATTCGAGAGAAAAGACGCGTAGTAAGTGGGGGTACTATATTCTGAGTTATTTAGAACTTATTGAAATTATAGCTAAGTATAAAATTTGGGAAGCTTTTTTGAATCAACATGTATTGATTTCAAAGTAACTTGTAGATTAGAAATAGTGAGCAAGAACATGATCAAGCCCATTTCTTAGAGTTCATGCAAGAGCCCACAACTGAAATTATTTGTTCTTCTTCAGCACTGAGTTGACAGGATTGTCGCTGAAAGTATAAGAATAAAGAAAATATTGATACATGCCTCAATGGAATCCCAAAGAAACTGTGCTTAACAGGTTGCCTCTGGATAAATACAACATAAATCTTTCTAAGTTGAAGGAAACCGGAACAATTTTCTTATAATAAGAAGAAACAAATAACGCAATATAACGTATTCCTATACTGTTCTAAAATATAAAAGGCGAGTAACCAGGAATGATCCTGCTACGATTTGCATTAATTAGAGCTTTAACCGAAAAAAAGATTTTTGCCTTCAAACGTGAATATATTTGAAAAAAATCAGTGTTAAAATAGAATCTACACAAATCCAAGGAAACAAAAAGGTATCACAATTACTTAAAAAATATAAATTGAACTGCTGAAACATTCAGTTATTCTCGTGATTATCCAGTTTATTCTAATCTTATTCCTTTTTTTCCTATACATAGTCGCTAAAAAGCAAGTCACCTCCTCAAAAATTTTTAAGCTGCTTTCTGAGTTACTCATTGGGTACTACAAGGAAAACTACTGATGTCACTCGTGTAAATATAAATCTACTGTGACAAACAAATACATGTTTCTGTATAGAACGAAACTTAACAAGCTTATTACGTCTTATAAGCTCATTTGTCAATTTTAGGCGGAGCGATTAATAGTCGAGACTGACTTGAGTCTCTATTGAGCTTATTCACAAGCACATACAATATATATTTGATAGATTTCTTATCTCCCAGGTCATCTGGAACCAGAAATCGGTCACATTACCTAGTTTCATTTTTTCCAGACTATATTATTACGCTACCTCTCCATGTACCAAAGTATGATGATACAGTGAAGAATATAAATTTAAGTTAATTCAAAGTACTCACACTCTTATCGTGTCATCAATCATAATCTTTCTGTATATGCCCTCATTTTTTTACCAAAATATAAGTATAGTATTTGAAGGGTTTTCAGAGCCAATTGATGATCTGCTAGCAGTGTGCTGTGTTTCACTCTGCTTCATTCACAATTCTCAAGTTCTAAATTTATAGCATTACTCTGTGGCTTGGTGCAAACGGAGCTTAGAATAAGGTTCTATTGGATATTGTACTCGGATACCAGTGTAAGAAAAATATCTCTCAGATGAGTTTTGAATAAAATATTTTTTAATATTTTCACATTTGATCCATATGTCTAGGTTATACACACTATTGTATATTGTTTGCAGTCCCATACAGTTAAAATTGAAAAAGTACTCAGTACTAATTTCTTAGTACGTCCGAAAGGTGTGGGATAGTAAAGACAATTCATGGAAAACTACTGAAAGTGGTGAAGTGAAAATACTGAATTAAACCAAGATCAATCATCGTGGAACGTTTTAGAAACATGTCTTAAACCCTGAAGTCAGTTCATTGTTGTACCGACAGTTCTTTTCCAATATAAGTTATTTGAATTTAACAGGTATTTTATGTGGAAGCTCAGAGCTGGTAAAACGATGTTCTTTATTGAGTTATTCTATTTCGTGATCTAAGTTGAATTGGTATCACTTCAAAAAGTATTGACACACATATGCTCTGTTTTTTATATAACAGGTAATGTGTAGCTAACCATAAGCTTGATATAGAGCAAAAGCTATGGTAGTTTAAGGTTTGATGGCAACATTAAGTATATGTTGATAGCCAAATTTATTTTCTGATAGTTGAATATGATAAGAACTTAATGGTTGTACAACAAAATCCATCGAGGTAAAAACATCAGTAGATTTTATACTGATCAGCTACAGGCTGTAGATTTAACAATACTTCTCTAACTATATGTCAGAAAAAGAATTTCTTGGTCCTTAATAATAAGTACAAGTATAATAGAACAAAGATACCATGCAACGAGTTTCAGATAGATTTTTAAATGAATATAGGAATAATATTGATTCAATCTAGTACAAATGAGATTTCCTCTTGGTTTAGTGTAATACATGTCTTGGCACTGGAAAATTCTATCATAACTCCGTAGAAAACCTAATTAATACATTCTACTTTTTATGTTCACTAGAATTTATTACCTTGACCAAGAACCCAGCAGAATATCATCATATATAGTTCCTTAACCAAGGTTGACTTTCCAGAGGTTATATCTGTTATAGCGTGTCTCAAGCCACATCCTCTAGTGAAATACCTAACTTTACAAAGTTATCCTCTGAGGTAGAAAACAATTTTAAGACTACTTGATAGTTTGATTAGTTCTATTCAAATGCAGATATTTTATACATTCAGTTTCTATGAGTTAAAAATATTTAGTAATTATGAGCATATGCTTCTTTGCTCTGTACAAAGAAAGCCACTAAGTAGATTCAAGAAGGAATAATCATTAATAAAAAGGGAGCACAATTGAGTTAGAAGCTTGTAATAATGTTTTATCTTATCAATTAGCAGTGGATTGGGCTCTGCATAATTTAACAACCACTTTTGTGTCAGGTTGAGCGGGGGATATGGCCATCAGTACCAAAATAGTCTTAATCTTGCACTCAATAAATGTGGTACTAATATCTGACTCTTTAAGAAGCGTCACCGACAGTAATATTGACTTTTTCGGAACATTGTAATCTTTACCCCGTTTGTTATTAATCATAAGCAAAGAAGGCAGTGTTTCTTCTTCATATTTTGACCAGCGGGAATATATTCGACGCTATAATTTATGTCTTTTTGAATTAAAGGCCGACTGCATGGTTATATCAACAGAGCTGGCATCTCACTCGATAGATATCTAGTCACCTTTTTGCAACTAAATTGCTTAGCATCTGGCCTTTAAGTTTAATTGCGATGGTGCTCATGTACTATCCTGTATTTTTTTGGAATCAAGACACTTTAAACAAGCATGTAGTAGATAAGGTACCGCTTCTAGGAGATATCATACAGCTACAGGTGAAAAGACTATTACTATGTATAACTGAATTCTGCTCAAGATGTGCTACAAGAATACTCAAAATTTTACACTATGTTCATTCAACTTAGAAGACAGAAAAACTCTTGTTGTAGTCAGTAGAACGTTCCTGTAGGAGACTGTATAGACCCAAATTCATTCGATCATGCGTAAGGGTTCAACAATTCAAAATACATCCATAGGTATCGGTATTGAAATACCCTAATTATAGTGAACTGAACTGGATCTTAATTGTAGATTTGGTTTTAACTAGAGTAGAGGACATTTAATTAACATTCCTTCGTTTGACATGTCCACAAACATTGACTTACTTATCTACCTTCTACAAACATATGACCACATTATTTGGAGTTTTATCGGAAGAATTAACGGAGCAGAACGGGTGGCAGATGTAGGTTGTACAGTAGTGGTATGCCCATGTCTCTCATTTAACCTTTTCCTAACAAACTTGAGGGGGGTAAGTGCGCCAAAGCAGGAAAGAAATTCTAGATTCCGAAGATCCAGAGAAAATTATGGTCTTTCTTTCAGAATAGTTTTTGCAGAGCTCAACTGGACTTGATATTTGCACCTGACTTGTAAGGTTTGTAACCTATAGGATCTTCTTGGCTGAGCATATATTTTTTTGTTACTCGATGAGCAATAAACAACGAGTAATGCTTAGGCATCACTATCCTTGGAACGTTAGAGTAAACATGAGTAAATATTCACTATTTTTATCACGCGTCATTAGCGTTAGTACTATAGTTCCGAGGTTAAGATTTTATAAGATTTTGAAGCTTAATATCAAGATACATTTGGTCTTATTTTGCCATTTTCTAATTATATATCGTATTAAAAGGCTCTCAGAATAAAATAAGTCTGTAGAAATACTAACTCGGAATAAAATTGAGCATGCAAGAACTATGTCATTTGAGAACACTTGGAGTATATGGGGAAAGAACAGATTGATGATGAGACTGCCAAGCTGAGTTCTAATTCTAGATAATGGGAGAGGCCGCTCCAGGCTAGGTTTGCCTCGTTAACAGTCAATAGCTTTTAATATGGAATTTAGTTCTTCGTACTTCTTAGTCTTGACTCCTTAACTCAACACTGCTGCCTCAAAACTGCTATACATTAAAGGATGAAGTAAAAGGTATCTTCCATGCTTCAAATATGGGTGTACAACCCCCAAAAATATTATAATCTCCTACGCTGCAAGCTTCATATCTTGATTGCTTCTTCAGTCTTTTTTGCAACTTTAATTGGTTCATGTATAGAAATTACTATTTCCCAAGAATTATCAGCTAATGATAAGTTAACGATCCAACGTTACCTAAGACTATAATAACAATTCACTGCTAAAGATAGGGGAATACAAACAATACTCTAAGTGTACTTAGTACAACTTTCCTTAACACAATTAGGGCTTCTTATCGTACCACGAAACATGATAGTTAACGGTAATTTTCCGATAATTTTGCTTTCGTTAATAACGTTAAATAGAATTTGGACATGTTTCCGGTAGTTCCCGTTAAGCACGATAAGAAACCCTAGCCGTTGAGACAATAACTATTAAGGAAATAGAAGTAAGGACTCACACCACTCCGAATATAAGGACAATCCCAAAAAAGGGACAACGCAAAATGACTAAAAACTCAATTGAAGTGAAGTTTAAAAGAAATATAAGAAGCTATTTTTGATTGCATAGAGAAGTTTTCACTAGGAACTGTAACTCTAAACTAGCCATGAAACATGTATTCCTTACAAATCTGTTTAGTTTTTCTTTACGATACTACTTCTAAAATTAATTTGTTACATAACTTCAATCATCAAGCTTAACCTCAATTACTCCGAGCATATTTTTCTAAAAGGTACCAAGTGTAATAGTATCTTGTGTTAATCCGAGGCTAGGTGTTTTATTGAGCACCATAGCTTGAGCACTTAGTCACATTTTTTTGAATTGCGTCCAGGGAGTGAGCTAACACTAGATTTTTTAAAAGCTTCTTCAAACTAAATCAGCAGGTTTTTCTTATAGGACTAATTGCAGAAATCAGTTGGACTTCATTAGTATCTGTATGAAACTCTTCGTTGTGTTCCTCCTGGTTAACTGGAACTAAACTCTTCGTTGTGTTCCTCCTGGTTAACTGGAATTAAGCTCTTCGTTTCCAGTTCATATTTAGACAGTTTCTTATGGTAGATTTTGATTTCAAGTTATTTTCCCAATTACAAAACTTCGGCAAAATATCTTTTTACAAAAACCGTATAAAAGAGTAAAAAGTACAGTTATGGTGAAAGGAAAATGTGGTAAGATTTTGTACACTTTCTTAATCTATCTCTTAGCTGTTAATCTCAAAAATAAGCTAAGGCTTAGTACTCTAATCAGTAAAGAAGTTTGCTCTATAGACTAAGATCATCAATGAAAGAAGTCTAAAGGCAACTGCAAGAACAACAATCAATGCTAAATACAATGGAACATCATCTTCATTAACATTCTGAGTTTCCAAAGAAACTATGCAGTCATTCTGAAAATCAAATTCTTCTTGTAAAATTGAGCAACTATCACTACTAGCATTACAAGTCGCCAACTCACCTGCTAATTCATCAATATCATCAAAATCACAATCTTGAAACTCAATTATTCCCCCCACAGTCGCAGCGTACTTGATGATGGAAATGTACTGCATCCACTGCAACCATTCGGGGATATTACCAATTGGAATGAACAGACCAGAAAATAACATCTGAGGAAACAATAGAACTGGACTATATTCTTGAGCAGCTTTTGCATTCGACACTGCTCCTCCAATTACTTGACCTAAACCTGCTGAACAAATTCCGGTAAGGGTTCCCAAAAGGACGATCAAAACAAAATTACCTTCCATACCCATCATTGGGTAAGTAACACACATACCGATCAAAACTTCAATGAACAGTTTTGGAGTATCTACAACAACCTTTGAGAACAAATAGGCTGCTGATCCATAGGTTCCTGTTTGGTATTCTCTCAACATTATCCCCCTTTCTAGTGGAAAATTAAGCAATTGCGGTTGAAGGGAACCCATAAAGAGCCCAATATAAGCAAAAAGAACCGCAGAGAACGCAACAGCAACACTAAAATCTTCTCTGTCTCTATCACAAACGTTAAAAAAAATTGCCCCTACAACTAAGTTCATGACAACTCTTGTTGCAATCGCAGTTTTGAAGATAGATGTATCTCTGACTAAAGCTCTTGCTTCTCTTTTAGTCAAGAGGGACACTTGCTTTAAGAAACTTGAGTTCTCAAAACTTTCTTTTTTCAAGTCAGCAACATCTTCAAGATCCACAAGTTTCTTCGCATTTTCATTATCAAAAAACTGGCTAGTTTGGTACGCCCAATTAATATGTGGTTTACTTTCACCAGTAAATAGATTAAACCTCATAAGCTCATCATCAGGAACAGTTTGCGCAACTAACATTATATAATCTGCAGGATTTGTCAACCCTGGAATCGGTCTACCAAGTTTACTCATAATTTGAGGTAAATCGGGGACTAATCCATTATACATCACTGCACCTTGGGAGAGCACCAATACATTTTCAAACTCATTAAATACTTCCGAACTTGGTTGATGAATAGTACAAAGACAACAGCACCCTGTTGTTTTCCCCAAATTTTGCAAAATTTTAACAACTTTCCACGCATTGAAACTATCTAACCCACTAGTTGGTTCATCTAGAAACAACATAGTAGGGTTAGTAACCAGCTCTATACCAATAGCGACTCTTTTTCGCTCTCCACCACTGATTCCTCTCAACATGACACTTCCTACAATAGAATCTTGCACGTGCGTTAATCCAAGAGATTCAACCAAGTCTGTTACTATCTGTTCTCTTTGTGCCACGTCATTAGCTATTTCTGGTGGTAGTCTCAATCGGGCAGAAAAATCTAAACTTTCTTTAACCGTTGCGGTTGCAAAAAGCAAATCATCTTGCATAACATAAGCAACTCTTCTTCTATATTCTTTTGGTTCCATTTTAACTCCATTTACGAAAATATCACCAGACACACGTTTCTTTCCACTTGTAACCACTCGCCCAGCAAGAACGTTCATCAAAGAGCTCTACACCATTAAAATAACAGAAAAAGAATACCTTCCCCGCCCCAGATGAGCCCATCAATGCAGTAACTTCTCCACCATCGACTCTACCAGTTACGCCCCGAAGAATTTGTTTTTCCTTGATGAAGTAATCGATGTTTCTCCATTCAAGATCTACCTTTCGTTTCTCTCCAGCGCGAAAGTAACTAAATTGAGGATTAAAATCGATATCCTGGAACATATCATCCATACTTTTTCGTGTATCGAGAACATAAGTTGTCTTAGACATTTTCCTGTTGTTTGTTTATGTTTTTTTGAATATTGTTTGGACAAGAAAACCTGAAAGGAGATACATTGAGTGTACTCGGTGTATTTTGGCGAGTTTTCTGGTAAAGCTTCGGACTTATGTCATGAAATACTCACTTTATCTGTCACCCACCGGAAACTATTCGAACTTCATGATATTAAAAGGTTGTACCTGTGTGATATAAGTTCATCTAATGTCTTGCTATTATAAAATGAACATATATGTGTATATTAATGTGGTGTAGGTAATTTAACACTAGATAAATTATTATCCTCATAGACAAAGCTTCATATAATATCGATCTCTGTGCACGATTGGGTTTCCTGTACATTGTAAAATAGCATTACCGTAGATAATCCATATCTTTTGAAATCCCAGTTGAGGAGCGAATGAAAACCAAAATGGCGATTCAAAAAAATGATGACAGCAAAGTATGGAGATTGTAGAAGCAGAAGAAGTTGTGCTAGTTCATGTGCAGTTTATTCTCAAATTTTACTTCCTTTTTCAAATTTTTTGAAGTTATTAACCAGAGTTAGTGAGAACTTCATGTAGAAGTACAAGAAACTTAAAGATTCGTGCCAATGGTTGATGGACGACAACTTTGTCATCATTAATAAGAGCAGTATGAAAATTGCGAGTTACTGCATATCCAATTAAAAGGGAAAAGCCTAAGACTAGGTTGCTTCAAGAACTTAAAGATATCATGGTTCGTTTGCTTACTTTCAGAATTAAATCTACGATTTTACCGCAAAAGAATAGTTGCCATTGAGTACAAATCAATCAGCTCTTATTTAGTTCATACTAGGTAAAGTTTTTAAAGTTTACCAAAAGGGGAGATTTCAATATGACAAGAGAGCAGTATAAAGATCTTACTCTATTACCTGTCTGCAAACAGTAGACTACTACAAAATTTGCATTACGACTTACCGATGCTTTTTCCAAAAATTTTTCATTAGAATTTCCTTGTTGTTTATTTATTATATTTCTTAACTTGTTTTCCTGAATATCGATAGTCAGTGAATATAAATACAAGATGAGGCTACTATTATAAAAATGAAGTTCAATATATTTCCTTTTTAAACAATTAGATATGTATTAAAAATCTACTTTGAACTATACGATAAAGAGCAAGTCCACTTATATTATATTTATATTATTATTCAGGCGAACAAATATAACTTCTGACATTTGTTATTTCAACACTACCCGGTTTCCCTCCTTCCATTGCTCACGTTCTTCTTTACCAAGTAGTTTCTCAATTTTAAATAGGATATCTTAGAGACCGGCTTCGTGAACAGATCAGCCGGATTTTGCAAACCGCTGATATGTGATAACTGCCATTCATTCTTCTTTATTATCTTCCTTGTGAAAAAGAAATTAACTCCCATATGGCGGGACTTCTCTGACAGAGTTTGTCCCTGCAACAGCTTGATAGTCGACAAACTGTCCGTGAATATTCTCACTTTAAGTTTATCAACTTCCAGAAACGTAAGTAGATTCTTCACCCACTCGGCGGTTGATAAGGCTCTCGTGAGACCTACTACTTCCGCTTCTGTACTAGATTTCGATATATTTTTCTGCTTCTTGCTCTTCCAACATATTGGTCCTCCATTTAGCAGTATAATGTGCCCATCCAAACTCGACAGGTCCCCCGTAACATTTTTCCAAGAAGCATCGCTAAATATATACATTTCAAATATCTTCTTATTCTTTTTATAGTGGATTCCATATTCTTTTGTTCCTAGTAAGTATTTTAATACCCTTTTTGCGGCTCGTAGGTGCTCAATCGCCGGCTTTTTTGTAAAAACTGCAAGTCTATTGACAATAAATGATATGTCGGGCCTCACCATCTCACAGATGAAGTGAAGTATGCCCACAATTCGTTGATACAGCGTTGGATTTATCGTATTATCCTCCTGGAGCACATATACACCTGGTTGGTGCGGGGTTTCTATCGTTTTACTACGTTCCAGATCAAAAAGGTCGGCAGAGTTAGTAATGTAATTTTGTAATGATATAAATTTGGTATTCGAATTATCGATAATCTCGAAACCTATAAAGTTTTGAGCCTTATCGGTGCTCTTGATATCATACACCGATTGCAATTCTCGGAGAATCTTGTGCGCATTGTAATCCTTCTTAACTGAAATCAAAATATCATCAACATAAATTAAGATAAAGTCGTATTCACCATCTTCATTCCTCCTCTTGAACAAGGTCATCTCGACATCTGATGTGGTAAATCCGAAGCTTATTAACGATGCTGATATATGAAGGAACCATTTTCTGCCAGACTCCTTGAGCCCATACACTGCACGATCAGATACCCAGACGTAGGACTTTCTCTTGGATCGATATATTTGTGGGAGGTTATAGAAGCGTTGATTATCTAACGAAGCGTTGAGATAGGCGTTTGTTATGTCTACTTGATATATTCTGTGACTACACGCCGAAGCATGTGCAAGAAAGATGCGAACGCTTTCCTTATTACTCACAGGTGAGTATACTGGTTCCAGAGGTGGAGCTTGACTTCCATCGGCCGCAAAGCGCACCTTATACACTGGCTTCTTTTTGATATTATCATATTTTTTAGTAAATATTTCAATGAAGTTATATATTCTGGTGTTCTGAGGGATGTTGTTTTTGTGGATGAACTTACATTTTGCGATATTTATGAACTTTTCAAGTTCCTTTTTGTAAGCAGAGAGCCAGCTATTCTTTTTTTCTGAGTTCATTGCTTCGCGGAAACTTCTTGGAAGTTTATTTCTTTTAACTTCGCTTGCAGAAAATATGTCATGGTATTGAACTTTATATTCTTCAAGCTTCTTAGCCAAGGTAAAGTTCACGGTGATAGGATATGCTGTTTGACTTTTATTTTTAAGTCTTGGAGAACGTCTTACCCAATGACTTGTTTCCTCGTTTGTATCTTCTTCTCTTATCTTTAAGAATTGTTGATATGGATCTTTATCTGGAATGTTGTTGATGGACCAGTTGCCTTTCTCCCTGGTCTTGATTGAGTGTTCTCTATATTTGTTTCTAAAATTTCTCGTAAATACCACGTTTCTGGTATTGCTGTCTAAAATGGCCGATTCAGATGATATATTAGACGGTCCAAGATATAACCCTTTACTATTTTTGGGTATCAACTTTTTATCAATATTTTCTTTTCTATAATATACAACTTCTCCAAAGCGGAAGATATCATTCAAATCGGGTATTTTGTTGTAAAATATATGAAAAGGAACCCCGTTGGGTCCGTTGTTCCAGGTTCTATTTAACATATATACGGCATAAGTTGCCGCGTAATTCCAATATAGTTGGGATATATTGGCATCATTTAGTGTGAGTTTTATTTTCTCTAGGACAGTTCTATTTGACCTTTCAGAGACACCATTTTGTTGAGGTGTATACTTGGCACTAAATTTTCTGCCAATTGCATTTTGTTGGAGAAACACCTTTAGCTTCTTATTTTTAAATTCTGTGCCTTGATCACAGTAAATTTCTTTTGGAAACTTTCCTTTAGTTTGTTTTATTTGATTCAATATATTGATGACCAGAGCAGGTACTTCAGATGCTTTTACGTAAGTCCTAATGAATTTCATTTTTGAGAAACTATCAGTTAGTAATACAAAACCTCTTTTTCCCTTTTTAGAAATGTATCCCGTTTTGACGGTATCTCCGTAAAGTCTCTCGTTTTCCTTCGTTTGAGATATCTTTCTGGTTGATTTATTTGGAAGGCGGGTATCCTTGCATAAATTGCATGTTTCACATACTCTTTTTGCTGAAGATAAAGAAGATGACTTGTTGTAGAAGTTCAATGTTTTTGAAAGTGTTATTTCATTTGGATGCATAAAGAGTCTGTGATAAAAGGAGTTTGCAGCTACCACTTCGCCTTTGGATTCATATAGGTTATTGTATTTTTTCTGTATTTTTAGGGAACTAATATGGCCATTTTGGATGACTAATTTTTTGTCATCCATTTCAAAGTTGAATCCTTTGGTGGCCAGTTTGCCCAGTGAGATAAGTATTGGATTGTTTGAGTTGATCAGGTACACTTCGTTCAGTTTTAAAATCTTATCATCTATTTTGATCTTGAGAGTGCCTTTCTTGTTGGTGTTTACTGAAGTGTTAATTCCTGCTACTTTCGTGTTCTCAATGGTCGTAATGTTGGACATATATTTTTCAAGTGATGTGGGTGCGATATGCTCGCTCGCCCCACTGTCAAATATCAATCTATGTATCTTTTTGTTTTCCTTTTTATTATGTTCTTTTTGTTTTGTTTTTCCATTTTTATCTTCTTTTTGTTTTGTTTTTTCATTATTATTTAATTTTTGTTTTTCTTTTTCGTTTTTTCTATTCATATCTACCATAAATCCCTGTAATTCCTTTAAATATGTGGTTGTTTTAGTTGAAGACGTCACTTGAGATTGACCTTCATTCATGTTTAACAGATCTTCGTCATCTGTATTGCTTCTGTTTGCTAGATTGGCTTGTTTCTCTGTCTTTACCCTACAATCTTTAGTAAAGTGGCCGAAGCCGTTGCAGTTGGAACATTTTAGGTTCCTGCACTGCGCTTTTACGTGCCCAAAGCGTTTACAATGATGACATTGTAAACCCTTTTTGCGGGCACTCGTGTTGGTCGCGTTCCTTGCGGATTGCGACCCCCTTTGATTTTGGGTAATTCTTGATCTGTGAATCTTGTTTGCCAAAATATGTAAACGACGTAAAATTTTGTCAAAAGTGAAAAGCTCAGGTTGTGAATCCACAGCAATCTGTAGAAGCTTCGCTTCCTGAGTATTGATGATCTTTATCGCCCTCTCTATCTTCTCCTCTTCATCAATTCTCCCTCCGGCTTGTTCATAGGACCTGACGTTTACTTCGAAGTCATGGAGCTTATCAGTCAAAGTGGCGCCTGTTGGATTGACGTACCTGTCTTTGGCTATCTGACGTTGGGCTCTGTCAGTCAGAGCGAACATTTCCTTAAGTCTGAGCCAGATATTTCCAGCTGCTTCAATTCCATGGATCCTTAGAAGAACATTGTCGGAGATTCTGTTGATGAGGAGTGAAGTAAGTATAGCATTATTTTTCCTGACAGCTATACCTTCCAGTGGATCATTACCGTTTTCTATTGCGGTTAGTTGCAGCTCTAGGTGAACCATCACCTCTTTCTCATTTAAGAGAGCTTCTATTCTCCATCTCCAAATGGAGTAGTCTTGTTCCCCTATGAGGGGATTGATTTTATTCTTATTTTCCATGTTGCTGTTCGGCTGTTAACCTATTATAAAAATGAAGTTCAATATATTTCCTTTTTAAACAATTAGATATGTATTAAAAATCTACTTTGAACTATACGATAAAGAGCAAGTCCACTTATATTATATTTATATTATTATTCAGGCGAACAAATATAACTTCTGACATTTGTTATTTCAACAGCTACAAGGTCAAGAAATTATTTGTTTAGTTTTGCACCGTATCAGAACAATCAGAATATGGGCCTTATGGCTCAAGTTTATCCTATCATAAGGTTATTCCCGGAAATGAGTAATGTTTAGCTGCTTTCATACGTTGCAAGGGTAAAATAAAATTCTTTGGGCATGTAGCCCTGCCTTGAATTTATAGTCATTCATTATTTCAATAAAATCTGAAACATTTGATAAAAATAAAAATGGCAACTTTCTTAATAATAATCAGAATAAAAAAAGAATCACTTGATTATTGATTTTTCTCATCAGAATATATGGCTAGTTACAACAACTTGTAGTTGGGATACTTGATCTAGCCATAGAGACTGTAACTGTCTGCTGCGAGGAACGTTAAATGCTGTCCTTTTAGTAAGCGTACTAAAATTCAGAGGAGTTCAAAATGTCCCTTAACATTTTTTAGGTTGAAGCAAATGGCTAGCCTTTTCATGTAGGACTTTTCTTGTTGAAGCTAAGAGAGATAGTATTCTTAACTCAATGCTAAAACCTGACACAGAAAAGATATTCAAATTTTTAAGAATCGATTTGCCCAAGTGAGAATCTTCTGAGACATATTTACCTCAGACAACGACACTTCTGAATTTGTAGATGTCAGTGCTGGTCTCAATCAGAGGAAAGTAGTTAGAGATGTATTTCTGTGATATTAAAGTAGAACATAGTTTAAAAGAGCCAACAATTAAATATGAAAAAAAAAACTCGTAAACCCTTCCACTCTCTTCTTTTAGTATATCTGTTAGTGAAAATTTCTTTCTTATCCCTTGAGTGGAAGAATGCGTGCTAAACTATATTCCCTAATATATTACTTTCTTGAAAGGTGCAGCACCAAATTACTGTTCTAACGCAGCGTGTGTGAAGTCTGCAATGGATAGATAGAACAAGTTTATTTCAGTCTTACATTTTTGCGCCAGAACAAAATTTCTGTATTGATTACCGTAACTTTCTGATTAGCCCCGCTACAACATTTAACGATGAGGTACTGGTCAATTGTTCTTACTTTTTGTTCATTATAATAGATATTGGAAAAACTTTTTACCATAACATGATCTCAACCTTCAGCTAAAGGAAATAAACATCGAGGTCAGCGAAGAACATGTAGCACTAAGCACGGGTAACAGGGCAGAAAGTTCTTCAGCAGAGTTTTTTCCATAGCTTTTGTAAATAAAGCTGAGAGATCAGAGTATTCGCTTAGTTTCAATAAAAGTTCCTTCTAGTGCTGCTAAAGGTTGCCCATGTCTGACACATACAACCATATGTGAATACAAATATACAACCATGCAAAGCTTGCTCATATTTTAGAATACTCTGAATAGCTAACTACAAATCTCCCAGTAGAGAATATTAATGAAACTACAGTTACAGCTTTGTTACGTACACCGATTGTTAACTGATAATACTTTGTTGAGCCTTTGTTATTAGTGGTTAATTTTCCCCGCTACTCTGACTTGTAATTCATTTTCAATACTCATAAGAAAGCAATCTAGCCCAAGTGATAGAAAAATAGATAGTGGTAAAGAAAATGATAGGGTTTGCTGAGAAACAAGGAACTCCCGGGAAATCTTTGACTCAGTTCTGGAAATAAAGATGATGGCATGATAAAGGTTTAGTTCTCCGAAAGTAAGTTTATGATACCATCCCTAAGCAAAACTGCTAATATGGTAGCTTCTGGTTGGGACCTTACAAAGTATGGTGTGGCAATGGAGATGTGTATGAGCAGCAGTGGCAGAGCCAAATTAACTAATGAGAGCGAGGAACTTAAACGATCACCCAAAGACACAAGGATTTCCTCGGCTATATATTTTTTAAGTTTAAAGACATTTTCTATCGCTCTAGTGTCCAGATTTATGCTCTTCTGCAACATTTCACTCCGGCACATTCTCCCGCCAATGCGGCACCCTTCCAGCTTAACTCATCTAGTTAATGCTAAGACAATGCGGTCTGAAAATTTGAAACTGTAAAGAAAAAAACTAAACATCCTAGTTTCTGTTTTTTATTCCTCAGGATTTGTTCTCTAGTGTGGTACAGTCTCGTTCATTTCTTAATCCAAATTTTAGACATTCCGGTATTAGGACAAACTCAATGTAAGCTAGGCATTAATCAAAGGAAAACGCTGTCTTGTGAGGTCCAGGCATGATTTCAACAAGGTGAAAAGGCCAGCTTAAACTGGGTGGAGACAAGATGAAATAGTATAACATTAGCGTAGTATTACCTCTTATTAGGTGCAAGAAAGTTCAGCAGAGGCGGTCTGAGCAAGATTAGGCCATATGGCGCAGTATTGTTCTTAATCGCAGTTGACCATTTGGGCGTTTAAAAGTACTGACTAGTTGGAACTATTAGTAAATAGAAAATAAGTACCCGGGTATGTAGTCATAAGTTTTTATAATACAAAACCAAAAAGAAAGTTGTACTTAAAACAAGAGAGATCAAATATCGAGTGCCCTAATCGGGAGTGGTTGATAAGTTAAAAGGTTGCTCCAACATGGTTTATCGATACTAGACTAATAGTATTCTCTTGATAAGTAATATAGTATATTCAAATTCACAGAGTGCGCTTAATCCTAGGAACCACCTTTTATTTGGCTTTTAAACACAAGTTATTTTGGTTTTTAAAAGTTTTAGGCAAGAGTAGCAACACTGTCTGTCATGATTCCTGGATAGCTATTGAATATGTGTTTGGTGCAGATGTCTCAGGAAATACATTGTCGCCCCTTATCTTCATTCAGGGAGCAACCTTGTTCAATTTATCCGTACTTACCTTGTCTATTCAATGCTTTGTAAATCAAAGGAATTTGTGACTGTATTCTGTTGTTAAAGTAAGAGGTACATATTTTTTCTTCACGGAGATGAGAAATTAGTCAACAATATTATGGGAAAGAATTTGAGCAGTAGATTTAATTGTTCTTAATTTAGACCTTAGTAATTATTTTCACAAACAGCCTAAGAAACTAAAATTCTAATCTGTAAAAAAGTTAGCTCTATAAACTAACACCACCAAGGAAACCATTCGGAAACCAACAGCAAGAGCAATAATCAGCCCAAGGTATAAAGGTACATCATCCTCGTTCACATTCTGGTTCTGTAAAGAGTTCACACAATCCATTTGAAAATCGAGCTCCTCTTGTAGAAAAGAGCAGCTGTCACTGGTTGAGTTACAAACTGCTATCTCACCAGCTAACTCATCAGCTAAATCACCGAAATCACAATCTTGAAACTCAATTACTCCCCCCACAGTCGCAGCGTACTTGATGATGGAAATGTACTGCATCCACTGCAACCATTCGGGGATATTACCAATTGGAATGAACAGACCAGAAAATAACATCTGAGGAAACAATAGCACTGGACTATATTCTTGAGCAGCTTTTGCATTTGACACTGCTCCTCCAATTACTTGACCTAAACCTGCTGAACAAATTCCGGTAAGGGTTCCCAAAAGGACGATCAAAACAAAATTACCTTCCATACCCATCATTGGGTAAGTAACACACATACCGATCAAAACTTCAATGAACAGTTTTGGAGTATCTACAACAACCTTTGAGAACAAATAGGCTGCTGATCCATAGGTTCCTGTTTGGTATTCTCTCAACATTATCCCCCTTTCTAGTGGAAAATTAAGCAATTGCGGTTGAAGGGAACCCATAAAGAGCCCAATATAAGCAAAAAGAACCGCAGAGAACGCAACAGCAACACTAAAATCTTCTCTGTCTCTATCACAAACGTTAAAAAAAATTGCCCCTACAACTAAGTTCATGACAACTCTTGTTGCAATCGCAGTTTTGAAGATAGATGTATCTCTGACTAAAGCTCTTGCTTCTCTTTTAGTCAAGAGGGACACTTGCTTTAAGAAACTTGAGTTCTCAAAACTTTCTTTTTTCAAGTCAGCAACATCTTCAAGATCCACAAGTTTCTTCGCATTTTCATTATCAAAAAACTGGCTAGTTTGGTACGCCCAATTAATATGTGGTTTACTTTCACCAGTAAATAGATTAAACCTCATAAGCTCATCATCAGGAACAGTTTGCGCAACTAACATTATATAATCTGCAGGATTTGTCAACCCTGGAATCGGTCTACCAAGTTTACTCATAATTTGAGGTAAATCGGGGACTAATCCATTATACATCACTGCACCTTGGGAGAGCACCAATACATTTTCAAACTCATTAAATACTTCCGAACTTGGTTGATGAATAGTACAAAGACAACAGCACCCTGTTGTTTTCCCCAAATTTTGCAAAATTTTAACAACTTTCCACGCATTGAAACTATCTAACCCACTAGTTGGTTCATCTAGAAACAACATAGTAGGGTTAGTAACCAGCTCTATACCAATAGCGACTCTTTTTCGCTCTCCACCACTGATTCCTCTCAACATGACACTTCCTACAATAGAATCTTGCACGTGCGTTAATCCAAGAGATTCAACCAAGTCTGTTACTATCTGTTCTCTTTGTGCCACGTCATTAGCTATTTCTGGTGGTAGTCTCAATCGGGCAGAAAAATCTAAACTTTCTTTAACCGTTGCGGTTGCAAAAAGCAAATCATCTTGCATAACATAAGCAACTCTTCTTCTATATTCTTTTGGTTCCATTTTAACTCCATTTACGAAAATATCACCAGACACACGTTTCTTTCCACTTGTAACCACTCGCCCAGCAAGAACGTTCATCAAAGAGCTCTACACCATTAAAATAACAGAAAAAGAATACCTTCCCCGCCCCAGATGAGCCCATCAATGCAGTAACTTCTCCACCATCGACTCTACCAGTTACGCCCCGAAGAATTTGTTTGTCCTTGATGAAGTAATCGATGTTCCTCCACTCAAGATTTACTTTCCGCTTCTCTCCAGCGCGGAAGTAACTGAACTGTGGATTAAAGTCGATATCGTGAAATGCATCTTCCATACTCTTTCTTGTTTCCAGAACATAGGTTGAGTGAGACATAGTTTAAAAGGTTCTTGTTTTTCTGTTATATTTGGTTCAGACCGGGAAATCTTCAAAGAAGATATGCTAAATCTATCTGGTCTTTTTTCCGAGCTTTTTGGTAAAACCTCGGACTTAATCATCGGATTGACCATTCTATCCGACTAAGATAGAAGTTTGCTCGAACTTCCTTCAACAAAAGGTTGTACTTTTGTGACACAAATCACTATTAATAGCTCGACTCTCAGCTATTATTTAGATCAATTTAAGCATTATTTTGCTTTATTTGAGATATCTATGAGTTATGCTTCAATTCTATAAATCAAAATATGAATTCATACTCACAGCTCTCTGGATTTGCCGAGATGGTACAGTTAAAAAGTAGTGATAATATCCCGGATCCTGCTGAACCGGTAGGGATAGCGCTAGAAGGACACAATGAAACTATTTCTCGGTCTTGTCCTGATGTTTACGGGACACAGCTCTGACATAAACATGCGTCAATTATCAAGGATATTTAATGCCATACAAATTGCCCAAAAAGGAAAAACAAGCCAGATTAAAGATAAATATACACAAGATTTGGTATCGATCGAAATGACAATAAATCGTGGGAAGAATTAATTTTTACAGTTAATATTTTAATTGGCAATACACCCATTAGTACTGTTATTCGGTTAATTGTTTAAACTGAGAATCTCGTCTCGAGATAATATCATCCCGTAACTTTCTTGAAACAACTCAAATCTAAAGAAATTATAACTTCAAAGAAGGCTAATAACAATAGAAATAGATCATTGCAAACCTCTTTCTTTTACCTGAAAGAATTTTTCTCTTCCTTTGCAGTTTTTTAAAACCTTTTTGTAATAATTTTAACTTCTTTCTTAACGAAGACGAATGTAAGTTTTTAGTTTTGTTAGAGCTCTACAACTATAAATACTATAATTGCATCTAAAGACAGAGGCCTTGGCTTCTTACTTGAATACTATCCTGTTTATGCAACCAGTTAAGTATAATATGATCACTTCTCCTCGCGTAAATTACAAAGTTGTCCTGCACATTTACTCAAAATAGTCTCAGCCAGCACCAAGAGATCAAGGTTATAGTTGATTCAGGTAATTGTAGTTCTTCTCTGCCTAGGACGCCTTTTCATTATATTTTACTTTTCTTTCTAATTCATTCAAACAAACAATATTTCTCATTTTTGGTTATACTCCTTTGTTTTGGCCTTGTGAAGAAATACAAGTAGACTTTGCTGAATTGTCCAACTAGACTGAATATTAAGCTTTACAGGATATTTATCAGGATATCTGAACTCTCCGTTTGTTCAATTCTCTTACCGAAAAAAAATCGTAAGATTCCTTATGGGAATTAGATGAAATATACCTTTTTTTTTAACAAGGTGTTCTGTAAAATGGCTTTTGCTGAGTAATAGCATGAAATCAACACACGCCGCGATCATACTGGTGTTGCATCTTTTCCAAAAAAACTAATGAATACTCTTGTATCTGGTTCCACAAGAAGCAGGAACTGTCTAAGTAGAACTTTACCTGCTGGAACTCTTTCCCGCTGTAACTTATAAATGAGAGTATCCTGCTAGAGTGCAAATGCAAAACTTGGTGCTGAAAATTTTAAGCATGAAGCTATAGTTCCCCCGCTACTGTTTTATTCACCTTGATAGGCATTAAGATACCAAATAACAATCTTAGCAGAGCCGCCAACCCTAAAATTTAGAGTCATACATTTAAATTGTTCTCTAAAGCCATATCAAAATTATTTGCTCGATCTCAATTTCTCAAAAGTATATTTAGTGCTTTAATCACTTTACTTTGTAAGGGAAAAAAGCAGGGAAATTTATTACTTTAAAAAAAATTCAAGAAGTATTTGATGAAGGCTATTTATAACCACGCTTGAAAAAAGAAGTCTAATGACAACGAGGTATCTTCAAGTTAACCACTCATGCTGAAACAACTCATTCATAGGCTGTTAAATAGGCTTATAGTTAATACAAAAACCTACAGGCTTCCTGTATGTACCGCTTCTCTATAAATATGACTTAAAATTCAAAATAAATTGTTTCCAGGTTGCTCAAAGGAGAAATAACTTTCAATTCAAGATATAAGATGTTACACAGCTACAAATCTGCAAGGGCGGTTTGAAACTTGTTTTTCCTGATACATTTTTCTACTTTCTGCTATACTCAACATTCTTTGGATCTTTATTGGTACCTTTTCTTGTGTTCTACTAACATACTATAGGAATAAATTTCAAACTCTTCAAGAAATCCTAACTACCACTGCCACCATGTATACAAACAGTCCCAGGACGCCTAGGATACGTAGAACTATTTGAAGTAATTCAAGGTTACTAGACCAAGTACAAGTTCCTAACATAAAAACACAGGAGATTTTGTCAGCGGTACTTTTGTTACTTTTGGTCTAGCGCATGTATACAGCCATTCAACTATATATGAAAGAATAAGCACACCTGCAAAAAGAAATGTCTAAATGCTCTAATTAGGGGCTTATACTTGGCTATTTTATTACTCAAAACTAAATTTTTTCATGCTCTGTTTTCGTAACGATAAGTATTCAGAAGCATAGTCAAACTAGCTTAATAATTTAACTTTCAAGAGTCTGCACAGCAGCTTAGGTCTTGTTCTTCATGTTCCGTCGTCATTGCAGGATTCATATTTGAAAACCTACACAGTAAGAATGAAGTCAGCTTTTTCTCTCATTTTATCAGCTTGCTAATTATATCTAAAATATTTTTTTTCTTGATTATTACATACTGCGTAGAATTTGCGTCACACGATGAAATTAAAGCTAACATCACCCTGTTTTCAAGAAGATTTTCTGAATCTAAGAACTAATATAGCTTTCAAGGCGACACAAAAAATAATTTTTCAGCAACAATATTTTATTATCTTAGGTGAAAGGACTATTAAAATTTCTTCTTTTGAAACAGTATATTGTGGATAAGAACTATCTACCCTGCCAATTGTAAAGCTTGAGCATGTATGTCTAACAGAAATGAAAAGCAAGAAATTCAATGAAAGGCCATATGGACTGTATTTCCTAAGGTTATTATTTAGTTGAACAATTATTAAAGCATTAAATATTTGAATTTCTTCAAAATTTTCTATATTGAGGGTTATGTGCCGAATCCCCGTCTGTCAACTTACAGAAATATTTGGTCAATTTTCCGCATCTTAAGAAGTGTTTGAGTTTCATCAAAGAGTGAAAATAAACTGTTCCCAAACAAATTCTAAGATTTTTTAGTAGGCTAAGCATTTCACAGCATAGTAAGCAAGACATGATTTACTCTAGCAGATATGGTTTCTTCTATTATTTGAATGTTGAGAACTGTTGACACAACACGCTCCAAGCGAATGGTAGTTCTTATTGCCGTAATTTTCTATAGCAAAATAGAATATAGATCTATGTGATCTAGATTTGACTCTGAGGGGAAAATTAAAATGCTGCTCTTAGATCCCGGCTGCAAAAACACTAAGTTAAATGCTGCAGATCATTGGCATACCCTATCAAGAGTGTCACCATCGAACTAGCTAATCAAAAAAACTTTGCGAAAGATATTCTCTTTTTTAATCAAGTCTGTAGCTTCTGTTATGAAACTGGTATTTTTCAGTTCGTAGGGTGAATTTGTTCACGCTGATAGTTTTCCGTACCATATCGGACATCGGGCTTCCGGGACCTAGAAAATTATATTCAATGCACTATACTATCACACTTAAAATGTGTCATAGCTTAAGATGCATTACCTAAACGTTAATATACAATCAAGAATTCGAGGGACTGTTTGAAAACAAAAACGGAACGACATAACTTTCGGTGACCTTTTTAAGTATTATCCCTTTTTTACTAAAGCGATTGATAACGCTTATCATATGACTAAAGTTTAACACAGGCTTCAAGAACATAAGTTTGGCGTCATGCTTTTCTGGAGATCTCATCACTAATAGGCGATAACTTATTAGCACTCTGAATATACTGTGAAAGCATATAAATCTTAATTTTCCAAAATTCATTGGTTTTGTCTCGGTTGATTGGATAAATTCTAAGTTTTTGTATTTGATTGGTAAGAATATTCTTCAGAGAAATATTATGAATATTTTAACACACTCTGTACACTCAAAGTGTGTATTTATGTCGAATAAATAAATATATACTTAATTCAAGCAAAAAATCTCAGAGAATTAACCATAAGTAAAAACACAAATAAAAATAGAAGGAAGAACAATTTTCAGCTCTTTATTTGACTTTGACGTTATTCATGAACTAAAGTTCCCCAAGACTCAGCCAGTCTACATTAATCCGGTATATTCATTGAACATAAACATGATGTCTCAAATGTATGCAAATGGCTTAAAAAGCATCAATACTCCTTATGGAAATAGAAAACTTCCTTTACAGTTAGTTTACCCACCGACTAATCGACACCCTGCGGATTTCCATCACAGTGAATCGAACGAAGTGATTGATCTAACGAGTGATTCCTATAATTTTAAAAGAAAAAAAGCTAAGGAACTAAAAAAGAAGGCAAGAGTAAATGTAACTGTAGTAGATGAGATTGATGACTTATTTGGACTTCTGGATACAGAAAACAAAGATAAGGATGAGGCTGAAGAAGAAAACATGCTATTGGAGACTTTAGATGCACTATTGGCTTCAAATGAATCAGAAAAAACTGAAGACGCATTTGATGAGACGGATTTACTTATGGAGACTGTAGATGTACTCATGAATGAAAAGACTACCAGAAACTTGAATACAATACATCCTGAAGAAGGAAAAAGGGTGCGTGAAGAATTAGATCAGAATTTTTTTCACACAAAAAAATGTAAGACTACTATGGTTCCCTATCATATATACTACTAACACTGTAGGGTTCTTTCATTTGCAATTAACTTTATAAAACTGACTATTTTGTGTTTAGAATTCACTTAGCCATTGCTCAAACAATTGTAAACTAAGAGAGCCTATGCAAACACAAATCAAATTTATACTGCATTAATCAGTGTAAGCACTGCATTCATTAGTATCTATATTACTTATCTTATTACAATTTATGCTGAAGTGATGGCTGTATAACGCTATTAACTCGTACAGTTAATGTAAGGCTTATTTATTCAATCTTCTTAAAGCAAGTTTTCATTAAATTAATCGAGTTAGTTTTTTTTCAAAATTTTGTTTTTGGAAACGAATTTCAGTTGATTCAGCTTAAAGCAATATTCTGAGCTAGCTAATAAAAGTAGATTTATATTGCTATAATTTGGGCTAGCGAAGTTTAATTCTTCCTTTACTCTTAGAAAAAATTATCTCTTTTGGTAAAAAAATAGTTCAATATCCGAAACTCAAATAAATTTTACAACTTAAAGCAACAAGAAGACATATGACAGAAAAACAGAATAGTTGCTAGCTTAAAATGGGTGAATGAACAGAAATATACACAAGTAAGAATCAGAAAAAGCATCAAGGGTTTTAATTTTTCTCTGCAGAAACAACATTGCTCTTACTCTATACCAGAAAACTATATTTTCTAACATGAAATTGTTGCCCTGAGCAATGTAATCCACGACATAAACATACTACAACAAAAAATAGTAATAACGTAGGCAACTGCAACAAAATAAACAACAGAAAGAAGCTAGGCACAACTGCGCCACAAAAATCATCCAAGACTGAAGTACACATTTCGATAACTATACGTTTCGAGACCCGGGTTGTAGTGCTATACACTTTCTATTAAGAAAAAGTAGGATAACAGGAATCATTTCCTGTGTTAAACAGCAACCCAGCCTTCTGCTTAATTAATATAACTGCAAGAGAAACATCTCCAGACTGAAATAAATCCAGAGCAAAGACCTTTAGTTCTTGTGTTGCTGGGAAAAACTACGAAAATTACTACAGTAACAAAAAAAACATTTAGAGATAATGTGCTCACGCCTTTCAAATATACCATATGCGGTTAGAGAAAGTTTTTGTCTCCATAGAAATTTCTGCATCATCATAGAAAATTTAAACATTGTTCGAATTCAACAATGAAGTTTCAAACTACTAGAAAGGAAATTTTGTGAAAATTATCCATGCCACTGTAACTCAATATGTTTTTTTAATGGTGATCTCCAGTGCAAGTTCATTCAAGAACCAACTAAAATCCAGAAGCAACCAACCCGTCAAAAACGATTTAAAGATATAAATGACTTTGGCAAAAAAACAGAAACTGAAAACATTGTGACAGGATCTCCAACTCCTATATATTTGAAATAGATATCTGATCCGCTTCAAATGGACTGGGAAAATAGTGTATACGAGAGCGAGTGATGTTTAATGTTCTTATATGTATGCTCTGGTTCTCAAAGTTTCTAATTACGGAGTCTTCTATATGTAACTCCAATAATTCAAATCCTAAGTCAATAGAAAGTGCATCTTGCTCAATTGTGTCAATGAAAACGTTTGAAAACTTCAATTTGGTAACATTTTGAAGGTCCATCACCACAAACTCAAAAGCATTTTGTGGGAAGCAGGACAAAATTAAGTCTTCAAAAGTAAGAACATCGTCTAAAATACTAATTTCAGCGGCTTGAAGGGTAATCTCCGATATATTAGCTTTCTCTTCTTCACCAACAAACTTGTCATCAGCTTCCGCAGCCCTTGAGGTTACGAGGAATGTATAAAACCAGGGCAAAGACATTCCAAGGAGGAAAAAAAATAGGGCAACAAAGATCCACTTCAAAGCACCATGAGTTTCCACATATTGACAACATCTGCTGTTTTCTTCTTTATCTAATCGCAACTCTTTTAAAAAAGAAGTTGAAGAGTCTTGCAGGGTGCGAGACTTGATGTGGTGTTTCATTCAGAGTGTCAAAGAATATGAACCAAACTATTTTGGTTTAAGTTTGGTTTGATAGTTGCGTTATATAAATTTGAGACATATGTCCTATTTGAAAATATTAGCTTCGAATTGCATAAGCTGGCGTGAAAACTGTCGTGCAAAATATTCTGCAGAATCGAGTAGAATGAGTTTTCTTTTCCCGAAGTCAAAAATTCCTCCGAATTTCATTGGTCCAATTCATATGGGCCGTGTGGCCAAGCTTAAATTTTCCAATAGGGCAAATTTTGGACGATTGGAATGTGAATTTGAATTTTGAAGGAAAGACAATATATCTCAAAATTGAAAAAAATAAAAAGGGAAAATGAAACATGAACAAGAAATAACCAAGGTCATGTTCGTGGATCAGTCACTCCTTCTAAGCAGAACTAAAAAATTATAGAGTTCCATATATTCAAGATTTTAAGAGGTGAACAAGAGACCTTTTCTTACCTAAGAACCGTAGTTCCTCGTAGGATCAAGCAGAGGAAGCGATCTTCCCACCACTTTAGCAAAGCTTTAAAAAAAGTAGTATCTTAGACAAATATTTTAAAAAAATCAATCTCAGAACCCCATTAGCAAGAAGGCTTTCGTCTTGCATCGTAAATTAACCCCAAATTTCCAAACCACATTTGAAAAATTTCGTTTTTTTTCTAGGTAGAATGTAGATTACAAATCCCAAATCCTACTACAAAAAACATTTAAATTACTTTTTTAATACTTTTGGTATGTTTTTGTATTTTTTGTACCTTTCGTTTTTCTTATTCCGTTTGTGTATATTGAAATTCTCCTTTTCTTGAATGTTCATGTTTATTTAACCCTGCACGCTTCTGATCTTTTTATGCCTTTTTTTTTCCTAATCTTTCATAATTCAGTCAACAGGTTTTTTCTTTGGCTAATTTTATTTCAGGAGATTTAAGTTTCGGAAATTATAGGAGCTAATCAAAACTCAGGCGTTTTTTGAACCTGAAGTCAAAAAATATGTTCCAAATCGAGTTGTATATCTGTAACCTGTAGCACTTTGAATGTAGCTAAGGCACAGAAATATACTATTTCCTTGTATTGCTGTTAGTTAATTTGAATCTTCCCTATTTACAAACCTTAGTTTGGAAGACCGACCTTGTAAAATTGTGTCCCCTCAAATGAAAAATAAGAAATTACCAGCATCATTTACAGCGAACATCGTATGAACTCGTGATTTGCGTTACTCAAGCATTGTCATGGAAATTAGTGAGTTAAAAAACAAAAGTTTATTGTATATCCAAAGTTTTTCATACAATATCTGTTGCAAGTTGTATTATAGGACTTAAGCGTTTATGGAGATTCGTTTGCTATAACTTTCTAAAACTTAATATATGAAAGGGAAATATATATTTCTATCTCTAACAATAAGTACAAGTAAAAAAATACCTAGGTTAATACTTTTCTATATGATTTCAAAATGATACAAGGTATTTTACTTTTCTTACAAAATGAGAAGGCATGTTTGTCTATATTCGAACCATTAACATATATCCAGATGATGAAAATATTCCCTACTAAACTTTTCCTTACGAGGAAAACAGATAGTTATTCTGGTGATGGCATACTGCGAAGCCAATTTCGGTTACCTTTAGGCATGAACTCTAGCAAATTTCCTCGATAGATAAATAAACGAGATGGAAACTGATAGATGTATCAGCCTAAAAGAAAAACAACTATTAGTAGATTTTGTGGTTATTCTACTATTATACATACATTCTCAGAGTCTCATCAAATGATGGATTTCACGGAAAAAACTCTTCATAAGGAACATTTTGTGTTATCTTCATTGAATTTTCTGAGAAGTTATAAATCTCACAGTTCCAGGTCTTCCAACTAAGTTCAAAATTATTAGTTTTTAATTTGATTTTTTAACACAGGTTGCAAACTAACTAACCCATTTAGAAAAAGGTATTTGCATCGTTTTTGCGAAACTTAGAAAATAAACCCCAAAATGTAATATAGAGGTCAAACTCTAGACTGTTCTGGAAGTTGTTATAGCAGTTGACTAGGTTGGAAATTGAATTATTGTTTGAAATTAGCTTACCTATTTAATTTGAAATTGCCATAAAAGTACTCTTAGGGGAAAATATTGTTCAAAAACTACAAATTTAGTAAGGGACTAGTCATAAAAATATTTTAATAAAAGCTCCAAAAAGCCAAATAAGACTGAGAGAACAAATAACAGTCAAAGTCGTGTAAGAGTTGTGAGAACAGCCCCTCAATAAAAATGTTTAAGATCAAATTTCCCACAGTCTTGTTCTTAAAATCTATGTTTAAAAAATCCGCGGTGAAACTCTTAATGAACATCCTATAGTACGCGGTCATCTATTTCATATATCATTAACCATTTATAAGTTAACTGGAAAAGTGACAGAAAATTTCTCTAGATTAAAGATCAAAATTCATATAAAAGCTATTGGCTTCTAATATTCTTCTAAGAAGCTTAGACTTTCTGTTCCCACTCTGATTTATTATGTATATAGCCAATTGGTCCTTAAGAGATACTGTTAGTAAGAATGTCCTTACTATCACAAATGATCGTTATATAATTTTGCAGTGATTTGTACTGTCACAAAAGATGATTCTGATTCCCAAATCAAGGTAGAGTCAAATATTTTTTCAGAACGATAGTGCAGACATCAAGGAAACAATAGCTAAAGTCTTCATCTTAAAAAATTGATGTTTTTTTGAAGTTTGGTTACCCTACAAGCTAAGTTTGCATTTTCTTTCCCTTTGTTGGTATGTCAGAGCCCATAAAGTATAGAGAGAGCAACTCGCCAAGAAGGAAGGTGCAAGAAACAAGCCTGTTGACCATATTCGTGGTGATATAGGTTCTTGTTCTAGATCAATCTTCATCAAGAGTCTCCACATTAAGAGTTGGGTTTTCCTCAGGACAGAAAATACTTACGGCTTCTATAACACATGAATCAAAGCCATCCTCAGTAGCTTCACGAGCAACTGAATTGTCAGTGACACTTATATATCGAAAACAAGCTCTATTATGCAGCATCAAATTCAAAGACTGAATTCTTCCATCCCCTCCTGAGAGTACATTCGAAAAGATCTTCAATGTGGTACGCAAAGTAGTCCAAACACTGCCCTCTACGTTAGCTTGAGCTCTGTGATCTTCTGAAGGTTCGATGTAACTAGAGTGACAATCTTCACAACTGGCAAGGAAACTCATTTTATGGAGCAAGACAAATTTTGAAGCACCAGCAGTAAGTTCGTAAATAGCCAATTCTTCAATCCCAAGGGATAAAAGCTGGAAGAGCTTTTCTCGTCGTAAATTTCGAGTCAGGGAAGAAGAGCTTCTGAATTGCTTCTTGTCCAAAGAAACGGGGATTGCCCTAAACTTTGCTGCCCCTTAAGCCTTGTATTAAGCCCGCAGCCTTACCTGATAGACCGGATTCTGAGTCTAAACAACAACATGTGAAACTAAAATTATCAAAGAAAAGATTCTTGTAAAGACGTTTATCATTTTCAAAGCATAGGATACTTAGCATAGCTGAAAAGAAGTCTCCTTAGACCATCGCCTTTGTAAGCCCAAAAGGTGAAACTCATTGAAAACGTGTAGTTCAAAATTAATATTTGTTGTTAAGTTGAGAGAACTTAGAGCTGCAAAAAAATTAAATTATGTCACATCAGCAGACTTTCCTATGGTAGTTTCATTATATTTTTTAAAAATTTCTGTTTCGTCAAAGTAGGAAATTTGAAACATTGCTCAGAAATGAAACAAGAAAATTCTGTGTTTCAATAATGTATCGAAGACATCAACTTCAAAGTTCGTTGCTTAATCCAAAGCAACAACTTCCTCCTATAGCAGGATCACTCCAGCGAAACTCAACAAAAAAATAGGGTTAGTCTTGCAAGGGTTGGTCTTGAATAAAACGAAGTCCTGTTTCTCCAAAATTTCTGCCACTTCACTGTCCCAGTCTATATAGGTATTTTTTTTTATCAAACACATCCAACCTCGGAAAATTATAAGGATAGAACATATAGTTTTGGTAATTGTAGATTGGATCTCTATTGTCTGAAATTATTTTTTTCTAGGGGCAATTACGTATTCATGAATAAATAGAACACATTATTGTACACAGCAAGATATATTCTTTGCTGAGGAAGGATAGTTATACTTGAGTAGGTGGTACATATTTGATATACGCATGAGTAGGAATAATTTTTATAACCACGAAGCTCACTTGCTATTAACTCGGATATTTGGTTCTGAAGAACATAAAGTACATTAACATCAACAATAAGAGTATTTTTAAGACTACAAATATTTTGATCATAACCTTCTTGGCATTGAATGGGTATGGTTGGACTAAGAGTTGGTAAATTTGTCGGTAAAGGACAAATGAACTCTGTTGGAGAAAATGACGGACTATATGTTGGGGAAGATGTTAGCGATCCACTATGAGATGCCGTAGCACAAAAAGTTGGAGTATTCGTCGGTGAAGATGTTGGTGATTTAGTAGGAGAAAGGTTAGAGAAGTCGTTGGGGAGTTTGTAGACGAAGGTGAGGGATTAATAGAAGGGGGTATGTAGATGAGTAAGCTTGTTTCAGTGATAGATGGGTCGTTGCTAACTCTGTAGATGCAAATGATGGACTGGAAGTGGGAAACAGAGTAAACGTTGTTGATCTAGGGAAATTTAGGGAGGAGGTTGGAGAAGATGTAGGACTGAATGTAAGTACATTTGTGGCTGAGGCTGAAGGTGAACTGGTTGAAGTTATGGGACTACTGATTGGCGATCTTGAAGGGCCGATGGTTGAAAGCTGTGTGAGGGTTATTGGCGATGTCGTAGGGGTGCTTATGAGGCTACAAGTTCGGGCATGTTTGGGCTTGAGTGCTGGGGATCCGGTTGGGTCTGCTCTTGAAGACACTGTTTGTCCTCTGGTTGGGATACTAATAGCTGCAAATGATGGATTCATTGTTGGCGAAAATGTTGGAGAGGAGGTAGGACCTGTGGTAGGCATGGAAGTAGGAGATAGAAATGGTTTCAGAGTAGGAGATACAGAAGGGTACTGGACTGATGGGCTCATGGGTGAGTCAGTTGGGGAGTTTATAACCTTTTTAGGTGATTCTATTGCAGAAAGTATAAGTGTCTTGCAACAATATCCCTTCTGATCTTCGCATTGAGAAGTAGCTTCGAAAAGCTGGGTTGTCGTAAATACACACTGATCTGGTAAAGCATCATCAAATGTGAACCAGCATTCTTCTACTTGACAGTTGCTTTTTACATTATTGAGCTGGATATCGACAATAACTTCTTCTGGCACAAGAGTTAGAGAACCAAAGCAAAGGATCTCAGCCTGTGAGTATGGTACAGCATCATCAAAGCAACCGATTTTATTTTCAATCGGCAAATACATTTCTGATTAAAGTGTGCCCCTATTACAAATGTCGTCAGTATCTGGCCTAATTAAAGGACATTCGCTTTCACTAGCCATTACTCCTGAACAACTTACACATAAAGCTTCACATTATAATATACAATGCTCCACATTACTTTGTCGATAGATAAAAAGCTCACTGGAATTCAGAGGGGAAATGAAGTCACCAACAGTCTCCACAAAGCCACCCGTTTCTGTATCTGTTCTGTATGAACCATCTGGACAAGTAAATTCTTGTGACAAATTAGGTTCATCTACTAGAATAGTGGTGCAACCTTCTTCTACAACTCTTAGTTCTGGTGAAGACACATTAGTGGTCTAGCTCTAGCATGGGAGTTACATCCTCCCAAATGTGTAAATTCATGTGACACATATTAAATTAGTATGTTAAGTAGTAAGGTTAAATAAGTCATAGTAGATATATTGGTTATTGCTCATCGATATTAATCATCAATATCAAGAGTCGTATGACATTTGGGGAAATTAAGGTATATTTAAATATCGACAGATGAGCCAATAACATAAACCAAGAGAGTATCACAAGTGACTCAGTTGAGTAAATTGCCATGGATAACGGTTTCCAAGTATAAACCTAAGTCTTATTGTGTTCGAGCCTAAGTATAAAATAGAGTTTTAAAGTTACTTTTGACCTTTTCGGCATTTCACAAACATCTTCTTAGTAAGATATGTAGATTCCTTTAGTTTTGTAAGGATCTTTCCTCAATTACTTCAGTTTGCTTGCTTAACGCTTGAGTTACTTCCCTAGCCCTTTATCAGAGTTTTCTGACTACTGGAATGTATTGGCCGAGGAGATAACAAGACTAGAAAAAGGGAAAACTGAAAACATTTGGAACAGTTAATACCTTGAAAAGAGGAAACAGTTTGAGTATTATTAGAAACTTGGATCTGATTACAAAGTATGACCTCGACAAGTGTAAATGTGTCTGTTAAGAGGCTGTTAGTTTGTTTTTGCAAGAAGAGCAAGTATAACGCGTCTGCTAGAAACAGCCCTACTAGTAAGAAAAGCAAAATCCGAAGTATTAGCTTCACTTTAGGAGAAAGTTTTCGTCATTTATCTACGATTTTTCCTTGTTCATCACTTGTTTTGCACTCTAGGTTGTCTTTTAGAAATGTTGCCACTAGTAGGAAACTAGGAGAGCTGCAGTGTGTCTCTGGCGTTAGTGACAGTACCGGACAGTTTCATAAATATGTGTACTAGAAATAGCTTATTTTACCAACAGGGGATTTTATAACCAAGGGAGCTTCAAAACATCAATGATCTTATCTTGCACTCACTAGTTTGTATCTTTCATCGTATCTATTCCCAGCATTACATCTGATATGATTGGCTAGGGTAATATATCTGTCCAATCAAATTCCAATAAAGCAAACTCGAAGATAATTGGATATAGCTTTCAACAATAACCAATCAAATATTTTTATTCACCACAGCGCAAGAAAGAGGCACGAAACCAAAACGAACAAACACGGAACAAAATGTTTTACTACTCAACAGTGTGTCTCAAAACTCAACATCTTTATGCTTCCAAAACTCCACCTGCTATGCCACAATCGCCGCTCAAAAACCAATTAACCATCACCTCAATCAGACCCCTAACCGATTAAAGGCTATGAACGCCTAGGTGTTTCCATGGGGGCTGTTTCATCAGATGCTACTGACTCAACATCTAGATTTCTGTTATCCAATTCAACTCTATACGTATTCACCGGAACAACCTGTTGAAACTCACCACCTGCTCTGGCCATGTCATCATGCTCGTTCACAGCACGAACAGTGGTTCTATTCATTTCCCCTTCAGGCAGAAGAATAATATCTCGGTTTGCTGAAAAATATCTCAAACCACCTAGAGTCGTATTATTTCTATTTCCTCTTCTATTTCTCCCATATCTTCCTCTTCGTTGATCAATCTGGCGCTGAATCGTACTAACTGCAAACAAACACAAACAGGCAATCACAGGAACAGAAAAGAGAATATAAAAATATGTATAGTCTGTTTCATCATCAGGACATTCATGAACATAATTTTCAAACCTAGGTTTACGCCAGCTGAAAAAAGAGAAAGGTGGATCTTCCTATGAAATAAAAATAACAAATAAACAACTTTTCCAAAAGCAACTTCAGATGTTTTATAAACTATGTTTAACGCAACAACGCCATCAGTCAAATTGCGATCAATTTCAAAATCCTCCGTTCGTGGAATAAAATCTACTATAACATCATCCACATCATTATTTACATCCAGCCTAAATATTAAACATAAAAAATATAACTTACAAATACGCGTACTCCAAATTGGTAACCGCGATATCAGTTAGTGAAGAAAGCCAGGTCGAAGGAATACCAATCCGACCACTAGAACTACAAATCAAATTCTCCACCAAGAAATTGAAACTCACAGTAGTTGATTCACCAGCACGTACTGCTTCACTTAATGCAACTCGAGTCCGCAATGTACTCGCCCCAGATACAAGTCTAACTCCACTTGGTTGATAACTTTCCTCAAAGTCTAGAATCCTTTTATTTTGATAAGCAGTAAGTGACTCGTCAACATAAGCTCCAAAATCTGTTTTAAAAATAGAAAGTTGGAAGGTCCTTAAGACCCCGCTCCGTACTTGAATTGTAATGTCTAGAGTTATATCGACTAGGTTTCTTGAGTTGTCTGAAACGTAGAAGGTAGCTTCAAAAGTAGAAAAATATCCATAAGGGCTATCTTCCTGAAGTTCAAGCTCAGTTATTAGAGGGAAATTATCTTGTAGCGCAAATCCAGAAATACGCAATGAAAAGAATACGACAAGAAAGTTTAGGAAAAAGAGCTTCATACTTCAAATAGAATGGGTAGAAATAAAATTTGATACGTTTGAAGAAAACAAATATTTATTAAGCTTTTTTCTGATCCTTCCTTCAAGTTTGATGAATGGAGAAGTTTTCTTTTGGTTTACTTAATGTATACGCCAGTTTTTACGTATTGCCGGTTAAATTTTGACTCACTCTGTTACCGTTACTTGGTTCTACCGTTAAGGGGATACTACTCGGTTTGTGAACTGTAGGCGATTTGTCCGTAACGCTTGTTCTCAAACTTTTAGTACCGAGTTTCCTACAGATTAGCCCATTAAATACCTATAGAGTTTAGGTTTTCAAGATAAGGATGTTTAGCTTCTTTTTTTCTAAAGGTCTCTTGATTAATGCTTAGCTTTAAGTTTTTTCTTTTTTTTTCTTAAAGGGTTAAACTAAAATCAAAGGTTTGGCGCTTGTTTTCTCTGAATTGACTCGGTTTGATTCATTTAAGGGCGATAACTAAAGGGAACCCACAACTTGTAGAGTGCGTCATACTAAGTAATAATTGTTAAATTCTATTGTAAGGTATAATTAATTTTGCAATCGACTAGAGTAAGACTAGTTCATCAAATTTTTCTTTCCAACGTACTGCTCTTTAAACGTGAGTTTTCTTCATGAAAGTGAAAGCGCTACTCTTCACGACAATCGAGAATGACACAGCAAACTAGGACGCTGATCCGGACAATTCAGATGAACCGAACTGACTTGAATTAATGAAAAGTCAGTTGAATGTAGTTAAAGCTGAGGAGGATATTTACTGAAGATTTTGAATATTACTAACCTCTAATCACATCGACGTGAGTATGTTACCTATTTACTAGTAGGAAATGATTCCACTTCATACATTTTCTCCAAACAATATCCTTCATTTTCGTTTAGCAGAATTTTTTAGTTTCATTTTTTCGTTCTTGATTTGCATCAACTGGTCCTGTTTAGTGGGCACAACATTAAAAGACAGCAGCCTAAGTTCTATTTTATTCCTTTAAACTTGATTTAGCCAATTTAGTTTCTACTATTAGTTTAGCTAGAGTAAAAAGGCACCCTAGCAAGGTAGGATTTAACATGAAAAAAGCATAAGAGTACAGAGGTTCCTCCGACAAATTTAGGTTGATCCCATTATTGTACAATCCTGAAGAAATAATTTTAAATACGAATTTGGTGAATTAATACGTTGCCTTTATGTATTTTTTGGAGTTTAGTTTGCTTGATAATTGAGGATCCTGAAGTCTTGGATTCTTTACTCGTTAGACACATTACTACCTGATATAAAGCTGCTGAAGTCTAAGTTGCTTGATGCATATTCTTGGGGGCAAAATAACACTCGATTAACAAGTATATTTTCTCTTTCAAGAAACAAGCAGGTGTTGCTATAGTAATAAAAGGCTTGCATCACACTCCTTATTGCTATCGTAACTACATACCTGTTCATTCAAATTAGATGTTTCATACTGCAATGCTACGAGCAAGACTTAACCTCTTTGACTTGTATTATTTAGTATTGAGATAAACAAAGTTAACTAGCGGATTCAAGGCTGCAATAAGTTTTATAACATTTGACTGACTACTAGACATAGCTCCCCTTTATTTTTTTTAATTGAAAATACCTTTCTTAGACCTATTTCTAGTGTTTGTTGATTACTCATAACTTGAAGTTCCCTTCTTTTTATTCACTTGATTATTGCCAGTACCAAAAACTTAAATGCCAAGAATAATATAGCACAGGGAAATTCTTCTTGAAGGTTTGACAGTTTCTTAACTACATAAATATTTCATTGATATGATTATGTTACAGTTTGTTTAGCCCTAGAGGTTGTTAAGGAGAACAGAGGGATGATGAGTCATGTAAGTTCAGTCTATTCCCTGAGCGGAATAGGAATGCAAAATGCGTTGTAATGTGAACAAATTTTGATTTTTTGAAAAAATTTCCCAATGATTGAGGGACTCCGAGTTTATCTGGATGTCAAAATGAGTAAAGAATGAAGAACTCATTCAGTATTCCTAGGTGAAGTATGAATTCATGATTCAGGAGTTGAATCGGAAACTCGTCAAGCAATTAACTGAGGTTATAAAATGGTTTCTAGGAGCCTTACGGATTCTTTATAAGTTTCTCATCTTGTTCCTTGAGTTTCACGGTTGAGCTTTAAGGATCTTTAAATATCCTAAAGCGTGTGTTTAATGAATTTAAATCCAAGTTCGAAGATTTTCAATATCTCAATGAGAATTTTCCGCACTCTGCACCCCTAGTGATGATTACCTGACAGATTTCCTTTGCTATTAGAAATGATCAAAGGTTCAAATTTCTTTCCCGATTAAAATGCCGCATGTGCGTTGTAGATGGGCATAAAGTGGGTCAACTATTGGTGAGTTCCTAAGTTTGAGATAGTTTACATCTCGTAAAGTATCTGAAGTGAACTTTAATGTTAACAGGCTGCTTTATGGGTATGATGATGCAAATTTATTTACAAAAGTATCTTCATGCACTTGACATAAGTCATATCTCGAAGAAAGCACAGGGTTTCTGTACGGGCATTGTTTTGATATGATTATTTGGTTTCTAAATTTAGACCCACTGCACCGATATAAATCATACCTATGGAAAGTTCATAAGATGCAAAATGTTGAAACTAAACAAGAACTTCCTAAGTTGTCGGCCTTATGCCACATAACTGCACTTGGAATATACGAACGATGTATTAACAGGTCTAAGTTTCCTACAATCAAAATCAACTGAGAAAGAGCTGCTGAGAGTTAATATTAGTAAATAGTACCCTTCCAGACTAATCGTTTAACTCATTGCCCTATGCCATGAGCATGCGCATATTTGCACCCGCATGAATAAAAATGCGTGATACAGGTTAGAGAAGACACGATACGTTAGCGCGTAAAACCAAGCCACTATTACTATTTCGCTAAGGAGCAACTTCATACCTAAAACTATAGTAGACTCTCCTTCATTTAACAGCGAAGTTAAATATGAAGATTTCTGTGCAACGATATCTGAATATAGTTGAAGTAATTGTTTCCCTTAATAACTTCATCTTTTTTTCTGGAATTCATGATATGAACACCGCTCTGAGAAAAAAACCTGTTCTTTCTCGGCATCTCTATTAAGATTGCACTTGTTACTTGAATCGATCCAGGAAGACGATTTCCTTGGTATAAAGTTGTGTGAAAATTAGGGGTAGGATTTGATTTGTTGATATTTTATCAATGAGAAACTTGCCTATATTCTTCTCATTGGTTGGTTCTGATAATTCTTCAGCCATTGTTTTTCATTATTGACTATCAATTGATGATCAACAATAAATTTGACCACATTGCTTTGGGTCAAGAGGTCAAAAATCTGTATTTCATTTTGCCACCGTATGAAATTCTTAAATTTTTCCGGCTTATGGCCATATTAGTTTCAATTACGGGGTTATTCCCGGGACAGTTGGCCTTCTTATGCGAAATTTCATACAATGCATAAATATTATATTTCTGGAGCATTTGGCCCAAGGCAGTGTGGCCCAATTAATTATTGAGAATCAGACTAGAGTCGGAATCATCTGCTAAGAATCAAAATCCCAAATCTTTTATTGATAATCACAATTAAAACCATTTCCAAATAATTATCGATAATTCTTACTAAACCCACCTCTAGTGAACACTCTCTTGTTCTTAGTGGAAAGGAAAGGAAAGAAACAGAGCAAAGAGGAAGACATCATTCCACGGGCTCCCCCCGTTAAGCATGTAAACTACCATCCAGACAATATTACAACAGCTAGCGTTTGAGAAGCCAAACATACAACTGAAAAACAATATTGTACGAACTTTTTAGCAAATTATTCACTTAATTCTAATAACATTTTTTACCACCATAGTAGTACTACTTTACAAAATCTGCAATATTAGAAAGCATTTGTTTTCATTGTGTGTCCGCTAACTTGGGAGACATTTTCCTCTAAACTCAAGGAATGTGGATAGCTTGAAGGCGCTGCATCTACGTTCTTTTCATCGTTCCATATGACTTCGGTATCTCCTATAGCAACTCTATATATTTTTTCTCCAAAGAGAAGTGCTAAGAGTATCCCACAAAATAAAAGAACAACTAAGCATTGAACTAAGTAGAAAATGGTGGACTCTTCAGGTCCAATAGCAATCATAATTGGAACTGCAAGAGTTGAAAGTTGAACTTGAACAAAAATTGACATCGCCACAGAGAAACCGTCATGAAAATCAGAAGATATGTTTCTAGCTTGAAAAACCACAACACCACCATAAACAGAAAGAGCTCCATGAAAAACAAAAAGCGCGATGAATGGAGCAAAAATGCTATCTTTCTTAAGAAGGCAAATTCCATACGTCTCAACTGGCTGACCAAACTCATCTTCTTCAGCAACTCTAATAGTATACTCTAAGCGAGATAAGAGTACAATAACCAACAGTAATGTAATATTGATAAAAATAATAACAAGAACCCCAGATGACGAATAAGTATCCTTTCTTTTATCATCCGAAATGATCTTAGCATCTTCTTCCGTAGTATTATAAATTTTCATAATTTTTTGTAGCTTTATGAATAATGCAGTATAAACAATAGTTAATCCAAAGGAAAAAAGATAATAAGGCAAATTACACCTCAAAGAATTTTCCGCAGCGTCGTACCGCTCAAGACTTTGGTCCGTTAAAAAGATAGAAATCAAAAGAATCATGACTCCAAAAAGTGTAAAAAGTAAATAAACAGGTTGAGCAGCAGCAACAATTTGATAATCCTGATTTTTGGTGACCCATAAAGAGAGCGCGAGCACAAACACTAATCCAATCCCAGCAAGAGTTCTCATTGCAACAACTATAGACTCATCTATTTCGTTTCTTTCAATAAAATCAGGTGGATCAGTAAAATTAGGTTTTTCCCCCTCTATATACTCTAATGCTGAAAGGTTCCACACAGATCCTTCATAGAGTGCTTGTTGTTCAGAAGAAGTAATAAATTCACCATCATCACCAACTTTCAAGTTCATTTTAACCAACTGAACAGCACCTGAAGATAAACTTCTAGTTCCAGATGCATCAAATTCCAAATCTCCTGTAATTCCTTTAATGCCTTCATTAGAAACTTGCTGCAAAGCTTCAACAAATTGAGTACCTGTAAAGTTTCCAATGTTATCACAATCTCCAGTACCTAAGCTTTCAATAACATTTCTGAAAACTAAAAGTGCATCTAATGCAAAATAACCAAAAAAATTAATCATATCTGAAGAAATCTCCTCATCCTCAAAAGTTTCACTTGCATCAAACTCATCTCCATCATCTTCCCCAAACAAGTATTCTAATCCCCCTGGTAATTTATTATAAATCTCCTCAAGCTGTTCTTCATTCCAACCAAGTCTTTCATCAAACCTTTCATTATGGTTAGAAATTGTTTCTCTTGTAGATTCTCTTTCTGCAACTTGATTTAAAAGAAACATTCCATCAAACGAACGGGCAAAGAACTCTTTTTCCTCTTCTGTTGGGTTTGGATTTTGACTTGTAAAAACGTTCACAACATCATCAACCGAAGCAACTCCATCTGTAAAAACCCAAAGTTTTCCTTTTCCTGTCCAGGACTCTTCTTCAGTTGTTTCATCCTCTTTTGCAGCAGCTTCCATAATTGTCACAACATCTACATCAAAACAAATAGCGAGAACAACATTTAATTTTGTTTGTTTTATTTTACTGACTACATCCTGAATTTGCGCAACACCTGCATCTGCAGGATATGGCATTAACTGAAACTCAATGTCTACATCATCAGGTTCAGAAAGAGAGAATAAAGCATCTTTAAAAGCTGATCCATAATCATCTTCAATATAAAGAACCACAGCTTGTTTGATTTCAATGTCAAGTAAAAAGTCAATATAAGTTTGAGCAATCTCTGCATCTGAAATTACAGTACGAGAAAAGAACTTGTGTGTGTTTAAATCACTTAATCTAGGAGATGTTGCACCGAAAGAAATAATTGGGATTTGATCTGTTGAAGAAACAAAAGAAAGCGGGATTGTAACTGAAGAACGAATGGAACCAATTATTCCATGCAACTCAATGTTATCATTTAGAATTGCAAAATTTGCAAGAGCTTCACTGAAATCTCCCACAGTGTCGACAACATAAGGAACTAATGTTACATCACACGTGAACTCATCAACTACTTCGTCAGAGGAAAAACCGTTTTCTATCTGAAAAGGAACAGATGGAAAACCTTGGTTTAGATTATTTATTTCTGCAAGTAAGGAAATTGCTGAGGTTAGAAAAGTTGGTAAGGCAGTTCTGCCATCGATTGCATTGACACCAGAGATTGAGGAGAAAATACCTAGATTTATATCTACAGAGTTGACTGAAGTGAAAAAGTAAAAAGTAAAAAGGAGAGTTGCTAAAAGTACAGGTTTGTTGAGTTTGGTCATGAAGTTTGAGTTTTGTTTGTATTTTGTATTCTTTCGGGATTCAGCCTATTCTCGGATAATTACAAATCGAGATTAGGCGAGAAGTTACCGATAATGGTAAGCTCCCGACATATTATAAATGCTATTTGATATCAACATAGCGGTAACCTTACGTTTAGTTGATTGTGCAATGTTAATAATATGGTGGAATATGGGTGCTCTTACGCAGCAAAAATATTACCAAGAGGGAAAGAAATCATTCTTTTGAAAGAGCTTGCTATATGCTTCTTTTCAAACAAAAATATGAGGTTGCGCAAGTTCAAAGAGGAGAGAACAAAGATACAAGGTAAGATGTTTCATTTACGGTGAAATAAGCATCTTGTGTATTCAAAGTACCCTCTGAGCAGAGTGCTTGATACTTGCAAAGACAGGATTAAGAAACAGTTAGTCTTCTTCAACATACGTGAAATTATTAGAATATCTTTTGCGCTAGATGCACCGAACAAGTATCTAATTATCAGTTTCAATGCTTCACATAGCAGTCTCATGAAGCATACTTGAACTACACCTAAATATGACAATATAAGACACATATCTTACGAAAGAGGTCATTACTACGGTATATAATTTCATAACCAAGTACTAAAATTTACATTTTTTACTGATATGAGAATCCTGGTGCGAGTTTTCCCTTTGTAAGTTTGATTTTGCAGTGTAAGAATAAAATATCAAACCTTTCAGCTAATGAGAGCGTTCATACACTTACTATGACATAGAACTTCTTGCGCCCAAGGTTCCGTTATGAATAGCTTCGTTTATAATAATTGCAGTGCATATTTGTTGTCGCTAGCGTTGGCAATAAGCGACGACAGGTGGAAGTTTTTTCAGATCCTACTGCAACTTTTTGACTGAGCATGAAGCTTCGCGTCTAAATTGCCCGGAACTCGCGTTGAGTCCACCTATGGAACAAGATTTCTGAAACCACTGAGGAAAAAATATCAATTTCTTAGTTACATATAGGGTTTCTTATCATGCTTACCGTTAACTATCGGAAACATAAATGTCCAAATTTTTATTACTGTTATTAACGGTGAGAAATACTTAACGGATCGGAAATTAACGGGAAATTCCGTTAACTACGATATGCACGATAAGAACTATAGTTTTTGGTATTCCAAAAAGTTTTTAACTATATAATATTCTGTCCCAAATCATATCCCCATAATATATTATGTCTATATTCTTCCTGTGAAGGAACTAAGCTGAAGAAAAAGCTGACTCAGAAGTAGATGCAACATAGAATCAACATTATCTGCAAATTATTTTATATGAGAATCTTCTTACGACTACTAACCTTACCTTTGAATTTATCTCAACTCAGCTCAACATAAACTTCTAGAGAATAGTAAAAAATTTCAAATGCCTTTTCTAAGTAATTTTAAAGAATTAATTCTACTCTGTGAGAGAAAATGCAACTCAGAAAATCGAGGTAATGGTTTGGCCATGGCAGGAATTTTGCATTGTCCTCATATAGAAATGCTTGTATCTTAGCTCAATCTCTTTTTCAAAAAATTTAACATAAAAGAATATAAAATTGTGTTTAAGGAAATTTATTTGATATAATCTTAACGCAACCGACAAGTCTTCTTTTCTTTAGCCCAATCTTAGTGTTTCTCCTCTCAATCAAACACGTCTCCAGACAGTTAAGCTAAGCAACATCTCCAACAAGTAGAGGACAGCTAATTTTGAAGCTTGGGCGAGCATATTATTCTTTTTACATGTTTGAAAACTACTTTTACTTCTCCTTGCATCACCTTTTTTGTACACACAAGGAGTTTTTTTTTTACTTGTTTGGTTTTGACTTTGACCAGGGAAAGAAATTTTGGTGTTTGTTGAATTTCCCAAAATATACCAATACGTGCCGTTACTTATCGTGCTTATCTTGGTTTCCGCTAACTGCAGCTTTCTTCCGTTAAAGCATAAGGCTTCAATTTTGCTTACCGTTAATAGCGATAAGAAACGCAAGTTACATAGTGACAAGTTCATTGGGCTGTGTAACGTTTCTTGACGATTTTAAGCATATTTATTGTGATAAAGGTTTGCAATAATTTTTCTCGATATAGTCGATGAAAATTCCTTAGCGCAGCTTGAAATTAACGGTAACCACAATAAGAACGATAATCTTATAGGGCCCACACAATCTTCCCAGACTTGATATTTTCATAAAGGGTCGTAACTGACAATATGTTTTCTCTACTTGTTTACATATAGTTTGTGGACTAAAGAAAATTCATAACTCTCTGCTCACAAAGAAACACAGTACTCATACTGCTCGGTTATCTAAAGGTTCCGATAAGTAGCAAACGATCATTGATATAGTTTCTGGGAGCAATAATTCCTTTGTTCATGTTTCAGCCTTTCAGTATTTTTATCGATACATTTTCTGCTCTTCTAAGTATGTTTTTTCTTTTTTTTTACAAGTTTTTTTTTCTGGCTTCGACTAGGAAAACGCGATGTCTCGTTTGGCGAGTCTACCAAAATATTGGGGTGTACATTGCTTAAAGGTCTTATCAAATTTTCCGTTAATATCCCGATATTTCTGTTTAACAATGAATCCATAATCTCACTAAATGGTAGAAACGAGAATCGATTTAATTATTAGCTTACCCTTACTTATCTACATTCATAATTTGATAAGAAATTTTAGGACTGTGCTTCCTGCAAAGTTACTTATGCTTGATAATATAAATGACCTCATTTGATTGCTCGACATATATGTATATTGCTTGCGACTTTCAGTGCATTTGCGCGTATCCCATATGTGAAGTTTAACAGTTTTGTTAAGCAAACCATAGAGTCAAAACATATGTTTCTCCACTTATCTCTTTAGGTATGCATAAACCGCCCCCCCCAGAAGACAGCTAGAAAATAAGAACCTATGGCCTTTAAAAAATTGACAAATCTTCCTGTCCTTGGCATAATTAGTATGGTTTTACCGACAACTTTAGCCAAAACAAATGAAATCAATAAATCAGTTTGAATCCTAAAATGGTTCTCCAAACGCTAAACCCAGTAAAACAAAAACTACCTAGATTTCTATTGAACCTTTTTATCCAATAAAAGCATCGATAATCTCTGGTTAGAAGAAAATTAATCTTGTTTTCTCCATCCGCTTGAAGTTTCTCTATTATAACCTCAGTAACTTTTTTAACTGAAAGAAGAAGTCAGCAGTTAATGAGAGTGTTAGTCCTTGTTTTGAAAATGCCATTGGCATGACATAAGACCTCAAAAGCCGGACATATATATCTGGAAGTTTTCCAGGTTTATCTGCAAAAGCCAGAGGAGATTATGGCAATCAACCTTCTTTAATAATGTACTTGTCTAATATATTATGACTTGTGGATTCGGAAAAAAATAACGAGAAGTCATAATTCTTAATTAATAATTACCCTATGTATTTAGTCTGGATAAAACACTCTATTTTTATTACTTTAGGCAAAATATTAATCTTTGCAATAAAAAAGGAAGCCATATTTCACCCAAGAGACAGGTTTTCGCATGCCTCATATGCGCTCTTAATCACTGCTGAGAAGACTATCAGGATTCTATTTATCCACTTTATGTGAAGTATACGCATTGACTCAAAATACCTAGTACTTTTGATAGCTAAACTTTCACCTAATCATCTCAAGATGTATTCGTATTATATTATAAGTGCCATCTGAGTATCTGAACGTTGTATTTATTGCCTTGGCCAACGAGTCTATTTAAGAATATAGAGCTAGAGTTCTAAAGTCTTAGTAATCTAGTCCATTACACTAGCACCAACATAAATATTTGATAGTATTACTGTATGATAAGGGTGCCAATACAAACAATATGCTTTAGCCGAGTACAGAAAGATCTTAGACTTCGATACTATATAAATGACTAATATCTATATTTGCCAAGAAGATTCTTGAGTTCGGCTCCGTGCATAACATATATCAAGAGGAGAAGAATAACCTATTAGTCCCTTTCAAGGAAAAAATAAGAATGGAAACTAACTTTTAAAGTCGTGCTAAATGGGTTAATTAAAAACAAAATACAACTGCTCATATATTGAGACCAACTAAATCTCATATAGCTGTGGAAAATGGGGAAACCGTTGTAGAATATAGCCAAGAAACTTGGTATCATACTTAGAAACTCAAAGCAGTCTTAGGTTAATTCCAATGAAAAGTGAATGCCTGTCGTACAACCCCAGTTTGAGTCAGCATTTAAACTGTTTTTTCAATACCAACATATTTGCCAAACAATTGTTTTACAAATTGTAGCAGTAATGCAAAGTTAATCCTTTGTTTTAATTCTTGATATTCTATCTTTCTTAATATGCACGATAGTTGCATTAAAAATCTAAAGAACTTATACTCGGCCATTCTATACACTAACCCCATACAGGGTATATTTATGTAACTGATTAATATTAAGAAATTTTACAGGCAATAAAGGGAGTCGACGCAAACAGTTTGTTTCAGTTGTCTTCTGGGTTACAATCTTTCGGCCTTGATTGAAATGGAAAATAATACAGAACTAAAATTACATGCGTATAACTCTGAAGGCAAAGATGTGAAAAACTTGTACAGAGTACTTCGTTTTTTTCTTATAATTTCCTATGATTTTGCACCAGAGGGAAAAAGGAATTAAGATATCTTTTGCCACTCACAAAAAGAGTTTCCAGACTGCTTATCTTCACACACTAGTATTTTCATAAATTTCGCATGGAATTTGTTACATTTTTAATATTTAATCACTTTCTTTCAACCTACAAGAACTGTAGTTTTAATTATGCTGTTTGCTTTGGGTTTTACACATATATTAGAAGATCAGTATAGACAGTGAAAGCTGCTCCTTATTATAGTGATGTAATAAGCGGGAAAGGAAAAAATAAATATATTGCATAGTATTTTTATTTGAATTTTACGTATGGATTAAGAATTGGAGTGTTTAAACATTCTAAATTGTTGTTTTTTCTCGTCACTCGTGGGACGTATTCTTACTGTTGCTGAAGGTAACAATTTCAAGTATAAGTAAAAGAGATCTTGTTATATGATATAGGATAAAAAGATTCTATTTAATCTTTTATATATAATTTTTCTTCCCATGCATTATGATTTATCCACTAATATCTAGTGCTATATCTAGTGAACAACCTAATGTGTTGTTTATCCTTGGTTGATCTCTCAAAATATGAGACATATCAAATAAAATTAAACAATTCCATTATTTAAGATATGCAGAATATAAATATTTTTTTCTGAGTTACAGTTTGAGCACTAAATGTCTCAATAGTAGTTTTATAATTCAGATTTTGTTTAGGAATATTAACTACATGCAGTTGAAACATCAATATTTGTCCCTATTGCAATGGTGCGTTACTGTGTCTCAAAACAGCAACATAACGAAAAAGTTCTCCATACAAAGTCCAAAACAAATATTGACACGCAGTTTGCCTAATGTTCCGTATGAATAATTAAAAGTTATGGGACAAGTTAAGCTAAACTGCATATTAAAATAAAACAAAAAAATTGGAAAGAATATGAAGAAGGAAGTACAGGTGACAGTTCAGCAAGATAACCCTTTCGTAAAAAATGACGATGGTAGTGAAATTAAAACAAGAATAGAAAAATCACAATTTCCAACAAAACATTACTTCTGGTTGTTTTTCATATTTTGTTTTGTGATTTCTATTCTGCTTTCTGGCATATTGGTCGATCAGAGAAAGTCAGTGAAAAGTTGTTCTGTCAAAGATGAAGAAAGATCAAGAGAAATATTAGCGAGTAAAACTCACCTTCACAATGAAAAAGTACTAATTATTTCTGATTTGGAACTTTCATGTTTCCCACGAACTGCTTTTTCTAGATCTGTTTTGGGTCTATCGTCAATCACAGACTTAAGATTTGATAATGTAAGAATATATCTTATCGAAGAAAACACGTTTAGTTCAGATATTGGATTTAAACTCGGTGCACTGACGTTTGAAAACTCTAAGATAGGAATTCTTGGCGAGCAAGAAAAAAAAGTTGACTCTCTCACTTTGGAAAATTCGGAGGTGTTTTCGTTTCGTTCTAAGTTTCCTGTTGATGAACTTTCTTTGATTTTACTTGAATCTTTTGAAGTTTTAAATGATTTTGTAAGTTTTTTATCAAGTTCAGAGAAGAGTTATCTTTCTTTTGAAGATTTCATTACTGATGAAATCTTGGAAGATACAAACAGTATTATGGAAGACGAAAATAAAGTTATTCGTGTGGTTGGAGACTCAATAGATGCTTATTCAACACTAAAGTTTTTCGAAAATTCTTTTAATAGAACTCCACACGAAATTTTTCAAAGTTCTAAATTTAAGTTTTCTGGTTCGGTAAATAAAATACTATTTGAAGATAACTTTTCACTTGAAGATATTCCAGAAGAACCTTTTAGAGGACATGGTGATACTGAATTTTATTTGAGTTTTGAAGGTTGTGAAAATTTAACTGAAATTCCTCACGCAGTTAGAGAACTTAAGTTTTTAGTTTTAGATCTTTCTGACAGTGGTATAATAGATTTGGATTTGTTTGAATTTGAACCAGAAGATGATTTTGTTCTAAACTTAGAAAATACTTTAGTTGAACCATTTTGTGAAGAAATTGATGAGTTTAGAGCAAATCTTAGTATTCCAGAATATGTGGATATAGAAACTTGTAGATAAGAAACGTAAGCTTATATTTTGTATTCAATATATATTATTATTAAGGTTTTAGTTATATATTCATAATATTCACTGAGCTCTAGTGAAGGAAAAAAAAGAATATACATAATATAAATACTACACGTCTGTATAAAAGTTAATGCTCTTTTTTAGAAGCTCTCACAGGGAATACAGATGCTAAAATCAATTCGACTTCATTGATTAGGCTGATCATCAAGAGAACAACAATTGATTTGTCGTTATAGAACAATTGAGAATGGTAAATTTGTTTAAATAAATATTCAGAAAAGGTAAGAAGGGTCTTAAAAAAGCTGTCATCACTTTTTATTTGTTTATGGCTTCTCTATTGGCAGGGCTTTTACTAACAGACCAAATCTGTTTCCAAGACTTTCTTTCATGATTGAACATTCAATTCTGATATATAATGTTACTATGGAAGGAGTTAACGTGAAAATTTCTTTAAAAAGCAAAACTAATTGTTTCAAATTATCATTTCATTAAAGATATTATTAATTCTTCAAGTAATACGGAAAAGTTCTTTCAGAAAAAGGATTTTATTCTGCTTTGATAAAGTTTTCTCATCCTATTTCGTAACGGAAGAAGGAAAAACTTACTCTTCATAATAATAGAAGGATCTATTTATTTTTCAAGTGTTTTGAAACTCAATGAAGACAATTATATGTATAATAGCCAGAACACATTAAGAATAGGGAGTCAGGATGAGCTGACTTGATACACGAAACCTATCTTCTTATTTTATTGCAATAATGCTCAACAGCTGCTTTGGAAGAGTTCAAGATATTTTAGTAAGAACTACTCTTTTCAATTCAGCGTTTTTTTGCATTTTCCTAGCACAAAACTTTTTTCAATCGCCTTGATGTGAAACTTGAGAACACTGTTGCAGATAACTTTTCCACAATAGATCTTTCTAGCACCAAGAAAACCTTTAGAAATACTATGATAGCAGTTTCTGTTATTAGATGAATAGTTTACCTATTCAATAAGAAAACAGTCAACATCGAATAGTTTCACTAATGTTGAGAAATTGAGTATTTATTCAAAATATAAACTATAGAAAAGTTTACCATAAAAGAGCAACATATTGAATAATCCATGTACAGAATATACTAATTATTCATTGAAATTCTTAGAAGAATAAAGATACTGTTCTCTAAATCTACGTGTAAAGCTAATACAAGAATACTGTCTAGGCTTTATGTAAAACACTTCAAGAATACTCTAAATTGAAATCAACTGACTAATATTCAACATTTTTATTCTATCGAAGAAAAATTTAGAGACTTAAAGAAAACATTTGGATTGCTTGCTACAAATTAGTTTAACTCACCTAGTTTTGAATATTAAATCTACAAGCTCATAACTAGGAGTTTACTAATATTGTTGTAGGTAATTAAAACAGATCGAATTAAACTTTCCTGAAATAATTTTATCTTCAGAAAACTCAATGCTAAAGAATCCATGTTTTTGTATTCTACTTATTGTTAACAATATGTTTCTATTACTTAACTCCCGTTTTTCCTGCATTAATATCTTTCTTCAGAAACTCATCATTGCTTGAAATCTCTTTGACTGCTGATGCTCCGCAGAAAAATCTTCTGTTTCCCTACTTCTTTTAATTGGAGTTTTCTTACCAGGCAAATCCATATTCGAATCACTTAAAAGTGTATCTAGCAGCTCAAGCATGTCCTCTTCCTCATAGTTTACAGCTTTCTTGTTCTTTGGCTGTTCTCTTAAGGCTTCTACTATGAGCTGGAGATCCTCCATATCCTCATCTGCAATTTTTCCTTTCACTGCTTCTTCCTTTTCTACTTCCCTTTCTTGTGTGAGATCAGTAATATCTGGAGCTTTTGTGCTTGATTTCAAGGATTCACTTACTCTTAAGTCAACACTGTCTTCAACTGCCGAATCTGGGGAACCAGAGGTTTCCTTACAGACTTCTTGATCTGAATGTTGGTGAAGGAAAAATTGATAGAGTGAATAATCATAGGTTGCTTTAAGTTTGGAAGTTGGCATATCATACCAAAAGTATTCAGGCTTTGTATACACGTGCTGAACTGTTGGGAACTTGAGTTCATGAATAGCGTCAAAGTCAAATAGAGAGCTATAACTAGTTCTTCCTTCCATTTTTATTTATGTTTTTTACTTCTTAGGAATTATTTCGCTTCTTCTGTTATTTGAATTGAATATAGATTAATTTATGCGACATAAAGGCACACTCTGAGTGTACAGAGTGTGTTAAAATATTCATAATATTTATTCATGAAATGTTTCTACCAATCAAATACAAGGAGTTAGAATCTATCCAATGAACTTAGACAAGAATATTTTTGACTTTCAAAGAGACTCTACATTACATCTATGGCTAGTTTAGGTTTGCTAGAATATGACTACTTAGGAACTCCCCTTAGTTTAACTTTATTTAAGAGTTACACACAAGAGGTTACCGCTTTATTAAGAAGTTTTGTCAGTCAAGTTCTACTACACCACGCCTTTGAGCTAGTTCTTGTTGAGTTTTGCTTTGTCATAACGTAGCTACTATGAAAAATGATGATCATTAACTTGATTCCTGAGTTTTTGCCCGCAATAACGCTTTCTCTTGTCTATTTCAGTGATTTCTCTCTAATTCTTTGTAGAAATTGTGAAGGGGAAAATTGTCTTAAACGCACAGCATTTCAAATAAATTTAATATATCTATTTAGACTGGTGCTTCGTAAAATCAATCACTAAGAATAGCGTTTTCTCACCTAAGCCTTCCGTGGCATACAAAAATTACTACTGTTAACTTTTTAGAGATGCTGTGAAATCTGTGGTACACTCTTGGTCTAGCAATATGAAGCAGAAGAAAATACAATACTTCGTCTTTTAAGTTTAGTCAAGAAGATAGTTAAGGTATAACATGTTCATCCCAAATACTCAACTTTGGCTATTCTGAATGGCGCCACTGCTTGTCACTTAAACTACCTCTTATAATCAGTTTATTAACTAAAGATGGCACGGAAAATGTTCAATCGAAGCCCTTAGGAGTGTTAGCAAACAGGTAAAAAGAGAAAAGGCGATCCTTAATGTCTTGAATTACTGAAGTACTTAAGGTCAAGAGATTATGACGCTTGAAGTTTAAAGGCATAGACATGCTGATTTAAAATAGCTTTTTACTGAACCATTAAGATTATTTTCTCAGTCTCTATCAGGGCTTAGACGATAGGAAATAAACCTAACCCGGGAGAGCAAGGTAACTATGTTAGCTTTCCCGAAACTTTTCAAAGCTTAAAACTAAATTTTACTTTCCCAAAAGTAGTTTAAAGGCGAAAATGCTTTGATTATTTCTTATGTTTCATTTAGATATGAGGGTGATGTGTTTGAACCAAAAGTTTTAGATTAAGTTGGCAGATGTCTTGTTCACCAACTATTCACAAATAGCATTCTTGAAAACTTATTGCCGGGTATATAGGATTAAGCTAGGACCTAGTATTTTTAACTGTTCCAAGTTACGAATATTCTTGATTCTAGACTTGTCATTAATAAGGGTCTCTATCTTAGGTTTAAGCTTTTTCGATATTTTCAACAGTGATGGGTAATGATTTTCCTTATGTTTTTGCACTGTTGTGGTTTATACTTTCACAAACATGTTAACTTTTTATGCAAGGGACACAGCAATACATCATTCTACTTAGAACAAATGTCTTATCCATTGTGAATATGAGATACGTATATAGTTCATTAGCTCACCTGATATAAACTCCCACTCTCCCATCGAGGTTAAATAACAGTTTCGATCTAGCAGAACTGAATCATACATACTTAGCCCAGAATCAAAGCATATCAATGTTAGAGACAGGTGTATCTTCTCCAAACGAATATTATCTTAGGCCCATCTATGCATATAATTTATATTTTTAAATCTACTTTTGCTAGCAGAAGTTAATTGTCTTTAAATGTTTGGCTAACAGTCTTTGGCGGCTAGACGAAACTGTCCTCCGAATATTTTCTCCCTGGCTAACCTTAACAAAGTCTCTGATAAAGTGAAAATTTAATCCACATATCTATTATTTATGCACTGACTGTGCGCATTTCTCGAAAACCACTCACTCTCCCATTTGACACTTCGTACACCGTTTATGTCATGGGACTGCTACTGAACTAACGAGGGCAGCACTGGGCAAATATAAAAAGTCCGTGATGGTTTTACTAAGCTGAGTTTCATGGTAGTACATACTCAAGATATTCCGCAAAGTAACTGGGAAATCTAAGGGTTCACCCTAAATGACAAACATGAATATGAATTATGCTATATACTTAGCCTGAAGTTCTCTCATGCTAGTTTCGGCACTTCCGTTATTGGAGAGCAAGATATTTTTTTCGGAAAGGGAAATTTTAAGAGAAGTTTCAACTCAAAAGGGGTGAATTGTGTTTCGTAGACACAACACAGAGAATAAGAGTAATTAATCTCCATATATAACTTTTTGACAATTAACAACTAGAAGATGAAGCCCTATCAAATGAACCCAAGAGGTAGAAAACCTTATGCAGTGTATGGATCCCATCCTCTCATGTCCAAACAAGTTAAAGACATAGTTGATCACTTTGTTTCTTCAAGAAATTGAACCAATTGGACTAATTTCTTTCGTATAATCCAACATCAATCTTTCAGACACGAGGTGTTTTCTCTAGATAGGCTTGTGTCGTGTTTTACGTCTACTCTGCAATAGCGACAATATCTAACCAATCATTTTATGAAAATTGGTGAACCAGCCAATTACAAAAGATGTACTGATCGGCCATAATCCTAACTGAAAGTCTCGTTAAATTAGAACGTAATACAGCAGGAAGACAAAACCCCAACATGGACTACACTAAATATAAGCCAAACATGAACACACCTCTTATTCTACTACTTTTCTTCACATTCCTTTCACTTTCTACCTCATATATAATACCAAAAGAGTACATAAAGCTTTCTTTAGCCTTTCTCCAAACTTTGTACTCTTCTTACTATTTAGTTTCGACGAAAGCTTCGCTTTAACAACTGCGGATTCAAGAGTTTTAAAAGAGAAAGAAGAAAAGCCCGAAGGAAGATATAGAAACTATGTAGTTACATGGACTGTGGATCAATATGAACAAAATCTAGTCAATGTCTCTTTGTATATCCATCTGGAACTAACCCGCGGTAGCTTGAGTTCTCTTCAAACAAATGTTTTTGATAATCGTTTTGGTTCCATAGTACCAAACTCAGTAACCGTATTTCGGGATTTTACTGATGAAGAGCTAACTCTTCAAAGTGAATCTGATGCTGTAGAAGTTGATGATACAACTTACATTGTCAAGTGTAATATCGGAGAGGAACTATCTGCAGGAGATGATGTTGCATTAATCTATAAATTTCAAGTTGAAGGAGCTTTTTGTAGAGATGGAAATAATATTGGATTATCAGGAACTTGGGTAGGTTTTGAAACAATATCTATTGATCACATCGAGTTTCAAGCTGAGTATTTATTTATTACTTTTAACTGTATAGAGTCGCTAAAGATTTAGTTAATGCAGATGATCTGGATTTTAGGTTCAAACCTTCAACAAAAGGAGCTCGATATTTTGTACATATTCTTTTTTTATTCTTATTTATTAGGATGATGTAGACAATTTTTTTGTACAATCTCTTCCTTTTACATCTGGTGATCTTGGTTATCCCTCCGATTTTCCACAAAGTGTTTTTATTGCATGGAGTCCATCAGGATTCAGTGATGATTTAATTTCTTCAGTTCAAGAATGTCCCACATTTCCAAACTATTTGTTATTCTATGTACTAATAGTGGGTGCAATAATTTTGTTTTGTTGTTGTCTTACAGTCGTCGCTTTTGTTTATAAATATACATATCTTGATCCAAGAGAAAGTAGAAGAAGAAGAAGAGAAAGGGGTAGAGTTAGACGTCATAATAGAGTTCCAGATATTGTTTTACTTCCTGAAGATGATAATTCTCTTCAAAGGGATAGTGATGACGAGGAGGAGGATCAAATTATTGTTCGCCATGTTCCGGACACAAATCGAGAACCTAACCTTATACGTGCTGTATCAGAACAGGATGACGCCGATGAAGATTTTCTTGACCAATATACTAGAAGTTTTAGAATTAGATTAAGCAGCTCAGGCGAAGGCAGAGTTGAAAGCGAATATGGAAATGATGATTATCACCGATAATATACAGGTCCAAAAAAGTGTTCCAGATCCACATCTAGGAGTTGTCCGTTAACTGTTAAATATAGTAATTGGAGACTTAGAGTCTTGATAATCTTTGACCACCATCTACAGTAATATCAGTTCCCCACATGAAAGATCCTGCGGATGTTGATAGGAGAAGAAGTGCACCTGATAGTTCGTCTAAGGTACCACATCTCTTGATGTTATATTGCTCAATGTACTTTTTTCCTGCTGAAGATGTTAAATAGTCTCCATTTATTTCAGTAATAAACATTCCTGGGCATATTGTATTTACCCTGATTCCGTATTTGAACCATTCTAACTGCAAGGCCTCGGACATATGCTTCAATCCAGATTTTGTCATTGCATACACGGACTGTCCAAACTGTACTTGTTCCGATAAAATAGAAGCAATGTTTATTATGGATCTATTTCCTATTTCGTTTTTTACGCGCTTGCAAAATTCTTGAGAAAGAAAATAACAGGATTTTAGATTTACTCCCATGACTCTGTCATAATTTGCTGGAGAAATTTTCAAGGCAACCTTGCTTACTGACATTCCCGCATTATTCACTAATATATTGACTGTTTGCCCAAGTTCTTTTTCAACTGAGTCAAACATATCTGGAATTTTATCAGTTTCGAGAACATCAAATTTTTGGACCGAGATTTGCGCCTTTGGATTTAGTTTCAACAGCTCTTCTTTTAAGATAGTTAACTTTTCAACTCTGCGGGCCAAAAGAGCCAGCTTCAGACACCCGGAGTTAATATAAACTTTTGCGAAATGCTCACCAAAGCCACTGCTGGCCCCAGTTATTAGAACACAAGAGTTCGATAAGTCAAAGAGCGAGGATATGGATGTTCGTTTTGTGTTCATCGTTTTAGGTTCTTAGACTTTAATTCCGATCATTGAATTACCACAATATGACATTACCACCCTTTTCGACTCATTCATGATTCTTCGCTCCAAAATCCAAATTTCTCACCAGGCCGAAGCAATTTCCCGGAAGGATATTCTAACAGTGAATTTGTGATATTAGGTTTAATATATTCTCTTAAGGGTAAGTCTAAGGAATATTCAAAAATTGATAAAAAAAGAAAACAAAGGCATCTTTAAAGCAAAAGAAGACACAAATTCAAATATGGAGCGATCCCAAGCACAAAATTAAATCGCTAAAAGGTCATAGGCTTTAAACCAACAGAATTATATATAAAATTTTGGTAGAATAAAAGTATCATAAGGTAGTGAGGCTTGGCACTCAAGCTTCGTACTATATGTCTTCTGTGTAGTGCTATTTATGCACAGTTGCTTTGGTTAAGCCTTAATAGTAATATTGGCACTCACTTCAATGGTATTACAATTAATGGGCCTTACCAGGAAAAAATCTGATACGCAGGAGCTAGAGAAACTTGACTTTACAACAAAGATACAAAAGAGGTTAAGCTGGGTAGTTAAACTAATCTACAATAAGACAAGTTAAAGTCTCAGAGAACCATAAGGCCTAAGCCGCAAATCATAACTTTTAATGAATAAGAAGATAACAAATGGTACACGGTCTTTGTCGTCTCATTAAATATCATATGCTTAGTTGGAAAGTAGAATAAAGTTTGATACCACTGTGACTTTGCTATCAAGAAAAGCTCAAGCCTGCACAAGTATCTCCCCGAACCAGTTGGATATGAGACTAGGGTAGCAATGACAGTACTAAAACAACCATTCAGCACATTATTTAGTACTAACAGATTGAAAAGCTACAACTGAATACATGTTTTGGGCAATTTATCAATTAACTACCAATATATAATGTTAACCTTCTTATACAAAACGTATACACACACTATTTACTCATTCTCAACTGGTAATAACTACAGTCAAATCCAGAATTACTCTAACTAATAACTAACAGAGATATATGAAATGATAGATGGAGATAGAACTATAAGTGTACGAATATGTATTTCGAGTTTAGCATTTGGCCTATCTACGGAACTCTAATTGATTCTACCGGATTTAAGTAGTTATATAAGGGCCCAATGTATTTACATGAATTTCTGACTCTTAGTTTTAGATGCTCTAAGCATGAAATTGTTCTCTTATTTATTCATATGGGCACTATGGTTGGATGGAAACTTCTTCTTTGACATAGCTAAGAAAATGTCTGCCCTTGGAATTTACTCAAAAATTATGTTTTGTGGGAGAAAACATTTGTGTGAAGTTTCAACAGCTAAACTTTTGTCAAGAATCCAATGTTATTGATCAAAGTCCGTAAATACATTTTAATGATTTTATTCCATTTCTGGTACTAGAGATTGTTGCCCATGCTCTTAAATGCGAGGAATCCCACAAAAGTATCAGAAAACTTTGGAAATTGGGCACTTGGAAAACGGCTAGGCAAGAATTTGTTTTTTGTAGCAAACTTAAATCTTTAATGCTGAAGAGGTTATCCTGGTTTTTCTGTTGTGGATCTTCTAGGGGTTCTTGATTGGTAGCCAACTTCACTACACTTTTTGTATGTTTCCATTTGAACCATGTTTCTCTAAGTTTTCTGGTCCGTGAGTTCATGAACTTTCTTATACTTTTCTGAAGAAAAAGCCGGTTAGATCTTATATAATTCATATTTTCCTGTTATTGTTTTAGCGCAGCTATTAGGATTTATGAAACCAGAAAGGGTTTGAGCTCTGCAGCATGAACGCGAAAGTATTAATCAGTCGCCATTGTCCCTTGTGGGAGAATAACTAATTTCTTGCCTTAAGTTCAAACCAGGCTACTGGAGTTCTTTTATATGTAAGATTTGAAACTCGGGTGACTCCTAGTTGCCTAATGACTTGGCTTCAAGCACATTTTAAAACGGCTGTTGTGGTTCAATGCCACCGAGCAAGAAAAGTTAGAATCTAGGTTAGGGAAAGTTAACTACTGTCCATACGACAAGAGAAAACTCAGGATAAGGAATGCGTGTTGTTTTTGCAAACTTGATGTGCATGTTAAAAAGTTAGGCAGATGTTTATTTATCATCCTTAACAGATAGTGATCTAATTTTGCATTAAGAGGTGAAAACGACTTGAAGTCCATATTAAAGTAGAGCTCTGGGCCTGCTCTGTGGTTACTCTATGTTCACTCAGGGTTGGGGTACGCTAATAGGCCACACCTAGAGTACATGGTTTGAAACCAGACTGGTGAGCAGCCTCACTATAGAGTAGAGACTCAATAAATTCAGAGCATAGTGAATGGGTAAGCACAGAAGTGCGAAACAATCTCAAAATTTGCAATTATTCTACATAGACTGTTAAGCCTCAGGGTTTACTCACTAAAAGCATGCAAAGTCTTTCGGGATCTAGCATACATATATTCGTGCGCACAGCAAATATGAATTTCCAACAGAAAGGAACGAGTTCTAGACGTCACCGTCTTTATTTTTTTGCTTGGTTCGATGAACGATTTTTAATCTGTTGTACTTCTCTTCGGCTGTAACACTTGTGGATATCTCATAGCGCATAAAGTATCCTAGTGGGTTTTAATGGAAGGACAAGCCTTTTGTTCCTCGCTTCCTGGTGGTAAAACTCAAGTAAATTGCTATTCACAATGTGCCAAAAGGGTGCACGTATAAGAGAGAACTCAGTTTGGGACTGACTTGAAGAATTGGCATCAAATCCATATGCGGTCTGCAATTTTGGAAAGATATATATTACCAGAACTTGTAGCAATACTTATCTTAATAAAGCCAAGAATGTATTGAAATTTTTAAGAATTGTCTATACAACTTTCAGCTTTCTCTGACAGACGCAAGAACCTCCCGGTAACGCCATAATGAACCTGTCCATCGCACCACGTCATTATCATACGAAAACAAATATACCGAGTTTACTATAAAATCCGTTAAACAAGAGTACTGGCTATATCAGGCAGCCACACACATTTTCACTGCAGTAAAATTACACCGACAATAAAACCGTTTTTTTCGATCCGTTTATATCAATTAATTTAATCTAAGTCAACCAGCAAAAACAAAAAACTTGTAAAAGAAAACCAGCAAACGAAAAAGAAACCAATCGAAACCAAAATTTCATAAGGTAAATTTGATTTTCGTAAAGTTTTCTTGTGGTCGGTCTTATTGTTTCACCTTTAAGGCTACTTGCAGACTCAAACACAACCTTTGAACTTTTTAAGTGCATAGTGAACTTAAAACAACAACTATGAACCAAGATAAGAACGAACAAACTGTAGGTTTCTCCGCGATAGACCTAGAGGCTGATGTAGAATTGAGACCAGCCCCCATGAAAGCTGTAGTCGTAACAAAACCAAAGAACTTACGCGGTGGAGCCGATGACCAATCCAAAGACGGGACCGAAGGAGACCAAGGATCTGAGAAGAGTCACATCAGTGAAAAGGCAATATCTCAACACGGGGGACAAGACGAATATTTATCTACCAAGGCTAAGGAGAAACGGGATAAGAGAAAGAGAATTCTAGCTATTTTGCTGTGCTTGCTCCTGCTTGCTATCTTAGCTGTCGCATTGGCTCTTGGCCTTCAACAAGACGACTCGCAAACCGCTGGAGTTATTGAAGTACCTGCCACTTCTGCACCAACTGCTGAAGGTGAGACATACACACCAACTACCACTCCTACGTCTGAACCTACCGCGGGAGACACACCATTTCCAACCGTTGTTCCATCGCCTGGTCCAACGCCAGAAGTGACGTTTCCAACTGTTAATACAATTTCAGAACTCCCATGTGACCAAATACAAAACCATACAAATGTTACTTCAGGAAGGAGAGCAAATAGTAATTTTCTTTATGAAAATGTGAATGGAGTTGAAATTTGTGCAGATACTTTTGCTGGATTTCAAGGAAGAGGAGATTATGATGAGGAAACTGATACTTATTCAGATTTCAGGAGTTGGTGGAACGCCGATACTGGTTACAGAGGATGTCCGTTGCTCTCATTTTCTGGAGTTGTTGATGTATGTGAAACACCAGGTGCCAGATTATGTAAGGCAGAAGAGTTGGCTGCATTTGCAGGACTAAGTACTGGATGTGGAGGAGACAATACCTATTTATGGAGTCTAACTCCGTGCGATGACGGGGGGTACTATAAAATCAACTTAGATTTGAAGGCAAGTGGAGGATCAGACCCTTTCTACTTATGTGAAACAGATTTGGAAGCACCGAGCCTAGCGAGATGTTGCGGGGACCAATATGAAGTAGAGTCTGACGGAGAGTAAGTTTAACGCGTTTTATGTCTGGATTCAGCTGATTTCCAACTTTTCTATGTTCTAGAAATATGTAGATTGCGCTTAATAGATTAAGATTAAAACCTATTGCCCATATTTTACTTCAGCAAGTGCCTATGACATTCATCTACTTTAAATCCTCTACACTAATAGTAGAAACAGCTTACAAATCACCAGTTAAAAGTTTAATAATCGTCGCCACAACATTTAAGCACAGTTTTTTCTTTTAAGTCTGCTCTGCAAGAAACCAACACTCCATCAGATCCCTTTAGGTTGATATTTATCTTTAAGTAACCAGCTCCATTAGCACACTCACTCATACTCCACAGGTACGCATTATCACTTCCACATCCAGTACCTAACCCAACTCCAGCTTCAAACTCTTCCCTTGTACATAATCTTGCACCAACAGATTCACATTTCTCCTCTGCTTCTTCATGATCAAATTCTGGACAATCTCTTCTACCTGTTCTTGCATTCCAGTGGTTTCTATTTGGGTACTCGGGATCCTCACCAGCGAAAACATCTGCACAAACTCCATCCTCAATCAGGAAATTGTTGTTTCCTCGATTCAAGTCTGTAATCTCTTCACTAATTTGCAAATCAGCACAACTCAATGCACTTTGCACAGGACCTTCTTCCACCGGGGATGAGGATGGAGATCTAGTAAATGAGGGAGCTTTTGATGGACCGAAGGTAGGTGATAAACTTGGAGTCTGTGTGATTGCTGTGGGTGATGAAGTGGAGTTTTCAGATGTTTGAAGGGCACTTGTAGTCGTTTGATTTGTTTGTATGATAGCAAAAGGTGTTGCTATTAGAAATAAGGCTAGAAAAATAAAACTCCATATCTTGCAGAGGAAAAATCGTCTATTCCTTCCTCTTCGAAACTTTGAATCTTCGTAGGGGCCAATACTGTATCCTCTATTTCCTTGTACTTTTACTACAGGTTTAACGTGTTTCTCTTGGTTTTCATCACCTTGACTTTCACCTTCCAAATATTCGTCATTTTCAATAGAAGGTGTCAAAGTTGATGGTGGAGATCTTTGTCTTTTTCTTGTGTTTACTGGGGGTGCTTGTGTTTCTTGCTCCTGTTCAACTGTTTCCTCGACTTCTGAGATATGTTGAACGATCTGTTGACTATTACCTGAGCTTTCTGCCATTATATAAGCTAATTCTTTAAAAAGTTTTTCTTGATGATGAAGATGCCCTCTTAAGTAATGTTGTTGGATGATTCTTGTATGTTCAGTCTTTTTGTTTCTCTTCTGATAGGAAACTGCATTACACGCGACCCAAATGATTGCCCAAAATCGGATATTCTTGTTGATGATGTCCCCGGGAGTTAATTGAGAGCGAGTTCTAACCTAATTGCCTACCTAAGACATACCATGTTATTCTAGTTTTTGAAATTTTAGCTCTATATTCATGCTATGTTACAAATTTCTGTCGTCATCTATTGTCTTGGTCTCGTAGAATATCGTGGTGCTTCCTTGGATGGCCTGTTGCCTTAGCTTGAAATCTAATTGGGTTATTGACAGAATATAGCGATCTGGTTGGTCTGTTTGGTCAGATTGGTGTCATTTCAAAAATGGATTGGAATCTTCCCAAAATGAGATATTTTCTGAATCAAATTGGAATTAAGTAACAAAACGCGACATCGCACTTGTTTAAAACAAAGCGGCGGGTTCACGGATCAAGTCAAAAAAGATATGGAGGTCCAAGGAATGTTGCTGATATTAATAAGTGGTGTCAACGCAGTCGTTTGTGAAGTCTTGGGGTAGCTGCTCATACTGGAAGCTGGTTTACTGGAGGTAAGGGCTATTTGTACTGAGGGTGAGGATATTGGAGCATATGAAGAGGCTGGATTGGGGGAGGAGTGGTTGACTTTGGATGCTAATTGGTTTTTGCTGCTGCTTATCCACTTGTTCCTCGTCTATATTGTTTCTTAAATGAGGTTTCGGACATCTTTTTTGCTTCGGCTGTATATAGTTCTTCATTGCCTTGTTTGGATGTAGTTATGAAGGTTAAAAACCCCGTTGTTAGCAGCACGACTTAAAAGAGTTGTTTGGGAAGTGTTTGGGGGTTGTCGCTGAGAGCTTAAAACATGTTTTCTGGGATATTTTAAAGATTTGGGCTGAGTTTGCGGAGAATTTTATTAACAGTTGACCTATTGTCGTTGAAACCAATCTAGCATGTTGAGAGTGCCTTAATAATTGGTATCAATCATTTGTTAATAATTTTTTGGAAGAAGCTTGAAGAAAGCTTTGAGTAACGGAATGGGGAGTCATGGGACAGCATCATTGGTTAATCCTCTCTGCTTGTATATTTGAATTATCTTACCAGAACACAGTTTTCGTTGGTCTCGTTGAAGCATTTTCCTTGTCATGAAGTTGTTCTGGGGCTCAAATGCAGAGTCTTACTTCTTCAAGTGAAGGTGGTTGCATATACATTATCTTCCTTAAGCTCTGTTCAAGAATTGGTTGAAGGCAATGCTAAATTTCATTTTCAAATATTTCAGTTGATGCCATAGAAATTTGTGGCTGTTTCCCATATATACTCTCAGGATCTCTACCCTTTGATGTTAGGTAATGATCGTTCTAATTTCATCTTGTATTAATTAGAAACTTTTTTAATGGGATTGATTTCGCAAACGGATGAGTTTGCATTGTCCTCTACTATTATTGTATATAAATTCTTGCTGTATATTTGCTGTCACGCTCTCTGGCCCGGTATTATCGTCTTGCTTTGTGATGTCATTGGCTTCCACGGTCATAGTTTTCTTTTCTTCCAGTGTTGCAGTGGTTCAGCAGTGCGTTCTTGGTCAAGAGCCCCATTGTTCTAACAGAGTTGTACCTTTTTTGAAGTCTGATGATTTATTGTGGTATGAGTTTGTTTCTGGATCTTGGAAATTATCTTTGTTAATTCAATATAGTCTGGCTCGTACCTAGACTTAGTATCTGGATGTTTTGCAAGTTCAAGATCAAACTTCCCAGCAAATTCGGTGTTCTTCATGAGTGCAACAAGATTCTTAGTAGGTTGTTGAGCAAATAAAGATTTTATATTGAGGAAAGATCCAGAGAGCTCGAGTTCAATAGCAACATGGTCTTGTTTTGTTTTTGCCCATACGATTCTTCAGATATTAAACCTAAAATAAAATTCATACACTGGATGTACATAGCTTCAAGTAAAATTTAGACTCCAGAGAAATTAAAGGAGGGGAGGGGGGGGGTTCCTGAGAAGTTCGTGTTGTTCTTACAGGAATATTCTACTCGTAACCCTAAAATTGTTTATTATAAATAGTTTTTAGTAGCTTAAATAATGATTTTTCATTATTGTTAATTTAGTGAGAATATTCAAGCTTCTTACTAGTATTTAAACCCTTTCTAGATACCTTGACATTCAAAGTGCCAGTTAATATGAAAGTTTTCCGCTTTAATAGAGTTTTCAATTATTCAAAGAGATTTTAAGTATATATTGGTTCCTAATCCCGACTTTTCAACGTAGCACTTGCAAAAGTCAACTCATCTTTCTGACCTAATGCCACAACTAGTTGAAAGAGCCCAATTTTAACTTCTAGGGTTGTAGAAACTCATTTGGCAAGTTTTCCACCATGAACGCGGCGGCTCCTTCAGGTAATCGTTTTTTCATGGTATTGGATAACTTCTTTCTGACCATTCATTAGGTCTCTTAGTCGATCAATGGCTATAAGTACAGTTCATTCATTTCTTTTTTTTATTAGTATTAGCGCTTAAAACCAAACTAGGTCTTAACAATGCCTAAAGTTGCCTAGTTTGTATGACGTATTATTATAAATATACAAGTATTATTACTATGGACGACATTAATGGTTATGAAAAAAAGCATCTGCTTCTGTTTCAGATGGTTTTCATTTATTCCCGGTGTCTCTTCAAGTATACTGATTATAAAGCTGGTAGAAGCAACATTTTTGGCCTTGATAAGTTCTACGATAAAATCGAGTTAAGACAAGCTTGGACCACCGATATTCATATAAATGTTTCCAGATTTCTGGTTACAGTGGCTCAAATCCTTCCAAAAATCCTATAAACCACACTACTTGAATGCTATTCCTAAGATCAGACATATGTGTCTTCTAATTTTGAAGGTTCAAACTTGTTTATTCTTTCTCTTCTCATACCGGTTTCTGAAACACGGGAAAACACTTTGTATTAAAGGTGTATGTTCTTACAACAGGATATATTTCGATGTAGAAATAACCTAAAGGTAATGAAATTTTAATGAGTAATCAGTATATTTTTAGGAAGAACTCAAGCCATGAGGCTATCTGACAGGCCAGAGAGATTTTATGGAGATTTTTATTTCTTATTTCTCTCCTGCCAAGTAAAAAAATTAATATCTTTGTTCCGTACAGAAAGTGCTATCTTTCCCAAGTTTGAATTTTATAATCGCAGTGTATAGTACTTGCTTTCTCTGAACAAGTTATTTTCCCCTCTTCAACCTTGTGAATGATCTCGGTTAAGAGGAGCTTCTTTGGTACAAAACTTGTTGAAATATTTACAAATTCATAGCTAACTGCAACATAAAGGCTATTCGATAAATAATAATATATATATTTTTAACTTATCTGCTTTCCATATAACTTATAAAGGGAGGAATGAAGGTTTTAAGTTTCGCAGGTAAGACACCAATGTGGTAATGATAGGCAATCATGATTAAAGGAATTTGAATTGCTACCAAAAGCATACTAGTAACTCAAATCTATGATCAAAATAAGTAAAAATTGAGAACCCAACTATTTAGTACTAAATTCTTAAACGCAGTTGCTGAGTCTAAACTAAGTGTTTGAATCAAATTAAACCCAGTCATATATACCAAGGAAAACGGGAATAATCTAGAGCTGAGTAGGAAGTACCCATTAAAACTTATAGAGAAAATATATTTTGTGCACAAATTCAACATATTTGACAAAGAACATGCAAAAAAAGACTACAAAATAGGTCTGAAAGTGTATTTATAACTAAAGAAGCGCTGAAAAGCTCGATAACCTCTAGGTTCTATCTTTCTTAGAGGAAAGTATAAGCGGTGCAGCCCATTCAGAGAATTTCATATTGCCAAATTGAAAATTTTGGTTGAGACCCAAACAGCTTCTGATACTGTCCAAGAATTTTTGGGAAACTTAAATGTCTCAAAGGCCATATGTAGTTTATACTTGAGATAAAACCGTTTAAAGTTTAAAGAATTTGTATAGTACTATAAGAATTATATAAAAAAATGGTCAGCTTAGTCTTACAATATCCCAAAAGGCAGGAAAACTCCCTGAGAATGGGTTTAAAAAAGGCAAAGCACGAACTTTCTGAGATATGGTTTAAATGATGTCAAAAGGTTATATTAATAAACTCTTATAGGCATTTATTTCTTTAAGTCAGAACCACCAAAGTTATGGTAGTCTTCGACTTTTATTTAACCTATACTACAGTTATAGTGATGTAATTAAATATATTCTCTTGCTAGAGCTTGCGAGGATCATCATCTGAGCCATTTTTTTCCTTTTCCGATGCCTATAACTACCAAACTCTAGAACGGTTAAGGTATGATCTACAAAAGAATATAAATCTTCTTATTCTAAGATATAAGATCTTAGGATAATTCAAAAACAAGATAGTATTTCTCTCTGACTATTGGCATATATTAAACCCATTGGAATTTAAAGCAGGTCGTTAAGCCCAAGATTTTTCCTTTATAGCCTTGTCATCTTCTGTCCAATGGAGAAGGATTGAGATCGTGTCTAGACAATTTCCTGTGTGTCAAGTAGAATAATGGATGGACTTATATTTTAACATCAGACTTAGCTTATTAATTTTTCCTAGACTAGTTTAGTTTATTTATTAGAAGTTTCCTGGCTTTCTCTACTCCTAATTATTTCGTTTTATTCGACCAACTAATTGACATTTTGTTTATAACAAACTTTCTTACTCTTAATTACCTGATTATAAGTTGATTCAGATTTTAATTCCGTACGAATTCCTCCTTTGTAAGTTATTCATTGAGTTAGAACTCAAATGGTTTGGTATTAACTGCTGAGAGCTCTAAAGTATTAATCACAAAGTTATGTTCTTTTGTTGTAGTTACCAGATCACTTATTATTTAACTATAACTACCCAAAGCTCTTGCTGGTGTTTTAACTGCTTCAGTAACTATTATCCTTATCTATTCTAAATGCCACCTTTCAATAATGGGATCTAGTAGCCTATCACATAAAGTCAAGAAATGATATTGCAAGTTATTAAAGATAGACCGTACGGCCTTTAGAAACGAGGCAATTAGCGATTGAACTAGTGCTACGATGTAATTTGTTTTCTTCACTCTGGGAAAATACTTAGAAATCTAAACTGAAATAAAGGATTGTTCAAGTAAAGGAAACTATAAGTTTCCAAACCATGAAACCCAACCTAATTATATTTAGGATCCTTAACAAAAGTGATCAAGAATTTTGGTAAGATGCATAAAGCCTGTCTTTAGGTTAGCTTAAGGTAATATTGCTCATTTTAGTCTACGTCTAGTTAATTTCATTTGCATTTGCATCATGGGGCTTGGAGTTTGGAAAGCTCTACTGAGCAGAATGGAGATACTTGTCACTGCTCTTGGTATGGGGGTAGGCACCTTTTGATGAGAATAGTTTCTGGTAACTGTAGAGAATAAATCGATTCGTGTCCTCTAAATGTTTAAAGTTCCTCCTAAATTCTTCTAGTGCGTGTCCAAGAGGTTTGTATTCAATATATTTGTTGAAGTTGAATCTTGAAATGAAGACAAAATTGGTGCCCTCTCTATCTTCACCAACACTGTTTGACTGCTGCCCTTAGGAGTTGCTATTTAAAAGGAGCAGTTCCTTCCCAAGGTCCTTGATCGGTAGGACAAAAAACCAAAGGTTCACAAAAGCAATAGACTACTATTCACACTTCGGTGAAATTTGTTTGGATAGATTCTAAGTTTTTGTATTTGATTGGTAAGAATATTCTTCAGAGAAATATTATGAATATTTTAACACACTCTGTACACTCAAAGTGTGTCTTTATGTCGAATAATTTAATATATATTCAATTCAAACAAAGACTTTCAGAGAATTAACCATAAATGAAAACATAAATAAAAATGGAGGGAAGAATAATTTTCAACTCTTTATTTGACTTTGAAAGAAAATATATCAGTCCAAAAGTATTCAGGCCTGGCGTATACTTGATGAGTTGCAGGGAATTTTAGTTCATGAATAGCGTCAAAGTAATAAATATGTCTAAACATCCAATATACACAATCCATATTCAAAAACATGGTTTCAATCAACTTTCTCTAGAATTGAAATACCCTGGTGGGTCAATAACTGAACACTACACTAAGGTTAAACTAGCTGAACACTTTCAAACAATAATGCTGACTATAATTGTCATTGAACAAATAAATGATCAATAAAAAGAAGTTTTGAATAGAAATAAAAGAGAAAATGATCTTGATTATCTTCGCCTTTTATTAGAAACCGTTGACAATGTTCAACAAGGGAAGAAGGCTGAAGAACTACATTAAGAGGGCATGTTTGAATACTTAAAGGAGCTGCTGATAGACTCAGGCGATAAAGTATTAGAAGCAAAACTAACACGAGAATGAAAAAGGGAAAGAGGTGACTGTTCTGTGGGTTGACAACATCCAAAGAGATTTCAAGGAGTTCTTAAGAAGTCTTGTATGCGAGTCTAACTGTGTATGAAACCTCATTCTAATCCCTTATGTGATAATAAGTAGTTCTAATAAGGTATCTTAAGGTAGATATTTAGGTCTAATCTGATCATACTTATTTTGTTCTCTAGCTGCATTTTTAATTACATCTTTGTGCTTCTCATATCAACACCAAAAACTCTAAAAAAAAGAATGAAAGTATCAAATACACCACATTTTCTAAATATTTTGGGATCATAATGAAAGAAATTATCCAAAAAACAATAATTCCCTTTTATATAGCTCAACTTGAATATTTCTACCCAAAGTGACAACATAAATACCCTCTATATCTACTAATTGCTAACTTCAACATCTAATCATCTTATACTACAGAGAGGGCGTTGCATCCTGATCTTCCCTATTTCCCCTTCTACTTTCTGCTCTCAATACAACTTCATCTCTCGAAGATGCACCATCATCAGCAACTTCCACTCTAATCCCTTCTCCAGAATCACTATCTGCTGCTGCCGCAGCTTGTATCGCCGCCTGAACCTGTCTACTCGATCCAGAAGCTCCCAAATCATTCCCTGAAAGATCCACATGAAAAGTGGAATTTGGGATTAATTCGTCAAACCTTTCTGTTTCATCGATGGACTCTCTTACAGCTCGAACAGTAGCAACTTGTCTTTCTCCATCTGGAACCAGGAGGATATCTCGATTTCCTCTAAAGTATCTACGCAAGTTCCTCGCACTTCTGGTATCAAGGTGTGCATTTCCTTGAAGCTGATTTTGGAATCTCTGCGCTACTGTTAATGCTCCAAAACAAACACAGGCAACCAATGGCACAATAGCAACAAAATATAGAGGAACAAAGTTAAAGTCTGTCTGCGGGCATTCAGGGAAATCGAGACCTGAATTTTCAAACTCGTTTGGATACCATGTGAAAAAAACTTCTTCATTGTAGGCACTGTCATCTGCCATATCCAATCTATCCGGGGAATAGGGTAGACTTAATTGCGCAGAAGTATTCTGGTCTATAAATGTTGATGACTCTGTAGTCCTGGGTCGAAAGGAGAATTCTATATCTTCCGGATCTGGATAAAAAACAGTTAAAATATACTCAACAGCTTCTGGACTGCTTCCAAAGAATCCACCCCATGTTGCAGAGATTCCAATTTCACCCTCTCGCACACAGATTGTGTTCTCCACTAAGTAGCTAATCCGAAAATCGAAATCTAGACCATTTCTGGTAGAAATTCCATCTCCAAAATCAACAACAGCTTCAAAAGAATCTCCTCTTCGAGAAAATGTGGTTATGTTAATATCCTGCGAGCGACGTAGGTCCTCCTGGAGAAACTCCACCTCCACACTACTTCGTATTACAGTGCCGAAATCATCACCCATTATTGGGATAGATAAAATAGAAAGCCGTCCAGAGTCCAAGGTGATTCCAATGGTAACTGCCATGTTGACCAAATTTTCTTCAAATTGAAACACTTCCCAGTCGACAATGAAGTTACGATAACTTCCTCGGGCGCTGTTTTGGAGATGTCGATGGTAAGTCGGAAGTTGATCGAGTTCAAGCTCAAAAGAGGTAGCTGAAGCTACAGCAAGAGCGAAGAGTATTATTTTGCTAAGAATCATTTTCTTTATAATGTAATTGCTTTTCGGTTTTATTCTGGGAATATTAGAAATTTAAGTTTCTGATCTCTTTTTTGAAATTAGAATACCTTTTTGTCGAATATGGTACCAAGATTCGAGACGGGTCTTTGCACATTTTGGGCCTAGAAGGCTTTTTCCCGAACTAAATTAATTATCAATGGACTGTTTCACAATTTGACACTTTAGCAAGACGGGAGCTTGTCTCATTCAGGTTGGTCTATGTCCCGTGGCTGGATCCACCAAATTTGTAAGACTACACTTAGATATCATTATCAACTTCTTTCTCACGTTAAGAAGAGTTTATTTGTCTGATTTTATTAAAAAATCTTGGAGAAATTGAGCAAATGCGGAAGTATATATATTCCGGTGTACCGATATTCAGTACCTTTTCCTTGACACTACACGTTAAATGAAACAATATCGATTCAAGTATGGATTGCGCTTTTTCGTAAGCTTAATATCCGAGCCGTGCGCAATGCGCTCCTTCATTCACGCTTAGGCGCGAAACGGAAGAAAATAAAGAAAACTTAAACGCAGAAAACATGCAATAGAAGTGTACTTTAGATGGAATAACAAATGAAAACTGCGATGACCTATCCAGTTTCGACCTTAATGCTTGGGAAATGAGGGACCTCGTTGAGTTGGTTTACCTGTAGTTTTCTCTTTTGCTAACATGTGATTGCAATCATACACCAACTAAAGAAGATTAGTTTAATATTAATGACTGATCAAATTTTCGCGCTAAGTTTCTGTAAACTTGCAAACTAAATTGTGTTTAAATCGTATTTTAAGGTGTAGCTTCTATTATACTCGAATTCCTCAAGAACATACAAATAGGTGGAAAGCGTGTTACAACCAAGAGATTTCCGCGTTCAGGGTTCCACAAATGTAATAGATTTCAATACAATAATTTTACCTCCCTAAGAGAGCCTAACAGTTTTAAAATGTAAAATCTAATTCATTGTATCACCAGAAAAGTCACGATATGGCCAAGTTAAACCTAAAGCCTTGGCAAATTCCAAGTGCCTTGGAAACTGCACTGGCACTTATTCTCGGTAAAACTATCACGTTGTTAGCAGGATATTGTTCGCTCCGAATTGGCTAATAACTACGTGCAGAAGATATTGTATTGAGCGATGGGCCATATCATTGCAGGGCACAAATATTTAGAGCTTTGACATATCCATTTTATCTGGTGCAACTAGGCTTTTCCCCTCTCAATATGTCCTTTCTCAAGGTTTCTATGGGCAAAGCCCTTAATTGTACTAGAGTATAATAGGTTTATTACTGCTTTTAGCTAGAATAATAATTCTTTATGCATTCTCCTCTACCATTATAGTTCAGCTGACGACCATGAAGAACTACGTTCTCTCTTTGCAAGTCCAGTCTGGTGACAAATGCAAAGTAGTTTGAACACTCCATTAAACCTAAATTAAACCAGTTCTATGGGCAATGTAAAATGAGTATGCACCCCTTAGGATAACAGCTATTTTACTTTAATACTGACCAAGTATTGGTATGTAAAATGAGAAAATTATATGTTGTTTCTTCACAGTATTGGGTTCTTCTAGTTCTCTTGTACTTATCTTCGTTAAGTGGCTGCAAATAGACCCTAAGCGGATGATTAAAATAAAGCACTGCTAATACTAGGCCTAATAGGTTCATTGTTTCACAAACCTGCATTACTTTCTGGCACCTAGAAATGAGATTATAGATTGGAAATATTCTTCATGGAGACTTTGAAGACCCCTAATCAGCTATGGGCGTTTTCTTAAGTTTTGATGAATATAAGAAAAAGTTATTCATCAAATTCTTACTGAAAAATTCTTTCATAAGTGTGTTGTGTGTATGCTAGGTTTCATCGGCTAAATTTTAAAATGTAGTATCCTACGAGAAATTATGCACATTATTACACCTCTTGTCCTTGTTTCTGAGGAAATTGAGTATTCGCAAGACATAAATTCATGAAGATGTTGCTTGACCTAAGAGTCAGGGAATTGAATTCATGCTATTGAAACTAGACAGTCTAAAGGGCTATTGAGGAAAATAGACATTATTGCAACCCAAAAACAATAAAATGGCAAGATTCTTCCAATTCGATATTTCTTAATTTCCTTGACTGTAGTTCTTGTGATCATCTATCTCCACACCTTCAATTAGCAAGCTTAAGACCAAGCAATATCATAGCATTCTCTTTGGAATTCATGCTCAAAGGTTCTTAGCCAAATTTATCCTGATAATTAATGCCAAGTGGGTTCTAGGTAACTATCGGATGTTATTTATTGATAATTCATTACTGAAAAATATTTCCCATATTTTTTGTATTAATAAACATCAATATTTAGATAACAATTTTGATTGATCATTGAAAATCAATTAATGTTATAAAAAAATAAAACATCTGATGCAAAAGGAAACATCAATTCTCTCATAGATACTCAGAATCAAAGCAATTACCAAATAATAATTGATATTCTTTTTAAATCCGCTACCTTGTCTCAGGTGTTTAAATTAAGATGCACTTACATTTGTCTTTCTTCCCTCTATTCCTGTATTTTGGACTCTCGAAAAAAAATCAAATATTATGGACTCATGCCAGTTTTAACGAGAGCAGGTGAGATTTTTGTCAGGAAGTCTGACCAACTTTGTATCTGATATTGAAAATCTTTAGTAGTTCATGTTGGTGGTTCGAATTTAAAAAATAGAAATCGAAAAGTATATTAAAGTTCTTTCCTCTTGGGAATGAGTATTCCTTTTTCATAAACAAAACTGGATAAAATGCTAACCCACAAAAGAGCTTCATTGTTAATAAATGCTTAGCTTTTAAGGATATTAAAAAAGGCTCTTAAGCTACGCAGTGTTCCAAATTAAGCATCCTGGATTCCCTTCATCGTTCTGGTCTTCTGTAAAAGTTTTTCTATTTTTTTTTGGGCGAATTAAAACTACAAAGTAAAACATTAAAATGCATAAAGAGACTGCTGCTTCTTCATTGCATCTTCATCTTTTTCATTTTTTGCCATAAACTTCAAGAACCCTGACTTAGTATTCTTCTCCTGCGCATTATAATCTGTTACTCCATAAGCCTTGTCATAACAATATGACATAAGAATAGTATCTATAGCCGAGTTGTATACCCCCAATATCTCACCGCTTGTGATCCATGACAATATAAAAACAACCAAAATGCTCGGAAACAAGCTATTTATCTCATTTTCACCTCCAGTTTTATAACTGCTGGAATAGTCCAACCAGATAAAGGAAAAAAATGTAGCTGATACTGAAACCATGATCTGACCAAACTTGATTAGAATTTCACTTAAATAAGCCACGGCCGATACTTGCGCAAAATTTGCAGAGATCAAGGAAAAAGCTGTTTTCGAAGCCCTGCAAAATGAATTACCATGCATTGCGGTAATGGTATAAGCGTGTTTAGAAACGTATTCAATACATTTTTCCACACAGCGCAAGAAACAATGCACTGAGAGTAGAAAATACTTTATCATTCGGCTGTCTTCTTTAAGATCTTTTATCCTTTCTGAAATAAAAGCTGCAATCATTCGAAAAAATTGAACAATTCCAATAACCAAACCTCCAAACGCTGCACTCCCTAAATGAAATCTAAATGCAATATAGCTACTGGCTTTGAGCCTATCGAAACCGAAATCTAAGATATCGTCATCGACATTTTCTTCATCATATTTGTTGTTATAGTAGCTGTCAGCAATAGCCCCAGAAATGGTCATAGTTCTCATTCCAGCTATGAGCTGGCTTACCCATAAGAAACCCAAGAACAAGAACCAGAAGAGTACATCAGTGTAGCTTACAGAAACAAACTCAGAAGAGAACAGTGTTTCATTCAAAACGATACTTTGGTCTTCTTCAGAAATATTAAAAGGAAGGGAGAGATTCAACCGATTGAACTCAATGTCTCCTATAGACAGTGCAAAGGCTGTGGCAAAGAAAAAAAATATTCCACTCAAAAACAATACGGCCCCACAAATGAGAGGAATAAATAATAAACACATATTCTGTTTTAAATTTTTTGAGGCTTCTTTAAAAAATTCAATTGCCTTCTTAATTTTTGGGATCAAATAAATAATTACCAGAAATAAAAGTACAGTCAGCGCAGTTGCTATATATGCAGCAACCTCATACTCATCTTTGTAATCAGTGCTCTCTACAAGCGTATCTGAAAGTCCGGTATCTTCTAAGCTAATTGAATTAGAGACTTCTGTGGAGTTAAATATCTCGGAGTCTGCGATGCTTCCAACTAGATTATTCAGCGCTGAATCAAGATCAGATTCATCAAGGATTCCTGCTTTAAAGTACAGGAAAACAGTGAATGTAACAGTAACTATAAAAGAAGCAAAAACAGAGAACCAAACAGCAATCTGTGCGAAGAACCACATAAGCGTGATGTAAACTAAAGATCCAAATAAAGGGTACGTCAAACCTAGAATAACAATGACATTATACGTTTGAAAAAGATCTGCTAGATATTCTTGGATTTTTCTCCCACCTGTGTTATAGGCTTCAAAAAGAACATCTGTTTCAGTAGGTTCTTCTTGAGTAACTTTAGTAACAGTCCTATACCTCAAACATTTTTCTTCAACTTGGCCCAAGAAATTTGTTACATTCTTACTTTTTGTGCAACCAGTTTCATCCTCAATAATTTCAGATTCCAAAACAAATTCTGGAAAGCATCTAAATAAAAGAGAGGAATGGTTGAAAAGAGCTTCAAAGCATTCATTCCTAACTTTCTCGCTCTTACAGGAAGAACTTCCAAAATCAAGATCAACATCAATATCCAAAAAAGAGACCAAACTGTCTGAGTTTATACACTGCGTAACTATATCACTCCTGCTTAATTCCTGATTTTCCTCTTCTGCCTGTGCCAAGATTAATGAAATCTCTTCTTCTGCTTCAACTGTGCAGATAAACTCCCCAACATCTGGACATGATTCAACACAGACCCCAAAAAGATGAATATCTCCAGAGAGAAGGTTATCAATGCTACCACCTTCAGCACTTCGAGCAGCAGCATCAAAGATATCTTCCGTAAACCTAGGCCAAACCAAGTTTTCTTTTTCGGACAAATCTCCAGTTCCACAAGTTCTTCCTTGGTTATCAGAACCATAAATTAGCAACCTCGGATCCCCCTCTGAAAACGCAAAGACTGAAACGCCTATAACTCCGAAGACATAAACGAGAAAAGATAGCAGACAGAAAAGATCAGTGCATTTTCTTTTATCTGCATCCTTCGGTGGCAAATCTTTACCCAGCTCTTCCAGAATAACATGACTCTTTGCTTTATACAGTGCCAGTTTGTTTCCTCCTTTTGTGACATTAAAGAATGAACTGTTCATTTTCTCCAGTTCCGACAGCTTTAGATTACTGGCACTAGACTTTTGAGCCATTGGGTTGAGACTTCTTTTATTTGCGATAAATCTATTGTTTGTTGGCGCAGATTCTTCTTCAATAATGTGTTCTTCTGTGCTCATGTCTTCTCCTTTATTAGTATAGTGCCCCCGAACAATTATTATCTAAGCCCAGAAAAGTAGTCTTTTTCTTAGGTTCGTTCTGATTTCGGGGACACCTGTTTATCATGATCTATGATATAAGTCTCTGAAGTTTCTTAAGACAACCTTTAGAGTTCTGAAGAATGTTTGCGTAAACGGATAAGTGTATCTATTTATAATATATTATTAGAGATTCGATAATCTGGGCAAATGATAATATTGAATGATATTGATAATTGATAGTCTACAAGGGTTAACCTCTTTAGTGAAATTAAGGTGAATAGACCTCAGTACAAAAGAACGTTCAGTTTGTCGAAGCTTTTAGCAAGATTTATTTTATAGAAATCCATTAATTAATTATCTTCAGTTCTATTTTTAGATGTTAAAACTTGTGACTTTTTGAGCTCAAGCTTCTTTGGGGGGTGCTAATTTTGGGATATGATTCTAGTTTGAGTGCTTTGCTTGATACTTCATTATCCCAGAGAAAACATAAATAATGGTCATGGCTGGTTATCCCAGTAGTTATTTTAAATATGCTTGTACTAGCTTTATTTTAGTTTAGTGGCTCCATAAACCTCACTATCATCTGCGTCAAACAGAAGATAATATTTGCCTTGTTAAATATCATTTACTTCATTAGATTTTCATCTTCCATTATGTATTGAGGTCACAGGTATTTTTTGTAGGAATATAATTTTAAATTATGATATAAAAGTTTGGCTCTATCGAGCTTTCTTTTAGAGTTTGTAAGTTACAATTTCAATTCGCCGTCAATGTACTTAATCTGCCATTCCTAGGTTAACATCCGTAAGTGGAATAGAGCAAAACTTAGTCACATCCTAAATAGAAATGACAATATATTTACCAAAACTAGGAGAGCTGTCTGAGTATGTAACCTAGCCACATAAATTAAACCGACCATTAGTAAAGCTAACAGCGAGTTCTCAATCGAGAATTCCCCAGTATCACAAGCTGCACTTAATATCAATACTTCACTTTTCCTAAAAAGGAAACATACTAACATTTCAGATAAGGTATTTGTTTATTGCAAATGAATATATTTAGTATATACTATTTTTCTTTGTCCTCAGAGTATTTGAATCCCCTCAGAAGCTGTCTCTAGGAATGAAAAAATCTGGTCATACTATCCGTTCCATTCAAATTTTGACTAAATGAAGCACTGATTATTCTTTCAGTCTAAATAACACCAACTATAGTAAGGCTATCAAAAATAACAAGGATGTAAGTTTAAGTTTAGTTTTCTGACGATTCAATACTTCTTCAAGTTCAGTTGTCATTGTTTGATGTTTGAACGGACAGAGCAAATACGAGATGTACTGTCACATTATCTAGTCAGATTTAAGCCGAGGATAGAAAAATTTGAGGAAGGCTCCCTGTATGAACTAAATGTCTAAGTGTTTCTAAATATATTTTTTTGATGCGCTTGTATTTGGGAATTTCACATCTTTGCCAGTTTGAAGGTTTCTATATTCTTCAATCAATACACATATAACCATTTCAGAAGACTACCACGATGACCTTTATGGAAATAGTAAGTAATTTTTTTGAACATAAAATTATCCTTTCTAGCCCCTGCCTTCCAAAAACGAGGATGCCTTTGATGAAGCAAATTACTTGACATATGTGTGACTTTACCCCTGCTTGATAAATCTTGGAGGACAGCCGTGGGAGATGGTGAGAAGTATTCCACTCTTATAGATGAATACTTTCACAAAGCATTTACAGTACATAGATAGGAATATCAATGTTTTTTTAAATTGTGAACGCATATCTGTTATCCGTGGCATTAACCCCAACTTAGAGTTATAGAATCCCTTTCCTTCAAGGTTTAACCTAGACATAATTTCTCTACTTGAGCACCATAGTGAAATTTAATGCAAAAATCTTTTGCTAGTTACCTGTTTTATGAAACTGTGTTTAGAGCTTGTTGACTAAATTGTTGCATACTTTAGGAAGATTGTTTCGAAGACATGGCACGCCGTATAAGACTTGGTATCTATATTGCACATAGGGATCAAATTTGATTTAATATTAATTGATGACTAAAATTTTGCCAATAATATTCTTATTGATTGTTGCTAATAACTTTCCAGCCATTTGGATGATTATTGATAATTACTTAATTATTAATATTACATTGAGCCACATGACCCTGAAATAAGTGGTCAGAAAATCTACATTTCATTTTCCCACCGTATGAAATTCTTCAAAATAGGTGCAAGTGCCCCTACTAGTTTCTGTTTTCAGATTATTCCCGGGCAAGATGGCCTTCTTATATATTTTTCATACGATGCACATATAAAATAAGTATTCTTCAGCTGGTTGACCCAAGGTTGTGTGGTGCACTTTATTTTTCATGATCAATTGATGAACAGAACATGGTTAGAATCAATTGAAAAAATCTAAATCCCAATTTTATCATTGATAATTAGAATAAAAAAAACTGTCAAATACTTTTTTAAGTCAATTGACTAGACAGAACCGAGGGTATCGTATTATTTCAGAATCTAATGCCAGTTTAACTGTTTAACTTAGTCTCTATTTTATTCATAATAAAACTCCAGGGATTATCGGACAGCTCATATGCGTCAAAGTATTGTGCTCAACGAAAAACATTCTTATCTTTATTTTTCATTTCTGATGAACCCCACTATTATATGGAGAAAGACAAATATTTTGCCGAAAATTGTTTCTGATATTTGTGAGATGCCTTTTGCTAAAATTATCAGTTAAAAAGCCAAGTGTATTGACTCAACACTATATTATGTATAAAGAAGGCCCATTCTATTATGATTCATACCACTCACCCTTTGAAATCTTATTCATTCGAAATCAGTTAGACCATTGGAAACATATTCGTTACACCTTTAATTGAGGCTAATTTGTTTTAATGATGCGTGTTTGAGCTGGCCAACGGGATATATTTACTTATGGCCATACCTTCAGAAAATAATACAGAGCTTATGACTTGTTTATAACAGCAATTATATAGCAATCTAGTTGTTTATGTTCAAAAGATTTAAGAGTATTCTAAATGAAGCATCTCTCACTATGACAATCCTAGTACCAATAGCTGCCTACATAATATAAATTTACTTCTGTAGTATTTAAACAAATATCGGCATATTTATTTCAATGAAATAAAAAAAAAATACCTCTTGGAGCGGGGATCTAAGGAAATGATACACAGAGACTTGAACAGTTAACAATACTTCTTCTCTGGATTAAAACAAGATCTCGGGTAGAGCCCTTTCCTTTACTGTCAATACGACATCCGTTTTTCTTTCTCAACCTGTGATTGACATAGTGGCTTAAGAGTATAAAAAAAGGAAGTTTTACCTTTTTTAAAAGTTTCCTCCTAGATGAGCCCAATGATGTTCAGCAATCATTGTTGATAGCAGAATTCATTCCAGTTAAGTTTGGATCTATGGGCAGTTAGGAAATTGGTTCAATAAAAATGAAAAAACTTCATGTCATTGAACAGTCTACCTCACATGGATAGCTAGCGCCGTTTCATCTTTGCTGGAAAAATGGTTGCTACGATCAGTGCTATATGAATTTTGTATCCCTGACTGGCTATAACTCAACATTTCTGTTTGTGGTACTTAACCCTATTCTTAACCAAATAGAAATTGGTCCCGCCATTTAAATAGGAGGTTAGCTAAGTTATTTATATCAAGACATTTTTGGAGCAGGTCACACATTAAGGAGCAACTAGAGAATGTAATGCTAAAGAATGACAGAGCTAATACTTGATTATTATGCCCCACAAAATAGCTCTTCTTACTTGACCATGTATTCTAGAACGCATACAACGATTGTTGTTTTCGCATGGCACCCTCATCCTTTTTATTCTTTGCCATAAAATTCAAGAAGCCTGATTTGGCTTTATTCACTGGTGCATTGTAATCTTTTACCCCATACGCCTTGTCATAACAATACGACATAAGAATAGTATCTATAGCCGAGTTATATACACCCATTATCTCTCCACTTGTAATCCAAGCGACTATCAAAATTATTAATACTGTAGGTATGAAACTACTGATTTCATTTTCTCCTCCTGTTGCGTACTGCGATGAATAATCCAGCCATAGAAAAGAGAAGCAAGCAGCAGAAACTGCAACCATGATTTGCCCGAACTTTATCAAGATCTCACTCAAAAATGCCACTGTTGAAACTTGGGCAAGATTTGCCGCTACCAAGTAGAAAGCAGTTCTCGATGCCTTACAAAAAGAGTCTCCATGCATCGCAGTGATTATGTAAGAGTTCTTAGAAATATATTCAACACATTTTTCCACACAACGTAAGAAACAATGCACTGAAAGCATTAGGTACCTTACCAGCCTGTTTTCCTCTTGAAGATCTTTTGTCTTCTCCGAGATATAGGCTGCAATAGCTCTAAATAGTTGAATAATCGCAATTATCAAAGCTCCAAAAGCTGCACTACCAACATGAAACCTGAAGGCAATGTAACTGCTTGCCCTTAGCCTATCGAAACCGAAATCTAAGATATCGTCATCGACATTTTCTTCATCATATTTGTTGTTATAGTAGCTGTCAGCAATGGCCCCAGATATGGTCATTGTTCTTAATCCAGCTACTAGTTGAGTTACCCAAAGGTAGCCCAGGAACAAGAAACAAAAGAGCACATCAGTATAGCTAACAGAAACAAATTCAGTAGCAAACAGTGTCTCATTCAAAGATATGGTCTGATCCTCTGCAGAAATGTTAAACGGTAGGGAGACATTTAAATCATTGAATTCGACCTCTCCAATTGAAAGAGCAAATGATGCCGTAAGGAGAAAAAAAATGCCATTTGCTAACAAAAAGCCACCGCAGATCAGAGGAATAATTAGCAAGCAGAGATTCTGTCTTAAACTCTTCGACGCCTCTTTAAAAAACTCGATTGCTCTCTTTATCTTGGGAATCAGATATATAATGACGAGAAACAAAAGCAAAGTGAGTGCGGTTGCTATATATGCAGCCACTTCAAACTCATTTTGGTAATCAGTACTCTCTACAAGCGTATCTGAGAGCCCAGTTTCTTCGATGCCAACTGAATCAAAAGATTCAGAGGCGTTGAAAAGGTCCGAGTCTGCAATGTTTCCAACTACATCGTTCAGCGCTGCTTCAAGGTTAGATTCACTGATAATTCCAGCTTTGAAGTACAAAAAGACTGTAAACATTATAGCCCCCAATAAGGAGGCAATAACAGTAAACCAAACAACAACCTGTGCGAAGAACCACATAAGCGTAATGTAAAGTAAAGATCCAAATAATGGGTACGTCAAACCTAGAATAACAATGACATTATACGTTTGAAAAAGGTCTGCAAGAAGTTCTTGCAGCTGTCTCCCAGCAGTGTTATAAGCCTCAAATAAAAGATCCGTCTCGGTAGGCTGCTCTTCAGTAACTTTCGTTACAGTTTTGAACCTGACACATTTTTCTTCAACTTGGCCCAAGAAATTTGTCACATTCTTACTTTTTGTGCAACCAGTTTCATCCTCAATAATTTCAGATTCCAAAACAAATTCTGGAAAGCATCTAAATAAAAGAGAGGAATGGTTGAAAAGAGCTTCAAAGCATTCATTCCTAACTTTCTCGCTCTTACAGGAAGAACTTCCAAAATCAAGATCAACATCAATATCCAAAAAAGAGACCAAACTGTCTGAGTTTATACACTGCGTAACTATATCACTCCTGCTTAATTCCTCATTCTCTTCTTCTGCCTGGGCCAAAATTGCCGTAATTTCTTCTTCTGCTTCAACTGTGCAGATAAAGTCCCCAACATCTGGACATGATTCAACACAGACCCCAAACAGATGAATATCTCCAGAAAGAAGGTTATCAATGCTACCACCTTCAGCGCTTCTAGCAACAGCGTCAAAGATGTCCTCACTGAATCGTGGCCATACAAGATTTTCCTTCTCAGACAACTCTCCAGTTCCGCAAGTTCTTCCTTGATTATCAGAACCATAAATTAGTAATCTTGGATCGCCCTCTGAAAACGCGTAAACTGCAACACCAGCAATTCCCAACATATACACCACAAATGATAGCAAACAGAAAACATCAGTACATTTCCTTTTATCAGCATCTTTCGGTGGCAAATCTTTACCTAATTCTTCGAATACAGCTTGGCTCTTTGCTTGGTATAGTGCCAGTTTATTTCCCCCACTTACGACATTGAACAGAGAGCTGTTCAACCTTTCTAACTCAGCTAGGCTGGGACCCTTTCCCCCAGTTTTTTTAAACTTAGGGTTTTCACTGCTTTTATTTTCGTTGAAGCGGTTATTTGCAGGTGCTGGTTCATCTTCTATGACCATGTTTTCAGAACTCATTTTCTTTGTTTTTCTTTTATTTAAACGGTATAGTCTTATAACTTCTGACTTTATGATCCTGGCATACAATTAGTAACATGTTCCATAATTATTGCATATTATATGGGAATTATCATATATTTGGTCCTATGTTGAAAATAACTGAATCCAGGGAGTTACATTTTGGGCACAACTGGATTTAATTTGATGATGACACGTTTATTTCACGCAAAGTATCCAATCAAACGATGAGAATATCAGGAAGATACTGTGAATAGAATTGTTAATGTAATTCTTATCTTCGATTTACAACTTCAGAAATCAAACTAAGAGTTGTCTTTCTCCAAAAATCTTTGAAAGTGCTCAAATTTTGAAACTGAATAAGATAAATAGAAAACTTACAGACCTTAGTACATTTCCTGGGTTCTAGGGCAGATACTCGAGTATAAGAATTATTGAGTTAAAGACAACAACACTGACCAAAACTAATAATAATGCACCCGACATAGCAAAATAGGAACTACAGGGAGAATAATGCTCATTTCACATCTTTCTCCTCCAGACGCTTAACTTTTTTTGGCCTAGCGATCGCACATGACTTAGTTCGACTTTCCTATGGAAATAGTTTAAGATAAAAAACTGCTGCAATGACTAGGATTACGGGCCTCAATGCCGTAAACGGATGAAAAGCTTTTAATGGCAAAGTATCGTTGGCAATTAAGGTTTTTTATAGCTAAACGAGACGATACAGGCAGTTAGGGGTTTCTTCAAAGACTCGACTTTACACACCGAAATATTTTACCAATGTCTTGATGGGGGTAATTCGAACGGTGTCGGATGATCATGAGAATGAAACAAAGGTGAATTTCACTTACGAGCGAAGAGCTACACCCAAACCAAAAACAATGTGGAGCCTAGAGTTTAAATAATGCTTGATCAAAAGCATTGTACTTATCTCGAGTACATAGATATCCAGTCTCGGTCTTAGTAGTCGCCTCCGGTACAAAACCATGCCAAACTGTAAAATGCTACTTTAAGAGTTCTCATTAGTAAGTAGCTACTAATGAATCATATTCTGCACTACTAGTTTTTTAATAAAATGTGTTTTTCTTTCCGAAATCCTAGTGTTACTAAGAATCAGTTAGAATCAGAAGTTTCCACGTATTTTAGAGCACATTGGCAACCGTTGCTTTGCTATTAGCTGTAAATGCAAATATCCCATAAATCACAAATTAGGCGCATACTCTCTTATTATGAAGCTGCTAGACTTGGACCGCAACCTAAAATTCCATTGAAGACATCAGATTTGTTAGAGGAACCATTTCATGTTTTTCTATTGGGATCGTGATACAGTACTCTTGTGACTCAATCAAACTCTAAATTAATAAAAAATCTAAGAGTTTTATTAGATGCATTTTTGTGCCCCCGAAACGATCCTGGGTTTCAAGTTCTTGGTTGAAAAGATTTGTTTTCAAATTTTTTCCAAAATGATCACCGCCTAGAATTGCAAAGTGGCCATGTTCTAATCCTTCATTTAGTTCGTGGTATAAAGCATTGAGATAGTTTGATTCATTTTTTGTTTAGAGCTTAGGCACACAAAAGGATGGATGAATAAATAAATTCTTTCAATCTAAGTTGCCATTCTTGCTTTAACTGGGCTTTCAATGAATGCATTATCTGCCACTAAATGCAAGTTTTAAAGTGCTGCAGTTTATTGGATTTAAATACAATCAACACATTTTTTTTTTGTCAAAATCCAATGAAAAACTTGTGACAGTGTGTCGATAATCTTCCTGTAATTGACGTGAAGTCTCTTAACTTTACTTCGCTACTCTAGTGAAGTGTCACGAGCTTAGTCACTAAACTTAAGTTTTGAGTCTTGTGTTTAGTCTCAAAACTTGTTTGTAGCCCCAAGACTTAAGGCATAATATATTTACCGGATTCGTCAAAATTATTTTTTTTCAGTGCTTCTTACTGCGTAGTTGTATGGTACGTTGATTATCACGGTACAACGAAAACGCCTTTTCTGTCTGTAACAACACAAAAAAGAATTTGGTACGAATTACATCTCGTCCTCAATCGAAACCGTAGAAATCAGTCAAGAAATACACGGATCAAAGTTCTCGTTATCGCCTTAAGGATATGCTAAATTAATTACGGGTGATCAGAATCCAACAGTGTTTGCAACAATGTGGCACTAAATAGAGAGAAAGCTACCTGATTTCAATCCACACCTAAGAAAACACCGTACCAACCTTAGAAGCTCATTCATTCTTAATCTCATGCAAGTCTCTTTAGCTTGACTTTGCGACTAACAACCACATTCTTAACCTCAGTTAGAAATCTATTCTGTTTGGTAGCCTTTTGTAGATAACACTGTTTCTTTTTGCTTGGTAGCGGTTAACAACCTAACAATAGACTTTTTCTTTACACTAGTTGTGACAACTAAACTTCGAATAACCCCTTTAGTTTTTAGGTTCAAGTTTTTGAATAACAACATCGTGACAGAGTTGAATGAACAGCTTTGCTTTGGGGCTGCCTTCTTGATTTTTTTATTCTGTCATTTACACTTTATTAAGAAGTAATACAACGACTTGATCCACATTGGAAGCGACCTCCACACATGATGAGTAAATATTCTTAGCATCTTTGTTTCCTTTCTTGCATTAGGCCGAACTTTTAGTTTTAACCTGTTGTGCCATTAATCAATTCTCAAGAGGTTAGAACATCTTCTATTTAGGGATATCCATTCCAATCTCGAAAATTCGCGAGTGCCTCAACATTCTACATTCTCTGTTAATTGTTCTTTTCCAACTTGGACTAAGACTGCTAGGGAAGAAGCCCTTTTTTTCATAACATACAAATAAACTCTGAAATTTTCCTTCCATCACGCAAAAACATTTCACGTCATGACAGAGCATTGACATCCCTTATTCCAGGTGGACATCACTACTTCTATTCTACAAAACATTCTGATAACATTCTCGTCGTCTAAGCTAAACCTTAATCTAGCTTCCCAGTTTAACTATAGGAAGCTCTTTTACCAGGGACACTCTTCATGATGCAAACTCATTTTCAACAAGTGCCACCATTCACAGCCTCCCAGCTATTAAGCAATAAATCCCCTCTTACAATCAACTTCAATTTAGAGTGAGTGCTGGGGGTTTGTTTGGTAGGTTCAATTTCCACAGGACGCAAGAGACTTCTTTGGATCTGTCATATGCTCCTTGTAAGACCGAGGAGTCTCAAACCTCAGAGTCGGTCCGTAACAAAAAAAAAGTTAAACTGGTCTTGGCTAAATAAAACGGCTAACTGCTAAAGCCCGTTCTTGATCTTGAACCTAGTTTGAATAATAGTAGCTGCCGCACTCGGGCTAAAACAAACGGGGTTAACGCAACTGGGCAAACAGTGACTATATACATTTCTTTGTTCCCGCTACAAAGATTTTCCTTTTCATAATCATGCTACTAAATCTTCAATTGCCCCGAATGAATGAAGATCATTGAAGTGTAAACTGAGAATTCACGCATAAATAAATCAAATCAAACTAGAATATTCTATAACGAAATTCTAGTGAAATTACACAATGTCCAGCGTTTCATTTTCATCTGTCCAGCTTAGAGTTCTCTTAACAGCCTTCTTCCATCCCTTACACAACTCGACCCTTTTGCCCTCGTCCATCTGTGGTTCAACCTTCTTTCCAAACTTCCACTTACCCTTCAAATCTTCAAAGTCCTTGTAAATACCCACACCCAAACCGGCTGCAAATGCTGCACCAATTGCTGTGGTCTCAATAACTTTCGGTACAACAATCTTCACCTGAGAAATGTCACTTTGAAACTGTAGTAGCAGCTCATTTCTAACCATCCCACCATCAACCTTAACCTCTTCCAAACTCTCAACATTTACATCTTTTTTCATTGCATCAATTAAATCATTCACTTGGAAAGCAACCGCTTCCAATGCTGCTCTTGCAAAATGTCCTTTCCGAACAAATCTGGTCATTCCCACAATTGCCCCCCTTGCATCCGACCTCCAGTATGGAGCGTAAAGACCACTAAATGCAGGGACAAAATAAATTCCTCCATTGTCATCTACACTTTTCGCCAACGCTTCACTTTCTTTTGCATCCTTAATTATCTCCAGATTATCCCGTAACCACTGAATGACAGCCCCACCGATAGCTACAGAGCCCTCCAAACCATAAGTTGGCTTATTATCCTTCATGAATACAACTGTAGATAATAATCCGTTCTTGGAGTAAATAATTTCTTCCCCAGTATTGTACAAGAGAAAACATCCAGTACCATAAGTATTTTTCAAACTATTCTTTTCAACACAAAGCTGTCCTAAGAGAGCTGCCTGTTGATCACCAACTATTCCAGAAACAGGAACACCTTCAACTGACTCAACAGAACTTACTTCAAATAAAACCTCAGCCGATGGAGAAATTGTAGGAAGCCACTCTTTCTTAATATTCCAAAATTGAAGCAATTTTTCATCCCATGTCAGACTTTTCAAGTCCATCAAAAGGTATCTGCTTGCATTTGTAACATCCGTCAAAAACTCAGAATGACCAGAAAGTTTAAACATCAACCATGAATCAATTGTTCCAAAACAAATATCATCTGAACTCGTTTCTGAATAGTTTTGTATTTCGGGAATGTTTTTTAACAACCAAGATATTTTGGTAGCTGCAAAGTAAGGAGATATTGGCAAACCTGTTATTTTTTTGAAAGAGTCTGCGCCATCAGGTAAAGTAGAAACTATGTCATCGCAAATATTTTGAGAACGCATGTCCATCCAAACAACTGCATTGTACAAAGGTTTTCCAGATTTTCTTGACCAACAAATTGTTGTTTCTCGTTGGTTTGTTATCCCAATAGCTTTTAGGCTCTAAACTTATACAAATAAAGATAAGTACATCTTTTGGAATGTTTGATTTCTTCATAGTTTCGTTAATGCAGATTACGGTATTGTTCCAGATTTCCAGCGGATCGTGCTCAACATATCCCTTCTGAGGCATAATTTGCTTGTGCTCTACTTGGTGAGATGCAACTTGATCACCATCCTTCGAGAAGAGAATGAATCGGGTGCTGGTTGTTCCCTGATCAATTGAACCGATATACTCCATTTTCTTTTCCTGTCTCGTTTGATGTTGTATCCTTTTTAACAGTATTGCAGGCCGAGTGCTTTTTGGGAGGAGTCGCAAGCAACTACAATTGAACTATCTATCCTCGTTCTAAATTTTAAAAAATATTCCAAATGCATGAACGCGTAATATTTTGGTCACTTGTACCAACTTTTTAGATTGTTTTTGCCTTTATCATTATAAAATTTTCATAAATTGGTACTCTACTCTGTTTTTTTATTTAACATGGTACATGTGCTGGTATTAATCTTGAAAATGAAAAACACATTCAGGCAAAGATGCACATGTATAGATATAAGCCCTTATATATATATCCGGACTATAAATAATTTTAAACATAGTAAGGAATCTGTTTCTATCTTTGATAAAGTTACTTTCTTCAGTCGACTTGTAGATAAGTGTATATGAAGCCTACTGCAAACGATTCTAAAAACGCGAAAGAACTTTTATAGCCACGCATCCATTAAAATTAATATTATAGTCAACTTTATTGGTAAGAACCTAATTGGCTCTTTCTGGCGACCCATCCTTTCAAAACCCGATTTCGTTAACTGTCCTTTTAAAACTCCAATTAAACCGATGAGATTCTGAAATTCAACCAAAACTCAATAGAGACGGCATAACTTTTCTCAAAATTGACCGTTAATTTTTTGACTGATCGATTATGAATTCTAATCTTAACAAAAAAAAAGGAAAGTAAAACCAAAACCAACAACAGAAGATTAAGAAAACATCTACTGTGACCAGATAGTCAAGAATAAGAACCAGGAATCAGAAGAAAAGATGAGAGAAAGCCTACCCAAAAAAAAATCAGGCAAAACATATTCAAAAACGTTTAATGAGGCGATGAAGTCAAATCAAAGCATTTCCGGACTTATCTAGTGCATTTAAAGAAAGAAAGACATGGATCGAGCTCATTGTGAAGCAAAAACAGCATGTTGAATTAGCTATGTGCGAGAAACTCCATAGAATAAGGAGCGTTGTTTCGGAAGAGCATAACCAGTTGACTTAAAAGCAAGAAAGAAATGTAACAAAAAGCAAATCCTTTCGCCAGGAAAAAAAATATTTTCAGAGAAAACTTCGAAACGGAGGAGATAATGGACAACCAGGAGAAGGTTAATATCCTAGTAGAATAGTGCGGGACTAAGAAAGTGGGAGAAAATTGTGTGGTACGAATTTACAATGTAAGGTTTGATGGAAAGCATGAAAAGGTGGTCATTTTTGCTGAAAGAATGATAACTGGTACAGATGGAACAAAATTCTGCATTGAAGATTCCATGCATACAAGTTTTTTCAAGATATATATATAGCTCAAGACGAAAGTATATCTGTAATTTTATCCAAGATACGCAGATTATTTCAAATAGTTTCTAAAGTAAAGAAGGGGTAAAACTTTGTTTCAGAATCTTGCAAAGGAAATCGCTGCGTTTAATGGTTTAGATGAACAAGAACTTGCCCACCATAGCTTCAGAAGCACGGCAGCGATGATTTTACATGTAAGTGGTGTGACAAATGACCAAATAATGGAGGCGAGGTAGCCTTCAATTACAGTAGCATATCAGCATGTTCAACCATCAGGCCATGAACAACAAATGAGAACCAAAATGCTCAGTAAATTAGATCCATGGCCATATCAAAGAAAAGAAAACACAAAGTAATAGAGAGAACAGAAAAAAAGTGATTTAGTTTTGAAAACAGGGTCAAACATGCAACTAGTAAAATTGTATTTTGGAAATGCGAAGATTTGAAGCTTAATAATTCGTAAGCATCTTGGAGGAAATGAGGCAAAGAAAATTGAACAAAGGAAACAAAACAAAACACACTAACAAATATTCTAGGAGGAAGCTCAATGAATGGTATAGAATAACTACATTTTAATATTAACTAAATAGAAAATAGTGTTCTATCACTGAAAAACTGTGCTTCCCGCAAATTCTTACTGTACGTTTAAATTCCTCTCTCGTATTACCGGAAACAATGTGATATAAGTCTGAAAATTAAATTCAAATACTGCTGCAAAAACCTTGTACATATCTCGCTTCACTGGTTTCTTATTGGCCATGATACTGAGACAACCTCGCTTGCAAATAAAATACAGTGAACTCGATCATAAATAGTTATTTCAAGTTAACTTGTATTTTGGATTAATTACTAAATGATTGCAAACTGTGTTTCTCAGCAAAATTTTTGAGCTATTAAAAGCAAAGCACAGTTTCAGAAAGGTTTTTAAATATTATTCTAGCCAAAACTTATATAGTCTACACCCTTAAGAAAAAAAGTCCTCCCACCTAACCCGCAATGAGGATTACACTGGATATATCTATTTTTTCATATGTAAAGAAAGAAAACAAGAAGTGTATGTTGGATTTAATAAATACTGGTTTAACCTAAAGTCCTTAGGGGTGCTAAGAGCATTTTCCTTTGAATAACGAAATGGAGAAGATATAGGTTTTTCTAAAAATAAACAAATTCATTAAGTTTACATGTTTCTCTTGCAATGTAGAATAATTTAGTTCTATATGAAAATCTTTAACTTGAACTCAAAGTATATCTCATTTTTTCATTAGATTATTTTTAACTTCTTGTGTAATGTAAATACTTAACCCCCCCCCCCCCCCGAGTAACAAATGGATAACGAGAATATAAAAAACTATATTTCTTTGCATCCTATTCATATATGAAAGTTATTTTGAAATGCAATTGTCTTTTCTTGTTTAATCCATTTTCCAAGAGAAGTAGATACACATTAAACATATCTTGTGTATATGGATTATACTTTTCCAATAATAATATTCTATTTTCAGTTCCCTCTAGTTTAAACAGGTCAGTTGTCTACGATTTCCACATTGAAATTTTATCATATTCAGTCTGGTTGCTTGACCAGTTTCCAAAAACGACATGATCCACTTGAAAAAAAGGTTGTATATTTACCCTTAAATGTCTTCCCGTCAGAACATCGCCTATTTATCTCTGTTTGTCATACGTATATTTTTTGTACCCGGGCTAGGGTTAGAAATATAATTTCTTGGCGTTTTTGCTTCGAGCTGTGTTGAAAAATAAAGTTTGTATGTTCTGCTGGCATTAACTCGTGATTAAATATTGAATAGAAACTTCGACTTAACATTGTCTGGCTCGCTATTCATTATTTCGGTTTCTTGGTGCGATGTTTTCATTTTTTATCTCCAATTTAATTCTCATTGTTTTCTACATAATTATGTTGGGCAATTGCAAAATCTAAGCAATGAGATTTAGCAGTATCGGACTCCGGAGTCAAAAATTGTATTCGAATGAACGGTATTATGAAAATGTCAGTTGGACAGAGCCCCAAGTAAAATTTTTAAGTTGCGCAAATATACATTACTTATTCAAAACGGTCGACAACATACTATGTGCCAACCTGGTTTCTTAGAGATCTACTTCCACTACTATGAAAATTTTAAGCTCTGATAGAATATAGCAAGAAAGAGATCAATGTAACGAAGAATATGACACTACCAACTTCAAGAAGAGCGGCGAAAGCAAAGATTAAAACAAGAGTTAGATTTTTATACTAAGAGATCGTTTATTTTCTTTTGACTATGCGATAACATGGAAAATGATAAATTATATCCCTCGCTTAGAACGTTTTTTCATTCTCAATCGTGTATTTTATTTCCTAGACTCTTATAAAGCCAAAAACAAATTCACTTGCTTAACTAGTGCTTACTGTAATCAGATGCCTCTATTAAATATTTGTCACCCATAGCAACGTACACTTCGAAAAAGTTACCCAAATGACTCGATTCTACCATTTGGAAATGTTCTTATAATTATTTTATGAAATTCCATGTAAAATAACAAAGAAAATGCATGATTTTAAAACCTGAGTATAATCAAATTATGAAGAGTCAAAAATATGTTTTAAAGTTCTACCTAATAATATGGGGTTTTCCATCAATTAAAATAAGAAATCTTTTAGGTCCCAGAGATTACAGTTTCGTTATCAGAGTAGCTATTATATACTTCATAAAATATTTCAAGTTGCTTCGAAGTTTAGCTGCGTCAGGGAGATTCATGGGAGTTTGGTTAGTATTCAACACTCCAAATATTACATGAATAGACTCTTCAAGCTAAATACAGCAAAATTAAAGCAGCCAGGCTTCGCATAGAATATTATCACTGTGTAAAAAATATAGAGAAACACGAAACTTCAAAATCGAAATATAAGAATTCAACAAAAAAGTGGTTAATAGATAATAGCTTTAAGGCTAAAATTTAAACGGAAAAGATCAAAAGATGGTCTTTTAGTTTGATAATATTCGTTCAAGTATTCGAGCTTATTTTTCCATTAGCATCTATACTCAGGTGCAGAGCAGAGACATTACTAAAAACCTAAGCTTATGATTATAGACAGTTTCTTTACAGAATTTCGTAACTTATCTTAGAAGATGGTCCTAACTTTCCTTAACAGAGAGACAAAATTTCATCCATAAATTTGATCAGAGTTGTATAATAATTTTCAAAGTATTACAAACAACCAAATATACATAGGCCAACTAGAGCTCCCTGTATTTGCTGAAAATTATAGAAATAATGCAAAAACCGTTTCTTCTTGATAATCCCAGTTAAAAAATTTTATGGGTAGCCTCTTCACTATTTCTGTTCAATCAGTTAGTTCCCTGTGGTTTTATATAATTATTTTCGAATTAGGTAATAGCACGACTATGTCAATTTATTAAAATATTTTGCCACATCAATTTTAATTACTTTACATACCCACACTAGCAACTTCAAGAGAATATGAATAAACAATACTAATCCGACGTGTATGTACCAACTTTCTTAAAGTTAATCATTCATTGTCACATATTTTCATTGTGTGAATATATTCTCCTGAAAGTGTTCCTCTACTTGTGAAGAAGTAGATCTGGGTCTTGATAACTTCAGCTAGTTGAATCTTCATCTGGTGGTTCAATTTAAGATTTTCACTAGAATAAGTAACTGATAAAGAAGAAATCTATATGATATTCGCCAATTTAAAATCACTGGATCAGAAATATTCTTAGATTAGAAGAATAACTTCTGCATTGATACAGAACATCCAACTTGGATAAATTATTTCTTAGGTTTTGTTGACAGAATCAAAGGGCTTTCAGGCATTGAGTAATTATCTATAGAAACATTTTCTTTAATTACCTGATTACATTATGATTGGTTTTTTCACTTGTTTTCACATTGATATAATTTCTGAATTAGCCGTATCCAGCAGTATTACGTCCGAGTAAATACTTCTTCTATAGCTGTTGATTAGAGTGGGAATGGGACACTGCCGGGGCTGCTCCGCACATGTGCCTAACTCTAGAATCTGTTTATTAATTGCTCATAATGAAAGCTTCTTACTTGCTGTAGCAGAAATCATAACACTGAGATAGATTCTGTTTGTGGTAACTCTAGGCTTAAAGAATATCGTGCTTTACTAGCATGGCAAAATACACACACCTCTAGTTCACTGCGCAGAAAAGTCAGGGTCCTAGGAAGGGGATCGTCTAAGAACAACATTACTTTAATGTAGCGCTTTCCTTGATACAATTAAAAGTATTTAAAAGTTTCTATTGGTTTATGTTAAGAGCAGTGCCTTCCTTGTACGTTATTATATAGTATAAAGGACAACTATGCCCCTTTGAGTTCTGGTGTTGTTAGCAGCAAGGAGTGTGGAGATGTAATGTTAATAGCTAATGCTCATTTGGACTTTATATCTTAAAGTGTATTTTGCTCTGGATGCTGTTTATGTATTTAATCAGATATGGTTGTTGTATCGGGGGCGGAATAAAGGTTGTTCTCCATAAGGTACGATGATGGCGTTTGTTACTTTATCCGAGAGCAACAACAAGTGTTGCTTTTCACAACGTAGAAATTTCTAGCATAAAAGTTATTCCCCTTTCCTGCATGGTTCCCCCTCCCCCCTCTTTTCTGTGCTTTTCAGTTTATAGCGGTGTAATCGAAAAGTTTGACACGTTTCCAGGTTACGCTTTAGTGTGCAGCGTTTGTAAGAGTCGCCGTTCACGAATAAAATTACATCTGCTTTGTAATCTTTCGCTTCATTGGGTACTGATTTTGGTAACTCATGAGTGAGAGTCTATGTTTTTAGGTACTTATAAGAATTGCTTTGTTTCCAAAGTATCTATTCCCCAAAATTTGTAGTTGCATAATATTTAAATTTCGTCTCGTAACAAGATTGAATTACCCCATACTGAACAAAATCAATTAACACGTGAAAACCACCAACTTGATAAATTACGACTCAAAACCAATGAAATATGAATATTCAAAAACCAATAGAGAACAAGGAATATGTAAATACTTTTTGATTAAAACTACAAAGTAGACTATGAAGACTTTCCATCCTTAGGACACCTTCAGATGCACAACGCAAATGAGAATTCTACATGAGATTTCCGAGTCTTTTTAACTTTTTTCCAACGATGACACTTTATGAACAAGCGTATGCTTGAAGAATAATGTAGATAAATTATATCTGAGGAATTATTTGTTGCCTAGTTGTAAAAAGCACTGTTCTTGAAATTTTAATAACAGACGTAAAACTATTGGCAATATTTTTCTTGGTAATTTGTGGGTGAGCTCTGCAAAATTTAATTTGTATAGCTCAATTTTACTCATTAAATTTTATCTTACTTTTTAGGAAATCTTAAACCGATATGTTTCCAGTTAAAGCTATCGGTTGAACTGAATAAGAAACACGTGTCCATAAAGAGATGATTAAAAGCTTTCGTCGAAGTAGGAAAACAACTTACGCCAAAAATGTAATAAAGAAGCCCTTAAGTGCATCAAAAAGAACAGGGAGAAAAAGTGTTTTAGTTGCAAGCTTGAATTTGGAAACATTGCTGAAAGACTCCAAGATAAAGAAGAAGTTTGGGCACTTCTTACAGGAAAAAAGAGCTTATGAAAGTTTTGAGTTTCTGGAACTAACAGATGTTTTGCTTGGTGGAGAAAACGAAGAATATAAAGATCTTATTCCATACCTTGAAGCTGAGTCTGAGAAACGAGTTAATATTGAAGAAAGCGTATCGAGAGGAATTTTAGTCTTAGCACAAAAAAGCGCTTCTAAAGAGCTAGATTCAGTTGAAACTCAAAAGCTTAAACTACTTATCGGACGAGCACGAAAACAAATTTTGTTTTTCTTGCAAGTTTCCTATCTAAACTATTTTATAACGAATCTTGTTCAAGAAGAAGACTCTGTAAAAATACCAAGAAATAGTTTACCTAAAAACGTATTGGAGTTAATTAACAAACGAAATGAGCATAATATTATATTTTTGCGTTTTGAACAATATCTTTTGGATTGCTTTGCAGAAGAAAGTTTATATTTTCTTCTTGCTACAGAAAAATTACGAAGAGACCCAAAATTTGAAGACCGTTCTTTTCTTGAGGACTTGAAAAATTTGAAAGATAACTTTGTTGAAAAAGATAGTGACCATGAAGTAAATATTGAAATGGATCTTCGAAATGAAATATTGGCGGAGATTGAAAAGGTGTTAAGAAACGAAGCTAGCGAAATTTTCTTTGATAAATTACTCCGTGCGGAAAAAGAATGTGAAAAGATATTGGAAAGAAACTTTTATGCAAGGTTTGTTAAGAACTTAACAAAAGGTGATGGTTTACCTGCTGCTGGTAACAGAAAGTTTGGGTTGAGAACTATCTTCAGACTCGCAATCCTTGGAAAATCATAGGCATGCACGTGAAGTATTCTCGGCATTTCCAATCCCTTAATTATATTCTAAGAGGATAGATTTAGTCTTAAAAATTTGTCAAAGAACAAGAGCATGAATGATAAACTACAGAGAGGTAATCTTGAAATTTTGTTGCACTAGTTCCTTCTCCGAATAAATCTGTTTTATGATAAAAGATTTATGATGTGCTAAGGCTTCACAGAGTAGGTTAACTATTATTGAAATAATATATGAATATAGTAACATCGTTATATTGATATTTCTCTGTTTCTCTTTGCCTCATAGACAATCTCTTTATGCGCACCAATTGGCAATGCCCCAGTTATACGTAGCACTAATCCCTCTGTGTTCTCTCGAATTCTTGTATTTAAAGTTTTCAAACTATTTTCCGTTGCGCTTCTAAGCCTAAAACCGAATCCTGAACTTGGTTTCATTGTTGTTGTAAAATTACTTGAAACCTTTTTTCTTTTTTTACTAGTACTTGCTGCTACAATAGAAAGAATACTCCAAGCGATAAACAATAAAGGAACTTGATATCCAAGTGTATACATTACAAAAGGAAACACCGAAGGTAAAGTTAAGAATATAATACACAAGATTCCATAGAAATACGAAAGTTTCTGCAGGGTACTTATCCTAACCAAGCTTCTTTTTGCAATATTAATACTTTTTTGGCTTTCCTGATTTGGAGAAGAAGGTTCTATTAGAGCTAAATAAGCGCGTAGATCACGAGTTATAGTGCCAAATAAAGTATATGTCAGATAAGGAGTATAAAAATTACGAAACGAAGTTAGTGCAAAAAATATTCGAATCACATTGTATCCAACTTCTCTTGGCATGAAAATAGTTATCCAAAGCACTTGATAAATAAAAAAATCACTGATTAGAAAATAGTTGGAAACTGTTGAGAATAAATTTGCTTTTCTGACTAACTCCTGATTTCCTAGTTGTGTTCCTTTCAGGATATAACAAATGTATTTCTGAAAAGATGTTGTAATTGAAAAAATATGCAGGAGCTCAAGATTTCGAAGAACTCCTGTAAACAACGGGTCTTCTCCTAAATTAGCTCCATCAATATTTGAGAGTTTATATACATCCACTAAGATATGTAATACAAATCCAAGTAGTAAAGGAAATAACCTGATAACTTGTTTTCTTTTAGTTATTCTTGAAACCTGATATATAAAAGCAGTAACAGTTGAGATCAAAGCTAAGGCATACAAAGCAGTTAATACTGTATTGTTCTGTGTGCAAAGACCTAGTTCCCTATCTTCAATATCTTCTTCATCCAAAAAATATAAAGACATTTCTTTTGACTGTGACCAACCGGGTTCACATACACATATCTCTTGAAAGGTAGAATTATCTGGGGAATCTACAACAACACATGTTCCGTGTAAACCACATTTTCCTACAGGAAACAGTTCAAAACAAGTTGTCCTCATAGTTTGCGACTCTGTTTGTCTGGGTATATATAAATATATATTTAGTAAATTGTAGATAAGTTTTGTCGCATTTTTTAGAAGTTCATGATACGAAGTTGTTGTATTGGTCCGTGATTTGTTTTCCCTGTTATATTATCAACATATTATGAGAATCTATTTTTTAACCGTATTGCGTTAACGAATTTCAATTGGGTGAGAGTAGTTATATGTCCCGAGCTATGTTGCACTTCGATACTATTTTGGCAGATATCTCAGAACTATATATTTGAATGAAATGTTTATACAGTACAAAATGTCATTACTAGGTAGGCCTCCTTGTGAATATACTCAGACTTCAGAGTATGGGAGAATGTTAGTGTTAAGTTGGAGCCCTGGTCAACGATATTTTCAAAGTAAATAAGAAAAATGAAGATACGATAAAACATTTTGACCGAAAAACCTCAAGTTGGAACCTGAGAGGCGACCGTCTAGACAGGGTCTGTCCTTAACCAAATAGTTCCCGGTGGTTCCCCACACAGCAAACAGTTAAACGTAGGTATGTTTCCCTGAAGAGACAGTTCCCTTTGCTCTTATTCTAATATATAAAGCTTCCAACAGTAATGGGATAATTCAACATGTGAAAAAAATCATAGCTTACTTCAGTCCTAACGTGGATACAATCAAAAAGAAGCTTGTTCTTTCTTGACAACCACCTAAAGATGTTGACGTAGGGTGTTTCAGAGAGCAATAATGCCCAGGGCCACATTTTTCTCTGCAGCTATCTAAAAACGTCGATGCATCAACGTTACAGTGTACAAACCACCTGGGCAGAGTCTTCCTTCACGAGGACTAGTCAGTTTGTACATAATGTGATTTTAAAAAGAACCCTATTATGGGGGCAAACGGGGACATCTAGTATAAAATTCCAACCAAACTTGAGAATTATGGAGTAAATTCAAACATTAATTTCTAAAATCCTAGATTCTCAACTTGAAATCTAAAATAAGAAAATATTCCATAGATTCTGTAATTTCTAAATTCTGTGTTTGCCAAGACTATTCTCCTAAAGAATTTCACCAACAATTAAGAATAGACGCAAGAAAAAGGTCATAATAACATCAAATATTTCAAATAATGTTTCTATCTATAAAAGGGAAATCAGGAATACGTTTTTTATCGGTGCGAATATTATCCAAATTCTTCTCTTCGCTAAAGCCGCCAGGGTCACACATATTTTCAAATTCTAATTACGCATGTCGTCTTGATTATGGCCCTGATAGAAAAGAGAGCAGACATGATTCCAATAAAATATCTATGATCTATCTAGGCCAGCCTCGACTCAAAGAGATACTTACTTTTCATCAAAGTTTATTTCAAAATATCAGCAAAGAGTTCCACACAATATTTCGTTCGAGACTGTGTAGATTTGGATGAAATGAAGTTTCCAAAATAATCACTTTAATTTGCACTGGAATAATATGCCATTAATGTCTCGACCCAAAAACAGGTTGGTGTCACATGCAGTAAATGAGTGTGGGGATGAGATAGCTACCCTGGATATTCTAGATTAAATAACTCAAACCATATTTTATTCAGCCAAAATTCAGACTCAGTGCATTCAGAAGAGGACTACAATGGCGTTTCTCTGCCTTCTAGGGTAACATTCTTTGTAGACAGCGCCTTGGAGCTACATCCATGGTGGAAAAGAGTGAAAAGCGAGTTAAGCGAGGATATGCTCAAACAACTTGCAAATAAGGGAACATTCCATCTCTGTCAACTTGCATCAGTCTCATTTTATCAAAGGTTCTTACCAAAAAAGCCAGAAAACAGTGACTTTAGTATTAGAAATATCAACTTAGAAACTTTTTAAAACGAGTAGGGTAAAAAAAGCTTGGACTTAGACGTACTACTTGGTTCTTCAGAAGTGTTCAATGACAGGATACCCCAAAACAATAATGCTAATATCAACTAAGTAATTAGTTACTTATTTTCACTGATCTATCTAATAGTCTGCATCAAGTGGAGCTATTAGGGCTGACATGGAACAAGATAGAACAAATATATACTGAAACAGAATTTCAGCTATCTTGATGATAGTATAGAGAATCTCACTAAAGGTGGCCTTTAGTTGTGTTGGAAGTATAAAGAAGAATACATTGTCTATAATAAGCATAAGTAAGAACTAAAATCAATATTTAAAAAGTCATGATGAAAATGAAAATTTATAAACTTGGATGATCTAAGACAATCAAATCAAGCTCAGTTTCATGACCAAAATTACTTTTTTGGTCTAACCTACTATCAGAATTACAGCTACATGGCACTAGTAGAAAATCTTATATTCTACCAATCCCCATGGTATTTTGATAGAATCGAAGAGTTCTATGTATAGGTTCAAGCTACTAGATTAGATATAATCCTGAGACTATAGCCGTTTGGGCAAAATACTAACTATTATTCAGACTCCAAAAAGGAACTGTCACAAGAGATTCTACTGTTAACCCCTCCTGAAGAATATCTAAATACAATCGATAGTCGAAAGAGTTTAATTATGTTGAGTATTAAATTGAAGGTAAGTTCAAGGTTAAGAGTAAGCAATATGGGGTTACAAAGTATTAGTACAGAGCATGCCCCGAGGTCATTCGAGATTATGTTATCTCAATATTTGTCACCCCAATGCTCAATCTGTTTCTATATATATTTCAGGTTTGCTAGTCCTGGTATTAGCTACACCATCTGTCAGAGCAGTCACGTCTATGAATCTATGTAAGGTCACAAAACTTGGTATATACCACTAAAAAAATCTGGGCTTTGTGTTCTTATTTCCATTAGACAGTTTTGGAAAGGCAGTCTAAGTAATAGCAAACACCCTTATTTTTAGAATGAGTTGGGTTTTGACTGAACTTTTACCATAAATAAACCAGTTTATAATAATATTTTGTTAAATCTTAAATATTGTCTTATATAATTATAGTTTTTTTTTGGGAAATGTTGTTGAAAACAACTTACTCTGATCAATTCTCTGTTGTAGTACGATAACCATACGGTTAAAATCATAGTGCAGCTACTTTTGAAGTTGTTGACTAGAGCTAGCTAAATCTCTGTTACCAAAAATACTCCTAGATCATGAAATGATTAGTTTTACCTTTGAAAAAATTTACTTTAACTATCTGATCTTACCAATAACCGCTATTCTAAGAAAAAAAATCTCAAAGAATATATCAAAGACATCTGGTATTTTCAATATATACATAGTAGTTGCATCTTTCTTTGTGATGGTGTTTGATGAAGATGTGGTATCGCATGCCTTGTCAGGGAATACTAGTTTTGCTCAATATATCATATTGTCTCGTTAAAAGTGTTTGTGCTAATCAAAGCCAACACAGCTGTCTCCATATTAAGATATAAGCTAAGAAGGATGAAGATGAAGGTTAATTTAGGGTAGTATGTGTACAAAAAAGTTCTTAGCATCCACTTTGTAAGAATATAGAGCTTCATTTAGGCGAAGTACGCTATTGAGTATGAAAACAAACAATATATTGTAAGAGTAGCTACATCATCTTCCCTGTGTTTTAAAGATGTTGACATGATTGTAATCATTTTTTGTCACCACATACTGTAGGATAGAAGATTTTATCTTTTAAAGCCATAAAATAATTGCTGTGTATTGGTTTTCAAGCATTCATAGTACTGACAGATGTCTCTATTCAGGTTTTCTACTTTTGAAATGGAGATTTCATTATCAATAGAATTATTGTATTAACTTGCATGTCATATAATCGTGCAGAAAATAATATTATTGCCTCTGGATAACAGCAATCACATCTACAGGAGATTGTCACATATTACCTGCTATTATCGAACCGTATCCGATATCTCTGTGTGACATTCATCTGGGATAGTTGTATCGATTTTTTAGCTCTGAGGCTACAAAATGTCATGTAACGTTGCATCTCTTGCTTGAGAAAAACTGTTGAATATAATTTTTGTAGAACTCTAAATTGGTTATTTCAAGCAGAATGATTATTCTTAGAAGTTACATGTAGCTTAGCAGTTAACAAATTATTAATTCCACTACACCATAACTCTAATTAATTGGACTGAAGAAATAGAATAATGTTTAGGGGAACTTGTACAGATTATTATTATCAGCCATATTTACCTCTTTTGATTCACTTTAAATAAAAGAAATAGAACAATTGCAATGTGTTAGTGTTTGCCAAGAATTTTCTTCCGTGTTAAATTAAAGACATTTCTATGCGGCATGCATCCAGTTTAAGTACAAGGTGTTTTCAGGTATCTTACAGCTGCTCTAATGACCTATCTTTGATGGGTCTCGATTCATCATATTGCACTCCGTATTCAAATTCTTGTAATGATTGATTGCCGTATACTTGAAATCAAAGTTACATGTTTTCTGTTGCTAAGATAACTTAATATGGGATATGCTTACCTCTTATGTGCCATTGTACCTGTATTATAAATCTTGACAATAATTAGTCCCTAAGTCGCAAACTAGGAGTACAATGGGTCTATGGGGATACTTATTATTGTGGATACACATTTGTAGCAAAATATTATGTAGAACTACCAAATGTTTCTTGGAACTGGCTTCTGACGAGATGTCTTCCAACAACATCTTGGCAAGATTTATATTGCTCTTGAAAACAATGTGTACTGATTTTTCACCTTCTCTCAAAACAAAACCGAGAGAACGAACTTTTGAAAAAATTTGATGCCTCTGGCCTCCTTCTTATTGGAGAAAATAATTCTATCTATAATATATTTTCAACTCGCACGTATTGATTATTTAAGTTGGAGGTATCTGACATCAGCCTCTTGACGTTAAGTGATCTTATCTGAGACTATAAGCATTGAAGTTCATTTCAAGTATATAATTTACATAACAGAATAAGAGGAAGTGCTACACAAACTTTTTTAAGTAGATATAACATTGTTTTTCATTTTATTGGAATCAACATTAGCAATAGGAATATTGGAAATCATTGTCATATCAATCTATATTAAAACTCGCTGATGATAAATACTCCTTATAGTTAAATTTATGCTGTTTAAATTTTAAATCATACTCTAATTTACTTAGTTTGGAGAAGAGAATAATGAATATCTATTCTTGGTCAGCGAATAAAGGTAGTAGTTGTTTTGGTTCCATCCTTTCATACATCATAGAGGACAGAGTGGGAAACTAGTAGTTCTACATTATAGTTACAGTCTAAGGATCATGTGTTATTTCATGAACCAGGTTTCCTTCACATTTTACTAGAACTGCTACCAATAGCAATACAAATGTTACATAATATATCTGTGCAACCCTTCTCCGAACTGATAGATACCCTGAAAGGCCAGTGCTAGTTACAAAGAACATGGAGTTTCTTGCTAATTACTCTACAGAAATTTCAAATCCTGGCTTTAAAGACGAAAAACTATCAATTATGATAGATTATGTCCTTTTTGCATATAGGCTGAAGTACTTTAAGGTATAATTAACTCGTAATATTACTTTTGCTTATCCGTCGCAGAGTGCTTCCACAAAGGTTAACGATTGGTATGCTTATTTTCTATTTCTCCCTTATTCGATGTACATAAATGAGATTTTAGTTCCAATTTCTAATTCATAGAAATCATAGTATCAGCAAATGCTGAACTTAAAACTTATTGTTTTCTGGTAGTATATTCCTAGCAGTTCTTGATACTACTTTACAAGCTTCTTTTCAATATTGAGATCTGTTTAATGTTGTGATTGGTTTTGGATAATGACATCATCATTTCCTTAGCTTTAGTACATGTCTGGGTCTGCTTATTTTAACTTATTGTGGTCAAGAATAATCATGGCGATCCTTCTTTAGTAAGATCAACTTTACTCCTAATGCCCTCCTAGGCTTCCAACCACGTGAATAGATCTAAACGGTTGCAAAAAACAACTTCAATATAAACGACATATGGTTTTACTAGGCAGTGATTACACTTATATCATGCTTGAACTTTGAGACAATATTGCTATACATTTTCTTAGAGTAAAATTTACATATGGGCATAAATAGTTTTCTTCTGTTCCGGCCATTTAGGAGATTTGTAAGACTATTTCTCTTTTCACAACTTAATAATAAAATTTTATGCGCCCTTCTATCCTATACTATTAGGTAACAAGTTAATAAATGTCTTCTTATAGTGAAGGCAGTGAAGCTAGTATATTAGACCAAATGAGACGTTTAGTTAAACATGATGCAAAGTCATGAAATCAAGGCTGCTCTTCTTTTCTGAATAAAATTAATAGAAGTAATAGTTTCAATGGTTTGATTTCAATTGAATTCCCAACACCTGTGAATTTTGCTCCAATAGGGTACTTGAATATAGGAATATATAAAGAAATGAAATAAAGACTGAATAAAGGCGTAAGCATATAATTCAAAACATGAGAACAAGACATAGGTGATATATAACTATGGAAAAACATATTATATATATAGTAGAAATATTATGGTGATTTACGAATTTCAAACATATCAGACTTTAATTACCAAGGAACATAACAACCTTTTCTCATAATTATCCTTTGTTTTCTAAGTGCACTGAAAGGAAGGCTATCAGAGCTTAAGTAAGGAAAATATTATACTACATAAAGAAATTTCTATTTTAGTTTTCTAATTGATTATAGTTTCATACCCTTAATTACTTATTCTTTCTTATTAGTTTGCCATATTCTCTTATACTTTTTTTCTCAAAAAAACACATATTTCCAGTCTTCTACTGTAATCTATTGTTATCTAACGTTAATTTCGAATATACACTGCTGTGAACAAATCATAAGTTTGTACACTCGGAAAACCCTCGAGCGTTCAGACGTATGAGAACTTGCTACCACAGTAGAACGACTACGTTCTATGTCTCTTCGTATCCGAAGTAACTATTGGATACAACTAGATCGCTCTTATTGCTAAGGGATCTATCCACAGACTTTGTAAGGGCTCTCTTCAAGCCACAAACTCCGATACTATGCCAAGTATCAATGCAATAAACTCACAAGGCGTTGTTAACACTCAGGGGTTTTTGCACTTATCGAAAACTGTGTCTTAGACGAGAATCTATGAAGTTTTCAAAATGTTGTTATTATCTATTAACTCTACTCTAGATCGCCCAAAATGCATATGTGATATTTATTCTACTTACAATTATTCTATAGGTCTTCAATTAACTTACACAAGTAACCATACTGCTGACAATAATTCAAATACTATATATGTTATACGAAGTTAGTTAAATAACCCAAGTTATCTGAAACGTTACTAATCAAACATACACATCCCCCTTCTCATCTTAAAAGAGGTGTGCCTCTTTTCCATTCGTCGACATGCCACAACCAAAGGCAACCCCACTTGATCGAGGATCGACTTCGAATCCCAATTGAACCCAGTTTTTTCGCAAGTTGCAGCACCTTGCGAAAAGCTCAACCTTAAGAGTGTTCCTTCCAAATACTGCCTCAAAATATTCATAAGCCCTCAAAGGCTTTACACCATTTTTTAACCGATCAGCCCACAGTAACTCTATTTCCCTTAGCTTATGAGTCTCATCAAGAACCCTCTCTTTCTTAGTTCTAGACACAAACACCAGCAGCATTTCTGCCGAGTGTTGAAAGTAATAACCCAAGGATGTACGCAAGACCCCTGACTTGGTACATTTAATCCAGTCAACTATATTAACTAAGTCGTACTGGTGCTTGTCAAAATGTTGTAAGGTTCTGCCTAGATTCCTTTCGATAACCCAGATAGCAATGAATGCCGGCTTCATGTTCTCAAAAGGTATATCGAGGACCTCAGAATCTTTGCATTTAGGATATCGAGTTCGGATCCCTCTCACAGGATTAAAGGTTCCAGTGGCCCATGGTAGATCGACGAGGAGAAGATCTACCTCATCACCTGGCAATGAAGCAACGGTATCTCCTTCATAGACATCAGCAAAATACCAAGTTCTCTCTCTAGGGAATATGCAAACCTTTACCGGAAAAGGCCACGACTCACCCGACAGGTCAAATATATTGCCATACAGTTTGGTCAAAGTGAAGTTACCTATATTGTCTACTTGCATAAATATCCTTAAGTCAGAGCTAGTCTCTATACTCTCACTACTTATTTGAACGTTTTCTACAGTTTCAACCAAAGTTACGGTTTTACGGTCATCCAAAATATATCCTTCAGGGTTACTTGCAAACGATAACCCCTGGAATACATACTTCGAGATTTCTAGCCATAAACCTTTTACTTCAGTCAATTCTTGTAAGCAGTCTCTCACCTTAGACATATCCTGTCTCGCTTTTGATTGCATTCTCTCTACTTGTCTGCAGAACGCTTTCCCTGCACCCTCTGGTATCACGAAGCTCATCAATGATTTCGCCGTCTCAAAAGAATCATACTTCCACGAACACAGAATATTCTCCACTGGAAAATTATATTCTTGCTTTCGATCTTCCGAGGCTATATCAATTCTTCTACCATTAAATCCAGCCAAGCTCATGATTCCCATAGTTCTCTGAATATATGAGTACATCATTGCTTTCGATTTATGTGGCATGAACTTCGTAAACGACTCAAAGTCGCCCATACCGAAGCATTTTACGAGACATCGCATAACAAATTTGTCCAACTCAGACCAATTCTTTACGTAGAAAGGAACAGCCTCTCGTTCCTCCCACCAGTTACCTTCAACTAGGAGATGTGATCTCAGATTAGGCCTCATTTTACCAACCCATCTAACATTGATATCGCCTATGATATGTCTCTCGATCCAGGCCATAGCCCTCTTCGAGTTTCTTTTATCCCTTACAGGCTTCCTCTGATTCTCTAAGTATTTTATGACAAGTGATTTGACATCTCTATACATAGATCTGAGAGGTTCCCAAGTATCATCTCGAGATTCGAACCCTTTCCAATGGACATGTAACCACCATTCTCCATTAGAGTATCGCAATCCATGGAACCTCCCCACTTCAAGCTCACCCCAATTGTTGATAAAGATTTTTCTCAATGCGTCATCCGGCACGTATCCTGAGGGCTCGTAAAAATACAACCTTGAAGCATGAACCGTTAAGGTCATACCGTTCAAGAGTCGCACCCGGTACACATTATTGCTAAGTACCTCCTGTATCAATACAGGGCCAGACCACTCAAGCTTAATCTTGTTAGTCTCTCTCGGCGTCTTAGCAGTGCTAATGAGACATCATTCACCTACCTGGTATTTGAGCAAAGCCTTATCAAAACGCTTCCTCCTTTTATTCCAGTAGGCATTTCTTTTAGACTTCATCAGAGACACATAGTCAGCAACCCGATCCTGATACTCATCAAGTTGATCTCGAAAATTCTTCGACAACTTAAACAAGGTATCCCCATCCGTATCTATTACCTTCACTTCCCCACCTACCTTTCTCGAGATCAACCTCGGAAAAGCAGCAGCTTCAATATAATCCTTCTCAGGATTTATGAACAGGAAAAGTTGGTTTGCACAAGGCGCCTTACTTTCCCCTGGAAGCTTTCTAGACATGATGGGTAGATCGTTCATTGCCGCCTGTATAGTGCCCAGTACTAAAGGCCATTCATCCCATTGATATCTTCTCTCCGATACAAGGGCCTTCAAAAAGTCAAGTACTTTTTTGTGTACCACCTCAATTTCACCGTTCGTCCAACTCTCGTAACTCACCGCGAAGTTGTGGGTGAAGCCAAGAGCTTTTCTCAATTTTTCCAACACTTGGTTAGCGAAGTGAGATCCTCGATCTGTCACAAGGGTGAAGTTCGATTCTAACTTCCAATTACTGTTGAAATCTTCTAAGGCAGATACCACTGTCTCGGCGTCAGCCTTAGGTGCGTATTTTAAATAGGTGAACCTCGAGAAAGCATCTGTCAATACGAGTATGTATCCCTTCGGATTAACATACAAGTAGTCGGACACTAGCACTTCTCTTGGTGCCCTAGCCTCAGTGACTATGCTTAATGCAGTCTTCAATAACGAAGGTCCCTTTCGACAGTGAGCGCAATTTACTTTAATATCTTGAAAGATGCTCTGTAAAGTTGCCCCTTCACCATATGTCTTAGGGATGATCCATGCATATTTTGAAGCTTCCGCTACACAGGCACTCACCGGTCCATGGTGACCCGCAAGGTGAATGTGAACCATCTGTCTCTCGAAAAGGGTTTCAGGTATCACAACCTTGTCGCCGGCTCTTGCCAGCTTGATGCCATTGCCAAGTCCTTCAGCTTCCTGACCATCAAGCAGTTCGGCCTCAGAGATGCGCTTCCACGAACCTTCATAATATGGGTTGAACGCTGAGACTCGATCCTTATCGAAGGCTCTCATCTGTTCATACGTTCTTTTCTCCCTTTGCTTATTCGGGTTCAGTCTGACAGCGTTCACCGTGACCCTGAGTATTTCGTCATCTTCGGTTGCAGTACCAAGATCTTCGATCGTTGGACCCGAAGACTCCTCGTACTCGGCTTGTTCTGTTACCCAATCAAGGATATCATCGAAGGTCACTGCTGACTCATCGACATCCTTGAGAAGAAACTCCTCTCGAACCTTTTCTCTAGGCTTCCTTGCGAATGCCAGGCCCCCATCTTGACGAGTTTCATACTTGACGTCATCGTCGAGATACCAAGTATCGAAGCTATTCTGGTCAAGCATCGACCTAACCTTGATATCCTCGGGTACTCCAGGGACCATCTCCCTTAGCTGTTCAAGCTCTTGGTCGGTCGGTGATACGAACATCCTTCTGTAGAAGTTACGTTCCCCTGTGTTCAAGGATTCCGGAGGTGGATCCCTAACCAAAGCCCTAGCGGCTCTAATCTCTCGGTCTTTCCCTTCGACCCGGGATGCCCACCTTGACAGCATATCGGCGAAGATGTTACTTTCACCATCTACGTGGTAAAGTTCAACCTGAGCCTGCTGCAAAGTCAGCACCCACCTTTGTAGCCTATTAAGGTGTCTATGGTTAATCCTGGATCCACCCTTAATTATGGCTCTGAGGTTCATATGATCCGTGTACACCTGTATTGGCGTTGGATGATATAGTAATAAATACGAAAGACGACTGAACGTCTTCACAATCGGGTACAGTTCTTTATGAACGATACCCCACCTCTGTTGATCCTCGCCAAACTTGCCAGAGAAAAACATCATAGGAAACACTGTCTTCTTCAACAATGACTTACTCCTCTCAGATGACCCAGCTTGAAATACTATAGCGCTATGGTATTCCATGCTGGCATCTGTCACCAGTAACAAATCCTGGTTACGATCATAAGTCTGCAGCTTCTGTTTCGCCGCTAAAGACAAGATCCTTTTGAACTCCTTGAAGTCGTCAGACAATTCGTCCGACCACTCGACACGTTCGTTCTTGCGTTTCAGGTCAGACTTTTCCCCCTTTCATTTGTGGGTACTTAGCCATAACCTTACCCCTAAGCTCCCCGAGCTTCGGTATGGCCAGTGATAGCCATTGCGCAAGGTGAAGTATCGCCGCGAGTTGATATACAAACTCCGGCCTCGGAACTTCGAGTATTTTCTCATAATACTCCTTGTTAAAGTTCCATTTTCCCCCTTCTACCTCTCTTCCGCAATAACTAATCCTAGTCGAGAATATGGTAGATTTCTGAGGGCTGATCCTTACCTTAACCTTCCTAAGGTTTTCAAAGAATCTCTTCAATACTTTAATAAAATTATCAAAGTTGTCTGCGTAGATCAGACTGTCATCAATCCATTGGATGATGCCATGACCATGCCTACCCTCGACTTCTCTGCCCACCACATGCTTCACCATCTGCTGGTGGAAGAACACGGGGGTCGAGTGGTATCCCATGGGTGCGAAGTTCAACTGGTAGGTCCCATGTTCGGACACTATATTGAAATACTTCTTCGCTTCTTCGGTAGTGCCGAGTTGGTCAAACCCAGACACCACATCGAACGAAGCATAAAACTTGCTCTGAGCGAGATTTTCGAAACTCTTTTCCAAAAAGGGTAGCTGATTAACATCGCGACGCAAAATTTTATTC